>JAKSZU010000018.1:37656806-38394306 GCA_026018925.1 Tupaia tana
GCCTGGGCAAAAAGGCTCCAAGGCAGTTCAAAGACAGAGAGAGACTGAGGATGAAGTTTTCAAGCCACATCCAAGGGGAGGGCTTTCATCTGCCAGCCTTTGAATCGGGAATCAAGGCGGGCAAAGTTACTACCAGGTTAAAGTTTAAATGGCACAGAAAGGGGAGACAGGAAGATGAAACGCCGGCCGTCTGGCCAGGGGAACAAAGCCGGATCCCAGCCTGGGCACCTGGCCTCAGAGGCCCCGAGTTGTAGCAGTCCCAGCAAGGAGGGGCTGCGACGCTGCCATTGTTCCGCTGAAGAACGAAAGTAATTGAAAGGAAAGGTGAGCCAAGGAGAGGCGGCCTGTGCGTGTGACTGCCTGGATCGTTAGAAAATAATTTAAAGGGAACAGGCCCATCAAGCAGTTTCTCTTATGGAAATGCCATCATTGAAGAGAACGGAAGGGAAGGGGAGGGTGGGGAAGCCTTTTCATTCTTTGAAAAAGAGTGAGTTTTTTTCCCTTCACCAAGTACAGACTTGAACCTCATTTGAAATTCCAACGTTTTGCAAACTTGCCCCAGGCCCTGACTACCTGGACTGGGGCTTCTTCAAATTCTTAGGGGCTTGGAGAGCCTGGTTTTTCAGGGGGAGCAACACGACTGCCCGGCCACAGGCTTCCCACTCTGAGACCTGCTTCCTGCCTCTTCGGGAAGCCCAGGCCTAGTTTAACCCGCAGCCTTGCATCGGAATTGCTTCTTGTACACAGTTGCTTGACCGCCTAACGTGTGATTTCTGGGATCCTGAAGACACGAACCTGTGAGTTAGCACCCTGCTCCGGGGACACAG
Organism: Tupaia tana; assembly: GCA_026018925.1. NCBI lineage: Eukaryota > Metazoa > Chordata > Mammalia > Scandentia > Tupaiidae > Tupaia > Tupaia tana. The sequence continues at coordinate 37,657,634 of JAKSZU010000018.1, forward strand.
GTGCACTTGCCTCTGCTTCCATAGCTGACTGGACACAGGAGAAAACCCCTGATAACACTCATTTTATCTTCTGGAGCTAAAACATGCTCAAAACTGTCGGTAATGATCAATCACGTGTCGTGTGCCACAGTCTAGTGAGCAAGACATAGACCCCAAGGTTTAGGAGGCTACAGTCTTGTCAAAGAGATGGACAAACAAGCATTTACAGCAGAGCCTGATATGCACTACGACAGAGGAAACACTACAGCTGTGAAGGGCCCATAGCAGGAGCCCTTAACTCCTGATCTCTGGGTCATCAGGGAAGGCTGCCTGCAGGAGGTGATATTGGAGCTGAGGTGTGAAGATTTATTAGCTGTTAATGCAAGAACTACTTGTAGCCGAGATGGAGTAACATGGACCAGATTTACCTTCCTGCCAAGGACAATAAGAGAAACTGGACAAAATATATGAAACAGTAGTTGACAAGACACTGAAGGGCAGAGCCAGCAGGTGGCGTGGTGGTTAAGATGCTGGATTCCCACATGGTAGACTGCCGGGTCTTGAAAATCATGCCTGGCATGTATGCTTGCATGCCCAAAATCCCAAGAGGAGAATGGAAAAGAATGAACTGTGACATGGCCATCCCGCCCAGGGAACAATTTCTCACTTTTCTTCTCTTCTTTCTCCTTCTGTCTCCAGTGAGCTCCCAAACCCAATGGCAAAAACAACCACCATGAAGGAAAAAAAAAACGAAGGGCAGTGTTTCCTGGGAGACAAGAGTCAAATGAGGTGAGTCTTATGACTCCCTAGCTTATGGCCTTGAGCGAGTTCCAGATCACGGCCTGAGAAGATCCCCTGAGCTGGCAGATCCCCTGAGTTGATGAAAAGATCTGAGAGTCAGGAAACTAAGGAGTCGAGAGTTCACAGGAACAGGGATCTGAGAGGGGAGAGCTGTACTCAGAAAGAACGCTGAAGAGTCTGCTCAGGTATCCAGCAGACCATCAGTCAGCGCGTGCGTGGGAGGAAAGTCCCCGAACCTGGGAACCAGCCATCCGATGCACCAACGTGAGGAGTGGTACCTCGGGCTCGCACAGTGCCTGTTCCAGCCAGACAGGAAAAGCTAGTACTGATCATTCACAGGGCATCTTAAGGAAGAGCTGGCCTCCATAGTGACAATAATTAATCTTAGACTGAACACTCGTCTGGCCCCACCTAACAAATCAATCTTGACAATAAGCCCCCAAAGGATCAAACTATTTCCAAGTACTTTAACTGTATACGGGACAAAAGCTTGAGAATATTTCTAGGAGCAGAAAAAATATTCAGCACCCAAAAAGATAAAATTCATTATGTCTGGCATCCATTTACAAATTACGGCATGCAAGGAGGCAGAGAAATAGCACCCATGATGAAGAGGAAAATCATTCACTCAAAACTAACCTAGGGCTGATGCAGATGTTAGCATTAGCAGACAAGGACATTAAAACAGTTCTATGACTATATTCCATATGTTCAAAAGGTTAATTAGAGACATGGAAGACATTTAAAAAAGACCCAAATCAAACTGCTGGAAAGAAGACTATAATGCCTAAGAATAAAAAAAGTACATTGGATGGGATTAATAAGTGACTCTGCACATTGCAGAGGAAAAGACTGATGAACTTGAAGACACAGCAATAGAAAGGACACAAAATGGAACTGTTTCAAAGTGAGGCCAGTCAAACCAAACCACTTACCAAGTTCAAGGGAGCTGAGAGACCAAAGAATGAAGCAGGAAGCCCAGCTTGTTGGTTAAGAGTTGAATAAAAAGATTGACGTACAGAAGTTGGTCTTGGGTGGTCACCAGGTCAGTAGATCTCTGGACCTTTTACCCTGAAAGCCTGTGTTTATATAGTCAGTAAGGAAGAAGGTTGTGATGGGGAACACATGCTTGGAGGCATCTGAAGAATGCTTAGAGTGGTTTTGGGTGTCAACACCATATCTTTTTTTTTTTTTTTTTTTTTTTTTTTGAGAGGTTTTTCGCTATAGGGCGCGTGCGCTCGCCAGACAGACAGAGAGAGACATAGAGACAGAAAGCGAGAAATCACCCCCCAGTGGGGATGGTCACGCCGCAATCCCTTCTCCTCCATTCTCCTCTCGGGATCTTGGGCACGCACGCACACGCGCCCGGCGTGAGTTGTAAGCCACCAGGTCTGGGATGCGAACCGCGGTCGACTACGTGGGAGTCCAGCGACATAGCCATTACGCTAACTGCTGGTTCCCAACACCATATCTTAACTATGACCAGGGACCCACTACTCACCTGAAAGAGAAAAGGCCTGTTTGGAATAACCACTTAGGCTACATTCCAACCTTAGGAGTGTCTCAAAGAGCTTGGGGAGGTACAGTGGTTAGGTTGGTCAAAATAGCAGATTAAGGACCAGCAGATGGTGTAATGGTTACATCGCTGGATTCCCATGTAGTTGATCGTGATTCGAGTACCGGACCTGGTGGCTTAAAATTCACACCAGGTGTTGGGACCAGCAGTTGGTATAAAGGCTATGTCGCTGGACTCCCATGTAGTTGACCGCAGTTCAAGTCCTGGACCTGCTGGCCCTGTTTGTGTGTGCCCAAGATCCTGAGAGGAGACTGGAGGAGAAGGAACTGTGGCGTAGCCATCCCCCCTGGGGGGAGGGAGATTTCTCACTTTCCATCTCTCTGTTTCTCTTTCTGGCGAGTGCGTGTGCCCTAGAGCAAAAACCTTTCCAAAAACAAAACAAAACAAAACAAAAAAACCAAAATAATACAAAAAAAACCCCTCATACCAGGTAAGTGTGTGTGTGTGTGTGTGTGTGTGTGTGTGTGTGTGCCCAAAACCCCAAGAGGAAAACAGAAGAAAAGGGATTGTGGCATGGCCATACCCTCTGGGAGGGGGGGCGATTTCTTGCTTTCTGTCTCTGTCTCTCCAGCAAGCACACATGCCCTATAGCAAAAACCTCTCAAAAAAAAAAATGATAGCAGATTAGTCATCAAATCAAGATGATGTCACTTTGGCTTTACCATAGAAACAAAGAGAGCAGAAAGGATAAAAATTAGGATAGTAAATGGGTACAAGTGAGCTTTTGGACGACATTTAGTGGCCCAATATACATGTAATTAAAGTTCTTTAAAGGGGAGTGGGGGAGGAAACCCATGAGGGAGACCTTGAAAAGTTTGTGGAAAATGGAATTAAAATATGTGTGTATTCTGGTGCAAAAAAATGTTGAATTCATGTATAGTTTTTTCATAATATGTATTCTCCACAAACTTTTTTGAAGACGCTTTGTATATGAAGAAATAGTGGCTAGAATCTTTCCAAACTTTATGAGAACAATAAACCTACAAAATAAAGAATCAATGAAGGGTCCCCATAGCCTAGAGGTTAAGGAAACTGGATCCCACATGGCTGGCTATGGTTTGAATCTCAGACCCTGTGGCTTAAAAAAACACACTGGGCATGTGTGCATGCATGCCCAAAGTTTTGACAGATGGAAAAATGGAGGAAAAGGGATTGTGGCATAACTACACCCCATTGGGGGTACTTTCTCCCTCTCCTTCTATCTCTCTGTCTCTCAGTCTCACCCTGGTGAGCATACATGCCCTCTGACAATTGAAAAAAGAAAAGAAACTCAATGAGCTCCAAGCACAAGAGACATGTAGGAAACAGTGAAGCATCATTTTGAAAGTATTGAAAGAACCGCCAATCGAGAGTTCTCTACCCAGTGAAAATATTTTTCAAAAATAGTACCAAATACAGATTGTTTTTTCAGGCATACAAAAGCTTCGTGCTCCATTTTAAATTCAAAGACACAAATAAGGTTACAAATAAAAGATGGAAAAAAGTATACCACGCCAAGCCTAATCAAAAGAAAGTAGATTTCAGACCAAAGAATGTTGCTGGAGTATAAAGGTCATTTGATAATAACAAAGGGGTCAGTACATCAAGAGGACATAACAAGTCTAAATTTTTATATGGCTGTTAACAGAGCTTCATAATATAGGAAGGAAAAACTAACAGGACTACCAGAGAAATAGACAAATCTACAGTTATGGTCAGAGATTTCAATACTTGTCTCTCAATAATTAATAGGGCATATAGACAGAAAATCACTAAGGCTATGGAAGACTTGAAAAACACTAGAAACCAACTTGACCTAATTGACATTTTTAGAACATTTCACCCACCAACAGCAGAAGACACATCCTTCACAAGTACACATGGAATATTAGCCAAGATAGGCCCTATTCTGGGTTGTAAGAATGAGTCTTTGGGCCAGCAGGTGATGTGGTGATTGGACTCCCACATGGCTGACTGTGGTTTGAGTCCTGGACCTGGTGGCTTACTTCCTCACTCTCCCTCTGTCTGTCTCTCTTTGGTGAGTACACGTGAGTCCTAGGGCAAACTTAAAAAAATAACCACAGTAATAAATAAAATAAGTAATTTAAAAAATGAATCTCAAATTCGAAAGGACTTAAGTTGTACAGTATGTTCTCTAACCACAATGGACTTATATTTAAATGGATAATAGAACCATCTTTGGAAAGACCTCAAATATTTGAAAATAAATTGACAAATTAACATACAAAGAAGAAATCAAAAGGGGAAACAGATTTTTTTTTTTTAGAGACAGAGTCTCATTCTGACATGATCTTTCTATGGAGAAGCTGGAACTACAGGTTCAGGCCACTGCACCTGGCTTTTAGGGTAGGCTAGGAACAAAATTCAGACCTCCAATGTGGCCTCAGCCTGGGACTAGCAGGGTCTTTACCTGTGGGCTACTGTGGCTGGGATTAGAAAGTTGTTATTTATTTATTTATATTCTTTTGAGAGGTTTTTGCTATAGTGTGCATGCAGTGGCCAGAAAGACAGAGAGAGACAGAGAGACAGAAAGCAAGAAATCACTCCCTAGGGAGGATGGCCCCACCACAATCCCTTCTCCTCCATTCTCCTCCCGGGATCCTGGGCACACATGCATACATGCCTGGCGTGAGTTTAAGCCACTGGGTTTGGGACTTGAACCACGGTTGACTACGTGGGAGTCCAGCGACATAACCATTACGCCAACTGCTGGTCCCTAGAAAGTATTTTTTAATAGAATGAAAATGATACTGCATTGTGCCAAAATTTGTGGGATGTCTCTAAAGCAGTACTTACGGAGAATTTTATAGTACTAAATACCTGTATTAGAGAGGAAGGACGATCTGAAATCAATGACTTCACCTTTTACCTTAAAAAAAGTAGCAATAGAAGAGCAAATTGAACTAAAAATAAGCAGAATAAAGGAAATACTAAAGATTAGAATGGGGAGGCCATTCAGTGGCATGGTGGTTAAGGTGGCTGGATCCCACATGGCCACTGCATGCTTAGAGTTCCTGACCTGCTAGCTTGAGAGACATCCCATGCACGTGGGCACACATGCCCAAAGTCCCAAAAAGAGAGCGACGTGTGGGAGAGGGAATTGTGGCGTGATCATCTCCCATGGTGTGGTTTCTCATTTTTCCTCTCTCTCTTCTCCAGTGATTACATACGACCTTCAGCAAATTAAATAAATAAAAATGATCTGAGTGGAAACCGATTAAATAAAAAACAGGAAAACAATAGAAAAATTCAAAAGCTAGTTGTTTTAGACAATCAGTAAAAATAGTAAACTTTGGGTCAGCTGGTGGCGCAGTGGTTAAGGCAGCTGGATCCAATATGCCCACTATACAGTTTAAATCCCAGACCCAGTAGCTTGAAAAAAGTACAGGGTGCATGTGTCTTTGTGCACAAAATCGTGAAAGGAGGGAGAAATGGAAGAGGAGGGATTGTAACATAACCAACCTTCAAGTGTGTGTGTGGGGGTGCTTCCTCACTGCCTTGCTTATGTCTCAGAAGACTCAATTTTTTAAAAGGATTATTTGTTTAATTTTATTAATTATTATCATTTTTTTAAAACATTGCTATAGGGTACATGTGCTTATCAGAGAAAGATAGAGAGGTGGGGGTGAGGGGTGGAATGAGAAAGTACACCCCCAGCTCTGGTACTCGAACTATGATCTGCCATATGAGAGTCTAGCACCTCAATCACCATGCCATCTGCTGACCCCAGAAGACTCAGTATATATATATATATATATATATATATATATATATATGTGTGTGTGTGTGTGTGTGTGTGTGTGTATATATATATATATATATGTACATATATATATGATTTATTTATTTAATTCCATTTTATTATTATTATTTTTAATTTGATCAGAGTGAGAGAGAGAGAGAAGGGGAAAGTGATAAAGCAAGCCGCCAGGTTTAGGACTCGACTCGAACCATGGTCAACCATGTGGGAATCCGGCGTCTTTAGCCACTACGCTACCTGCCAGCCCCAAAACCCTATATATATATATATATATATATATATATATATGTGTGTGTGTGTGTGTGTGTGTGTGTGTGTGTATATATATATATATATATATATATATATATATATATATAATTTGGAGAAGTTTTTGCTATAGGGTGCATGTGCTCACCAGAAAGAGAGAGAGAGACAGAGAGACACACTGGGCACAGAAAGTGAGAAATCACCCCCCCGGGGGGATGGCCATGCTGTAACCCCTTCTCCTCCATTCTCCTCTTGGGATCTTGGGCATGCACGCACACGTACCCAGCGTGAGTTTAAGCCATTGGGTCCAGGACTGGAACTGCGGTCAACTACATGGGAGTCCAGAGACATAGCCATTACCCCAACTGCTGGTCCTGAAGACCCAATTTCTTTTTTTTTGGAGAGGTTTTTGCTATAGAGTGCGTGTGCTCGCCAGACAGACAGAGAGAAACAGAGAGATAGAGAGCGAGAAATCACCCCCCAGAGGGGATGGTCACGCTGCAATCCCTTCTCCTCCATTCTCCTCTCGGGATCTTGGGCACGCACGCACACGCGCCCAGCGTGAGTTTAAGCCACTGGGTCTGGGACTCGAACTGCGGTTGACTACGTGGGAGTCCAGCGACATAGCCATTACACTAACTGCTGGTCCCCCGAAGACCCAATATATATATATTTTTTGGAGAGGTTTTTTTTTGCTATAGGGTGCATGAGCTCACCAGACAGACAGAGAGAGACATAGAGACAGAAAGCGAGAAATCACCCCCCAGGGGGGATGGTCACGCCGCAATCCCTTCTCCTCCATTCTTCTCTCGGGATCTTGGGCACGCATGCACATGCGCCCGGCGTGAGTTTAAGCCACCAGGTCTGGGACTCGAACCGCGGTCGACTATGTGGGAGTCCAGCGACATATCCATTATGCTAACTGCTGGTCCCCTGAAGACCCGATATTTTTAAGATCTCAATTCTTCCCACATTTATCTACAGGCTCAAAACAATTCCAACCAAAATCCCTGCAGGTATTTTTCTGTTGTTGAGGATTCTCAAATTCATTTGGAAATGCAAAGGGGGTTAGAATAGCCCAAACAATTCTGAAAAAAGACAAAGGTGGAGACTAGCATTATGGATTTCAAGACTTTCAACAATACCATAGTAATTAAAAGATTATGGTACTGGTGTAGAGAAAGAGAAATAGACTGATGAAACGGAACATAGAAATAGGGCTCTCTCTATATAGATCAATGGATTTTTTTTTTTTTTTTTTTGGAGAGGTTTTTTTCGCTATAGGGCACGTGCGCTCGCCAGACAGACAGAGAGAGACATAGAGACAGAAAGCGAGAAATCACCCCCCAGGGGGATGGTCACGCCGCAATCCCTTCTCCTCCATTCTCCTCTCGGGATCTTGGGCACGCACGCACACGCGCCTGGCGTGAGTTGTAAGCCACCGGGTCCGAGACGCGAACCGCGGTCGACTACGTGGGAGTCCAGCGACATAGCCATTACGCTAACTGCTGGTTCCCTAGATCAATGGATTTTTGACAAAGGTGATTTGGTTAAAAAAAAAAAAAAAGGTCATTTCAAAACCAACAGATGGCATAACTGCTACGTCACTGGACTCTCCTGTAGTAAACCGCAGTTGAGTTCCAGACCCAGTGGCTTAAAACACACTGGGCACATGTGTGTGCATGCTCAAAATCCTGAGAGGAGAATGGAGAAAGGATTGCAGCGTGGTCATCCCTCCGGGGGCATAATTCCTTGCTTTCTGTCTCTCTGTTTTGCTGGTGAGTGCATGTGCCTTGTAGCAAAAATTTCTCTCCAAAAAAAAAAATAGTCATTTAGTCATTTATACATATATATATATGTATGTGTGTGTATATATATATACATATATGTATAAATGTATATATATATGTGTATATATATATATATATATATATACACACACACACACAAAATAAATGAACGCCGAGCCATACCCCTTGCACATACAGAATTTAACACAGAATGAATCATAAGCCTAAATGCAAAATAGAAAGCTAGAAAAATTCCTGAAGAAAACAGGAGACAATTTTTATGACCTTGGACTAGGCACAGATTTCTTAGAAACCACACCAAAACCATGATTTCTAAAAGAAAAGAAAAGAGCCACAAATCGGGCTTCATTAAAATAAAAAACCTTAGGCCTGTGCAATAGAGCCACAGTTAAGCACTATGCGTAGGAATTGGACCCCACTTGGCCAGTCACTGTTCAAATTCTGGCCCTGGCAACTTGAAGGATGCACTAGGTATGTAGCTGTGCATGCCCCAAATCCTGACAGGAGGGCGAAATGGAGGTGGGGTGATCATGCCTCCTTGGAGGTGCTTGCTCTCTGTCCCCCACCAGCAGAAGGGGATCTACATTGATTCACAAGAGCCTGTGTGTCGAAAATGTATTTAAAGAAGTCCATTTTACTAAATGAACTGTCAGACACACAGCTTCGATCCTGTCCAGCAGAATTCCCTGCATTTATTAAGTCCAAGAGTGGGGTTAGGAGGCAGAGTGTTGGGACAGTCTGTGTATTTGCATGAGAATTGGCAGAAATAAAAGCAAAGACTGCGGTGGAGGAAGGAAAAGTTTCAAACACACTCCTGCATTGCTGGGTCAGCCAGCCATTTGATGAATTGGTTTTCTGCAAATGGACTTTTGGCAAACTGATTTCTGCAAATGTTTGCAAAACTGTGAGGCACAGTTTTCCACTTCTCCTGGGAGAAATGGACAAGTGTGGATGCAATTCCCCAAGGAAAAGTAGGAGCCCTCCATAGCCCACTGCCAAAGCCAGAGTACAGTACTGGGGACCAGCGTGGTGTGCTGGGTGTTGTCTGGAGCCCACTGTGGCCTTGGCTGTGTTGAGGATGCCAATGAAAGCAGAGAGAGAAAAGAAGGCCCATGAGGGACCTTCCATGAGAACAGAAAGACAAAGTCAACAGCAGCATGGCCAACAAGCAAGGTGGTCTAGGAAGGAGCTACAACCTGGTGGCTTTGAAGACAGCACGGGACTCAGAGGAGGGAGAAGCCAGGGTGGAAAGGGAGTAGCAGATCTCTGCAAATGTCTTCTGGGGGAGACAGGACTGAAATGGGTTTGCAGGTTGAATTTAGATTTGGATCAGAATAGGAAAAGAGAAAAAGGCGCTGAGCTGACAGTAGGGAAGAGACAGTATGGGCGGCGTGCTCTGTAACATGTCAGTGGTGAGTAGAGCCTGCTCTGAAACGATCCTGCACAATATTAAAACCTCTGCGTGATAAAATGATTCGCAAGCAGTCTGGGCATGTCGACAGTGAGAGTATGGGTTTGTGTGTTTGGTAGGGTTTTTTTTTTTTTTTTTTTTTTTTTCCTGATTTTTTTCCCCACCATGAATGGATATTAATTGTGCATTTGAAATTTTCTGATAAATCTTCAAGCTAACACAATGAACCCATTTCTCTGCAGTTTCATCATCCCAAGACCAGATCTTCTTTGGGTGGTAGCTTAAAGACACAGTGGCTCTCCCAAGAGAGGGCAGCCCCGGTGCCCAGTCCCCAGTTGTCTGAGACAACCTCCCTCCCTGCCCAGGGCCCTCATATCCCAACCAGGCCACAGGCTTGACTGCAGCTAGGCTAGGCAAGAGAACGCGCTCTGGCTGGCATTGCAAGGTGCCAGGCACACCTGAGCAGCTGGGCAGGTGTGACAGATGCCCTGGACTGCACAGATCTGTCTGTGCCTGTGCACACACACCAGTCGCACCCTGCCTCCCCTCCCGAAACCTCCCTCGTCTTCCCGGCTAGCTCAGGTGTGGTGCATCTGTGGCCCGTTGGCAGCTCTCTTGCCCGCAGAGCTAGGGAGCTGTCAGGTTAAAAGCTGGCTTGCTCGATTTGATCCCACATGCGAGCTGTTTTATTTCCCTCTCTCTCCCTTACATGGCTTCGGTGTGCTTTTATAAATATTTCACTAGCCTCGCTAAAGTCTATTTCATCTCTCTCTTAAATTTATTAAATATAAATGCAGCAACAACTCTACCATAAGTCTCTCTTTGCTGTCAAAATTTCAGGCTCCTGTGGAAGTAAATATAATTTGCTTTGTTTACCATGGGTAACTAGAAGCCCTGTCTGCTGTATCAACACCTCCTGAGCCCCCCAAATTCTCTATGTTTGTTCGTAGGTGTCTGCCTTATGCGAATGAGGGCACAGGGACAGGGGCTGCACTTTGAAGATGGTGTGATAAGGAAGCAGTAAGGGCTGTTCTCCAAGACTTAGAGGGCCTGGAAACCCTCGGTCTGTTCCTCAGTGGCCCCATCAATGAGTAAAGGGGACCTCCTTCACTCATCCCCTCAGACCTGAGCAGGCCCCCAGGCCCATCCAGCAGAGCTTTGCCCCTTGCTTCTCTTTTGGAGTTAAAGGGCCTATTTGCCAAAGCTGGCGACCTGGCTCAAATGAGATGCCGACCACTGTGAAATGATTGAGGGCATTGACGCCCCTCTCACCCCACAGACCTCGAGCCAGCAGAACCGGGGGCAAAGCAGGAATTCTGGTTCCCCAAAGCCAGCCACAAGCACCACCCCCAAGCCCCCTGCCACTTCCTTTGTTCTTTGTTAATTGCAAAATAAACACAGCCCTGCCCACCAACTGGGGGAAGAGATTTCTGCCAACTGGGGAGCCAGCAGGCAGTGGGCAGGGGCTGCCTGGGGTACTGGCGGCCTTGCCCTCCATCGGGCACAGGCGAGGGGCAGCCATGAATCACAGTGTCCAGGTTGTCCAGGACCCAGCTCAGGGCTTGCAGGTAAGGGGGATGAGGCAAGTGGGATGTCCAGCCGGAAGACGTCGTCACACTTCACTTGCCTCTGAAATCCGTGAAGATCGGTTTCTCTTCCACAAAGAACAGGGTCTGCTCACGAGCGCATGTACTTGGCTTTGCTCTTAACTTTTCATGCTTTTTTAAAAAAAAGAGCTTACACATTTATTTCTTTCAGGAATGAGAAGGGCCGAGAGAGATTGGATTGTCAGAAAAGTCATGAGGCATTTTTACATAGAAAACATTGCACTTGGAACAGTCTCGACACCGCCGCCCGCACCCTGCTCCACCCAGCTCCTGACCATGGACACACAGTGCCTAAGACGCTCCGTGAGGTCTCTGGACACCAGCCTGGAATGTTCCCACGTGTCTCTGTTTCACAGAAGATCGTTTACCACTGCTCACTGTCAGACTCCTTCCTATTTTGATTTCTTAATAAAAAACAGTCCTCAGGGCCAGTGGCAAGCATGGTGGTTAAGGCACTGGACTCCCACTTGGCCAACTGGTTCGAGTCCTGGAAATGGTAGCTTGTTTTTTCACTCTCTCTCTCTCTCTCTCTGGTGAGCACATGTGCCCTCTAGAAAATTAAAATAATAATAAATAAATTAATTAAATAAATCTTAAAAAAAAATCAGTCCTCTCAGTCATCCTTTTTTATCCCCCCCTACTTTTAGATGTGACATTGTGGTAGAGAGAGTATGCACAAAAACGAAAGCAGGTGATCCCCACACAGGCTCTGGTGGCTTAGAATGGAGAGACTGTCAGAAATATAGAATTGGTGCCTGGGTGCATCAGGAACTCAGAGCTGTGCAAAACTCTCTGTATCCCCAGGGGACTGGCTTTTGTGGTGGCTGTGTCCTGGAGTCTCTGAGACCATGCTGCAGATTCAGGGAGAAGAGGGTTGTGTGGGCTCACAGATTTCTGCCTCCTCAATGTCCCATTGAGACACAGCAAGAGAAAAGAAATTTTACCCTCAGGAGTGAAAAGAGTATTTTTTGGGGGGGAGGGGCAATGGAAAACCTCTGTGAGACCCTCATGAATATATGAATATTTAAATGAATCTAATGACACATGACATGAATATATTAAAATCTACTCAGCTTACATCAAATGCAATTGTTTGGTATAATTATTTTCCTTAAAAATGTGAAGAGGGTTTTAGAATCCTGCCCTTGACATTATTGCTTATTTTGATGTTGTAGCTGTTTTCTCATATTATAGAGTCAATCAATACTTTTTTTTTTCTTTTTTTGGACCTCAAGCATGTTTAATGGCTCCTGAAGAATCTATCAACCCCTTTGCTTATAGGATAAATGGAGTCCCCGGGGTTGGGGGCTTCAGGGAAGAGTGAGGGGAGGAAGCCACGTGCCCTGAAACAATTGATCCTCCTCCCTAGTCCCGCCTTTCCTGGCTTGAGCCTGGGAGCACGCCCCCCTCAGGCGCCTGCCGGCCTTCCCCCCCAGGCTGTGTGGGAGGCTGCGAGTCCCCCGAAGGTAAATGACACCGGCAGCAGAGGCTTCCTGTGTCAATTGCACGGTGGCTTTCAGTCGTGGGGCTGGTGGCTTCCTGCCTCACCGTTGGGAGTGAGGCTATTTCAGGCTCTCGCTGCTTCCCTCTGTTCTAGCGCGGGCAGGATGGAGGGCCGGGCAGTGGAGCAGGCGGAGGCTGGGCCTCTGCCTCCACCAGGTGTTTCAGAGGCAAACTCTTGTTCCTCCTGCGTCTGCTGCCCACTGCTGGCTTAACTGGCATAACTTTCTTTGATATGCTTTTCATTCACTTCTTTGGGGTAAAAACTAAAAAAAAAAAACAAAAAAAAAACAAAGCACCCTACTCGAAGTGAAGGAAGTCACTATGTGAGGGGACTTCAAAAAATTTGTGGAAAAGGGAATTAAAGTATGAGTATTTTTTGGTGCCAAAAAAAAAATTAAAATCCATGCATAGATTTTTTTAATCATGTGTCTTTTCTTTTTTAAAAATGTTATTTATTAATTCATTTATTTTTAATTTGACAGAGAGAGACACAGAGAGAGAGAAAGAAGGGAAGTGAGAAAGCAAGTCACCGGGTCTAGGACTTGAACTGTGGTAAGCCATGTGGGAGTGTCCAGCACCTTAACCACCATGCCACCTGCTGGTCCCCATCATGTGTATTTTCTACCAACTTTTTTTCTTTTGGAGAGGTTTTTTTTTGCTATAGGACGCGTCCGCTCGCCAGAGAGACAGAGAGAGACAGAGAGATAGAAAGTGAGAAATCACCCCCCCCCCCCAGGGGGGATGGCCACGCCGCAATCCCTTCTCCTCCATTCTCCTCGCGGGATCTTGGTCACGCATACACATGCACCCGGCGTGAGTTTTAAGCCACCGGGTCCGGGACGCGAACTGCGGTCGACTACATGGGAGTCCAGCAACATAGCCATTACACTAACTGCTGGTCCCTTCTACCAACTTTTTAAAGACCCCTTCATAACAGCCACAATCTCCTATAGTGAAATTTATCCTGAAAATTCTGTATGAAATCATTAGGGACTGGTGGGTCTTGAGAATTTCACTAATTTTGTTTCTTGGTATTTCCACTGCAGCTTCCCTTTTCCTGGGTGATGGGGACAAGGGAAGAGTGGCTGGGTGAATAAAGGCCCCTCTGTCTGTCGGTCTTTCTCTCCCTCTCTGGGGTTGAGCTCACCTCACTGGATTTGGGTGAGATGCGTGTTGTCTGAATCGACTCCCCTGTATACCCGCATAACGCTTGCACACCTGTCTATGGTCTCACCCCCACCAGGCCACTGTTTTGACAACCTCTCTCTGGGAGGTCGGTAGAGATGGAAAGCTATCTCTACTTCTCACATAAGGACTGTGGCTGGGAGAAGGCACTAGTTTGTCTGAGTTGTGTGATGGATCTCTGGGACCAGGGCAGTGTCTCCACCCCCTTGCACAGACTCCTCCCCCTGCCCTGCCCTACCCCTCAGCATGACCTGATTCCTTCTTTGGGCTCTACACCGTGGCTCTCTCCCAGCTGTGTCTCAGAGAACTGTAATGAGCAGGGCAGTGGTTCTCAGCAGGGGCAATTGCTTCTCGGAGGACATTTGGCCATGTCTAGAGACATTTTTGGTTGCTACTAGCATCTAGTAGGTAGAGGCTGCCAAACCCACAGGCCAAGCTCTTTCCCATGACAGAGACTCAGCTGGTCCAGAGTGTCAGCAGTGCTGGGGCTGGGACACTGGGTGGTTAGTAACCACGGCCACATGTCTACTGCCTTGTCCTGTGAGCTGGGTCCACCACGCACGGTGACAGCTATTGAGTGTCTATTGCATGCAGGGTGCAGTCCATGTTCTGTCACCTCCACCTCATTCTGTTCCAATAGACAGGACAAGGCAGGTGATTCTCTCTGTGAGATAGGTCAGAGGATTAGGAACTAGGAGGGCATCACTGTTAGGGTTCTGGGAGGTAAGACCCAAGACGGATATGGCCGTGCAGGGTCAGTGCCTGTCGGCTGGGGAATTGGACCCAGGCAGAGGAGAAGCTAGCCTCAGCTAATCCTGCTGGGAGCCCGGGAGCTCGAATGGTCCTTTGAGGATGTTCTGAATTGGGTAAGGAATCTAGGCCTTACACCAGCCCCTCATCACCAGCCATTAGAGGTGGGCTACCCCAGAGAGGGGCTGTCCCTATCTGAAGTGGCTGCGTCAGCTGAAGGCAGGCCCCACAGATAGCTCAGCCAAGGAGCGGCCTTGGTTACCCCCTTCAGCTCTCTATGGAGAGCTCGGCCCTGGAGGGGGTGGGGGTAACCACACGTCCACTGTGAGAGGCTTGCGTACTTCCCCCACCCCCAGGTATGGCCCTGAGCAGAGCTGCCCTCCCTCCTTCTTGCTGGCTCTGGGAGTCTCTGGAGACTGAGGGGGACCTTAAATGTCCAATACACTATCCATTAGCATTTCTTTTCTTTTTAGGGATTATTTAATTTAATTTAATTTAATTTAATTTAATTTATTATTATTATCTCTTTCAACTTGACCAGAGAGAAGAAAAAAGTAAAAAACAAGTTATCAGGGTCCAGGACTCGAACCACTGTTGGCCATGTGGGAGTCCAGTGCCTTAACCACCATGCCATCTTCCGGTCCCTCAGTTAACATTTCTTAACTTCATGAGTCGCACACTGGAGTTCCAGACAGGTTTGTGGAGCGCTGTTCTTTCTGAGTTGCCACCATTCTAAAATAAGGAGGTAATACATAAATGAATGGCTGTTACAGTTCTCAGGGACACACTGGGAGACCTTGCCATGCTGGGCCACCTTCCTGCTGTGCAGCAGCTCCTTTTGCAAAGTGGCGGGCAGGGGCTCCCAGTCTTTTACTCATTCACATCTTCCTTACGCTGGCTACCAGCGAACTGATTGGAGCCCAGGTCTGTGCTGAGCGTGGGGGTTTCTCTCAGTCAATCAATCCTCCCTGGCAGAACCTGCTTTGGGTTTTCTCCTTTCTCTGACCTCAGGGCTCTTCCTTCTGCCCCGATTTCCTCTCCAAAAGCACAGAGAAAGCGGCTCAATGAAAACTGAGGGGAGCAAACCCGCCCTTTGTTCAGGGACATCCCCGCCCTTCTGGCTGGTTGTGAGGCTGCAGGCGTGCAAGGCATCCCTGCTCTGTCACGCTTCTCCCTCTCCAAGTGGGCCTTGGCTTTGGCGAGCGACTCCATTGTTAAGATCCAGCCCGACAATGGGGCGAGGACAGTTGACAGGTTTCTGTGCGAGCGCGCTTCCGATCGTGCGAGGTAACAGCTTCATTACTCGGTGATGAGTGACCCATATTTCCTAACATGATTTCCCTGCTGTAACTCAAATTGAGTTCATGTTATTCTAATGATATCAGTTGACCTTGAGAATTAGACCAAGAAGCCTGGGGTTATTCTTCCAACTTCCACTGCAGATTCTTGTGATGTGTTTGGAAACACAATCTGCTCCTCATGGCCCTGAAGTGGGCAGAGGGAAAAATAGAAAACAAAGATCCCGACCTGCTCTGATTTTCAGAAAATGCATCTGGGCAATTTCAGATGACAGGAAGCGCCTTCTCTCTCGGTCCTGCTCCTGCCGTGGCGTGCAGCTGGCATTTTCTCTGCACCCCGCCTTATACACTGAGAAACTTGAAAGGGCTTCCTCTGTCCCTGCCTCTTCCTCAGGCTCCTAGGTCTCTCCTGTAGGAAGAGTCCTCCTCTAGGCCTGTGGAGGGGCCTCCTACCCACCCATCCTGCCAGTTCAGTCTCCCTAAACCAGAGCAGGGGCAACGCTGCTTCTCTAGCTCCCTCACTAGCTCCCCAGTGCCTGCTGGCAAAGCCCAAGTTCCTTCTCTTGGTGTTCACGGCCCTTAATACAGACCATCTACACCCCTAGCCTTCCTGCCCACACCATCCCTGAGCGGCATGGCACAGAACGACCGCGTACTTTGGCACGTGCCATGTTTTTATACCTCTATGCCTTTTGTTCACCTGTTCTCTTCTTCTGAACACCCCTGACCAGCTCAGTCAAATGCATACAAGCCCAAATCTCTCCCCTGGTGCATTTACTTGTTTTCCTGATCTTCCTGGAGCTCCGACTCTGTTCTGGATGTTGGCATAAAGCTGTGAACAAGACAGATCAGGTCTCTGTCCCGACTGAGCTTCCATTTCAGGGAAGGAGAGCAAACATGAAAAACAGTGTTCGACAAGGGCCAGCAGGTAGTGTGGTGGTTAAGGTGCTGGACTCCCACACGGTTGACCGTGGTTTGAGTTCCAGACTCGGTGGCTTGAAACTCAGGCTGGGCATGTGTGTGCACGTGCCCAAAATCTAGAGAGGAGGATGGAGGAGAAGGGATTGGGCTGTGGACATCCCCCCCGGGGGTGATTTCTCCCTTTCTGTCTCTCTGTCTTTCTCTGTCTCTCCAGGGAGTGCATGTGCCCTATAGCAAAAATATCTCCGAAAAAAAAAAAAAAAAAAGAGTACTCTACAAAGCGTGTCTTGGAACTGTCAAGAATTCAGATGAAAAATAGCAACAAAGTCCCCAACATGATAAGCTTTGAGGGACGTGAACAGTGTGATGTTTTGAGGAACTTGGGGGAGGGGCTTCTGTACTGAGGGGGTTCAGGGAAGGTCCCCTGAGAATGATGTATGACTGAGAGAAAAGCAACCCTACAGAAAAGTAGCGGGGAAAGTTGCCCTGCCCCAAAGCTCTAGGGAGGGAAAAGGATGCAGTGTTTCAGAAGCGGAGTTGGAGAAGGCTCTGACTCAGGGTAGGAGCACAGCCAGAGAAAGGCAGGAGAGTGTGGCCCCATCGGGGCGGGAGGTGGCGCAATGGGAATGCAATGAGATCCACAGGGAAAGGTCCTGGGTTCGTGTCCAGGGACCTCCTGAGAATGCCAGGTGTGCCTGTGTTTGGGCCAGCTGAGACTGGGGGTGGATTGCAGCACGAGGGCCCTGTTAGGGGTGCTGTCTCTGTCTCACAGAAGGAGAAAAGAAAAAGAGTGCAGCCCTCAGAGCTGGAAGCCTGGGTGGAGAGGTGTGTTTAAAGCCGACTGGGTAGCTGTGTGAACTCAGCAAACTGACTAACTTCTCTGTGCCTCAAATTCCTCCTCTGGAAAATGGCAATGTTATAAGGAGTAAACCCATTATTTGCAAATGTGTTTTGAAGTGTGTGTGTGTGTGTGTGTGTGTGTGTGTTCTTTCACTTGAACAGTCAAGGAACTTTTATCCATTTTATTGGGTTGTCAGAAAAGTCATGATGCATTTTTTCTTTTTCTTTTTTTTTTTTTTGTGCAAAAATGCACCATGACTTTTCTGACAGCCCAATATTTAGATTTTCTTTTCTTTTTTTTCTTTTTTTTTTTAAACCATAGCTGGAACTAAACACAACTGAAAACCAGCAAGCACCATTTTTTTGGACTAGAATAGGTCAAAATAAATAACACTGACATGAGCCTCAGGTCATCTGAGCTGTCTTGCCCTGTCTTGTCCCCGACTCACGCTCTGGGTGCTGAGTGGGTGAGGTCCTGCCTGGAATTCATCGACCCTCTCAAGAGGAACAAAACCATTGAGAGGAGCCCTGCAATGTGCTCCCTGCTAAGGGGGAACGTCCGAGCCCCCATGAGGGGAGCAGAAAAGAGCACCGTCGCCAGGGCTGGTGGGGAGTGTGAGATAAGCCAGGGTATAATGTGGCTGGAATCTGCCCTTGTTGAGCAGAAATGCGAAATTAAGTATTCAGACCTGGAAACCCCACGTCTCCTGAGGACTCTGCTCTTTTGGAAAGCAGCACCTCTCCTAGCACAAAGGAAGAGGGAGCTGCTGATGGGACTGAAAGAAAAGGCCATCCTGGGATGGAGGAAGATATGAGAGTGGTGGGGGTGGTGAGAGGAGACACATGGGGAGAGAGAAGGACAGAGAAAAACGAAGAATGGAGTCCAAAAGAGACAGAGAGAGAGACAGAGACCACAAGGGGCAGAGAGAGATGGAGACAGACAGACAGAAGCTGAGTACAAAAGACCTTGAGATATAGAGAGACGGAGACAGATAAAAAGAAGTTGCGACACTGAAAGAGACAGGGGAGAAGACAGCTGGAGACAGAAACTGTCCCCCAGCGTGCCAAGTCCCAACCGGATTCCTTTGCCTGAGAATGCTCGCCTGAAATGCAGCTTGCACCACCCCAAGGCCTGCACACACTTTCTAGCAAGCCCACCCCAAGTATGCACTTTTACAGACGTGCACACACATGCGTGCACACATATACACTCACTATGCTCCTAGGTCTGTTTCCATTCCCCAAATCCAGGATCACACGTCTCCCTGGGTTTCATGTCCCTTTTTGTCCCACCTGTATTTGTAACTGGTTGGAGTCCGGAGAGTGTGTGCAATCACCTTAATGAGATTGAATTTCTTACTTTGATTTTTTAAAAAAAAATTGTTTAATTTAATTTATTATTGTTGTTGTTTTTAAGTTTGCGATAGGACATGTGCCGTCACCAGAGAGAGAGAGAGAGAGAGAGAGAGAGAGAGAGAGAAAGCAGGAAAGCAAGCCCTCAGGTGTGGAACTCGAACCATGGCCGGCCATGTGGGAGTCCAGTGCCTTAACCACCATGCCACCTTCTGGCCCCTTTTTACTTTGATTTTTTATAAAAGTTTATTTATTTATTTTTTCAGGGCCAACAAATGACCTAGTGGTTACATCTGGACTCTCACATGGCTGACTGCTGTTCGAGTCCTGGACTCAGTGGCTTGAAAATCACACCAGGCTCAAGTGCATGCACACCCAAGATCCGAGGAGGAGAATGGAGGAGGCGGGATTGCAGTTTGGCCATCCCCCCTGGGGGGGTGATTTCTCACTTCCGCTCTCACTGTGTCTCTCTCTCTCCAGCAAGTTCACACAACCCATGGCAAAAACCTCTGAATTATTTTCCCCCCCAGAGAGAGAAACAGCTCCCTCAGCAAGGTCTGCATGCCATGATCCACAACCAGTCTCAGTTTGCCCAGCTCATAGGCACACTCTCATCGGTTACGCTCGGGGAGATCCTGAGATGCAAACCTGGGACCTTCCTACATGGGTCCAGTCGTGTTACTGCTGTGCTGCTGCTTGGCATCTATTTTGGTTTGGGTCCCGGATGCTTTCTGTTTGCCTTTGCTTCATTCCAGTTTTCGACCCTGCAACTGAGCCTGTCCTCCTCCCTTGGCGTCCCCCTGGGCTCGGCTGATGCTGCTGACATTCCTCTCCCATGCCTGGCTCCTGGAATTACTGCAGCAGATTCAGCCTGAGGCTGCTTCCACAGGGAGTTCAGAACCTGGGCCACCACAGTGAGGCCAAGCCAGGTAGGAAGCGGTTCAGGTGCTTGTAAGCTAAAAACTTGGAGTCAGTCCTTGAGATGGGGCTGCCTCTTTGACCCCTCTTCTTCTGCACTCTGATTCCTGACACTGTCACACACAGGTGTGGGAGACACGGGGCACTCCAGCTCAGCAGCTCTGCCAGACTCAGAAAAGTCAGGTCAGGAGAAACTGGTGTGCGGCAGCCATCACGGCACTGCCAGGTCCTCGGCACTCTGAGTGCTGCACACGTGCCACTTTGTGGGGACGAAGCGGGGACTCTGTGCCCATTTTATAGACGCAGAGACTGACATTCAGAAAGGTAGACTCATTTGCCTCAGGTTACCTTGTTCATTCTCAGACCTGTTCTCCTACACCGTCTGTGTTGTTAGAATGACTGATGCTTCCATCGAGGTTTTCTTTCCCCTGTAAATTTTTGCATGAAGATTTGGGAGCCCCATTCCCCTAAGACAGCCAAGCCTTTGCACCTCCCTCATTCTAGCTGCCAGGCTGTGTGTGTCTGTATATGTTTTAGTTTGCTAAAGGGCACGTGTGCTTGCCAGAGAGAGAGACAGAAAGAGAGAGGGAAAGTGAGAAATCACCTCCTGGGGAGCGGGAGTCGGGGAGGCCATGGCTGCCAGGCTGTGTGTGTCTGTATATGTTTTAGTTTGCTAAAGGGCACGTGTGCTTGCCAGAGAGAGAGACAGAAAGAGAGAGGGAAAGTGAGAAATCACCTCCGGGGGAGCGGGAGTCGGGGAGGCCATGCCACAATTCCTTCTCCTCCATTCTCAGGATTTTAGGCAAGCATGCATATGTGTCTGGCATGATTTTCAAGCCACTGTGTCTGGGACTTGAACCGTGAAGTCTGCTATGGGGATCCAGTCACCTTAACCTGCACCCCACCTGCTGGCCTGGGCAGCATGCTTTGAAAATGGGCTTTTTCAAAGTATATCCACAACTATTATTTTATCTGGGCCCCATGTGGAATAAGGCAGGCTGTTCAGTCCATTTGAAAGATGGGCAAACTGAGACCCAGAAATGATTATTTTCCTAAGTGGAAGGAAAAGGCTGGGGCTGAAAAAGAGTTTCTGTATCTAAACTTCTGACGATCCTGTTTAGTCTGCCCTGACCCAAGCCATTTTTTTTCCTATTTAAAGAATTACTTATTTAATTTTAAAATTTATTATTATTATTATTTTAAATTGCTATAGGACATGTGTGCGCTCGTCAGAGAGACAGACATACACACATGCATACACACACACACACACACACACACACTCACACACACGGACAGAAAGTGAGAAAGCAAACCACCACATCCAGGAATCAAACTATGGCTCTAGAGCTCTAACTACCATGCCAACCTGCTGACCCTGGCCTTGAAAACTTCTTCTTTTTTTTTTTTTTTTTTTTTAAGAGAGAGATTTTTGCTATAGGATGCATGCACTAGCTGGAGACATAGAGAGAGATAGAAACCGAGAAATCACCCCCAGGGTGGATGGCCACACTACAGTCCCTTCTCCTCCATTTTCCTCTTAGGACTTTGGGCACACCTGGCATGAATTTTGAGCCACCAGTCTGGTACTTGAAACGTGGTTGGCCATGTGGGAAACCAGTACCT
The DNA here is from genome assembly GCA_026018925.1 of Tupaia tana. NCBI lineage: Eukaryota > Metazoa > Chordata > Mammalia > Scandentia > Tupaiidae > Tupaia > Tupaia tana. The sequence goes on from JAKSZU010000018.1 coordinate 37,679,222, forward strand.
TAACCACTACACCACCTGCTGCCCCCCCAACCTTTTTTTTTTTTTTTTTTTGAGAGGTTTTCGCTATAGGGCGCGTGCGCTTGCCAGGCAGACAGAGAGAGACATAGAGACAGAAAGCGAGAAATCACCCCCCAGGGGGGATGGCCACGCCGCAATCCCTTCTCCTCCATTTTCCTCTCGGGATCTTGGGCACACACGCACACGCGCCTGGTGTGAGTTTTAAGCCACCGGATCCGGGACTCGAACCGCGGTCGACTACGTGGGAGTCCAGTGACATAGCCATTACGCTAACTGCTGGTCCCCCCCAAACCTTTTTTTGAAGGGAGATTATTAGAAGAATCTCCCTTGGATCATGCTGAGGCTGGGTCTTGAAGCCCAGGCCAGTTGAGGGCCTCCAACGTGGTGGTGGAGGCTGGTTTCTGTATCTGGGCTAAACCAACTCATTTCCTTTTTTAGGTAGACATCAGGCTCCATGAGGGCAGGGGGCATGTTTGTGCTGTTCACAGATCCTCCCCTCAGATCTCTGTCCACGCTAGTCTCTGTCACAGCCTGTCCCCTCCACAACCCTGCTGCCTCACCTGTCCCATTCCCATTTGCTTCTGACATGTTAGATTCAAAAGTTACCTTCCCGGAACTCTAGTTCAGGGCACTGGGCCCCCGTAAGAAGCTCCCTCAGGCCCCTAGTATTGTCCTCCACAGTTTTTGAGTTCAAATGATACATGTGCATGATTGTTTAGCGTCTGTCTGTTCTACCAAAATACAGCCCTAGGAGGTCAGGGGCCATGGCTGTGTCCTCATCCTACAGCCCCAGCACATCCGCACTGCTCAATAAGGAACTGTTAGTTCCTATGTTCAGCTCAGCGCAGGCCTCTCGGCCAGAACTCTGCTGGATGAGTGAAGTTAGAGACCTGGGCATGACGGAGGGGAGCATGAACGGGCAACTGAGTGTTAGCACCCCATGGAGGTCAGTGAGTCCAGGGGGACCACCTATTTCTAGCTGGGGCTCCATTGTAAAGGAAGAAAATACAGTATGAAATGAACTAACTATATCTATCCAATCTGATTCCACTAGAGCTCGTGCTTGGGACAACTCAACCTTGACCCAGCTCCAGAAAGTTCTGTGTTGTAAAGACCTAATGAACGAAAAGCTCAAATCTTGCCCTGTCTCTGAATAAAACCCAGCTCCCTAGGGCCAGTAGGTGGCATAGCGGTTAAGGCACTGGACTCCGACATGGCCAGCTATGGTTCAAGTCCTAGGCCTGGTGGCTTGAAACTCATGCTGAGTGCAAAATCCCAAGAGGAGAATGGAGCATGGCCAGCCCTCCTAGAGAATGATTTCTCAATTTCCCTCTCACTGTCTATTTCTGTCTCTTTGCGGTGAGCACACACACCTTATGGCAAAAAAAAACTAAAAAAAAAGGCAAACAAAAACTCCCGTTCAAACCCTAAGGTCCTCTGTCCCTACTGACCCTATCTTATACCCTCTCCTGCCCTACCTACCTTACTGCCCCATGACACACACTTTAGAAAGGAGCTTACTTTCTGCTGCCCTCATTTGCCAAGCGTGTCCCTGCCTCACGGCCTTTGTACGTCCTGCTCCCTCTGCCACCAGGTCTTTGCTTGGCTTCTTCTTATTTGGGTCTCAGCTCACATTTTCTTCCTCAGAGGGGCTTCTCTGACCACCCAAAGCAGAGTAGTCCCTTTTCCCCCATAGCTCATTCTAGCCTGCCTCCTCACTCATGGCCTACACTCCTCTCTGGAACTCAGCTTATATGTTTACTTACCTGTTTGTCCTCTCCCCGTGCAGCCAGGGCTCTCTCTGCGTGGTTTGCGCTGTAGCCCCAGGCCCTGGGGAAAGGTCCAACATATAGCAGATGCTTTAAGAACATTTGTAGGATGGCAATAAAGGAACAAAAGATTTGCTTCTAAAGGGGCCAAGCAAGATCTTGAGGTGGGAACCACATGTTTCCTACCTCCGGTAGGACGTACCTACAGGTGAATTTCACCATCCTCCAATTTTCACTCTTGGCCTCCTCTTTGAGCTTCTCTTGTCTGTATTGCCATGGAGAGAGGAGTCCCTCAAAATAAGGTGATCAGGGGCACCAAACCTTTGCTCAGCCACCCCATGCTCATATGATACTTAGCGGAGAGCAGGTGTCTGAGTGGTACATCCGATGACCTGCCAGCTCTTTGGTCTGGGTCCCCTAGGGGGAGCACTTTTAGGGCACTGGTACTCCGCAGCCTGCTAGTAGGCCCCTCGCTGAGTAACCAGTGTAACTGGCTCAGAAGTTCCTTCTTGAGAGCCCAGGAGCCTTGATGAATGGATGAGTGACATGAGGAGGCCTCAGCTTTGTCGGCTCTTGTCACCAAAACAGCTATCCAATGGGCTATTACTGTCCTAAAGACCAGAGTCTTTGGAGGTGTAAAGTTAAGTGGACACGGCTGGGCTGCGTCTTTTCTACTGTTGGCCACCTATTAGCCAAGTTTTTATCTCTTGAGTTCTCACTGAATGGTGAGCTCCTTGGGGGATAGAATCTGTTTTATTTGACAGTGAATTCTTCATGTAAGGTACATAGTAGGACTGATGAAAAACTGCATGCATAAATGGAAAAATAATAGAAAGTGGCACAGTGGTACTGCTCCTGGACCCACATGGGAAAGGTCTTGGGTTTGCATCCTGGGAGCTCCTTTGGATACACTAGGCACAGGCCTGTGATCTGGCTGGCTGAACCTGGGGGTGGATTGCAGCATGAAGACCTTGTGGTGGTGCCCCTCTCTCTCTGTCTCTTTTTCATGGGAGAAATACCAACCTAAGAAAAGTTAGCTGAGGAACCAGCAGATGGCGTAATGGTTACGTTGCTGGACTCCCACATGACTGACTGCAGTTTGAGTCCTAGATCTGGCAGCTTGAAACTTATGCCAGACACATATGTGTGTGTTCTTAAAATCCCAAGAAGAGAATGGAGAAGATATTGTGGTGTGGCCATCCCCCTGAGGGAAGTGATTCCTCATTTTCTGTCTTTCTCTGTTTCTTTGGTGAGTGCACGTACCCTGTAGCAAAAATCTCTCTCTCAAAAAAAAAAAAAAAAAAAAAAAAGTCAGCTGAGTCCAGTTGAACAGTTGGTTAGCACCTAGTTACCAACCCAGATCAACTGGTTCAACTACATCCTGACTCAGTTACGAGAGAAGGCACCACGTGAGTGCCAGTGCCAGTGCTTGGCACTAGGAGGCTGACACCTGGTTTGATAGAACGGATGAGACACTTCAGCATCTAGTCCAGATCGTATCCATGATGCCAAAACAGTCATGTTAGCCCAGAGAGAAAATGCCAAGGCCAAGTGGACTTGCAGAGCTCTGTCGGCACAATGGGCACCACTTTCTTCTTTGCCTTTCAGCTGGCTGCGTGGGTGTTCCCTTCGACAGCCCACGTATGGTGTGCATGTGATATTACTGCCTTCCTCCACTGGAAATGGAAAACAGAGGTGTCCCTAGGAGAACTCTTCTGGGCAGCAGGGTGCCATGGAGTGTCCCTGACACCTCCCGGGAATTCTCTTCTGGCGTTCAACACTTCACCTCGCAGGCAAGGCACCAAAGGTCAGGGAGTTTTGTCACAGGGATGTTGTGGTCAGACTGAAATTTGGGGCCAGTTCTTTCCATTACAACCCATGCCACAGGATATCAGTTGTTTTTGGTAGATATTTTTGCTCTAGGGTGTGTGTACTCACCAAGGAGACAGAGGCAGAGGAAGAGAAAGTGAGAAGTCATCCCTTCCCCGGGGGGAGGGCCATGCTGCAATCCCCTCTCCTCTATTCTCCTCTTGGGAGTTCGGGCACACACACATGTGCCTGGTGTGAGTTTCACGCTGCTGGGTCTGGGACTCGAACCATGGTCAATCATGTGGGGGTTCAGTGCCTTAACCACTATGCCACCTGCTGGCCCCCAGGGTGCCACATTTTTGGAAGAATAATCTGGTCAGATGGTAGGCTAAAATGATAGGGCAAAGTAAGTCTAAATAACCATTTGACCTATCCCTGCCTTCAGTCCTCAGATGTCTTCTGTGCTCATAGGTGTGCAGAAGTGGTTGAGAACAAACCCTCTGGAGGTCAACCACCTGGGCTGGAATGCCAGTTCAGCCTTTCAGAGCTGAGTGCTCTGTGGGTATTTATTTACCTGCTCCATGCATGCATTTACTAACATGAAAAGGGCCCTGTTACTGGCCTGGTGGACTGTTGTCAGGACTGAAGCAGACCAGTCACATAGTGCTACCCACAGTAAGCACGCAACGCGCGTCACTCTGAATTGGAGCCTGGCACCAGGCACAGGAATAGAGACAGCACCAGGGGCACAGTGGATCCAGAACTGAGCAGCAGGGAGAGCTCCCACACGTGAGGGGCTTTCCTCAGCCCTGCATGCGCGCCATGTAGGAGCAGGCTGGGGCGTATTCTGTGGTAGCGATGATGCTGGGATCTGCAGGCCTGTAGGCACAATACCCTGGGAAGAGTGGTCTGTGACGGGTTCATTCTCTCCCTGTTCTTGAAACCCTGCAATGGTCTGTGACTGAGCCTGGGCTAGCCTGCTGGTGATGACAGACCAGCGTCTCATTTGTTCCCTTTCCGACTCCTCATGGGCCCCAGTTAACTCTACAACTGGAGCAGCCCCTCTGACTGCAATTGACCACAGATGCACAAGCGAACCCAGCCAAGATCAGAAAACCCACATAGCTGAGCCCAGTCCAAAGTATCAGCTTCCAGAAGCAGGAGCGAAATAAATGATTGTTTGGGCCTGCAGGTGGCATGGTGGTTAAGGATCTGGACTCCCACATAGTTGATCACAGTTCGAGTCCCAGACCTGGTGACTTGCTATCTCACTGTCTCTCTCTGGTGAGTGCATGTGCCCTGTAGCAAATTAAGAAAATAATAATAACAATACATTAAAATTAAATAAAAATAATTCTTTATAAATAAATAGTTTAAGCCACTAAGTTCTGAGGTGCTTTGTTTTGCAGACAAAGCTAAGTGGTACAGTCTAAGTAATCCAGATGTTAGCAATGAGCAGATTGTTTGCAGGTTTGTCTAGAAGTCCATGTCCATAGATTTTCCTCTTTAGACGTCTATTATCATACTTACCTTAGGAGAGAAAAAAGTAACTGAATATTATTCATTTCTATTTCTTCACCCCCTGATCTGGGCTGTGGCATGTAGTAGATATTTAGTAAGTGTTTGTTGTAAGAGTGAATAAGTGAATTTCACTTACCAAACACCATGGGATTATAGACTTTGGGTGGCAATGACGTGTCAGTGTAGGTTCATCACCTGGGAGAAACATACTGGGCATCGATAGTAGGGGAGGCCATGCATGTGAAGGGACAGGGAGCTTATGGGAACGCCCATACACTTTCTGCTCAGTTTTGCTGTGACAATGAAACTGCTCTAAGAGATAAAGTTTACCAGTGTTAAAAATACAAGAGACAATTAAGCCACCTGCAAGGCTTTCAGGGAGTTTGGGAGCTAGATGGGAGAGGTGACTAATGGCAGGCTCCACAGTGTTTATGGGCAAGGATAGTAGCAGGCCCCAGGCTTCTTTCTTTTCCTTTCTTCTTTTTTCTTCCTTTCTCTTTCTTCCTTTTTTCCTTTCTTTCTCTTTAACTTTTTCTTTTTCTTCCTTCTCTCTCTCTCTCTCTCTCTCTTTCTTTCTTTCTCTTCCTCTTTGTTTCTTTCTTCTTTTTTCTTTTTCTTTCTTCTTTCTCTCTCTCTTCCTTCCTTCCTTCCTTTCTTTTTTCTTTCTTTCTCTATTCTTTCTTTCTCTCTCCCTCTTTCTCTCCCTCTTTCTCTTTCTTTATTTCTTTCTTTCCTTCTTTCTTTCCTTCTTTCTTTCTTTCCTTCCTTCTTTCTTTCTCTCTCTCTCTCTTTCTTTCTTTCTTTCTTTCTTTCTTTCTTTCTTTCTTTCTTTCTCTCTCTCTCTCTCTCTCTCTCTCTCTCTCTCTCTCTCTCTCTCCTTCCTTCCTTCCTTCCTTCCTCCCTCCCTGCCTCCCCCCTCCTTCCCTCCCTCCCTCCCTCCCTCCCTCCCTCCTTTCTTTCTTTCTTTCTTTCTTTCTTTCTTTCTTTCTTTCTTTCTTTCTTTCTTTCTTTCTTTCTTTCTTTCTTTCTTTTTCTCTTTCTTTCTTCTTCACTGCCAGAGGGCATGTGTACTTGCCAGAAAGAGAGAGTAAGCCAGAGAGAGCCCCCACTGGGATGTGGTTATACTGCAAATCTTTTTCCTTCATTTCTCCATCCCATCAGGATTTGGGGCATGCATTCATTCATGCCCGATGTGCTTTTTTTTTTTTTTTTTTTTTAAATTGTATTTCTTTAATTTTATTATTCTTATTATTTTAAAATTTGCTATAGGGCACAGGTGCTCACCACAGAGAGAAAGAGACAGACAGGGAGAGGGAACGTGAGAAAGTAAGCATCCAGGTTCAGGACGCAAACAGCAATCCGCCGTGTGGAAGTCCAGCACCTTGACCACCGCACTATCTGCTGCCATCACCTGCCCCCAACATGTGCTTGTTAAGTTGCCTGGGCTGGGATTCAAACCATGATCTGCCATGTGGAATCTGGCTCCCAGTGTACAGCTTTTAACCACGGTGCTATGGGGATGGCCCAGACCCCAGTCTCCCACCCCAGTGCTCAGCCCTGCTCACTCTCCAGCACCTGCATTCCATATTTGACTTCTGTCCAGTCTTCTCTGCAAGAGAGCCAAGGTGGCATAGTCATGTTGAAGAGATGATGAGTATGAATATTTGATCTCCTCGCCCTCCTTGTCAAAACCCACACCATTGCCTTCAATAAATCAATTTCATTTGTGCACTCTGTCCAGGACGCAGCATGCCTTTAGGTAGTTAGTCTTTGATTTGGGCTCTGGCCTGCCTTTATGAAGAGCTGGCTCTCAGAGACCCTTCAGAGCAGGGATATTCTGATGGTGATAGGCAGCTTCCTAACTTGGGTGGCTTCTCATCAACTTAGATGCTTTTATATTAAAATAATCATTTCAGCTGGGGCAGCCAGAGGCTGAATATTAGCCTTCAATTTCCCCCACCTTTTAGCCCTCTTCTCGGAGATTGATTTCAGGGCTTTCTTAGCATAACCCATGCCAGGTTCTGTAAAAGCAGCAAGCAGCAGTCCTCGTAAGCAGCGCAGCAAAGCCAATTGACGCCTTTCTCCTGTTAAATTTACTGGCTTTATTGAAAGGTCTTTGGGGAATTGCTTGCTCATTAAATACACCAAATACAAAATCTCTCTTAATACAGTATTGTCTTGGTAATATAGAAGACTTCCCCAATGTGAGCTCCGAGAGATGGAATTGTCAAAGCTTTAAGGAGGATACACTCACAATGGTTGTGCTTTCCCTGCTAAGCAGCTACTCCACGTCCTGCTGTTTGGGGTGTCTTACTTTGTGCAATCTTGTCCAGTGCAGCCCCCTCATATTGCTTCACCCCATCCTTATTACACTCCAAGTCAAAATGCACCCCAAAGTACAACAGCTCCCAGAATTGGAGAAAATTTGACGTCAGATCTCTTCACTGACTTGTGGAGGTGTGGAGAATCATCTAGAAATTCGCAGTCCTTTAGCCAGCCATCAGTTCTGGCTTTGCGAGGTGGCAGGAGGATGAATTTGGCAGTGGGGGAGCCGAGAAGTAATGCAGTGGTAAAACATGACATTCTGAGGCTGACCAGATGGGAAAGTTCTGGGTTCGAGTCCAGAGCCCTCCCTGAGCATGCCAGGCATTCACATGCCCATGATCCAGGGTTCGCTGGAGTTGGCTTGAGTCATGGTGTCAGGCTCCATTGGGGGTGCTCTCCCTCTCTGTCTTTCTTTCTCATGAAGAAATAAGTAAATTAAAACCAAATATTGGTAATGGGAGTAGGGAAAGGACAGTGGCTGTTTCCTCCCACGCCTAGGTGCTTTGGGACTCCAATCTTAGTGAGAACTAGGACACGGGATCCTGGGACCCTGCTGGCATTGGCTGCATTATGCTTCCAGTTGGACATGGCTGGGCTGAGCCAGGACACAGCACCCAGGGCAGAGCACTGAGGCTTGTGGCCCTTCCTTAATGGGATGTCTTGCCCAAGTCACTTCCTAAATCCTGTCAGTTTCTTTCTGAGTGAAATCAGGTTAGAAATGCCTTTCCCTCTGTTACAGTTGGAAAAAAAAAAAAAGAAAGAAAAAGATTCCATCACTTTCCTAAAAAGATATGGGTCAGCTACCAGCACAGGAAGTCTTGGATAATTTTAACAGAACCGAAATAGAAGGGAAAGCCCAGAGTGAAGGGGAGGAAAGGCAGCCTGCACTCGCTGAATCAGAGGAGAAATAACGAGCCCAAAGGCACGGCATGAGCAAAAGATCGGGAAGCACCCGTGGAACCCGGCTGTCATGCAGTCTCAGGTGTGGTGGGTACTTCTGCCTACCCAGCCCCCCACATCCTTTCCCTCCTGCCCCTGTCTTACAGAACCCCAGTTTTGTTCAGGGTTCTGTGGCTACTCTGCAGGGGGCCATCTGTTAGTACAGTTGTCTCCACGTGATTCCCTTCCTCACCCCTGGTGACCTGGCCTGGGAAAAATCTCATAAGGCTTGGGAGTCATCCTTGATAATCTCCCTTCCTCTCACATTCCACCCATCCGCATGTCTTGTAGGATTCAACAGTGAATTAAAAAAAAAAAAAAGGAAGAAAGAAAAATCCCTGCCCCTGGCCTAAGGAGAGTCCAGTCAAGTGGGAGGCACTAGCCCATCCCACAGTCCTTGATTATTGGCTGCTTCCTGGGAGGTCAGATCACCTTCACACATGGACACGTTGTTGGAATTTGCAGTGCCCCGTGCTGAAGAAGGTGAGGTTTCCACACCCCCCTCTCTCCAGGCCCTGGCACTTGCTTTCTCAATGGAACATGGGCAGAAGTGACACACCTACTTGTGAGCAAAAGTCTGAGCCATTGCATGGTCCTGCTGTTGAATGGACATACCATCACCATGTTCTCGCTGATATAAGAATGGTACATCCCAGGGGGGTGATGCTGCTCCAGCCTAGATCCCAAAGAGAAAATGAAACATAGAACAGAGTCATGGGTGGTGTATGACTGGGGTAAGAAGTAAACCCTTTTTGTAGATCAGTAAGAGGTGGGGCTGGTTTGTTATCTCAGCATAACCCAGTAAAAGCTGACTAATACATGTTGAGACCAGAGTTATATATGTTAGATATGTTAAAGTAAAAACATGTGAACTTGTCACTGTGGAAAATGCTCCACTGAACAGAAGGTCCCTTATGCTATGACCCATGTCCGAGGGAGCGTCCTAGGGAAGCCGGAATGGGAGTTGGACGCATGAGTAGAGAGAAGCGCATTCTAGGCAGAGGGAACAGTGCCTGCTGAGGGCCCCAGTTGGGAGGGATCAGGGCATGTTTGAGAAACAGGAAGTAGAGGGAGTCAGAAGAAGGGGGGAATGGCAGGGGATGAGACAGGAAAGAAGGCAGGCACCATGGACTTCCATGCTGAGGATCTGGGTCTTTATGCTAAGAACAGGGACAGTAATGGACTGTTAGAAGTGGAGCGGGGTTGTATCAAGGCATGTTTTCAAAAGGTCACTGGGGCTGGCCCTGAAGCACAATGTTCACACACTATGCCTTGGGAGCGGGATCCCACAAGGCCGATTGTGTTTGGAATCCTGGCCCCATTGGCTTGAAAAACATGACGGGTGTATGTGTGTGGGTGCACAAAATTCTGATGGGATGGAGAAATGGAGGAGAAGGATTGTGGAGTGATCACACCCCACTGGGAGGTGATTTCTCTCTCTCACCCTCTCTCTCTTTTTCTCTGGTGAGCACATGTACCCTCTGATTAAAAATAAAAAAAAAAAAAAATATATATATATATATACACACACACACACACGTACACACACACACACACACACACACACATATATTCACTGAACTGTACTATAAAGAACGGTTGGGAAGGGTGGAGTTGGGGAGGCAGAATAGAAGTGGGGAGATCAGGTTGGGATGCAGACCAGGTTGGGGTACAGGGAGGTCTGGGGTGGAGTTTCAGGTTTGGACTGCTGGGGTGCTCACTCCTCGCCCTGAGCCATGAGTGGGGCTCTGATGTGGCCAGATCTCAGATAGAACCCAGTCAATCTGAGTGCCATGGCAGCATTTGCAGAGTCCAGACCAATTTTCAAGCCCTAGGGAGCCTCCTCTGAGGATTTCCAGGGACCTAGGGGAGAGGAGGAAGGCAGGTCCTGCACTGTGCCACCACCTGTCTCTGCCGCCTGGATGACGGATTGCAGGTGACCCATTCCTGGGTCCCCACTTTGCTCCAGGCCCTGTACTCTCTTGTTGGGGAGTGGAGGTCTTGACCTTTGGTGCTGGAGATTCTGTGGCAATCTCAATGAATGCTTTCAAACGCGTGCAGTAAAAGAGACAGCATTGCTAAGGAAGCCAATTATACCGAAACTCGGTTACTAACCTATTTCTTTAGACTGCAGTTTAGTAATGTGCTTCCTTGTTAGTACATTATATGATACCTCCTGGCAGGTCTAACAGGTCCTGTCATTTTGAAGTCGTGCTAAGTGCTATTTGGGGGGATCTGCAATATTGTGGCATGATTAGGAAAATATCTGTGCTTTCTCATGGTGACAAAGTTGCAGGCACGACTCACACTAATGTCATTTGTTGCCTACATTTGTCACTTAAGGGAATGATAGATTTTAGATGGAGGTTAGTGAAAATAAAGATGTTCATAGGCTCTCTGAAACTGGGACTCGGTTTCCTCAAATTGAAATGTGGCTCATAATATTGGCCTCAGGGCTCTCTTATTAGGAGATAAGAGAGCAAACCTGATGTCTCATGCTGACCCTGCAAAATTCCTTGAAAGAATGTGCTAATCCCATTGCTGGTGCTAGGCTGAGCAGGCTTTAAGAGTAGAAAGCTCTGTGAGTGAGGCCTGTCCAGCGGCCCACACCATGCCTGCTCATGAGTAGCACTGTGGCTCTGAGTGGCACAGGTGTGGTGGTGGGCTTGCGGGCAGGGAGAGCAGGCAGGCAGGGGATGGCCATGGGAGAGGAGGTCCGGGGTCCTAGTGCCACCTTAGAGAACTTTCTCTCTGCACACACAGGGAGTCAGGCACTCTGAGCAGGATGGAGCGTTTGTGTTTGTTGCTGGTCAGATGGACAGAAGTGGCCCCGGTGAGCTCTCAGTGTGGCCAGAGAAGCCAGCAAGGAAGAGCTGGATCTAGACTCCAGGGGTCTGGTCACATGGCTCTGGAAGAGACAGGTGCTCCTAGAAGCGGTAGAGGGTGGGACAGTGACTGCACACTCCTCTCTGGCTCAGGGCCACCTCCTGTCTGTGGATACTGATGGCTATGAGAACAGGTCTGAGGACCAAGAGCCCTGGGTGGGGATCCCAGCTTTGCCACCTGTTAGCTCTGTGACTTTGGGCAAGTCATTTAAATTCTCTGAGCCTGTTGGCTGGTCTGAAAAATGGGACTAGTGAGAGTTCCTACTTAGGGCATTGTGCAGATTCGGTGAGATAATGTGTGTGCCATGCTGAGCTTGCTCCTGGCCTATTTTTATTTTGTTTTGGGTGGGGGAGAAATTTCTATTATAGGTCAAGTGCACTCGCTGGAGAGATAGAGAGACAGAAAGCAAAAAATCGCCCCCCCCCCCCCGGGGGGAGGATGACCATGCTGCAATCCCTTCTTTTCCATTCTCCCCTAGGGATTTTGAGCACACACGCACATGTACCCAGCGTGAGTTTCAAGCTGTTGGGTCCATGGCTCGAACCACAGTCAACTATGTGGGAGTCAGTGCCTTAACCACTGTGCCACCCACTGATCCCACTCCTGGCCTATTTTTACGGGCTCTGTAGATGGTAGTTTTTTTTATTACTATCAGCTCTGCGTGAGCCCTTCACAAATGTGCTAAATAGTTGGGTGTGTTTGGCCCGCAGTCCACTGTCTTTAGAGAGCTGGTTTTGATTGCCAAACTGGGGGTGCTATTACCAGGAGAGGAGAGAAAGGATGCTAGGGCTTTGCTCCCCAGCTGGGTCACCTCCCAGCCTCGCTGGTCACCCCACCCTGGTCACAATGGACAACCACAACTGCTGAGAGACACAGGAGAACATTCTTCTGCAATACAGTGCTGTTTTCTGAGTGTACCATCCATGCTGGCACTAAGCTGAGCACTTCACGTGCATGACCTTGTCTAATTCTCCTGACAATGCTGTAAATTAGGTATTTATATTATGGAAATGGAGGTTGCTACAGGTGAAATAGCTTTTCCTTGTAGAACCAAGGCTTGACCCTGAGTCTGAACTATCAACCGCTGGTTCCCTATCATTGTGCTAAGCTGCAGGGGAATTCACCCTGTGGGGCCAGTTCTACCAGGGCAGCCACTTCCCTGCCCTAGATATGATGCCACAGCCTTGGAGGTTGGGAGGAGGACTGTGGATGAGAACTCCTGCCTTACCCTATGGAAAATGATGCTCTCCCTAGATATGGTGGCCTGGCCGGAAGTGCAAACTGGTTAGTGATTAAACGTTGGTGATGTGTCTGTAAGAGCGGCCAGGCATGGTTAGGGCTGGGTGTGTCCCTGGAGAGGCACTAGCCCAGAAGTCCCTAGTCCGACTCCCAGTGCTCGTTCTCGGAGACCTTCCATTGCCTTGTCAAAGCGATTGGTTTGGAGGCATCTTGCCATCCAGGCCTAGCCAGTCAAGGGGCATTTGCTCGAGTGATCAGGAAGTGTCATTCAGACTCCTTCCTGTTGGGCTCGAAGCCAGCGGGATGTAAATGTGGAGTTGCACAGCCACCTGGCCAAGTCCAGGGGAGAACCTGTTAGAAGAGAAGGCCTCTCAGGGAAAGAAAGCAGAGAGGTGAGAAGAGATCTGCTGGGTCCTGAGGACCTCATTCAGCTCCTAGATCGAACTGAACCTGATCATACCATTTCTACTTACCTATTTTGGGTTGGGGTTGTCATCACTTGCCACCAAAATGGCAAGCAGATGGACCCCTTGGAAGCTTGAAAACCGACTTGGGAACCATGAGGAGCTACTGCGAGCTTTTGAGCCAAGGAGAAATAAGCACTCAGCCTTACTCCAGACAATGTCTAGTGGAACTTCGAGAAAGGGGAGAGAACAAGGCGGCCCACACCTTGTCAGGACCCTGGCTGGGTCCCGCCGCCTCGTTCTCTCTGCCTGTCACCTCTGTCTGCTATGAAGGGCAGTGCCCTAGGCAGCTACCAACATGGTGCTGGCTTCATGCACAAGCACCTTTGCAGTGAGAGAAAGAACTTCCCGTCAAAGTGGTGTGGCAGTTTTCCTTAAACCAAACAACCCGCCTCCTCCCTGCTTCCTTGTAAAGGCAAGAAGCCTCATTTAACCACCTGCAAATTTCCTTTCAGGGCCCCAGGTCATTATAGGAATGCTTGGATAGGGGCCAGGTGGTGGGAGTGGGGGGAGAGGCACTCTACCACTAAAATGAACATGTTAGAGACAATGAGCCTACTCGGGGTGTCGGGGGACGTGATGGGAGCCTGGGTCCACTAGGGTGGAGGGGGCAGGATCTGCAGCATGGCCAGGCCATAGAGGAGCATCTGAGCAGGTCTCAGCTCCTCACCAGCTCTGTGGGCATGCCCAGCAGTCATCCCAGTGCAAAGAGCAGCCATGGCTGCCCCACATGTCACCAAACACCAAAGGCCACCTCATTACTGCAGCGTAGCCAGAGGGCCAAGAACTCAGCAAGGGGCATCAGACAGCCTCCCTGCTCCAAGACTAGCATCAAGTCCCATCTCTTTTCTGAGCCGGTTCTTTTTCTGAAAATCAGGGTTGGGTGTGCCTGTAAAGGGGGGTAGCAGGTGCCTGGTCTTTCTGTGTTGACCATCCCGGTCCCTGTTCACAAGGAGGTGGCTTCTACCCCAGGAATATGAGAACACTGAGGCCACTGCAATGGTGACAGTCATGGAAAAGAACTCAGCCAGTGGGAGGGTCCTGGGGCTGTGTGAGCCCCAGGCATGGACTTCTCCCCACCTCGGGGCTGTCCCTCTGTGGGGGAGTGGGACAACCATGGAGCTGCTTCCCACAGAGCTGAGGTGGTGAGAGTGTCTGTCCCAAACCCTCCCCCCACCTCCCGTCCAGATCCTTTGATCCATGGGCTCAAGGGAGTTCTGACATTTCCACTCTGGGGAGCTCTTGGGGTTCTCAGGGTCCCCCTCTTCACTGCCAGTCCACTCTGGTTCCTGAGACCATCACCTTGTCCTTGAACCACACGTTTGAGACTCATAGAAAGTTCAGTCCCTGAGGTTCCTGAAAATCTGGGGTGGCAGTAATAGTCTTTGAGTAGCTACAGGCAAGTGTTGCCTCTCTCCTCTTCACTGCCACCTCTTCCAGGCAGACACCTTAGAGGGTGAGTTAAGCCTCATCTTCTCCATAGGTTCTGCTCTCAGACTCTCCATGATGGGCATGCTTGACCAGGGGCACCCTAAGACTCAGCACCTGGGTGGGGTGGATGCGGAGGAGCTGGGGCATCGTCTGCCCGTGAGCAGTCTCTTGGCGGAGCAGAGGGGTGGGGGTGACTGGTGCTCAGCTCTCTTTTCTCCACTGCCACCCAGCGCCTCCTTCCCAGTCTCTCGTTTCCTGCCTCGTTTCTCTCTACACGGCACCCTTGGTGAGTTATAAAAAGTGCCAAATTGGTCTTGCTCCTTTGCGTTAGTCAACAAAGCCCTACCAGGCCTCCAAGGTGGCCCCGTCTCATTCTGCTGTCAGACCCTCATCAGAGCCCCTGCAAGCCCATTTCTCGGGGCCCTCAGCAGTGCCTTTGCACACACCATTCCTTTGGCCTGGAGCCATGTTACTCCAACTGCTCTCGGTCTAAAGAGATCTTCCTCAGAGGCCTTCCCTCGTTCCCCTGGCCCCAGTGTGAAGTATGGACCTCCACTAGCCACCCCCGCGCCCCTGCGCTCGCCCTTCCCCATGTGTTATTTCTGTGTGGGCTCTTTCCCCTGCAGGCCCCAACTTGCACTGCTGCAAGCTCAAGGGTGTTGCCCTTCAAGGGCAGGGAGGGTCTGTCCTGCTCCCCCTTCCACCCCTGGCTTCTAGGATAGCACCTGGACTAGGAGGCTTCCCTGCCTGACACCTGGCCTGTCCTACCCGGTAACCCTGGAGATCCCGAACCCAGGCCTGGAATCTGGGTGAACCATCCTGGCTTCTCTGCAGCCTAATAATTAACTCTCCAATTAGAGGCCCATAATAGAGCCTTAATCTGGGGCTCACTGGTAATGAGGCTGTTCACAAACAGCCTTTCATCCCGGTCCTGGCCCTGGGCTGCTGCAGCAGCTCCTACTTTGGCGGTGTGTCAGATCCCTCCCTCTTGTTCACTGGGGCCTGAGACCCCTCACCCCCACCCTGGCAGGGGCCCACCTTCCAGTCTCCCATAAGCCCTGGGCTGGGTATGTTATTACCCCAGTTTAACGCTGGGAGGAAGTGGCCTGTTCTGGTCCCCCTGGCAGGGGAGAGTCTGCCGGTCCAGGTCAGAGCCGGCAACAGACACTCTCTGAGATCGGGAGAGTCTAGAAGCTATGGGAAAATGCGCCTTGCCGAGCAGAAGGCCCCCCTCATTATGGAGACACACCAATTGGCGAGGCCCGTGAAAGCCTTCAGGTTTGCGAACGTTAAGACTTAATTGCCTTATGGACATTGAAAGACTGGAGGGGCTTCTCCAGGGAGCGCTTCCTCGCCTCGCTCTTTCTCTCTCTCCCTCTGGATAATGACAGGCCTTGTGACTGATTAAAGGGGGAAGACAAACTCCCCTCTTGGGGGCTGGTGACAGGTTCCACCTACATTTAGAGCATGTCCCCTCCCCGATGGTCCTCCTCCCCCGGACTTTTCAGAGGTGATTTTTAATTGCATTTTCCCAGGTGGAGAGACAAGTCGGATGAGGCAGGGGGTGGGCTGGTCACAGCCCCTTCCCCAGCATCCATGGCCTGATTGCTGCGTGCTTTTCCTAGGGGCTTGGATTCTTTGTCAATCTGTGGACTGGGTCAGTGGGAAGAGGAAATGGGAGCACAGAGATCCCCCATCTTGGCCCTGCCGACCTGCTCTGCCTCCCTCAGGCCTCACCTTCCTCCACCGACAGACTCACGCACAAGCCTGGCTCCCTCTGCTCCAGCCACCCGAGCCTCACCCTCTTCTTCAGGCGTTGCAGTCTGGGGCACCCCCACCAGGGCCTTGGCCCTTAGCACGCCCCCCTCTCTGGAACCACGACTCCTAGATGTTTGCATTGCTGGTTCCTTCCTGTCATTTGGATGTCACCAAAGACGACCCTGTCTCCTCTCCTTGCAGAATGTCAAGGACGCCCTTTGGAGGTTCACGCGCCATCATTTTGCCCGTGTGTTCTCAACCTATCTTAGGTATTAGTACTTTTATCAAGTGCTGCTCTCCCCTCACCGAAATGCATACTCCGTGAGGGCGGACATGACTGTCCCCTGTGGTCTGAGCCCACTGCGTTGCCTGCCACCTGTATATGTGTGGTGAAATAAAACAGAACTTCCCCTTACTGACCTGCAAATGCTCTTTCTACCCCGCCGGTCAGGCAGAAAGCCTCGCCTCGCCAGGAACGGGCTCCTCCTAGGACTTTGCCATTGACAATGGCACCTTCTGGAAGTCACCTCCATTTCCAAGCTGGCCCGGTGGGGCCAGGATAACGAAGCTGCTTTAACATAAATAATTTGCTTCTGAGGTGTAAGAAATGGGGAATATTTTTAGAAGGCCTGCCCTCCTAGGGGAAGTAAATGACTTATGAAAACGGGATTTTCAAAGTGGCCTTCAAGAGAAAGGGAGCCGTGTGT
Source organism: Tupaia tana (assembly GCA_026018925.1). Classification (NCBI taxonomy): domain Eukaryota; kingdom Metazoa; phylum Chordata; class Mammalia; order Scandentia; family Tupaiidae; genus Tupaia; species Tupaia tana. The sequence continues at coordinate 37,696,088 of JAKSZU010000018.1, forward strand.
GATGGCCAAAATGGAATTCTATGAATTAGTGCGACTCATTATTCTGGCCGTGCGCACACACACGCACGCACACACACGCACACACACACGCTCGCTCGCTCACTTTTGCTCCTGCTTCCATTTCATGGTCTTAGCTCAAATCTGAAATAAAACCACCACAGCCCTCCTCCCCTGGCCCTCAGCGGCGGCCTGTCTGATTGGATGCCTCCCGCAGCCCTGAAGACCAGAGCTTCAAGGAGGAAGCAGCCGGGGAGCACGCTGAGTCCTCGCTTCTTAAAGTGCGCGCCGTAAGTTACCTTGAAACGTTATTTAAAAAAAAAAAAAAAAAAAAAAAAAAAAAAAAAAAAAAAGTATTTTAGGTTCAACAGACACTTGGGTTCCTGTGAACAACTCATTTAAGGAGAAAGTGGGGGAAAGGCATTCAGATCAAGGCTTCTTTGACAACGTGAACCTCCTTACTTTGAATCCTTACAATGTGGATGGGATGAAAGATTTCGTGGAGACGCAGACGGGGAAATGCGCAGGTGAGAAAGGACAGATGTTAGCTACGGCGGAGACACGGGGATCTTGGGATGGGCTTTGTCTGACCAATAATGGAGAATAGATACTAGAGGGAGGGGGGAGTGGGACACCAGAAAACCGAGACACAAAAACCACTTTTGTGGCCATTGTGTTTCCACTAGAGTCTTGATCTAGGAGAGAGGAGCTGTTTGCAGAGCGAATATGCCACCCGCCTCCTTTGACGAGGCTCGTTCTGAAAACCCACTGTAGGACTCATCCACTGCTGTCCTCCCCACCCTAGGGCCTTTCTCTCCTTGTCTACAGACTCTGGCCTCCAAGGGGGTAGGGATATGTCTTCCCCCGTCACTCCTAAAGTCCCAATAACCAGCTCAGAGCTCCTTTTCCCAAGGTTCAGGGTCACTTCCTGTTGCCCACACGTGCCACTTCAAACTCCCAGTCTAGCAACCAAGCACCACCCTGAGCTGGCTCCCTTTCACCTCTTTTTTTCCCCAGAACCATACCTCCCCAAGACCTCCGCTCCCACCAGTTCTAGCTTCTCTCTCATCACACTTTATTTTCTTCCCCATTCCACGGAAGGTTCCCTCCACTGAAGAGTCTCTTCTCTACTTGTCCACGGTCAACTTGTCCTGGCAGCCCTGACTCCCAGGAGCCTTCTGACACTGGCCTATCCTCCCTGATCCCCTTCGCCAGTTCTCACACACTGACTCAGGTTGCATTGACCCATCGCATGGACCGTCTATCTAATGTACTCTCCTCAAAGAACTGTCTGGCAGGCCCTATGGGCAGGGGCCCTGCCTGGTAGGTGCCAGTGTATGCACTGGATCAACAGAGTGGGAACAAGAAAAAGTGCTTCCAAACAGCAAGAAGTGGCCAGACTGCAATCTGGAGGGTGCAAACTACATGAATTTACTTTCTCCTAGGGATCTTCTATCCCCGAGGCTGGGGAGCAGGACTCAAGAGAAACTATTGCCGTATTGTCAGTCTAAAAGCTACCACAGAACCTGGAGGGTTGGTGGTCCCTAGGGCAAGGCCAAATCTTCCAGCGTCTCAGCATTCTCCCAACTCTTCCTTTTCTGTACTAGTTTGTTTATTCAATAAATAATTGTTGGGTGACCTGCTGTGTGCCAGGTACTGGGGATTTGGTGGAGAATATTCCAGACATAGTTCCCGTTATCCTGGGACTTACAGACAATGAATCGAGAACTGCAGCAATGATTGATTACAATCGGGTTAAGTGCAGTGAAGAGTAAGTGCAGGCTGTCTTCGAGTATCTAGATAGACCTCACGATTGCTTCTCAAGGACAGTTTTACATCTGGTGGGTTTTGAGCAGGCTGCTCTGCAGCAGTGGCTCTGAGGAGCTCTGAGCTCTGAGACATCTGATGGGCGGCCACTGATGGGGTGCTGAGCAGAGTGGGACTGATGGGAGATCCCTCCCTCCGTGTGGGACAGAGGCGAGGCATGTGCTCTGAGCTCAGGTGGAGAAGCATCCCCAGGGCAGGATTGTGCCTGGCCTTGTTATGAATGTGGCGGGGACCAGAGTAGGTGGAACTAGCTGTCCTTCCATCTGAGGCCCCAGCCAGAGATGTTCCAGCATCCTCTGTTGCTAAGTGCCTTCTTCTCTTTAAAAAGAAGGCCACTGGGACCAGCGATTAGCATAATGGCTATGTCTCTGGACTCCCATATAGCCGACCATGGTTTGAGTCCCGGGCCCGGTGGCTTAAACTCACGCTGGGTGCGTGCGTGTGCGTGCGTGCTCAAGATCCTGAGAGGAGAATGGAGGAGAAGGGATTGCGGCGTGGCCATCCCCCCCCCGGGGGGGGGGTGATTTCTCGCTTTCTGACTCTCTTTCTGGTGAGTGCATGTGCACTATAGCAAAACAAAACAAAACAAGAACCTCTCCAAAAAAAGGGGGCCACCTTTTCCAACAAGTTCCCAAGTCCAGTGTCAAGGCCTTGCTCACATCCCCCTAAGAGGGAGCCAGTCATTCTCTCACTGGTTCTACATCGCTTCCGTGCTTTTCCTACTACTAGTCTTGCCTATCGTGTCTTCTTCTGCAAATGTGCATCTACCCAACCTCCTGATGAATTTCAGAAGAATAGAATGACGTCTCGTTCTTCTTTGGGTCGAAGGGCATACATGACATCACAAGTGTCTGACGTAAGACCCTCACTGAACCCAGCGGCCCTGGCAGACGTTGGCGACAGTCCGACCCTCCTTTCAGCTGTGCCCAGGTGTGGTTTATGAGCACCTCCTCGGAAGGCTCTTCCCGGATCACCCTCCGAAAGGGGTCACCCCTCTCTCAATCGTTTTCCGTCACAAAACCCAGTCTTTGCAGTGCTCTTTCATGCCTTTTTTTTTTTTATTATTTTTTTAATTTGCTATGGGGCACGTGCACTTGCTGGAGAGAGACATAGAATGAAAGGGGAGAGGGAAAGTGAGAAAGTGAGGAAGTTTCCCTCCCCCGGGGGGTGGCCACACCACCATCCCTTTCTCTCCATTCTCCTCTCTGGATGTTTGGGCACATACACACATGAACTTAGCATGTTTTTCAAACCTCTAAGTCCACAACTCCAAAGGTGCAGTGGAAATGAACTGCCTTAACGCCCCCCCCCCCCACCCCGGGCTGGTCCTATGTATTATTTATTTATTTACTTATTTATTTTTACTTATTTAAGGTCTGTTTCCCCAACCAACCTCTAAGCTCCATGAGGTAGGATCCTGTCTTTTTTAAGTTCATTTCAGAATCCTTAGGGCTGAGCCTGATCCTTGTTAGGTAGGAAGAGCTCGGTAAATATTTGTTGCGAGTTGACGGGAATGCTTGACTAAATGAATGATCTACAACTAGATACAAAGGCTGCCTTTTGTGATTCTTGCTGCCGTTTCTCCCCCTTCCTCCCCTCCAGGGCCAGGAGCTGTTTAAGGAGAGGTTTCATTCTTCTGGAGGTTTCAGAGGATCTGGGACAAAGCTGGTCCCTCCTGAGCTTGGTGGCCACAGGGAATTTTATTTTGGATTTGCGAGTGGGCTTATGTAGACGTAGCGGAATGCGAGCCTAGCAGATGTATGCTGGCGTGGGCTGCGTTGTTCTCTTCCTCTCCTGCTGGGGGCCAAAGTAGCTGCTGCTCAGCTCTAGAGACCCAGTGGGGAGGGGGTTTCACTCCCGGGCACTGGGCTCTGCTCTGTGGGAAGCAAGGACATGGCTCTGGCTCTTAGCTGTTTAGGATGCAGCGTGGCGTCATTGCCTGCATCTTAATTTTCTCCTCTTCCTCCTCTTCCTCCTCCCTCCTACTGTAAGGCAGGAGGGAGAAGGGCATTCTGTGTGCCCCTGTGTTGTTCCCACAGCTGGGGCCAGGCAGCCCCTTCCCCTCTGGGGATTCGAGCCCCCCAGAGCCTGTTTCTCTGCAGGCTGGCCCCACTCTGACCAGCGAAGCTTGCCTAATGCGTCCTGGGGGAGGCAGATGCCTTAGGCAAAGCAGCTTGAGCTGGCCTCACTAAAGCTGATGTCCCAGCCAGCCTGGAGCGGGTGGGAGTTTGTGTGTGGTGTGTGTGTACGCATGTGTGTGTGTGTGTGCGTGTGTGTGTGTGTGTGTGTGTGTGTGTGTGAGTGAGCTGGGGGTAGAGGAGAAACTTGGGATAGCCAAGTGGAGTGTGTGTGTGTGTGTGGGGGGGGGGGGGGGGGGTTGGCCCTGACTAGCTATCAACATCCCAGAAAGGGGCATGGTGTGGTGGGACTGGCCAAGACCCAGTGACTCTGAGAGACATAGAGATTTACTTTCTGCCTCCAACCCCCAGCTTGGGTGGGCAGCAGGGCCCAGAGCACTCAGCTGTTCTCCTGGGTGGGCAGGGGCCATGACTTGTTCCCCTTTAGGGCCAATTATCCAGAGGAAGTGGGTCCTATCAGCACAGAGACCAACCCCACTCTCACTGGGCAGTCAAAACCTTGAGTTCTGGGGACAGGAAACAGAGCAGTGCCGGGAGAGCGGGATCGCCAGCCCCCACACAGGCAAGGCTGGCGGCTCCTCTGCCTGTTCTTCTGTTCCTGCCCAGTCAAACTACTCAGCAAAGGCAGAGTCTACCCACTTCCCACCCCCGTCTTTGCCTGGAGTGCCTTTTATCCCAACTTCTATTTACCTACAAGGCCCAACTCAAATGTCACCTCCTCTGAGAGGCCTCCCGTGACTCCTCCAGGCAGTGAGCTGTTGCGTCTCCTGGGTTCCTACTCTTTTTGTTCATCTTTCCAATACCGTGTGTGTTCTCAGTTAGCTATGGCCCTTCTAGCTCAGCTTCCCGAAGACTGATCTACAAAGCATTACTGTGATGCCGAACCTCTGTTATCCCTGCCCGCCTTGCCTACACGTCTCCTGCTTCCCACAAGGGCACCTGCCACAGCCCATTCCCCGGTCTCCACACCCTCGGTTGTTCCCTCTCACGTGGTCTAGGGCTGAGCTGTACGACCAGCAGGACCCTGTGAGGGTGTGAATTCCAAGGGAGGACATCCAGGGCTCTCAGGTTCCGGCTTGGTTCCCTTTCAGATCACCTGCTCTGAGGAAGCCAGCCGCCATGTTGTCTGGACACTCAAGCTGCCCGTGCAAAGACCCATGCAGAGAAGTACTGAAGCCTCCAATCCAGAGCCGACCATGAGATGGAGTCCCTGAGGAAGCGGGTCCACCCAGGGGAACCTTCACATGACTGCAACCTCACGAGAGACCTTGAGCCAGAACCATCCAGCCGTGCTCTCCTGAGTGCCTGACCCACAGACCCCACGTGAAATGGTGAGCATCTGGGAGCCATTCTCAGCCAGGAATGAAGTAGGAAGGACCTCGGTGGTCCTTAGGAAATGCTCCCTCTCCCACTGTGCGTGGCCCTGGTGGGACTCACGGAAGGTGCTTCACCCTCCCTGGACCAATGAATGGGACCCCGACCTCAGAGAGGACAATCAGTTTCCCCTGGAATATGTATCTGGAGCAGAGATACTAGAGCACAGAGTGGTTGGGCTGATTTCAGAAACTCCTTGACGTTACGTGCACACACATACGTGCACACACATACGTGCACACACATACGTGCACACAGACATGTACAGACACACACATACACATATGTACATACATATACAATGTGACACACAGCATCCAGTAATGCTCAACATACACATGCATAGACACTCATATACATATATACATACACCTGTACACTGTGAGCCCGAACACAGCATCCAGTAAGGCTCACGCATTGCACGTGGGATAAATTAAAAGTCTAGAGATATGAATGACGTCATGGTGATTTTTTTTTTAATTTTTGGAAAGGTTTTTGCTATAGGGTGCGTGTGCTCACCAGAAGGAAAGAGAGACAGAAAGCGAGAAATCACCCCCTGGAAGAGTTGGCTACGCTGCAATCCCTTCTCTGTTTTCCTCTCGGGATCCTGGGCACACATGTACATGTGCCTGGCGTGAGTTTAAGCTACCAGGTCCAGGACTCGAACCATGGTCGACTACATGAGAGTCCAGCGACATAGCCATGACGTCAACTGCTGGTCCCGATGTCAAGGTCATTAACTGTGCTTTTAATGTGTACTCTTTCATATTCTTGGAGAAAATGGGAAAGCCTGGGAATTCATGATGTTCAGTTCTCTGAGTCTCCCTCACCCACCTTCCCAGAGGAGGGTAGCACTGTGCTCGCTCACGACTTCACTGGAACTCCCTGTGGCAGGCCAGGAGCAGGTGTCTAGACACTAGCAGGTACGTATATATATATGCACCTGCCTGCCCTGGTTGGGAAGCCACAGTCGTTGAGGTGAGGGCTGGGGTGAGAGGCAGGTATAAACCTGGGGTGAGAATTGCTGCAGGCCTGGGACCGAGACGTGGCCTTCATTGTGAGAGCGCCCAGGACGTGCCAGCCCCTTCCTGGGACAGGGGCTGTGGGTCTCCTTGGAGGGGACAGGTGGCAGCTGCGGAGCTCCCTGCAGAGATGCTGGAGCTCCCACCTTCAGGGGACTGCAGGGGCTTTCGCAGCAACTCAGCAGTGACCAGCGTGGACTGGCGCCAGAGGTGGCGACTCCTGTGGTCCCTGGTGTGCTGCTCCGTGTAAGGTCCCGGGGCCCCAGGAGTATCAGAGATGGGCTCCTCAAAGGGCAGGAATGAATTTCCCCCCAGCCCAGCACAACAGGAGCACGAAGTCAGATTTATAGTAATGTGGCTTAGAAAAGGATGCTACTTCTTGTAAACCCATTTGTGGAATGAGGGTCAAAGCTCTTAGAGGGGCAAGAATGATTATTTGTTGGTCTGTTTTGTGTATTATTGTTTTACAGAGCCGGGTACACTGTCTGGCCCACAGTAGGCACTCACAGAATACCACAGCATAAAGATACAAGTAAAAAACAATAATTTAGTGCTCACTAAATGCTTCCTTAGCTTCCTCTGTTCACACCAAACCTTAGACACTCGGCTTTCTTTCCACATTTCATTTCTCATTTCTCCTTCCCTCGCTCCTTCCCTCCCAGATGCCTCAATGCACTTACACACGTTCACATAGGCAGCGTATCGCTGTAGGGGGATGTTTTCCATTTGTATGGGGCTCTGCCAGCCACCCTGCCAGACGCAGGCAGCCTCCAGCACTGAGCCACCCTGTCCGCCCTGGGCCAAACATCCTCAAACGTATTTCCTGTGACTGCATGTCTTTGGGCTCTATACGCAAGTGGATTCTGTAGTTGCTGCGATGCTCGTGCATCTTAACCAAGAATGGCCACGATGGCTTGCCCTACCTACCAGGAAGGCATGGAGCCTCCTCCGGTTCTGAGTGTGTGCCAGCATTTCCGTATCGGCATGCCTGACGCTGATATTTTGCAGTCTATTAACAGGTGTAAAACGATACCTATTGTTTTAAATTGCATTTCTGGCCCCTAGTTTGAGAAAAAGAATTGAAGCCTCAGAGAAGTGATATTTGTAAGTGGCTGGGCTTGTGCCCACCCATTCTGGGTTCAGATTGGGAGCCCAGCTGCCCTCAGATGGGCTGATGGCTCTGCCAGCGCTGGGTCTGGCTAGAGCAGTCTTCTGCTGTGATTGAGCTCCACCTGGTGGCGATGGGAGGGAACTAGCATAGGGAAACACAAGGGAAGGGAAACGAAGGGAAGGGAAAGGAATTTCTTCCAGCGGGCCCAAGCCAGGTCCCTTGAGACTTCAGCCATAACCTGCTGTAGACACTACACACCTGGAAAACATAAACCAGGGTTTAGGCATTGCCTCTCAGAGGTTGAGGGAATTTGGACAGCTTCGTTTTTGAGGCTTCCGTTGTTTTAAACAAGTGAAACCAAACTTTTTTTTTTTATAAACATATTTAGCACGCTTCATTTATAAATGTACTTTTTTTTTTTTTTTTTGAGAGGTTTTTGCTATAGGGCACGTGTGCTCACCCGAAAGACAGAGAGACAGAGAGACAGAAAGCAAGAAATCACCCTCCAGGGGGGATGGCCACGCCGCAATCCCTTCTCCTCCATTCTCCTCTAGGGATCTTGGGCATGCATGCATACGTCTGGCATGAGTTTAAGCCACTGGGTCTGGTACTCAAGCCACGGTCGACTACATGGAAGTCCAGTGACATAGCCATTGTGCCAACTGCTGGTCCTATTTTTAAATGTACTTCTAACTAAAGTATATAAAAGGCATGCATTCTAAGTGTACAGCTTGAATTTTCACAAGGTAATCCCACCTTGCTGGTCACATACACCCTCTTCCAAAGGTAGCTACTATCTTGACTTCTTTTTTATTTCTTAAAGTTTACTTTTCTTTCATGAGACTGAGAGGCAGAAAGAGAGAAAAGAGAAAGACAAGTACTCTCAACATAGTCTCAAGCCACGATCTTCACCCTCAGCTTTTCCAGCCAGACAGCGTCACAGACATGAACACCCAGTGTATATAGATCTACCAGGGAATTGAATCTACCACCTTCCATGTGGATCTAAGTTTGCTTAAGTAGCATGTCACTGTTGTGTCACCGAGGGCTGACCCATTCCTGTCCTGAATTCTAACACCAAAGATTAGTTGTGCCTGGATCAAAGATGGTGTAAATGGAACTATCTAGTTATTCTTTTGTATTTTGCACAGTATTGTTTGTATCATTAATCTGCATGGCTGTTTGTTCTTTAAATACAATGTTGCATTGCACGAATATCCCACAAAGTATCCTTTCTTCTGTCAGTGGTTACTTGAGTTGATTCCAGTTTGGGGATGTGTTGAATAGAGCTGCTGTGAGCACCTAGCACATGTTTCCTGGTGCACATGCGCACACAGTCCTGCTGAGCATCCACGTTCATGTGCACCCCATGGGAATGCCAGAGCAGAGGCTAGGTGTATCTTCAACGTGGATAGGTACTGCCAATTTTCCTAAGTAGTCGTGTCAATTGACAGTCCCAATGACAGTGCATGAGTGTGCTGATTGTGCCACAGTCTCACTAACAATTGGGACTGCCACACATCTTAGCCATTCTGATGGACGTGAAAGGGTACTTTCTACATTGTATTTTGTTGTTGTTCGCAATTATTTTTAATTGCCGAAAGGTGCATGTACACTCCAGAGGAGGGGAGACAGAGAGACAGAGAAAGTACCCCCTTCTCAATAAGATGTGGTCACACTGCAATTCCCTCTTTTCCATTCTGTTGGGATTTTCGACATGTATATACGTGTGCTGGTGCATTTTTAAAGCTGCCGGGGCAGGTATTCGAACTGTGGTTGGCCATGAGGGCGATGGTTCCGTTAACCACTAGGCTATGGGGAGCACCAAGTTGTGTTTTACAATTTGCATGTCTTGATAATTAATGAAATTTCTTCTCCGTATTGGTCACTCAGCTAATCTCTTTTGTGACGTGCCTACACTATACAAAGACTTTTGCCCCTTTTTCTTTTGAATGCCCTGAGTTCTTCTTATTGATTTACAGGAGTTAAAATCTGTTATCTGGATTTTGTCAGCTACATTGTCAGAAGACGTATCTTTTCTCACTTGAGTAACTGCCTTTCCACTCTCTTTGTGATGTCTTTGATGATCAGAAATTCTTCATTTTAATATAATACGATCTATTGTTTTCTTTTCTTACTGAAACTTTTTGTGTTGTGTTTGAAATCTTTTTTGCTTCCCCCAAGGTCATGGAGACTGTCTTCTACATTTCTTCGAAAAGCTTCCACAATCTGCATCCATCTGGAATTGATTTTTGCATCTTGTGGGAGGCAGAGGGTCAATATTTTTTTCCATATGGATATTTAATTGACTGATTTATTGGAAAGATCATCTTTTCCCCTGCACTGCAGGGTCACCTTTGCTGTAAACCAGGGGGCCATACACAGGTGGGTCCCTTTCCAATATATGTGTTTGTTTCTGTTATCTGGTGGTAACTCTTTAAGGAAATGCAATATAATTGTACTATGTTTTTGAAGAATTATTTATTTATTTAATTCCATTTGTTATCATTATTTTTTTTTTTTAATTTGACAAGACAGAGAGAGGAGAGAGGAGAGAGGAGAGAGGAGAGAGAGAGAGAAAGCAAAAGAGCAAGCTGCCAGGTCTGGGACTTGAACCATGGTCAGCTATGTGAGAATTCAGCACCTTTAACCACCACGCCACCTGCTGGCCCAATATAATTGTACTATTCATGAAGTAATTTAAAGTTTATAAAACGTGAGTTTTAGTGGGCTGTAGGTGGTGTTGTCTGCTGGTGTATCCTAGCAAGGGGTTGTCTGCCAAACTTTGCCTTCTCAATACTGAATTGTGGGTTTCAGTATGGCTTCATCTGGCTAGAATGTCAGAAAGACAAGGATGTGGCTCCTGTGACCTTGGGGTGCACGCAGATCCCCATAGAGTACCCATGTGGCCCCAGCAGTTTCGAATGGGCAAATTCTTTTCTCTACATTCATTTCTATTCCCTTTACCAGTCCATGCTGAAGCTCAGGGAAGCCTGTGCCTGGGGTTGCAGGTGCACGTGGGGCCCAAGAGGTGGACTTCCCACAGCAGTGCCTCTTGGAGGGTCTGGAGGCACCACACAGTCCTTTAAAGATGTGGTATTTAGGGGACCAGCAGTTAACGTAATGGCTATGTCGCTGGACTCCCACATAGTCGACCGCGGTTCGAGTCCCGGACCCGGTGGCTTAAACTCATGCCGGGCACGTGTGTGTGCGTGCCCAAGATCCCAAGAGGAGAATGGAGAAGAAGGGATTGCATGGCCATCCCCCCTGGGGGGTGATTTCTTGCTTTCTGTCTCTCTGTCTCTCTCTGTCTGTCTGGCGAGCGCATGCACCCTATCATAAAACCTCTCCAAAAAATAAAATAAAATAAAAAATAAAAAGATGTGATATTCAGTTCATCTGGGGCTTGGAGTAGAGGTCTGCTAAAGTGACTGCATGCAAAGGGTTTGCACATGGATAACCAAGTCCAGAGACAGAGATCTCGGGGGTGCCGGGGAATCTCCTCCAGACCCTTGCTCTGAATCTCCTGGAGAGGGGACTGTGGGAAGATCTGCTTCCTGGGGCCATCAGCCTGGAGTTCCAGCTCTGGCACTTGTACTAGGTAGTATGAGCAACAGGGTGTGACAAGAGGACTAGGTCAGGAAGTGGGTCTGGTGAGTGGGTCCCAGTGCTAACTGTCACCAACTCAGGGGGACCTGGGAGGAACTTCTCTGCTCTCTCTAGGCCTCTAGGCCTCTGACTTCTCCCTCCCAGTCCTCTGTTATGGGAAGAGGATTGTGTCCTCCCAAAAGATACCCTTGGTACCCGGAAATGTGGTCTTACTCAGAAATAGGGTCTTTGGGGACCAGTGGATGGCATAATGGTGGGCACTCAGCAAGCATGTGATGGACAAGCATCAGAAAGGATGAAAATATCAAGATGATCTCAAAATCTACTCTCTCAGGGCCAGAAGGTGGCATGGCGGTTAAGGTGCTGGACTCCCACATGGCTGACTGCAGTTCGAGGCCTGGATCCAGCAGGTTAAAATTCATGTCAGGCACATGTGTATGTGTGCTCAAAACCCCAGGAGAAGAATGGATGAGAAGAGATTTCAGCATGGCCATCCCCACTGGGGGGGGGATCGGGGGGGATTTCTCACTTTCCCTCTCAGTGTCTCTGTCTCTCTCCAGTGAGTGCATGCACCCTATGGGGAAAAAATTCCACTCTCCCTTTGAAAACCCATGGATCTAAATCTGAAAGATCAGGGAGAGTGTGGGCCCTATGTGAGTTTGGAAGGGCCAGAGGTGAGTGCCTCTCATCATCCTGCCGCTCCACCAGATGAAGAGAATTCCCTCTAGGGCCAGGATACTGGGGCCTCCCTGGCTCCTCTGTGACGTCAGAAGGGCGGGGCCTCCCTTTTTCTGAACCCAGAGAGCTCTTCTGGCAGGTGCTATGGAGAAGAGAGCTAATATGCGACTCCAGCTCTGAAGGAAATAAGCCTGGGGTCTTCATGGGCGCCGTGAGGAATATAGCGTGCTAGCCATGTAATGCTGAAAATGAATGAATACATAAATAAAATCTATATGTCACCTTGAAGTCAGTCCTCCTACAAGAATGAAATTGAGCCATGACCACCTGCGTTATTCTGGGTCAATTTCAGTGCATCACATTTTAAAGTGGCTCTGGCGCCCCTTGATTTTAAAGAGGGGTGTGGCAGGGAGACTGGAGAGATAACTACACTGAATTTATGATAAAAAACTCGTGTGTGTGTGTGTGTGTGTGTATGTGTGTGTGTGTGTAGTCTGAAAATGAAAAAGCGAAATGGGCATTGTCGTATTACATTGCTACAGTTAATGTGTCTGGCATTTAACTTTTCAAGTCTGTTTTCTCAGTTATTTCATTTGTTCCTTATCATTTCTCCTCCCTGAATATGGATATTTACAGATAATGAAGGCTAAATTCTGAAGGAAACAGGTTCCCATTGCAGAGAGAGAAGGCAGATTAGATGTAGCAGGACTTCCTGAAGGTGATGACACGGTGCAGGATAGAGGCTGGCCAGACTTATCCTGGGTGCTGAGTCCGCAGTGCTGAAGTGAATGCCTTTGAAGATTTTTTTTTTTTTTTTTTGGTTTCGATTTCAGATGAAGTAATACTGGCGAAGTGCTTGACACTTGACGATGCTCAGAAAATACCTTTCCTTCCTCCCCCCTCCTTTTTTTTTCAAAGAGCTACTTCTCCCAAAGGAACAGGTATTTAATAGAGATCATTTATTTATATGCAGCTCATTTCATGTATTTTTTCCCTTTTTTTTTATTGCCAAAGAGTACATGTGAGAGAGAGAGAGAGAGAGAGAGAGAGAGAGAGAGAGAGAGAGAGAGAAAGAGAGAAGAAAGCACCCCCCCATGAGGCATGGTGTGATCAAATCTTTTTATTTCTCTGCTTTGCATTAAAATTTTAGGCACACACACATGCACACTTGGTGTATTTTCTTTTTAATTTTTGCCATAGGGTGTGTGTGCTCACTAAAGAGACAGAGACAGAGACAGAGAGAGAAAGTGAGACATCATCCCCTAGGAGGATGGCCCAGGGAGGATAACCATGCTGCAATCCCTTCTCCTCCATTCTCCTCTTGGGATGTGGGGCATGCATGCAATCATGTTGGGAGTGATTTTCAAGCTGCCAGTTCTGGGACTCAAACCAGTTGGCCATGTGGAACCCAACTTTCTATGCACAGAACTTATTTGCTGTTTAGGGAGCCAGGCACTGGTTGTGGGCCTTGGCATGGTCCTGTCTAAGCCTGGCAGGGGTGGACGAGCTCTGGCTCACATTTCTCTGGCCTGCTTGCTCCTCTCCAGGACTCTGTGTGCTCTTGGTGGTGACTGTACCTCTAGAATGGGCTGGGGGCGCCTAGGGTCTGGCGGTCCTAAGCGCAAGGACTCACATCACCTCTGAAGGCTCATGCTCAAACTTCTCAGTGGGGTGTAGGAATTTAAAAGGCACACAGAGAAAAATGTCCTGGCTGTCTGGACCCTGTTGAGACAGCGGCTATACACAGAGGTTCTCTATGGGAGCCCTGCCTCCTGGGTGTGCACTAGCTTTTGGAGACTCTGGGGCCAGTTGATTTTTTTTTTTTTTTTTGAGAGGTTTTTTGCTATAGGGCGCGTGCGCTCACCAGACAGACAGAGAGAGACAGAGAGACAGAAAGCGAGAAATCACCCCCCAGGGGGGATGGTCACGCCGCAATCCCTTCTCCTCCATTCTCCTCTCGGGATCTTGGGCACGCACGCACACGCGCCCGGCGTGAGTTGTAAGCCACCAGGTCCGAGACGCGAACCGCGGTCGACTACGTGGGAGTCCAGCGACATAGCCATTACGCTAACTGCTGGTTCCCGGGGCCAGTTGATTTTGAGATGTACCATGAGGGGACATGGATTTGGTATGAGCAGCTTTCCCACAGGGATTTAATCAACATTAACATGCTGGGGAACCCTTCTAAGAAAGAGGAGGGGAGAGGGTCAGTTTCTCATTTGCCCAGGGGACTATGGGAACAATTCACATTTTTATTGAGTTACTCGGTGTGGACATCTATGCCTCATGCTTCCTATGCAAGCTCTCGTTTACTCTCCCCAGCATCCTTGCTCAGCAGGTCCTATCGTCGGTCCCGTTTCACAGACGAGAAAGCATGCTCAGGGAGGTAAAGTCATGTGCTTAAAGTCACACAGCGAGTAACTGATGGCAGCAGGGATTTGAACTTACTTGCAACACTTGCAACGACTAGAGGGACCTGGTTTTGTAACTGCCATTGGCACGTGTGCCAGGAGGGGAAGGCTGAGTCTCTGAAAGGTTCTGTAGGATTCACCATCACTTCTGTCACGCAAGAAGACAGAGACAGAGACTAAGGTGAGGTTGCTGCTTTTGCCCGAACTTTGTCATGTCTGTGTGACTCCAAGCAAGTTCCTGGCCCTCTGCGGCTTTTGTTTAACTAAGCGAACAATGAGCTCCGGGGCTTACTGATGTTGAGGTACTTACTAGCTTTGCATGGTCCCCGTTCATCCCTGGAGAGCTCGTGTCGTTAAGCACCCAGGGTCCTGTCCTTGTTCTGTGTGTTGACAGAGGTTCTCCCCCATCTCAGTGCCTCTCCTTATTCTCTATCTTGTCATAAGAGAGCCAGTTCCCCTCAATACCAGGTCCTGTGTGGGACATCTGTGTGACCTCAACCAGCCCCTCCATCCTTCATCCTTCCTGAAGACCCTCTGGGAACTCTGGAACCCCCCGCCCCCCCGCCATTTTCGCACTCCTTCTAAACTTCTTTTCTAAAAAGCCCTTTCTAAGGGGCCCTCTTTGGGTGGGGAAGAAAATCAGCGTCTCCTAAGGTGATTCTAACTTGGGTGTCGAGGACAAATCCTATGCCAGCACAATGATCCGTGTTTGTTTTCTGATTGTTACTGTAAAAGGGGTGCGCTGAGTCTGTAGTGTGCCAGAGGACAGCACCCAGTGGCCAAGGACCTAATGGCAGAAGAAGCCTGAAGGGGGTAGTAGGAGGAACTACTTAGAGGGCAATACTGGGCATTCGGGTGAACACCTTTTTAGAGTCTATCTCCCCTTCGACCATGTGGGGATGGATGTCCACGTTCAATCCTGCATCCTTGCACAGTTTGATCAAGGTCCGAATGTTGTTCTTGGATAACCTCAGGTATCTGTGCAAAGGAAAGCCAAAGAGGTCAGTTGAAAATGGAGTCACGATAGCTTCTAACTTTATTGAAAAGAGCTTAGGTTTAAGCAGCAGGAAGTATGAGACCTCAAGGAGAAGTGGGCTCTCCAAATATTTGGGGAGCTGACGAACACCCCACACTAGGACTTCTCACAGGGCAGGTAGGAGTTTATCTGGTAGAACTCTTTTGAAAATTCATTTGCCAAGCACCACCTCTGGTTCCCCACCAAAGAAAACAGGTTCAGAATCTTTGACTCAGTGACTCCATGCAGGTTCTTGACTTACCCCAAGTAGAGAAGTCAATGGAAAGAGCTATATAAATAAAAATGTTCATTTGGGGATTAGCGACAACAGGAAAATTAGAAATTCTATTAATAGAAGAACGGTTAAGCAAATAATAAACTATCCCATTTCAAGAACTCTTAATAAAGCATTAGGAAACAGAAGGTACAACATGGCTGTGACATTACGCCAAGTGGGGAGAAAAAATAGAATGCGAATGGACAGGGTTTACCATTCATTTTGTCACTGATCGTACAGCCTGTGCTTAAACCATACCCTAGTCCCTCCCTCAACAGTGTGTTTTTTAAAGTAACAAGATTCATGCCGGTGGGTAAGGTAATGCTTTCCTTCCCCATTAGAACCAGCCCCAGAGTGGGACCAACAGAGGGTGTAATGGTTATGTCACTGGACTCCCATGTAGTCAACCGCAGTTTGAGTCTCAGACCTGGTAGCTTAAAATTCACGCTGGATGGGTGTGCGTGTGTGCCTAAAATCCTGAGAGGAGAACAGAGGAGAAGGGGTTGTGGCATAACCATCCCCCCCTGGGGGGGGTGGTTTCTCGTTTTCTGTCTCTCTGTCTCTGTCTGTCTGGTGAGTGCTTGTGCCTTATAGCAAAAATCTCTCTCTTAAAAATGACCTCTGTAGGGACCAGCAGTTAGCGTAATGGCTATGTTGTTGGATTCCCATGTAGTTGACAGGGGTTCGAGTCCCAGACCCGGTGGCCTAAACTCACGCCGGGCGCATGCGCGTGCATGCCCATTCTCCCGAGAGGAGAATGGAGGAGAAGGGATTGCAGTGTGGCCATCCCCCCCGGGGGGTGATTTCTCTCTTTCTGTCTCTCTTTCTCTCTCTGTCTGGTGAGCGCACACGCCCTATAGCAAAAACCTCTTCCCTCAAAAAAACAAAAACCAAAAAACAACAACAACAAAAAACTCACTCTGGGTGTGTGTGTGTGAGTGCCCAAAATCCCAAGAGGAGAATGGAGGAGAAGAGATTGTGGCATGGCTATACCCCTGGGGGAATGATTTCTCGCTTTTTGTTTCTCTCTCTCTCTCTGTCTTCTCTCCAGTGAGCACATGTGCCCTATAACAAACATCTCTCTTAAAAAAAAAAAAAAAAAAGGAAAAAAAAAGGCTGTAGCAAACTGACATGCCCTCCAGGGCCCTGTCCACTGGCAGATGAGGAGACTGAGAAACCTGAAGACTTCAGCCCTAGAGCAGTCCTTTGGGACTCAGGCAGAGTTCAGCCATGCCAAGCCCACCCTCCACCTAGGAGGGTGAACACAGGTTCAGCCCAGTGCCTCAACCAGAGGCAGTGGTGATTAAAGCTGTTCTTCTGGGATACCCCCAACCCCCAAAACACAGGGCCACCCACCGGCAGCTCAGCACCTCCTCTGGCTTTAGCATTCTCGCAGTCTCAATCTTGGGCTCAGTGCCCTTCTCCATGAGGCTCTTCAGCTTGCGCTCGTAAGTGCTGTCAGGGGTCTTGGTTGCCCATTCTCTCATGAAGGTCTGCCTCCGGTTGCCGAAGATCGTATCTTGCAATATGGGATCTAAGACACTGCTCTGCCGGCGGAATGGGTTTGCCCGTTGAGCGGCCTCCATAGCGGCTATATCCTTGGGGTCTGCGTCTGATATTGGACAGATATTACCGAGGAGTTAGGTTCTGGGAGAGGTGCGTGCTCGCGAAGGCAGAAGGGGATGAGGGCTGAGAAATACCTAGGCTTCAAACAATACTTGTTCTGGGGACCAGCAGTTGGCGTAATGGCTGTGTCGCTGGATTCCCATGTAATAGATCACGCTTCGAGTCCCAGACCCGGTGGCTTAAACTCACACCGGGCGTGTGTGTGTGTGTGCCCAAGATCCAGAGAGGGGAATGGAGGAGAAGGGATTGTGGCGTGGCCATCCCCCCTGGGGGGAGATTTCTCACTTTCTGTCTCTCTGTCTCTCTCTGTCTTTCTGGCGAGTGCGCACGCCTTATAACAAAAAAAGAAACAAAACAAAACAAAATCAATACTTGCTCTGAAATATGAGGTCTAGTCAAGGCTTCTGCAAGCTTTCCTTCTAGCACGTGGTTAATCTTTATTTATCCCTTTTCTCCTCCCTCATTTTTCTCCACCTAATTCCTTCTCTTTATCTCTTTCCGTTTCCCCCCTTCTTTCAATATTTTTTCTTTCTCTCCAGAGGGAATTTACCTAGAGGGAATGAGCCTGCAAGAGGTAGGGGAAGGATTAAAGGAGATATAGTTTGATTTCTATTGATTTATTTTTAGTTTCGTGTTTATTTTTGTATTTGCTTGCTATAGGGCACTGTGCTCTTGTCAGAGATGGGGGGAGAGTGAGAAATTAACCCCCAGGGGGTATAGCCACCTCAAATCCTTTCTCCTCCACACTCCTCTCCAGATTCTGGGTACACACACACACAGGCCTCTTGTGATTTTTCTAGCCACTGAGTCTGGGACTTGAATCACATAATCAACCATGCGAAATCCTTAACCTCCACATCTTTTTTACAGAGATTTTTGCTATAGGGTGCATGTGCTCACTGGAGAGACAGAGACACAGAGAGAGAAAGTTAGAGACCCCCCCTTCTGGTTTTAAGTGTGTATTTATCTACATTTTAACCCCTCCCCCTCCCAGGGAGATGGCCATGCTGCAGTACCCTCTCCTCCATTCTCCCCTTGGGATTTTGGCGCGCGCGCACACACACACAGACACACACACACACACACACACACACACTGCTGTCAGTCATGTGGGAATCCAGCGCACCACCCACTACACACCCACTGGGCCCACCTACACATGTTTTTAAAGGAAAAATAGTTTATCAGTTAGAAAAGAGTGCTTCAGGTAAATGGAAGAGCACGTGAAAACGGGAAGAGCAAGTGCAGGCAGGAGGAAGAGTTTCTGAAATAACCCAAATACGGGGTTTGTAGTAAGTGAAAACTTTTTTTTTTTTTTGCCTCTATCTCACAGACTTTGGTATGAAACAAGCTTATTTTATGAATTATTTCTTTAATAAATTAATATTGTATTATTTCTTTAATAAAAGAGTAATTTGGGTGTGTATTTCTTAATTTCCCATTTTTTTAAATGGGGTGGGTCTTTAACTTTATTTTAATTATTGGCTTAAGATAATGTAGGTGGGTCTCAGATCTTCACTGTTTTGAATGTTACTGCTTTCTCTGCAGTGAAATACACAGGGGATTTTTGTAAACCTTCTTTGGCTATATAAAGGTGTATGTTCTCTCTTTAGACATATGGTTATGACTTGGGAACTGCATTGGTACAGCCTTCTATATACTTCCTCTTGATGTCTGCATATCTGTGTATTTGCTTCTGAAAGAGGTATATTACAATTTCTCACTGTAACTGTATTTCTCACAGGTTCTCTTTGCATTTCTAAATGCTTACCTATTGAGCTCTTGTCACACAGACTTACAATTATTACTTATTTTCTTTAATGTTTATGAATACCCTTCTTTACCCTATATGTTTCTTTTAGCCTCAATTTCATCTCATCTGTTTGCATTATCTTTTTTTTTTTAAGAATTATCTTATTTAACTTCATTTATTTTACTTATCTGTTTTAATTTGACCAGAAAGGGATAGAGTGAGAGAGAGGAGAGAGAGAGAAGAAAAGTGAGAAAGCAAGCCACCAGATCCAGGACTTGAACTGTGGTCGGCCATGTGGGAGTCCGGCGTCCTTAACCACCATGCCATCTGCAGGCCCCTGTTTGCATTTTCTTGTTGTCTCTGTGTATCCATTAGTTTCCAACTTTTCTGTGGCACCTGGTTTTAAGGGTGTACCTACATTTTAATTTTTAAGGCAATATTTTAAATTGGTGCTGCTGATTTCTCCTAGAGCATTTTCTGCAGGTGAAGGGATACATGCTGATGAAAGTCATACATCTTTCTAGGTATGCGAATATCATTCATTCAGCCTGATAATGACTTACATGTGGCTGAGAACAGGGTTATGGGGATGCAGGTCTTTACTATCAGTGATCTGGGGTACCTTTCTACTTTTCAGGTTGATTTAAATCTGGTTCTTTTTCCTTTGTACATTGTTCTGTCTGAAAATGTACAGTATTTCATCAACAGTACTCAGAAATTTTACCAAGTATGCCTGGAGGGAATGAGTTGAGACCTCCTGCCATTTTAGAAATGGAAGGACAGAGGGCTGGAGAGAGAGTGTGACTCGCCCAAGATTTCACAAGGAGTTAGTGGCTGAATTAGGACTCTATGCCTAGCTTAGTGCTCTGGCCTGGCTGCCAAGTCATGATAATTGGGTCAGGAGGTCTTGCAGTCCCTGTTTGTGCCTACTGGAAATCGGTGGTATGTTCCAGAATTGTGAGCTATACATCCTTTTTGGCACACATGGGAAATCCCTTGGAGAGAGAGCCACAGCTCCTCCCGAGACATCTCATCCTTTTCTGGGTCAAGATGGGTCTCATGTAGGAAACAGTGGTAGCAATATAAAAGACAGCCACAATTACACATATTAGCTCACATTCATTGAGGGACTCATGTGCCAGGTACTACAGTCTCACATCCGTATCGTATTCATTTAACAAAGGAGGATGTTGAGGAGCAGCAAGATTAAGCATGGGCTCAGGATGCCATAACTAGTTAATGGTGAACCCAGGACATGAACCCAAGTTGTCAGAGCCTTTTTCTGAGAACCTGTACTAGTAGGGGAAAAAAAAAGACCCATGTTCCTGGGTTTGTGGCTAATATAATAGGTTATATTTGAGTAGAGACTACAGGGCTGACTCTATACTCATGGGGACAAAGAGAATAGTGGTCTTCGAGCTCTTCACATTAGGGATGTACACCTGGCCTGGTACCCTCAGAAAGCTCTGGACATAGGTGCCCAGGGAAGGAAAGCCAAGGGAAGTTCCTTCTCCCAGTCTAGCTACTCAGCCTTCATGATGATTTACTTTGGAAATGCATTCCAGTAGTTTTTCTGGGATCTTCTACTGGCCCATAGCCATAGAAACCTTTTTGAAATTCTGATCCAATTTGGTAATTTCTTTCTTAAACATTTTCAGTGATTTGCCATTGTATTTAATCAAGCTTGTGTTTTAGAAAGGCCAAGTTGAGACTTATGCTTTTAACCAAGGTGCAGTAGCAGAGAATGGGTTTATCCTTTCACCTTAAGCAAATAAAAAGCTAGGTATGTGAAACAATAGTTTTTGAACACTGGATGACACAAGGCAATGTGTTGAGTGAGAGTAAAGAGACAAGGTGAGTCCAGGATTTCCTCCTCTATAAGCACAGATGGAAGGTGCTTCTAGGTTCCAGCATAGGGAGGGGAAATCCTAGACAGCACAAGAGTCCCCTTGAATTGGAGGGAAAGAGTAAATATATAGGCGGGCTAAGACATCTAGAAAACAGGAAAAAAACACGCAGAGAGCTGCAGAGTTACACAAAAGTTCATCTCAGCTGACTACTAATCAACACACGCAGCAAAAGAAACCACACACATGATAGAACTAACCACAAGACAAGGACACTGAAGTACTACTACAAATATACACACATTAATTGAGGTATAAGCATGTTAAGGAGAACCACATAATATTAAACATTACTCAAATTAAAGTCCTAGAGTTGACAAATGACAATATTTGTGATGAAAAAAAATCTATCAAATAAAATTAATAGCAGATTAGGCATTGCAGAGGAAAGATTAGAAAATTTGAAAGCATACAATAAAACCCATACCAAATGAGACACAAAGAAAAAAAAGAGAAAGATTATTAAAAATAGTGCGTTGTGAGATTTTAAATATGTGCAATTGGAATGCCTGAAAGAGTCTGGAGAGAATAGAGGACTGAAAACAAAATGAAAGAAATTATGTCCAAATATTTTCCAAATGTGATGAAAACCAAAACTCCCAACAAATCCCAAACATAAACATAAGAAACATGAAGCAAATGACATTAGAGCACATCATAATCAAATTGTTTAAAAAAGAAAATCTTTTAAAAAGCCAGAGGTAAAATATACATTATAGACAAACGACAAGTAGAATGGTAGTCAATTTCCCATTGGTTAGAAAGCAAATATCTTTTAAGTTTTGAAAGAGGAGTCTGTCTATCTAGAATTCTGCATTCAGAAAAATTACCTTTCAGGAAAAAAAAGTGTAAAGAAAGATCTTTTGGGACATACAACTCTATAAGAATGTATCACCAACAAATTTATACAACATGATATGTTAAAGGTAGACCTTCAGACAGAAGGGAAATAATCCGTACATGAATTTGGAAATATGCAAAACAACAAAGTACACTGGAAATTTAATGTGGGTTAAACATAATATGTATTAAAATACAGTTGTTTAAAATAAAAATAATAATATATAATGGGGTTTATAGGTATGGAGAAATATAATGTGTGGCAGCAATAACATGAAGTCTGGGAGAAGAGAAATGTAAGTTTCTTGTGCTTTACATGAAGTGAGGGAAGACTGTGGTAAGTTAAAGATAAATACTATAAGCCCTATTCTGAAGAATTATATCTAATGAGATAAAAAAGTAAGATGAAATAAAATTGTAAAACAACCAAACAGAAAACTCAATCTAAAAGAGTACAGAAAAAAGGAGAGGACAAGTAAAGAAAGGATTGGACAAATTAGAAACAAATATGAAGAGGGTAGATTTAAATCCAACCAACATCAATAACCATGGTCACTATCAGTGGTCTAAACATCTCAATTAAAAGGCTGAAATTGTAATATTACATAGAGGAAAAAAATCAAGATTAAATTATATGCTGCCTACAAGAAAGTAACATTATCTTTTATTTTTATTTTTCCAGGTTTATCAAGATATAATTGCAAAATAAAATTGCATATATTTAAGGTATACAATGTGATGTACATATTTATTGTAAAGTGATTATCATCACATTAGTTAATGCATTTATCACTTCACATAGTTACCTTTGTGTGTGTACCATATTTTTCTTTGTTCACCCATCAGTGGACAGTTAGATTGTTTTCATGTCATGGTTACTGTGAATAATTCTGATGAACATGGGAGTGTAGATATCTCTTTGAAATACTAATTTCATTTCCTTCAGATATATACTAATAAGTAGAATTGCTATGTCATATGATGGTTCTATTTTTAATTTTAAAGAAAATTTCATAGTGTTTTCTGTTTCTACCAATTTACATTTCCACACATAGTGTGCAAAGGCTCTCTTTTAATCACATTTTCTCCAACACTTATTATCACTTTTTTTTTTTCCATGATAGCCATTCTAACAGGTGTGAGGTGATATCTTATAGTGGATTTGCTGTTTCTTAATGATTAACAATGCTGAGGATCTTTCATGTATCTGTTGGCTATTTGCATGTCTTATTTGAAAAATGTCCTTTCATGTCCTTTGTCCATTTTTAAATAATTTTTTTTCACTATTGAGTTTTATAAGTTCCTTGTATATTTTGGAAATTAACCCCTTATCAGAGAGATGGTTTACAAATATTTTCTCCCATTCAATAGATTGCTTTTAGTTTCATTGATTAATTCCTTTGATGGGCAGAAACATTTTCATTTGGTGTAGTTCTACTTGTTTACTTTTGCTGCCTATACTTCTGGTGGTGTACTCAAAAAATCATTGCCAATACCAATACTGAGGTGTCTTTCCCTATGTTTTCTATAGAAAAATAGAAGTAAAATTGTATTTATTTTTGCATGGAAGTTTTACATTTCAAGTCTTACATTTAGTCTTTATTTCCTTGTAAGTGTTATAAAATAAGGGCCCAGTTTCATTCTTTTGTACATGGATGTCCAGTTTTCCAATCTATTTCTTGAAGAAACTATCTTTTACCACATTGTATATTCTTGGCACACTTGTTAAATATGCATAGATTTATTTCTGGGCTCTCTAGTCTGTTTCATTGATATATGTGTCAGATTCATTCCTGTTACAAACTATTCTAATTACTAAAGCTTTGTATTGTGGTTTAAAATCAGGAGAAATTATATACTTTAGCATTTTTTTTTTCTCAAGATTGCTTTGGTTATTTGGAGTCTTTTGTGATTTCATCCAAATTTTAGGAAATTTTTTTCCTGTGAAAAATACTGTTGGGGTGTTGATAAACATTGCCTCAGATCTATAGATTGCTTTGATATTTTGACATTATTAATTCTTCCAATTCATTAACATAAGATATCTTCCCATTTGTTTGTGCCTCTGTTTCTTTCATCTATTTATTATTGTTTTCAGCACACTTATCTTTGACTTCCTTGGTTAAATTTATGCCTACATATTATTGTTTTTGATACTATTACAAATAAGATTAAAAAATTCTTTTTCAGCTAATTTGTTGTTTGTGTAAAGAAATATAATTGATTATTATACTCTACAATTTTATTGAATTTGGTTACTAGTTATAATAGTTTTCTTGGTGGTGTCTTCAAGGTATACTATGTATAAGACAATATCATCTACAAATAAAGACAATTTTACTCCTTTTTTTCTATTTTCTAATGTTCTGATTTCTTATTTACATTAAATCATTACATATCTCTATAGCTCATAATATGTTTTTCAAGGTATGAAAGCAGAACATGACAATCAAATTAAAGATATTAATGTACATACTTTTCAACAGAGAACTTAACATTCTTGTGTCTGTTAAGTGTTTCTTCCCTTTGCCCCTCTCACCCACCCTCTACTATCCACTCCTTTCCCTTACAGTCTCTATACACTTGTTTTATTTATTTATTTGTTTTTTGGAGAGGTTTTTGCTATAGGGTACATGCGCTCTCCAGAAAGACAGAGAGACAAAGAGACAGAAAGTGAGAAATCACCCCCCAGAGGAGATGGCCACGCCACAATCTCTTCTTCATTCTCCTCTTGGGATCTTGGACATGCATGCACATGCACCCAGCATGAGTTTAAGGCACTGGGTCTGGGACTCGAACCATGGTCAACTACATGGGAGTCCAGTGACATAACCATTATGTCAACTGCTGGTCCCTCTATACACTTATTCTACCTACTGTGATATCTTTAGCTTTTTCCATTTCTACCATACACTGCACACATTCAGTATATATTGAATAGGGATATACAGTGTTTGTCTTTGAAAGTCTGGCATACTTCTCTTAGCATTAAATCCTTGATATTCATTCACTACGATTCAAATGGCATGACCTCATTTTCCCCTATGAGTGAGTAGTATTCCATAGTGTATATGTGCCACACATTTTCAGTCCAGTCATCAATTCTTGGGCACTTAGATTAGTTCCAAGTCTCAGTGATTGTGAGTAATGATACAGTAAACATGGAAATGCAAGTGTCTTTCTGACTGAGGGCTTTCTTATCCTTTGAGTAAATACCGATAAGTAGGATTACTGAATCATATGATAATTCTATTTGTAGGTTTTTAGGAAACTGACATATTATTTTCCACAGTGGCTGTACTAATTTACATTCCTAACAACAGTGTAGGAGGTGGGAGGTTTCCTATTCATTGCAGCCTCACCAGAACTTGTCATTCTTCTTCTTTTTTAAATTTTTTAAATCATTGCTATTCTGACTGGAGTTAAGGGGTATCTCATTGTGATTTTGATCTGCATTTCACTTACAATAAGGGAGGTTGAACATTTATTTCACACCCATTTTGGCCATTCTTATGTCTTCTTTAGAGAGTTGTCTTTTCAGCCCATTTGCCAACTTTTAAATTAGATTATTCTATTTTGTGAATAAATTACATGATTTCATTTTTATTCTGGTTATTAATCCCTTATCTGAAGCTTACTTTTCTCTCATTCTGTGGGTCATCTCTGTAGTCAATTTATTGTTTCCTTTTCTGTGCAGGAACTTTTTAATTTAATGTAATCCCACTTAAAGATAATTTTACTTCTTTTCCAGTTTGAATGACTTTCACTTCTTTCTCTTGCCTAATTGCTCTGGCTAGGATGTTCAGTATAGGTTGAATAGAAGTGACAAGATTGGGGAGGCTGGCAAGTTGTATGGTGGTTGAGGGTGTTGGACTCCCACATGGTCAACCACGGGTTGAGTCCCAGACCTGGCCCTTGCTTTCTCACTTTTGCTCTTTCTATTTCTCTCTCACTCTATCTCTCTCTGGTCAAAATTATAAATAAATAAATAAATAAATAAATAAATAAATAAATAAATTTAAATAAAATAATTCTTAAAAAAAAAGAAGTGACAAGATTGGGCAACCTTGTCTTGTTTTAGCTTTTCACCATTGAGTATGAAAGCTAACTGTGGGCATATACAAGTTTTATTATTTTCTACACCCAACTTGTTGAACTTTTTAATCATAAAAATATGTTGAATTTTGTTCAATGGCTATTCTATTGTGTAAAGAAATGTAACTGTTATATCCTATAACTTTTTTGAATTTTTGGCTTTTGTGAATTTGTGGCAGAAAAAAGGTTTTATCTGCATCAATTTAGGTGATCATATTGTTTTTATCCTTTATGTTAATGTATTGTTTTACATATATTCCTTCAAATATGTTTAATCATCCTTAAACTATCAGAGAGAAATCCAACTTGATTGTGGTATATAATATATTTAATGTGTTTTGTAGATTAGTTTTTTCATCTATGTTCATCAGAGATACTGATCTGTAATTTTCTTTTTTTTTTTTTTGTAGTGTTATTTGGCTTCAGTGTCAGTAGTGCTGACCTTGTAAAATGAATTTGGAAGTATTACTTCCTCTTCAGCTTTTTTTTTTTTTTTTTTTTTTTGCAGAGGTTTTAGCTATAGGGCACATGCACTCACCAGAAAGGCAGAGAGAGAGACAGAGAAACATAAAATAAGAAATCACCCCCAGGAGGAATGGACACACCACAGTCCCTTCTCCTTCATTCTCTTGGGATCTTGGGCTTGCACACACATGTGCCCAGTGTGAGTTTAAGCCACCAGGTCTGGGACTCGAACTGGAGTCAACCATGTGGGAGTCCACTGACATAACCATTATGCCGTCTGCTGGTCCTTCTCTTCAGTTTTTTAGAAGAGTTTGAGAAGGATCAGCACTGTTAATAATTCTTCTTTAAATGTTTGGTATAATTCACCAGTGAAGTCATTAGGTCTTGGGATTTTCGTTGTTGGAAAGTTTTTGATTACTAATTCAACTTCTAATTTCCAACTTCTTCATGACTCATTTGGTCTATATGTCGTTTAAATCTTTTCTTTTCTTGTTGATTTTCTGCTATGATTGTACTACTGTACTTTTCCTTTCAGTTCTGTTAACATTTACCTTATATATTTAGGTGTTCTGATGTCAGGTGCATAAATATTTGCAATAGTTTTATTCTTTTGATGAATTGAACCCTTTATCATTATGTAGCCACCTAATTTTTCTTTTGTAACAGTTTTTTTTTTTTTTTTTTTTTTTTGAGAGGTTTTTTGCTATAGGGCGCGTGCGCTCGCCAGACAGACAGAGAGAGACATAGAGACAGAAAGCGAGAAATCACCCCCCAGGGGGAATGGTCACGCTGCAATCCCTTCTCCTCCATTCTCCTCTTGGGATCTTGGGCATGCACGCACACGCGCCCGGCGTGAGTTGTAAGCCACCGGGTCCGAGACGCGAACCGCGGTCGACTACGTGGGAGTCCAGCGACATAGCCATTACGCCAACTGCTGGTTCCCAACAGTTTTTGACTTAAAGTATATAAATGGCCACTGCTCCTCTCTTTTTGTTACCATTTATGTAAAATATTTTCTTTTTAAAAATAATTATTTTATTTAACTTTATTTGTTTATTTATTTTGAAATTTGACCAGAGAGGGAGAGGGAGAGAGTGAGAAAGTGAGAAAGCAAGCTGTCAAGTCTGGTACTCAAACCACAGTTGACCATGTGGGAGTCCAGTGCCCTTAGCCAACATGCCATCTGCCAGCTCCTATGTGAAATATTTTCTTATTTATTTTGTGTTTTTCAGTTGCAGATGTAAGTACTATTAACAGAAAATACATAACAAAATCTTCCTAACAAGTGAAAAAATAATTATGAGTGCCAAAAAAATGATCCTCATTAATGTATTTAGACTTTTACTTATAACATATTTTTTTGGAAATTAAGTATGTGGCATTTATACAATCATTAACTTTTCTAAATCATTCTGAGTAGTAAGCACTTCAGTTCTTTACTTTCTAAACTCAAAGTTGAAAGTTATTTAGTTTCTGAAGGCATAACTGACAAGCAACAGAAATATATTTTTTGTGTTTCTTCACTTTCAGCCTGTGTGTCCTTATGGAAAGCATATAGTTTGATTTTTGTTTTTACCCATTAAACCATTCTATGTCTTTCAATTGGAGAATTTAACTCATTCATATTTAAAGTAATTATTGATAGTTAAGGATTTATTGCCATTTTGCTTAATATTTAGATTGTTCAAGTCCTTTTGAAAATTATTTTCTTGCTTTCTCCTTTTGTGATTTAATGACATCCCCTCCCATATACACACAGTGGTATGTCTTAATTCCTTTCTCTTAACCTTTTTGCATCTACCATAGGTTCTTTTTTCCTTGTGGCTACCATCAAGCTTCTATAAAGCGTCTTAGAGTTGCAACACTCTATTTACAATTTAACTTTGCTCATGTACAAAAACTATACTTTTATTCCTCCCCATTTTAGCTTATTGATATTATAATTTACATCTTTTAAAAATATTATGTATCCATTAGCACATTATTGTAGCTATAGTCAATCTTTTTTAAAAAAGTTATTTTATTTTACTTTATTTATTTATTTTAATTTGACCATAGAAGGACAGAGAAAGAGAGCAAGAGAGAGAAAGAATGAGAAAACAAGCCACCAGGTCTGGGACTCGAACCACAGTTGGCCATGTGAGAGTCCAGCACCCTTAACCACCATACCACCTGCTGGTCCCAGCTATAGTTAATATTAATACATTTGTTTTTCAGCTGTTATACTGAGGTTGAAAGTGATTTACACACTACTATTATGATATTAGATAATTATGAATTTTCCTTTATGGGTGAATATCATACATGCATGTTTTCTACATTATTAGTATTATTTTGTTTCAACTTGAGGAACTCCCTTTAGCATTTCTTGTAAGGCAGGTCTAGTAGTGGTAAAATCCCTCCATTTTTGTTTGTTTGAGAGAGTCTTTATCTCACTATCATTTTTTGAAGGACAGCTTTATCAGATATGGGTTTCTTGGTTGCCATTGTACTATATTTCAATTTTTTTTATTTAGAGAGAAATTTTTGCTATAGGCTGTATGTGCTCACAAGAGAGACAGAGAGACAGAAAGCAAAAAAATCACCCTCCGGTGAGATGGCCATGCTGTAATCCTTTCTCCTCCATTCTCTTCTTGGGATTTTGGGCATGTACACACGTGCCTGTGTGAGTTTTAATCCACCAAATCTGGGACTCTAACTGGGGCTGGTCATGGGTCCAGTAAATTAACCACTATGCAGACTGCTGGCCCCTATTTTTCAAATTTTGATTATTTCATCTTACTCTCTCCAGGCCTGCAAGATTTCTGCTGTGAAGTACACCGATATTCTTACGGGAGGTCCTTTGTATGTGACAAGTGGTTGTTTTCCTGTTTAAAAAATTCTCTGTCTTTGACCTAATTTATTTCTAGTGTGTCTCAGTGTAGACCTTATTGTTTTCAACCTACTTGGGAACATTTGAGTTTCATGAACCTGGATATCACAATTCTCTCCAAATTTGGGCAGTTTTCAGCCATTATTTCTTTCAATAGATGTTCTGTCCCTTTCCTTTTCTCATCTTTCTGGGCTCGCATAATGCATGTATTGTTCCACTTGATGGTATCCCATAAATCCTGAAGCCTTTATCCATTCTTTCTCATTTATTATTCCTTTTGCTCCCCTGATTGTATAATTTCAAATAATACATCTTCAAATTCACTGAATCTTATGATTGATCAAGTCTGTTATTGAAATACTCTATTTGTTTTACTTCAAAACAAATATAAAATATAATATTTTTAATAAAATACGTTATTTTGAAAAAATATATTATTATTTTAAAAAATATATTCTTTTTTAAAGAGAGGTTTTGCTATAGGGCGTATGTGTTCTTTGGAGAGACAGAGAGACAGAAAGCGAGAAATCACCCCCCAGGGGGAATGGGCATGCTGCAATCCCTTCTCCTCCAGTCTCCTCTCAGTATTTTAGGTATGCATGCACACACACCCAGCATTTTAAGACACCAGGTCCAGGACTTGAACCACCATCGACGATGTGGGCATCCAATAATGTAACCATTATGCCATCTGCTGGTCCCTATAAAATATATTCTTTAATTTTCATAGAAAACAGTCAACATACTGTTTTTCTTTTTTTTTTTTTTTTTTGAGGACCTTCCATATTGTTTTCCACAGCGTTTGTACTAATTTTCACTCTCATCAACAGTGTTCTCTTCTTTCCACAACCTCCCCAGCCCTGCTCTTTTTCTTTTTCTTTTCTTTTTCTTTTTCTTTTTCTTTTTTTTTCTTTTCCTTTTCCTTTTCCTTTTCCTTTTCCTTTTCCTTTTCCTTTTCCTTTTTCTTTTCCTTTTTCTTTTCCTTTTTCTTTTTCTTTTTCTTTTTCTTTTTTAATCATAGCCATTCTGACTGGAGTTAGGTGGTACCTAATTGTGATTTTGGTTTGCATGTTCCTTAGATAAGAGATGTTGAACATTTTCATATGCTTTTTGGCCATTTGTATGTCTTACTTTGAGGGCTGTCTGTTCAAATCGATTACCCATTTTAAATTGGATTAGTAGTTTTTTTTTTTTTTTCTGTAGATGAGGTGTTTCAGTTACCTAGTTATTCTAGTTAATAATCCCTTACCTAAAGTATAGTTTTCAACTATTTTCTCCCATTCTGTGGGTTGTCTATTTATGGTTTTCTTGGTTGTGCAGAAGCTTTTTAGCTTGAGGTAATCTCACTTGCCTATTTTTGATGTTGTTACCCATCCTTTAGGAGTCTTATTTAAGAAACCTTTGCCTATTCCAATGTCTTCTACTTTATACTTAAATCTTTTAGTCCATTTTGAGTTGAT
This sequence comes from Tupaia tana, assembly GCA_026018925.1. Classification (NCBI taxonomy): domain Eukaryota; kingdom Metazoa; phylum Chordata; class Mammalia; order Scandentia; family Tupaiidae; genus Tupaia; species Tupaia tana. The sequence goes on from JAKSZU010000018.1 coordinate 37,726,565, forward strand.
TGGTGTTAAGGTGAAAGATAAGGTATAGTTTCATTTTTCTGAAATGTATAGTTTTTCTAAGCACCGTTTGTTGGAAATACATAATTTACTTCACTGAATTTTTTTGGTACCCTTTGTAAAAAAATCAGTTGGCTGTATGTTGTTTGGTTTATTTCTGGATTCCTTATTATTTTCCATTGGTCTGTCTGTTTTGATTATTATAGTTTTGTAATATATTTGGAAGTTGAATAGTGACATGCTTCTATTTATTTTGCACAATATTGCCTTGGAGATATGGGAGTCTTCTGTGTTTCCAGACAATTTTTTTAGAGGTTTTTGCTATAGGGCGCATGCACTCACCAGAAAGACAGAAAGAGACAGAGAGACAGAAAGCAATAAATCACCCCCCAGGAGGGATGGCCACGCTGCAATCCCTTCTCCTCCATTCTCCTCCCAGGATCTTGGGCAAGCACTCACATGAACCCGGTGTAAGTTTAAGCCACTGGATCCGGGACTCGAACCGTGGTCAACTACATGGGAGTCCAGCGACATAGCCATTACGCTAATTGCTGGTCCCAATTCCATACAATTTTTATGCTTCTCTTCTATTTCTGCTATAAATGTTGCTGGTATTTTCACAGGGATTGCATTAAATTTGTAAATTAATTTGGAGAGTATTGACATCTTAGTTATATTGATTCTTTCAATCCAAGAACAAAAGATGTCTTTACTTTTTTTGTGTGTGTGCATCTTTTTAAATTTCTTTCTTCAGTTTTTCTTAGTTTTCATTTTATACGTCTTTCACCTCTTTGATGTGATTTAGTCCTAGGTTTTTGGGATGTGTGTGGAATTTCTTTCTTCAATTCTATCTCAGTCTGTTTATTGTTGGTGTATCAAAGTGCCATGCATTTTCACATATTGATTTTGTATCCTGTCACTTTATTAAATTCATTTATCAGTTTTAGGAGCGTGTGTGTGTGTGTATATTCTTTTGGATTTTGTATGTATATAATTATATCATCTGGAAATAAGGACAATTTCATTTCTACTTTTTCTCTTTGAATGTCTGGTTGCATGGCTAGGACTTCCAATACTATATTGAAAAGGAGTAGACAAAGAAGGCAACCTGGTCCTATCCAGGTTAGTGGGAAATCTTTCAGCCTTTCCCCATTCAGTATAATGTTAGCTATGGGTTTGTAATAAGTGGCTTATTTATTTATTTTTTTTTGGAGAGGTTTTCACCATAGGGCGTGTGCGCTCGCCAGACAGACAGAGAGAAACATAGAGACAGAAAGTGAGAAATCACCCCCCAGGGGGGATGGTCACGCCGCAATCCCTTCTCCTCCATTCTCCTCTCGGGATCTTGGGCACGCACGCACATGCGCCCAGCGTGAGTTCTAAGCCACCGGGTCCGGGACGCGAACCACAGTCGACTACGTGGGAGTCCTACAACATAGCCATTACGCTAACTGCTGGTTCCTATAAGTGGCTTATTTTGTGTTAAGAAATATAACTTCTGTATCTGTTTTGTTGAAACTCTTAATCATGTAGGGATATTGTGCTTTAGCAAATACTTTTCTGTCGTCAATTGATGTGATCATATGGTTTTTATCTTTCTTTCTGTTGATGTGATGTATTTGATTTGTTGTTTTGTATATATTGAACCATCTTTGCATCTCTGGGATAAAGCCTACTTGGTCATGGTGTATAATTTTTAAATGTGCCGTTGTATTCAATTTACTAGTATTTTCTTTAGGATTTTTGCATCTATATTCATCACAGATACTGGTATGTGGTTTTGTGTTGTTATTGTGTCCTTGTCTGCTTTCGCCACCAAGGTGACTTCATAAAATGATTTTGGGAGGATTCCTTTCATTGGGTCTTTAGAAATAGTTTGAGGAGAATTGTTCTTAATTCTTGAAAGGCTTTAAAGAATTCAACAGTGAAGTCATCTGGATCTAGGCCTTTCTTTTTTGGGGTACTATTACTAATTCAATCTCATTTCTTATTATTGGTCTATTGAGGCTTTCTACTTCTTCCTGGTTTAATCCAGGTATATTGTATGTGTCTATCTCTTCTAGAATTTTGAACTTGTTGATGTATAGTTGTTTACAGTATTCTTTAAAAATGTTGTATATTTTGGGACCAGCAGTTTGTGTAATGGTTATGTCGCTGAACTCCCATGTAGCTGACCGCAGTTCGGGTCCCGAACCCAGTGTAAACTCATGCTGGGCGCGTGTGCATGCATGCCTAAGATCCCTAGAGGAGATTCTATCTCTCTGTCTCTGTCTTTCTGATGAAAGCACGCACCCTATAGCAAAAACCTCTCAAAAAAAATCTTGTATATTTTTGTAATATATGCTGTAATATCATCTTTTCCATTTTTTGTTTTATTTATCTGGGTCCTTTCTCTATTTTTCTTAGTCTAGCTAATGGGTTTTCAATTTTGTTTATCTTTTTAATTTATTTTATTTTTGTATTGCTCTTTTTCCTCTATTTCACTTATTTCTGCTCTAATTTTTCATATTCTTTATTATTACATTTTTGTTCTTGCTTTTCCAGTTTCTTGAACTACATTGTTAAATTATTATCTGCCATCTTTCTATTTTTCTCTCTCAAGTACTAGTTGTAATAAACTTCCTGCTTAGCACTGCTTTCCCTGTATCCCAAAGATTTTGGAGAGTTATCATTTGTTTGCTTTTTTTTGAATTATTTATTTTTAATTTTATTTATTCATTTACATTTTAACCAGAGAGAGAGAGACACAGAGAGAGAAAGTGTCCAGGACTTCATGGTCAGCCAAATGTCCAGTTTAACCACCACGCCACCTGCTGGTCCCCAAAACTTATTCTTAATTTCTTCAGTAGTTTTAAAGTTATTCCAGAATAAATTGTTTGGTTTTCATATATTCATGTATTTTTGAAAGATCCATTTGTTGTGTTTTTGAAAGATCCACACTTTGTTCCATTATTTGATCAATCTGAAAATGTTCTCTGTGGGACTGATGAAAATGTATCATTTTATAGTTGTTGGATAAAATATTCTATAAATGCCTGTCTAGTCCATTTGATTAATGGAATCATTTAGCTCCAGTGTCTATTTTTTTGTATAGTTGACCTGTCCAATGGTGAGAATGGAGTGTTGACATTCCCAACGATTAGTCTCCCCTTTAGCTCTAGCAGTCTTTGTTTAATGTATTTGGGCCCTCCAATATTTGATGCATAAATATTTATGATAGTTATATATTTCTGAAGAATTCTACTAAATTTTTTAGTTCAGGTATTGTATTATGATGTTTTTAGTTTATAAGAGAACATGAGTACTCACCAGAGAGAGAGAGACAGAGACAGAGGGAGAGGAAGAAAGTCCTCCACAATTGGGCGTGGGCACATTACAATCCTTTCTCCTCCATTTCTCATCCCTGTTGGGATTTTAGGCATGCACACATGTGCTCTCAGTGTGTTTTCAAACTGCAGGGGCCAGGATCTAAACTGTGTAGGAGGCCACGTGGGAACTGGCACCCATAGCCACTAAGTCATGGAGATGGCTCCAGATATTGTATTCTTTAGCTTTAGAAATTCTGGGGAACCAGCAGTTAGTGTAATGGCTATGTCGCTGGACTCCCACGTAGTCGACCGCGGTTCGCGTCCCGGACCCGGTGGCTTAAAACTCACGCCAGGCAGTGTGCGTGCGTGCCCAAGATCCCGAGAGGAGAATGGAGGAGAAGGGATTGCGGCGTGACCATGCCCCCTGGGGGGTGATTTCTCGCTTTCTGTCTCTCTGTCTCTCTCTGTGTCTGGCGAGCGCACGCGCCCTATGGCAAAAACCTCTCCAAAAAAAAAAAAAAAAAAATTCTGTTTAGCTTTTCTTTTTAATTGAACTTTTTCAATTGTCTCAATTTATTCAACTATTGTTTTCCTGTTTCATTTAGTTGCCTGTTTCTTTGTAGTCTATTTACATTCTTTAAGAGAACTATTCTGAATTTTTGGTTCATAGATCCTCATTTATTTTTTGTAATAAAAAAGTACATTTATTTCTTCCATTAGAGAGAGAGAGACAGAGAGACAGGCACTGCCTCAGCAGTGTCTCCATGCCACAGTGCACCTCGGTCTTAGCTGACACATGTCATAGGCACATGGATGCCTGGTATGCCTGGTGTGCTCATATAAATTCTAGGACGTGAATTCGAGACCTGTCCTATGGGTGTCAGTTGTATTACCACTGTGCCATCACCTGGTTCCTCCATTTCTTCAGCATCAGTTATTGGAACTTAATTAACTTCTTTTAGTGATGTCATGAGGAAACATACTTTAACTATAAAGACACACATAGGTTATAACGACCAATATGACAGTCACAGAAGCTGAGAGCTGTTGGAGGATCTCACAGAGAAGAGGATCAAGGTTAAGCTATACTAACGGTAGTAACTGCGGCTGGATGGTGGTGAAGGGGCAAGATGCAATGCTCTGTGAGGCTGACCCATGTGGGAAGGTCTTGGTTTCACCTGTGGAGACCTCTCTGAGTATGCTGGACATGTGTGTTTCTGTTATTCAAGAATGGCTGGAGTGAGGCTAGATTGTGGTGTCCAAACCCTGTTAAGGGTGCTGTTTCTCTGTCTCTTTCTGTCTCACTTCTAAAAGAAAGAAAGAACAAAACTTTAAAAATAGTAGTAAAAATGGAGGGAAAGATAAAGACTAAAGATATTAAAGAGATTAAAAACTGATGACACAAAGAGTTCTCAAATAAAAAGCCAATGGGAGTGTGTGGGGTGTGGAAGCCAGAAGAAGAGGAGAGGGGAGAGAAAAGAGAGAGAATAAGCAGTAATGGGGCTAGGGTGAGGCAAACGAGGTGCCCAGGGGCAAAATTTAAGGAGATACTTACTCTCATACTTGTGCGAGTGTGTGTGGAGTCAGCACCCAAGAGTGAACATGTCCTTAAATTTTGTGTCCTAGGTGTCTGGCTTGTCTCACCCTAATCCCAGTCTTGTAGGTGAAAAACACATCAGGAAGGCTACCCTCTGCTGGGAAATGTGGCCAGGAAAAATATTCTGGTGGCACCGGACAAAGAACTTTAAAGAACAATAGGGTCTTTTAATCAACCTCTAGTGTGTTCGCTGTATATGTTTGTGTTGTGATTCTTCCACTGCTGCCCCCAAACCTTCAGCAAAGTCCGCTTACCCATGAAGGCCTCATGTAAGAGGTCTGTGGAGAAATTAGGGAACAGGGATAAACTGTGCTGAGGTTGGCATGGAACAGGGAGAAGAGAACATCCATTGGAAGCAAGATCTGCAGAAACTCAAGGGCCCAGCAGGACCAGGACTTTAAAGCCAACTATGACACTGGAAATAACAGAAATCTTAGAAAAGCTATCTGGATTTTCATAGAGCATAAGCCAATCTAATTTTATTTTTGAAATAAACTTTTTATTTTGGAATATTTATGAATTTATAAAAGAAGTTGTGAAGAATATAGAGCAGGTTTCTGAATAGCCTTCATCAAGCTTCCCTGAACGTTAATGTTTTCTATAACCGTGGTACCTTTGTCTAACTAAGAGATTGACACTGGTACATTAAAGAGCCTTTTGGATTTCACTAGTTTTTTCACTAAAATGCTGTTCTAGGATCCAATCCAGGATCCTTCACTGCAGTTAAAGACAGTCATATTTAAATCTGACAGGCAAGTGACTACAGTTTGATTGCAATGGCTTTGGTGTAATAAATAAAAAGGGGAAAAATGATTTTTTTGTTGTTTCTGCATACAATGGGAGTGATTTTGTATAGGAGAACTGTCAGCTTCTGCTTGAAGGCCCCTGACCACTTTTCCCTTGTGCTAATTAAAATCTTTTCAAGATGGGACCAACAGCTAGTGTAATGGCTATGTTGCTGGACTCCCATGTAGTTGACCATAGTTTGAGTCCCAGACCCAGTGGCTTAAACTCACGCCAGGCACGTGTGCGTGCATGCCGAAGATCCCAAGAGAAGAATGGAGGAGAAGGGATTGCAGCATGACCATTCCCCCGGGGGGTGATTTCTTGCTTTCTGTCTCTCTGCCTCTCTCTGTCTTTCTGGTGAGCTCATGTGCCCTATAGCAAAAACCTGTCCAAAAAATAAAATCTTTTCAAGAGTTCTCTTTTACCATACATCTCCATCCCAAGAGGCCAGACACAATTAGCCTGTTTTTCTAACACCTTAGTACTGCCTCTCTGACATTTTAGGAGAATTCTTACTTAGAAATAGCAGTAACATTTATCCAGTACCTCCTCCGTGTCAGGCTTTACATGTATCATCTCACCAAAGCCCCATAACTGTTCCATGAGGCAAGTGGTGTTAGTTATTGACCCATTTTACAGATGAGAAAACTGGACCCCCAAAGTTAGAGTGACCTTCCCAGGGTCATACAACTCTGAGTTCCTTGTAGAGTGCTGGAGCCAGGACCAGAACCCAAGCAACCTTTGGAACTGACTATGACTGATGTTCACACCTCTTCCCAGGCGTGAACATCACCCAACAGGATTCACGCCAGCAGCAGTATGGTCCCTTCTATAATGACATTGTCACAGTATCTAAATTAATTAGATAATTTGGAACTCATGAGGCTGATGTCACCTAAATGGCTCCAGGAACCTGAAAAAGGAAATGCCAATGGGTGGGAGGAGCTTGACATTCACTAGGCTCCTACCCAGGTCATGCTCAGCTTGCCAAGTACAGCCCCTGGTTTGATCCCTGAAGAGCCTCTGTGTGGGTTTCCGACTCCTGTGGGTACAGTGGATAGTTGTAGAAGCTACTGACCTCTAAAGTGGGTGTGCACTTTCAGTCCCTCTAAGAGGAAGGGGTTATAGAAGACCGTTCTGGTGTCTTGGAGCTGTGGCTCTTTCCTTACCAGATTTCCTGGGGCCATCCCTGGCGTAGTTCCCGGGGACCATGCTGAGACGTTTTCCCTTTGACTCAAGTCCGTACAGCCTTCGGTATGTGACAGCATCCCAATCTTTTCTGGAGATTTGCTCTGAGGCCTTAGGAAGGCAGAAGAGAAGTAATGCCCTGGTTACAGGATCTGACTTGGCTTCCCAGACCTCCAGACTGAGCCATTTCAAGGGTTAACCAAAAGGCAAGCAAAGGTGACAGAGGAGAGAGCCCTGGTTCCTGGGTGAGGTTGGAGGGGCAAGGCCAGCACCCTGGTGCTTGCTCACAGGGCCTCATTATATTCCCTGGAGCTCACAGCACAGCCTCCAGGACCCTGGAAGCACACAGCTTTGGAGGTGAGTCAGTACTGCTTGGTAATTTGCCTGTGGCTGGCAAGCCCTGGGGCTCACTGGCCTGGTGATCTCTCCCTTTGAATAGCACTGCTGAGTGACTTGAGGGAGGATGGTAGCAGAGGAGATCTATCACCCAGAAGAATGAAGTCCTCCTGCAAAGATGCAGGGTTTGCTGCCCAGGGTTATACAACTCTGAGTTCGTTATAGAGTGCTGGAGCCAGGATCAGAACCCAGGTAGCCTTTGGAACTGACAACCTGGCGTAACTATCTGACTATCTGACTTGTAGGTGAAGAAGAGGGCAGGAGAGGATTTCAGAGCCCTACATTTTAAGTTTTTTTTTGCCGTAGGGTGTGTGTGCTTACTGGAGAGAGACAGAGAGAGGGAAAGTGAGAAATCACCTCCTGCTGCCCGGGGGATGGCCATGTCACACTCCCTTCTCCTCTTGGGATTTTGAGTACCCACACACACATGCACCCAGAGTGATTTTCAAGCCACCAAGTCCAGGACTCAAACTGAGGTCGCCCATGTGGGAGTCCAGTAGATTAGCTGTTATGCTACCTGCTGGTCCTCAGAGAACTACATTTTAAAAAGTGGCCAGTCCTGGTGCAGGAGAGGAGACCGAAGGGGGTGTAGTGTGAGAAGGGTTGTACTACCTTTCCAGGGGCCAACTCCTGGCGTGGTTTGCCTCCTGGTGCCTTCAGGATGCCCTTGGCTTTCTTTACTTCCTTCTCACTTGCTTTTGAAGGTGCTGCTGCTACAGGTTTTTCCTTCTGAAAAGATAAAGGAGGAGAGCCCTGCAGCCTACCCCCCTGGGCACAGTGTGCCCTCTGCCACAGGGAGGAGAAGGCTTCCTGGTGAGTGGGCCACTCCTCCCATCACCCAGCTTGAACCCACCCTCTAGTGCTCCTGTCTCCTCTCTCTCTCTGCCTCAGCTGGCCATGTCACTGTCCACAGAAAGACCTTCCAAGCCTCAGGTCTGGTCCTGTCCTGCTCCATTCTCAAATCCATCACTAGCTCTCTATTACCCTTCATGGGGGGGTGGGTCCCACTCCCCAACCTGATAGGAAGCCTTCCAATCTTCAGGTGGCCTTTCTGGGTGTGACTTCCTGTCCTGACTTCTGTCTGGAACCACAGGAAGGCTGTTCTGTCTTTGAACAGGTCTTGCTTATTCAGACCTTGGGGGACTTTTTCTAGCCTGGGCTCTTCATCTATCCCAGAGTCCCCTCCTTTCCTCACCCCACCACCTCATCCTGTTTTTCCAGTCCAGGTACTCCTGGTGACCAGTTCAGAAGCTGAGTGCCCTTGCCCTGAGAGTTCCTTGTGCCTGGTGATGCTTGGCCTTCCAGTTCTCACAGTGGAGGCAGGAAGATTGGTTTCTTAGGCATCTCCAGGGTCTAAGGCCTCCAACGAGGCCATTTAGGAAGCATCACACCCAATCTGTAAGGGGTGGGGATGCTGAAGCATCATGAGAAAAACTTAATCAGCTGTATCTCCTTTGGGGGGGTGCTGCTTGTGGTTATGGGGAGACAGTGGTCCAGATTGTAGTCTCCAGGTCAAACCCCTGGGTTGGATCCCTGGTCCATCAATCAATTTACCTATCTATCCATCTCTATCTCTGTCTACACTAAGAGTGGTCAAGTAACCTTGTGCAAGTTACTGTTCTCTCTGTGGCTTAGTATCCTAATCTACAAGATGGGAATAATAACAAGATCTACCTTGTCAGGTTATTGTGAGAAATAGAGGCGTAACCACAGGTCATCGTAAAGCTCTCCGTGAATTCTGTGAGGCAGATGATTACGGGAGGAGGAGGAAGACGTGTTTTGATAAGCCAGTTGGGCATGTGGCACGAAGCTATCCAAGGGCACCGTTGACATTGGAAGTTGCTTTCTGAGAAAGCCTGTCCTGTTTAACTTTAGGGCTCTGTTTGACTTAGGGGAGAAAGGAGGTGCAAGCTGAAGCAAGGGTTGAATTTTTAGGTGGAGAGGAGAGAGGGTGAGTCCTCTCATCCAGAGTGGTTCTCCTCCCACATCCTCTGCACAATGCTCAGCCTCCATGCAGTGGGTCACCTGAGTAGCTCTGCACACCCCCTCCCGCCACCCCCGTCTTGGGAAAAGCCGAGTGAATTGATATGCTGATATATTAGACCCAAAGAAGCTGGGGCATTTACTGATTCAGTGGCCTCTGTGGCCAAGACATTGAACTTAGAGATCTTTGATGTTGAGTTTATATCACAAGAGTTGTGTCATAAGCAGTCCAGAGTAGAGGAAAAGCCTGAATCTCCAGGGCTGACCTCAGCAGAAAGGAGAAGAGTCTGGAGGGGGCCTGAAAGATGTAGACAATCCCCTCCCCAGCCACTTTATTAAAGGTTCCCCCTACCTCCTGCGGCTATTTGAAACCTGCTACCATCTTATGACCCTCTTTTAAAAATCCAGATGCTCTGGGAAGGGTAATGAGGCTTATAGTTTTCATTATTCAATTATTGAATTTTCAATGCAAATTTGTTTCCTCTGTGAGTCCACAATTATTTATAATAAAAGCCACAAAGAAAATGAAGCTGTTAAAACACTATTAGAATGTAATCCTCCTGGGCTAGACAGTGTGTCAGGGTAGGGCAGAGGCCAACCCACTTGGAAAGGGTCCAGATTAGTGTCCAGAGACCTCCCTGAATATTATCAGGCACATGTGGGACCATTATGTGGGACTGGCTGAAGCTGGGGGTGGATTGCAGTATCAGATCATCAAGAACATTGTACCCTTGTCTCTCAGTCTTTGTGGCAGAGTAGAAGCCTAACTTTGATAAATACCAACTAGCAAACACAGATTGTCTAATTATATTAATTAATCTATTCCCACCCATAACATCCTCTAATAATTTACCATTATCTCATTCCAGTGCTTAAAAGTCTTCCCTTTTATTTCAGGAAAATTGTGTTCAATCTCTCTCCCTTCTCGCAATACTTGTGAAAAAAAAAAAAAAGTCTTCCTGGTAATTGTTCTTTGATAATACTCACCAGGTTAGATACTTGCTTCTTCTTCCCCTGCCTCCTCTCCAGCCATTCCAACACCCGTGTAAGGTCAGACATTCTCCTCTCTTCGGCAGTCCTCCAGGTGGACTTCCTCTCCATGGGCATTAAGTCCTTGAGGTTCTCTAGAATATTTGCCATGATGGAGTCTTGGCTGTGCCTTGGGTGGAAGATGGCACCTTCACATACACTTGATTCCTCAGTCTTCACTTACCGGCCTGGGTGACTCTGAAGGTAAGGTTGGCTCCTAGATGTGACTATAAAGGATAGAGTTAGCTAAACAGCTGGGAGATTGGCCTTGAAGGATGGAAGGTCTGGGGCGTGATTGTGAGGTCACTGTCCGGCTTGGGAGCTGGCCTCTGGGCTCAGAGTGGAGGTGGACATTAGCTGCTTCCCGCTATTCCCCATATGGCCAGTGCCGCTCCTCAGGCGCTATCTCCCACCTAGGCTTCGCCACAGTGTCCTTATGATCTCCCCATCTCCACTTCTACAGCAATCGCACTAAAACAAGGGTCAGTTTGCATATCTCCCTTTCTCAAAACCTTCAATGGCCCTCTGTTGCCTACAGGCCAAAAAAAAAAAAAAACCAAAATTTTTTAGTTTAGCATCCTGGCTTCCTACTGTGTAATCTATTCAGAATGAAGCTTTTTATAAGCTCAATTTACATTCATTTATTCTTTCAGCAGATAGTTATCAGATACCCACTACATGCCAGGCATGATGTTGAGGATACTGAAGTAAAAAACATAATTAGGCCTCCTAAAACATATGGACTAGTGGGAAAGACAAGACATAATGACCCTGTGAATCTATAATGACAAGCTAAGATGAGTGCTCCTTTTTTTTTTTTTTTTTTTGAGAGGTTTTTCACTATAGGGCGTGTGTGCTCGCCAGACAGATAGAGAGAGACATAGAGACAGAAAGCAAGAAATCACCCCCCAGGGGGGATGGTCACGCCGCAATCCCTTCTCCTCCATTCTCCTCTCGGGATCTTGGGCACGCACGCACACGCGCCTGGCGTGAGTTTTAAGCCACCGGGTCCGGGACGCGAACTGTGGTCAACTACGTGGGAGTCCAGTGACATAGCCATTATGCTAACTGCTGGCTCCCAAGATGAGTGCTCTTAAGGAAAGGAATATGGTTTTATGAAAACCCATTAACGATGAAACTAGACGTGGCTGAGACAGTGTGTGGCTTACACTTGAGCTGTCAATTAAAGTGTAAGCAAGCTCTGGGGCCAGCAGATGACATAATGGTTATGTTGCTGGACTCCTACGTAATCAACTGTGGTTTGAGTCCCAGACCCGGCAGCTTAAAACTCATGCCAGGTGCGTGTGCATGTGTGCCCAAAATTCTGAGAGGAGGGTAGAGGAGAAGGGATGGTGGCATGGCCATGTCCCCTTGGGAGGGTGATTTCTCCTTTTTCTGTTTCTTTGTCTGTTTCTCTGGTGAGCACACGTGCCCTATAGCAAAAATCTTTCTCTTTAAAAATAAAGGTAAGTAAACTTCAACAGGGTTTCCATGGCCTAAACATTTGTGTCTCCCTCAAATCTATATGTTAAAATCCCAGCCCTGTAAAGTGATGCTATTATGGCAACTTTGGGAGATGCTTAGGTAGTGAGGCTCTTCATATTTTGGAATTAGTACCCTTGAAAGAGACTGAAGAGAACTTTCTAGCAGGTGAGGATGCAGTGAGAAGGTACCATGTAAGCACCAAGAACTGGGTACTCCCCAGACACTAAATTTGCCAGCATCTTGATGTTGGGCTTCCCAGACTCCTGACCTGTTAGAAATAACTGTTGTTCATACGTTACCCAATTCATGGTATTTTGTTACAGCAGGCAAAATAGACTAAGGCAAAGGCAATGAGCTGAGGGGTGAGCATGTGCCAAGGCCCTGCGGCAGGTTGACATCATGGCACGCTTGAAGAGCAGTAAAAGGCCAGTGTGGCTAGAGTACCAGGTGATGAGAACTGTTGTAGAGAGGTGAGGAGTGGCCAAGCCATACAGGAACTTGGGTACAGGTTCTACTCAGACTGGGAAGGGAAGGGAAGCCAAGGGAAAACAATAAAGTAATTGACACAGATCAGAGGGAGGGACATGACCAGGCTTTCTATGTGTAGAGAAATGCTCCAGAATCACCAATGAAGATATCTGTGTACTCAGTGCCCCAGAATACATTTTATGGCTCCACCTGCTACACCGCTTCCCTCCAAGAGTAAAGAGACATCATTATAATATCTAATTTCATAGGTTTTTTTTTGCCTGCTTCTGAGTTTTATAGAAATGAAATCATACACACATAGTTTTATTGTATCTGAATTTATTCATTTTACAATATATGAGTGGTCTTCATAAAGTTCGTGAGAACTTGTAAAAAAACTAGGCAGTGATTTTAAAATTTTTTGAAAACTCGTATTTTAATTTCATTTTTCATAAACATTTTGGAGTCCCATCATTTTGTAAGATTTTAACAATAAATTCTCATATCCCTGCTTATGTGGCAATGTCTTGCACCTCCATTTTTTATTAATTAATTTATTTTACATTCTTTCACTGAATATCATCACAGCATACAAAATGCAATTTCCTATCCAGAATACACTGTATAGTGGCTAATTCATACATGTTATCATTAACAAATAATTTTCCATTTCTTGTTTCTTGTAGTATATTTATTCCTCCCCCCCACACACACACATTTCTCACCCTCTATCCTTTCCTGCCCACCTCCTACACTGTCTCTGGTATCTGCAGTTGCATTTCATTCCTTTTTAATTTTTTCCCACATTTTATTGATTCACAAAATATCTTAATTAATCTAAATACATTCAATAGCAAGTTCAGCTGATATATACATATCTGTGAACACGTGTTGACTTTAGCCATGAAACTCTGTGGGTAGAATGAGTATACTATAAAGTAGAACCTAGCTGAGGCTATAAAGCTTACTATAATCATTAAGTAGGTATTTTTAAATATATTTTTTAATTTCAAGAAAGGCAGTTTTAGCTTTCATAAATCAAAATAAAAAAATGTTCAGAGAACTTTGCTTAAGACTTAAAGCCAGGAAATAGGTTAGGATTCTGTCTGAATAGTAGGTACATGGACCTGTCCACAACTCAAGAGAAGACAAAAAATCCTTAACTCCGGAAAACAAAGCATAGAATAAGATCAGTAATGTTTTAGTCAAAATCATAGCATTTTATTTTACCAGTTCAGACTCATCTATTTACTCTATCTTCTGTTGTGGTCTGATCTTTCATTTAAAGTCTGTAAGATAACGTTCACCTCTGGACTTGTCTCTACCATTAAGCTGGCCATTTTCTTAGTTGTTTTTGAACTCTTATTTCTGTGTGGCTGACTTTAGTTTTCCTGAGATAGCACCCCCTTTAGAACTTCTTGGAGAACTGGTCTAGTGTTGGTAAATGCTTTCAGGATTTGTGTATCTGAGAATATTCTTCTTTTCCCATATGAAAGATAATCTTGCTGTATATAGTATTCTTGGTTTTTTTTTTTTTTTTTTTTTTTTTTTTTTTTTTTTTTTTGAGAGGTTTTTGCTATAGGGCATGTATGCTTGCCAGAAAGACAGAGACAGAGGAGACAGAGAGACAAAAAGTGAGAAATCACCCCCCAGGGCAGATGGCCATGCTGCAATCCCTTCTCTTCCATTCTCCTCTTGAGATCTTGGGCACACATGCACACACACCTGGCGTGAGTTTAAGCCACTGGGTCCGGGACTCAAACCGTGGTCAATTACATGGGAGTCCAGCGATATAGCCATTACGCTATCCACTAGTTCCAAGGATGTAGTATTCTTGACTGAAATTGTTTTTCGCTCAACATTTTGAGTATATTTTCCCATTCTTTCCTTGCTCACATTGTTTCCAATGAGAGATCCACTGTTAGCCTGATGGGATATCCTTTGTAAGTACCTTGACATTTCTCTCTTGCCAATCTTAGTATCTTGTCTTTGTGTTTTGGTCAACCTGGCTATGATGTGTCTTGGAGAAGATCTTCTTGGGTTGATCCTATGGTCCTTTGTATTTCTTGGGTCTGGATCTTTGAATGCCTCTCTAGGTTTGGAAAGTTTTCTTCTGGGATTTCATGGAATAGATTATCAATGTCCTTAATAGGCTCTTTACCTGTATTAAAAGCAGACTAGATCATACAGAAAATCGAATCTCAGATGTAGAAGACAGAATTGCTGGACTAGTAAACCCATCATGAAGACTGAGAAAATAGCCTCAATAAATGAGAATAATATATGAGAAATACTAGATACCATTATATATTATATATATAACATATATACTTATATATTATATATAATATATATAACATATATATATATAAAATTAAATATATATATGTATGTGTGTGTGTATACATATATATATATATATATATATATATAGCCTTGGTGAAATAACTGAAACAACTTGGGTGTCTGGTAATTGCCGGCTGGGGGAAAGGATAACAGCATGAAATCCCTGCCACGTGTCACTCTCTCTCTCTCATCTCCCTTGAAGGAAATAAATTAAAAAAAAAATAATAGAAGTTTAGGGGCCAGCCGGTGGCTTGGTGGTTAGGCACTGAACTCCCACATGGCCAACTGTGGTTTGAGTTTTGGACCTGGTGGCTTAAGAATCACACCAGGTGTGTGTGCCCAGGAGGAGAATAGAGAAGAGATTGTGGTGCGGCCATCCCCCCTGGGGGTGTGATTTCTCACTTTTCCTCTCTGTCTCTTTCTTTGGTGAATGCATGCACCCTATGGCAAAAATCTTAAAAAAAAAAAGGAAAAGAAAAAGAAAGGTGTGTGTGTGTGTGTATATGTGTATGTATGTGTATATATGTATCTCCAAATATCTGGATAATTAGTACCTCCATTTTTGAAGAAAGATTTCCTGGAAAATAAAATGCTTGGTTAATGATTTTGTTTTTGATACTTTGTATGTCATTTTGCTGCTTTCTGCCCTCCACTGTTCTAGATGGGAAATCAGCTGTTACTTGTATTGTTGCTGCTCCCTGGTACTTTTTGTTGTTATTAATGTGTTCACCAGAGAGACACAGAAAAACAAAGAGAGAGAAAGGGAAGGAAGGAGCATCCCCAATGTGGTATGGCCATGCAGCAGTCCCTTCTCTTCCATTTCTCCACCCCATCTGGACACCTTTCTTGTTTTTCTTTCTTTTTTTGTTTTTGTTTTTGAGAGGTTTTTGCTATAGAGCGCGTGTGACTACATGAGAGTCCAGTGACATAGCTATTAGGCCAACTGATGGTCCCCACTCTTCATGTTTTTCAAGCTGCTACAACTGGGTTTTAAACAACAGTCAGCCATGTGGGATTAACCACTTCCTTAGCCACTAGGTCACGGGGCCTGCAACTTATAAGTTATTTTTTCTCTTTCTTATATTCTCTTTGTCTTCCTCTTTTGCCAATGATGTATCTAGGTATGAATCTCTTTGCATATTTCCTTGAGATTTATTAAACTTCTTGGATATGTACAGTCAAGTGTTATTTAATGACAGAGATAAGTTCTGAGAAATGTGTTGCTGGGGATTTTGTCAGGTGTAAACATAGAGTACTTTTTTTTTTTTTAATTTTAATTTTAATTTTTTTTTTTTATGGAGAGGTTTTACTCTATAGGGCGCGTGCGCTTGCCAGACAGACAGAGAGAGACATAGAGACAGAAAGCGAGAAATCACCCCCCCAGGGGGGATGGTCACGCCGCAATCCCTTCTCCTCCATTCTCCTCTCGGGATCTTGGGCATGCACGCACACGCGCCCGGCGTGAGTTTTAAGCCACCAGGTCCGGGACGTGAACCACGGTCGACTACGTGGGAGTCCAGCAACATAGCCATTACGCTAACTGCTGGTTCCCAACATAGAGTACTTTTAACTAGATGGCATAGCCTCCCACACACCTAGGCTACACAGCAGAGCTGTTGATTCTAGGCTACAAACCTGGACAGCAAGTTACTGCACTGAATACTGGAGGCAACCGTAATGCAAAAAATGAGTATTTGTGTTTAAATAAACATAGACAGACTATGGTGTAAAAGCTAAAAATTGCCTAGCCATGGTGGTGTGCATTGCTAATGCATCATGCTCTGTAGGCTGGGACCACATGGTAGGCCTGAGTTTGATTCCAAGTTCAACCTGAGGGCTGAACACAGTGATGTGTGTCTGTGGTCTCAACTGGGAGGCTGACGCAGGTAGATTACAATGTAGTGAGGCCCTGTCTTAAAAAATGATAATAAATAATGAAGTATACCTGTACAGGGCACTTACTTACCACGAATGGAGCTTGTAGGATTGGAACTTGCTCTGGGTGAGTCAGTGAGTGATAGTGAATGAATGTGAAGGTCTAGGACATTTCTGTACACTTCTGTAGTCTTTATAAACATGGTACACTTAGGCAATGCTAAATCGATAACAAATGCTTTTCTTTTTCTTTATTTTTAAAGAATTATTTATTTAATTTTATTTATTCATTCATTTATTTTAATTTCACCAGAGTGAGACAGAGAAGGAGAGAGAGAGAGAAAGTGAGAAAGCAAGCCACTAGGTCCAGGACTGAAACTGTGGTCGGCTATGTGGCAGTGCCCAGTGCCTTAACCACCATGCCACCTGCTGGTCCCTAAAAAATGTTTTTGTTTCTTCAGCAATAAACTAACTTTACCTTCCTGTAACTTTTGTACTTTATAACCTTTTTAATTTCAAAAATGTTTTGACTCTTGAAATAACGCTTAGCTTAAAATTCAAACATAATACAGAATGCAATTTTTTTTTAACAAAGTTCTCCTATTCTCAGAACTGAATAAAAAGAGCCACTTATTCTGAGCATGTTGAGAAAATACTCTTGTGTTTCGTTGGGTTGATCACTCAAATTTGTTCTCAGAATAAATGGTTTTAATTATTTCTGAAAAAAAAAGACAGAAAAATAACAAAAAATATTAAAACATAGTACACACATTCTCCTAAGCCTGCACAGGGTCAGGATTATATCACTGTCTTCCACCTCCTAGTCTTGATCCATTGGAAGGGCTGTGATGAGCAAAACAACAGGAGATTAAATCAAGTACAAGAGAAAGCGATGTGATTAGGAGATGTGGTAGATGCAAGATATATGTGGTTGCTATAGGTGTAACATCCCACATGGTTTTACAGTAAACTTTTCTTTCTTTCTTCTTCTTTATTTTTTTTTTTCTTTCAAGATTTTTGACATAGGGTGCATGCACTCACTGAAGAGAGAGACAAAGAGAGGAAAAGTGAGAAATCATTCCCCCCAGGGGGGGTTGGCCACACCACAGTCTCTTCATTCTCCACATGCCTGGTGTGATTTTCAAGCCACCAGGCCCAGAACTCGAACCACAGTTGGCCATGTGGGAGTCCAGTGCCTAATGACCATGCCACCTGCTGGCCCCTAAACTTCTATTTTTTAAAAAAATTTATTTCTTTAATGAGAGATGAGAGAGAGAGAGAGAGAGACATGTGGCAGGGATTTCATGCTGTGATCCTTTCCCCCAGCCTGCAGTTACCAGACACCCAAGTTATTTCAGTTATTTCTCCAAGGCTGTTAGAAACTTTCTTGAAATGATCTGGTCCCTTAATCTCTGAACTACCCTTCCATTTTACAGGTAGCCCTGTCTAGTAAAACCTGCAACATCGTTCTTGCTTTTCTGATTTTTCCTTCTTTCTAATTTCTAAAATTCAGTATCTATTATTCCTCTTAGGCTCATTTACTCCATGAAAACCTTTCTAATCCTCATTCTCAAATCCCCTCCAACTACTGAATGCACAATGGACACTGGCATTTCTTTCTTTTTAAAATTTTGCTGGAGGGTGTGTGCATTCACCAGAGAGAGACAGAGAGGGAGAGACAGAGGGAAAATGAGAAAGCGTCGCTCGTGGAGAATGGTCATGCTGCAACTCCTTTTCCTCCTTTTCTTCCACCTTTTGGGATTTAGGACATGCATGCCCAGGTACCCGGCTAAGGCCAGAGCAAGTCACTGAATCTTTCTCTGCACGTTTTAGGGGCAGCGAACAGAAGCCAACTCAGAGTAGTGCAGTAGAAGAGAATGAACTCTTCCTTCACAACTGAACAGTGTTTCTGGTGAGAGAGAGAGAGAGAATTCCCCAAAAGGAATCAATGTGAAGATGCTAAATGAACTGGGATGGAAGTCCACAACAATAAACTAGTCTTAGCCTTGTCCACTGGAAAGTTTTACAATTACCTCAAAACCCAAGGCCCTAGGGGTACCATGAGGCCTTAGGGGACTAGAATCAGAAACTCAGCATGGGAGCTAAGGCTAGGGGACCCCTGTCCCTTTAGCTTCTGTCCCTCCATTTGTCTGGGTGTCATGTTGTCTCTCCTTTTAATCTGGCCATGTAGTAGGTCACCAGAAAAGTAATGATGTATTTTTCTATGTTTTTCTATACAAAAATGCATCATGACTTTCCCAACAACCTTCCCTCTGTCATAACCAGTGTTTCTTCCTGGGTTATTTCACCCTCGTTTTAACATGACATTTCAGTTCAAGCACTTACCATAAACTGCATTTTTCTCGGTTTAAATATCCTTTCAAAAGAGAAAAGGAGGGACCAGCAGTTAGCGTAATGGCTATGTCGCTGGACTCCCATGTAGTCGACCGCGGTTCGAGTCCCGGACCCGGCGGCTTAAACTCACGCCGGGCGCATGTGCGTGCGTGCCCAAGATCCCGAGAGGAGAATGGAGGAGAAGGGATTGCGGCGTGGCCATCCCCCCTGGGGGGTGATTTCCTGCTTTCTATCTCTCTGTCTCTCTCTGTCTGTCTGGCGAGCGCACGCGCCCTATAGCAAAAACCTCTCCAAAAAAAAAAAAGAAAAAAAAAAAAAAAGAGAAAAGGAAGCTGATTGACTCATGCACTCCCTTTGAGTCAGGTCTAGCTTTCCTTGGGCGGCTGTCACCCCGGTCTTAGCAATGGTGAGAGTGGGCGGAGGTGGGAGGGGCGCAGTCACATGGTCTGTCGCCATCCAGCAGGGGCTATGGTAGAGGAGGTGATGATAAATAGAAAGTCAGTGAGTGAATGGACAACACAGGGGGGCTTATCTTGGGCCTGAGCACCCAAGATTTCCTTCTCCAAATCTGTAATCGACAGCCTCAGCCACACGTTTCCAGCCTTAGCCACACGAATCCCTGCTCTTGTTTTCACAGATGGCAACTGGAAGCCCCATTAGGCACTGGGGAGGGAACTGGGTCACCAGAATTCTGCTCTGATGAACACAGAGTAATTGCTCTCACTTTCATCTGACAGCCACTGTAGCTGGGCTACAGGAGGAACCAAAATACCTTCATAAGGAATTCAACACCACAGGTTAGAATATTGTAGACTGGGGACCAGCAGATGAGTAGCGGTTACATCACTGGACTCCCACATGGCTGACTGCGGTTTGAATCTCGGGTCCAGTGGCTTGAAACTCATACCTGGTGCATGTGCGTGCACGCCCCAGATCCCTGGAGGAGAATGGGGAAGAAGGGATTGCGGCATGGCCATCCTCCACGGGGGGTGATTTCCTGCTTTCCCACTCACTGTGTCTGTCTGTCTCTCTCTCTAGTAAGCGCTCTATAGCAAAAACCTCTACCTACCAAAATAAAAAAAATACTGTAGACTGGCTTTTGGCTTGATTTCTTTCTTAGATTAAATTCTGTTTTGTACTTAGCTTGCAGGAACTAAGTATGGTTTTATTGAGACTTTGCAGAGAGACCAGGAGGCATTGAAACTAGAAAGAAGAGGTGCTCGAGGAAGATAAGAACTTCTGTCCTGGCGACCAGATCAAGCTGACCCAGTCACAGCGCTGAGAGGTGATGAACTGCTGTGCTGGGCAAAACAGCACGTGGCTTCCTCCTTGCTTCCCCTCTAAAAATCCTTCTATCAGAATGGCCCTTGGGAGATGGGCTTTGGATACTAGTCAGCCATCTTCCCCAGGTTGCTGGCTTTCTGAATGAAACTACCTCTTCTTCCCACCTACACTTGTCTCTTGAGCATTGATTTCCGAGGGGGTGATCAGCCAAACTTGGAGGCAGTACCAGCTTAAACTTGGTGTCACCAACAGTGTCATTTTGAAAGAGGTCGAAGGCCAACCAACCACGTCCCAGGTAGTCACATGGTGTGATAATAGGAAATTCAAGATCAAGGAAGATTTATGAGTGTATTCTTGGTGCTGGGCTTTGTGCTAGGCACTGAGAGAAGAGATGCAGAAGTTAAGTAGAGTCAGTCCCTGCCCTTAAGAAGTTTTTGTCTCTTTGGGGACATCCTTACATAGCTAGTAGATATTATGGTGTCCCTCTACACCCGCTCACTGCTCCATGTTGTAGTTTGGGTGAGTCAACACAGGTGGTGTCTTTGCTCTGATGAGGAAGGGAGGCAAGTACCCTGAAGGTGAATCTGACACAGAGAGGAGGGTAGAACCAAGATACTGCCTGGAAGGTGGAGCTTGTGCTTCTCAGACTTGTGCAACTCAGTTCGAACTGCGTGTGCCATTGTTTGCAACAAAAATCTCCTATGCAATGTAAGTGTATAATACTAGGAGACAGTAAAGGTGCAATAGTAATGGTGTAAAAAAAAATTGGTATGGGAGTTAACACAGGGCATGGCACACTCTGCCTGGGGGATCAGGGAAGACTGAATGGGGGACGTATTCAGGCTAGGTCTTGAAGGACTTTGAAAACAAGGGAATTGGGACCAGCAGTTAGCGTAATGGCTATGTCATTGGACTCCCATGTAGTTGACCGCGGTTTGAGTCCTGGACCCAGTGACTTAAAGAACTCACACCGGTTGCGTGTGTGTGTGCGTGTCTAAGATCCCGAGAGGAGAATGGAGGAGAAGGGATTGCGGTGTGACCATCCCCCCTGGGGGGTGATTTCTCACTTTCTGTCTCTCTCTCTCTCTGTCTGTCTGGTGAGCGCATGCACCCTATAGCAAAAACCTCTCCAAAAAAAAAAGAAAAAGAAAAAGAAAAAGAATGAAAGAAAATAGGGGAATTACATTCTGGCAGGAAGGAGGCACCAGGGCCAGATCCAGGGATGAAGATGAAGCTTTTCAGTCAGGAAGAAATACTCTGGTGTATTTCTAGAGTGGAGGCCCCAAGAACAGGGAGTAGAGAGTTGGTTTGGAGCCAGGGACTGAAGATGCATGAAAGCCTTGCCTCATTAGAAAACTCATTCACTTATTCACTCAACAAGCAGTGCTGAATGTTTTCTATGGACCATCTAGCATTAAGGGTGAGTAGAAATGGGAGTAGATGGGAGGAGAGTGGGCAGGCAGGGCCGGAGGAGCCTGGGGGATGCCATGCACACGTATCAGACATCAAGTGAGGCTTGAGGGTGTATGCATGGGAAGGAAGGGGGATGGAAGAGGGCAACGTGGTGTTTATTAAAGCTCGATACAAAGATGTCAGGAGCAGCAGTGCCAAAAACAGAAACAGACACGGTGGTGAGGGAAGGCCATATTTTACAGGCTTTCTGTTATTAAAGCCAATGCAGAGTGATGGACAACCCACATGGGAAAGTTCTGGGTTCGCGTCAGAGACCTCCCTGGATGTGCCTGGCACCCATGATCCCTGATCCCTGGCTAGCTGGTCCCTGGGGATAGGTCATAGGGTCAGGACCCTGTTGGGAATGTTGTCTCTCTTTTTCATTCATGGAAGAAAGACATGAGTAGACTTAAAAAAAAAAAAACAAAAAACAAACAAACAAAACCCAAACAAGTGTGCTGTCCTGCCCCTGGCTAGCCTACCCCTAGCCTTGCTCCTGGTGGGAGAGCCTGACTTTGTCTTGAAGCCAGGGGTTGGGTGGCTGAGAGAGGAGATGAGGTGAGCCTATGTACATGGGGAGGCTTCCACATCTTCCTTCTTTCCTCCTGGCCTCCCTCCTTCCCTCAATTGACCATCAGGGCAGAACCAGGCAGTCAAGAGGCTCTCTGATGACAACTGAAGAGCCAAGAGCACAAGACAGGACACTGAGGCCTTCAGAGTGACAGGGCTGGCAATGCCCAAGGAACCAGCCAGGATGTAATCTCATTTCACTGGCCTGCCCATGGTCAGATCAAAAATGGGGGATCTGGAAGTGCATGGAGCCCGTGTGCTTCCCCCGGAGACCTTTCAGATACTACGCACTAGATCAGGGTCCTGAATCCAAGTGCCAGGCAGGAAAGGTGAAGGGGTGAAGCTGATGAGGATGAGAAGGGAGGAGTGTGGGGCTCTGAGTCAACTGGCAAGCACATGCCCTTCCTCCCAGGGCAGCTATCACTGGGCCTCAGCTGATCGTGGCCATGGAGGAGGGAAGCCCAGTGGAGGTAGATCTTGATCATTTTTTAATTTTTTAATTATTATTCAAGAGAAGCCAGAAATCCTTTTTTTATTTTTATTATTTTTATTTTTATTTTTATTTTTTTTGTACAAGTAGTTGGAAACACACATGGGACAAAACTCACATGGCCTTGCTCATTAGGCCTATGGACAATTGTCCTTTTGTAGCCTCTGCCTCATTCTGTCCTCAGCACGTCTGGCAGGATGTCGGACCAAATGGTGAAAGATGAAACTGAGGGGTGAAGGTGGTACGGATCCACTCAGTTGGAGGTTAGTACAGCCAAGCTCGAACCCAGTTCTCCTGCCCCTGGCTCTGTAGGTTCTGAGAGAGTTTGAGAAACACAGATTAAGCAAGCAGTGGTCACCCCAGGTTCAAGGAGGCCTCACATGTGAAGAAAGGTTTGAGCACATCTCCAACCCTGGCTCAGGCTAAGGACCCACAGGGACAAAATCCACAGGGCTCATCCTCTTGGGTGCCACATGGGTCTGTGGAGATGGGGTCATGGTCTCTTTTTTTTTTTTTTGAGAGGTTTTCGCTACAGGGCGCGTGCGCTCGCCAGACAGACAGAGAGAGACATAGAGACAGAAAGCGAGAAATCACCCCCCAGGAGGGATGGTCACGCCGCAATCCCTTCTCCTCCATTCTCCTCTTGGGATCTTGGGCACGCAAGCACACACGCCCAGCGTGAGTTTTAAGCCACCGGGTCCGGGACATGAACCGCGGTCGACTACGTGGGAGTCCAGCGACATAGCCATTACGCTAACTGCTGGTTCCCCATGGTCTGTTTGTATTCTGGCATTTTAGTTCTCTGTATGACTAAAATACACAAGGGTCATTTAAAATATGTATACTCTCTTTAGCAAGGACTGTTTTTCCCACGGTGCGTCCAAGTTCCAGAGAAAAACCATCGGTCCCAGTCTTGGCCCAGCGTCTGAGGCGGCAATGCTCTGATGCTGGAGAACCACATCTGTCCTAGTTTCCGAGGATGCTCCAGGCCAATGTCTCAATTAGGCTGCAGGATGGATGTGCTGTGGCGTGAGCTGTGATCTGCATATGCAGGGCCTTGCAGTCTCCTTTGCCCTTCCTTTTCTCTTCAAAGCTCCAAGGGGTCTGTGGGCTTCCCAGGGTGCAGGCCTCAAGGCCGTATGGCCCTGAGGGGGATACAAGTACTGGGCAAACAGCCACACAGAACTGTGAAGCCAGAGACCCAGCCGGAGGCCCACCTGGGCCTACTTCTGTTTGCTGGATGAACTTGAACTTGCCACAGGGCCTCAACAGCCTTGCCTTTCAACTATGAAATGAACAGGACTCAACTAGGGGCTGCAAACAAGGGGTCTGAGTGACATTCAGCCTACAGATGCATTTTATTTAGGCTGCCAAGTGTTTTAGAAATCAAGGCGCTTTACTCATACACATGCACGCACGCATAGTTCAGATTTCCGATTTGCTAGAATACATGACTAGTCTGGTTTCGCCAGGCCTGGGTAGCTCCTGCCCCTGGAGTGGGGTGTGTGCTATTTGTTGCCACAGTACCTTGCTGGGCAGCTTCACCAGTAACCTGCTTGTCCACTGAAGACATCCGAGCTTGTGATCCCTGGGTTAGGGAATGCTTTTAACCACTTCGCAGTTACAAAGTTACTTCCTCCTGTCTTTGATCTGGAGAAGTAGAGATTCTTATCCCAGTCTGTAGGTTGGAAGCCCAAGGCTAAAACATGTGGCCACCTAGGCCCTAAGCTGTTCTGCTACTATGAGGGACTTCAGCAAGTTCACAGAAAATGAAATCGACGAATAAGTTCAGGGGGCTAGGTGGTGGTGCCGTGGTAACACAACTGAACCCACCTAAGAAAGGTCCTGCGTTCAGTCCTGTGACTTCCCTGAGCATGCCAGACTTGTGTGCCGTGATCCAGGCTGACTGACTGGGGGTGGACTATGGCAGGAATATCGTGTTGGGGATGTCTGTTTTTCTCTTTCTATTGTTCTCTTTTATGGAAGAAATAAATACAATAAACTTGCAAAAGAAAAAGTAAAGTCTATTTTGGTACAAAAATGAATTCTTTGCACAGTTTTTTCATAATATGCATTTTTCATGAACTTTTTTTTTTGGAGAGGTTTTTCGCTATAGGGCGCGTGCGCTCGCCAGACAGAGAGAGGAGAGAGAGACATAGAGACAGAAAGCGAGAAATCACCCCCCAGGGGGGATGGTCACGCCGCAATCCCTTCTCCTCCATTCTCCTCTTGGGATCTTGGGCACGCACGCACACGCGCCCGGCGTGAGTTTTAAGCCACCGGGTCCGGGACGCGAACCGCGGTCGACTACAGGGGAGTCCAGCGACATAGCCATTACGCTAACTGCTGGTTCCCCTTCATGAACTTTTTTTTAATTGCCAGAGGGTGTGTGCACCTACCAGAGAGAGAGAGAGAGAGGGAGGGAGGGAGAGAGAAATGGGGCATAATCATCTCATAATCTCTTACATTTCTCCCTCCTGTTGTGTTTTGGGGCACATACACACATGTCCAGTGTGTTTTTCAAGCTGCTGAGGTTAGGATTCAAGCTGTGGTCAGCCATGTGGGATCCACTTCCCCATACCACTAGGCTATTGGGCTGACCCTCATGAACTTTTTGAAGACCCTTTGCATGTGGTAGAGCTGAACTCACATCTGCCTGAACCCCAAGCCCACTCTCCTTCCAGAGAACATCTCATTAAGCAGACGTTTATCACCAAGGCGTACCTGAGCTGACTGAGCTAAGGGTCTTCCCAGGCCTCACTGCTACTAAAGCCCTGGCACTTTGCTGCTCTGCCACTGGGAGGAGAGGGTGCAGGGCTGGGGTTGGGGACATATGGAACGTTCTCTGACTCCCCTGATTATGTGTTCTCAGTGGGCTAGAAGGGAGAGGGAGACCTTTGCTATGAGAGATTTGCAGAAAGGCTGGTGAGGGCAGTGGATAGAGCACAGGACTACTAGGCATCAGGGGACTGACTGAGTCTATTGGCTTTCTCGTGGCTTTCTGATCACGTGACTACAGTAAGGCCAGTTGCACCCCTCGGTTTCTTATCTGTAAAATGGCATTAACATCAGCTTTGCTTCACTAGTAGGAAAGTTGGGAGGTGCTCACGAAAAAATCCAAAGAACATACCTGAAGTTCCGGCAGGGGAAGACAGGATGTGTTTATTACTTACAGAAGCAAGACAGGATCCTCCACTGACAGCCGGGCAGAGAAGGGTTCATGCAGTCATTGAGCACGGGCTCAGGTTATATATGTTAAGAACCAAGCATTCACGAAGCAATTAAAGATCAATGCAGATTCACCAAAAACTGGTGTGTATGTGTATTGTTTGAAGGTTACGGTGAAAAGCTAGCTTAATGAAGAACAGAATCAGCAGATCATGTTTAGGGTTTACAGCGTGTCCGACGTTAATGTGGGAGGAGTGTGCATACCTCAGGAACAGCCCCCACCGTGAGTTGATCCCATGGGTAAGGACTACTCAAGAGGCCCAGCCAGACCAGCCGCCAGTTTCAAGGAGACAGTGAAGAGGGAGGAAGAAGGACGCCTCCACGTGGGAGCCTACCCTCACCTGGTTTATGGGACCATTCAGACATATCACCAAATGGTTAAAATAAAATAAGTCTATAGTAGAAGTGGGGCCAGAATTATTTAGAGGCTGTTCAGTTGGCCGGTGCCGCGGGTCATGAGAGAATTCAGACTCCGAGAGTGAGCAGAGAGAAAGGTGTGTTCTTTCCAAGAGAGAAAGTAGACGCAGAGAGTTGCATTGGTCCTGAAGGGCAGGAGATAGGGGCTTTCATTGGATTTTCAAGGGCAAGGGGGTTATGGTTGAATAATTAAGGTGGTCCTGGGACAAGATTTCTTTTGATCTTTTACAATAGCTGGGTGTTTTATCTCACTCTTTTGATCTGCTATAGATTCTGTTGGTGTTAATTCTGGTGCCACTTATTTGGTGGGATGTAATAATCTTTACGCCTGAATGCAAGAATTTCGAAAAAAAAGGGGTGGCGTGGTGGTTAAAGGCGTTGGATTTTGACATGTGGTTCAAGTCCTGGACCTGGCGGCTTACTTTCCCCCTTTCCCTTTCTCTCTCTCTCTCTGGTCAAATAAAAATAAATAAATAATAATAATAACAAATGGAATTAAATAAGTAAATAATTGTTTTAAAAAATAAAAAGAAAAGGAAAACAAGGATGAACCATTTGCCATAAGAAAAACAAGGAAGGGTTGGCCAACTGAGAAGAAAGACGAAGGAGGTAGAAAAGTAAAATGCCCGGGAGACACTGGATGTGCCCTTTCAGAGATCCAGAGGCGGGAAAGAACAATTACATCAGGGAGAAACAAGGGGAGTCCCCATGGGGGGAAGTGACAGCCTCACTGTCTCATCGCTGCCTCATATTTGTTCCTGTATTCAAGTGACTTGTCGATCCAAATGCAGCTCTTCCGATAGATCAAGCCCCGTCTACTCTGGTAATGTCATTTATACCCCTGGATCCAGCCATACCTGAAGCCTCATGTTCTTTGGTTATGTGGCAGGTCTAGGTTTCTTTACTCCTTATACTTATTTGAGTTGTATCTTTTAATATATAGACAAACATCACACCCCGCAGTCACAGATCTTGGGCAGACTTTGCCTCTCACCCTCGCACACTCAACGGTCCCCCAGTGGGTGTCTTCCTTCTTTCTTTCTCCCTATGGCTGGTGGCTTCAATTAGGGCTGCCGTAGTGGCAGCGGCCACCCTCGCAGCATCCACATATCCAAGCATCAGCCGCGGGATGGAAGTGTTCCATCAGCCTGGACTGGGAAGCCACAATCTGATGTGGTTTGTAGAACAGCTGCCTGGCAGGGCTGGCAGTTAATTAAAAGCCCCATGCACTTAGTGATTAACTAATCACAGCGTGATGGCAGTCAGCGACGATGCCGTGACTTCTCTGCTGGAGTCAGCTGAGAAGCTCCAAATGTCTGCCTTCGGGCAGCCATGGCAGCAGGAGGCTTGGGCAGCCTGTGTAGACAGCCCAAGCAGAGTGTGGAGCAGATTCCCAGCTGTCTCTCCTGCTTAAAGCTTACAGGAGCAAGGGCGAAAGGGGACCTGGGGCCGGGAGGGAAAAGGAGTGGCCTTGACTGCGTGGACAGGGAAGGGTGGGCCTGGGGAGGAAGTGAGGAGATGGTGGGTGGGGTGTCAGGAAAGTGGGAGGCAGTCGGCCACCAGGACGAGGCACAGCCCCAGAGCGCAGTGGCCTGAGAGGTGACACGTCCCTCATTGTTCCAGGGCAGTGCATCACAATGGTAAATGCACAGCGGAGCTAGACTGCTGGGGGACACCACAGCTCTGCCTCTTATGGCCCGTGTGGCTGTAGGCACAATGAACCTTTCTGCCTCGGTTTCCTTATCTGTAGAATCCCTAAAACCCAGGGTTAGTAATAATACCTGCCTCCCAGGGTTGTGGGGAGGATCAATTCACTGAAAGACGCTCGAGCACAATTAACATGTGCAGAATAGTGACACTGTTAGCTTGCAAAGCAGAACTCCGCTCCCTCTGGGAAAGTGAAGCGTGACTTTGTCTCCAATTTCTAGGGCCTCTTCATGATCCCGGTCTTAGAGGAGGAGAGTGGGAGACTGGAAGCTGGGCCTTGGGGGGCAGGGAGAGCCGGGGTGAGGACTGGTGGGAGCCATGTCCGCACAGCTTCTAAGAGCAATCTTTCATGTTCCCCTCGAGCCCCGTGGCTGGCACTCCTGGAGCTGTGAGGGACTGGGGCTGGACTGCTGCTGTCTACCCTGTCTGCTCTTGGGCTCAGGTCCTGGCTCCTGATTCTGACCTCTCCCATCAAGGTAACCATACATACCTGGGAGCAGTGGCGACTTCAGCACCGTCAGTGTGACCTCCAGTTCCCTGTTATCCAATAGGAAGCTCACACACAGCTGGGACCTTGCGTCCTGCTGTGAACAAACCCCTCCTCCCTCCCTGGGCCTGGCTGGGTTATCTGGGGGCCCTTGGGTTGCAGGCCCAGTAACTGGTTCTGGAGAACCTGAACAAAATAGACATTTGCTGGAAGGATGTGCAGTAGCTGTCAGAACAGGAGGAGGTGGAAAAGTAGGTCTCGGGGAGCCCAGGATGGGCAGTGCCACATGTGGCCAGCCTCCCTGAGCCTTGTGATCTGCTTGACACCAGGGGGTGGTGGGCAGACCTGACCAGCTGAGCTGCTATCAGAGGAGCACCCCTCTGCCAAGGAAGGGCAGGACCTTGATGACGGGCTCAGAGTGTATCTCACGAGGAGGGATAGCTCCCCAAGGCAATACTGGGGTGCCAGCATTAGAAGAGAGGAGTGGACATTGATGCATCCCCTCCACTGAGCCAGGTCCAGGTTTCTGGGAGGAGTATGTGGTGCCCATATCTGTGAGGGGAACCTAGAGCTGGGGCCCTAGAAAGTCACCCTCCCTCTGCCCAGTATCTTTCCAGCCCTTCCCTAAGAAGCCAGATTACAGCAAGAAGCCAGTCAGGAGGGAAGCGTTCCTCCATGTGCCTCCCAAGGGCCCAAGTATCTGGGATAGCTTCCAGATTCTGAGGAAAGAATATTGAAGGTGAGTCAACACTGCCCTGGAGTCGGAAGGTGAGGGCTGATGTCTTGGCAATGCATCTTGCTGCTGTGTGACCTTGGACAAGCCCTGGTATCTCTGAATCTGTCTCCTTGCAGGAAATAGGAGACATGGTTGGCAGAAAGTGCCTTGAAAATTGTTAAGTGCTTGGCTTTGGTCACACCTTAGGAGAGAGTCGTGTCGCCCTCTGACAGCCTCCCTGCTCTCCTCCCTCCCTCCAGCATCTTCCGCCCCTTCCTTCTTCTTCCCTTGGGGCTGGGACCTGTCCCCGCATTCGTGCTGAAGAGGCTGCCTTGGGAGCCGTCCCCAGCACCTTGTCACTTCTCCTCAGCTGGAGAGGAGTTGTGTTGAACAGTCAGTCAGCAGCACACGGGGTGCCCAAGGGGCTAAGGGCCAAGGTGGCCGCAGGGTGAGGGTGTGGGGATCCTGAAGACTGGTGTGATGTGGTGATCGCTGGAGCTGTCCCCACAGCCACGGTGCTGAACAGAGGACATTCAGGTCATGGTTGAGGGACTGGATTTCCCTGCCTGAATCGCTGGAAATAAATACCTGGGTCTTGGGGATCACTGACTTGGGGGAGCTCTTGGTTTAGTTGGGATCAGTCACTGACTTAAATACAAGGAAGTATCTGTTTTAGTTTGGGCAGCTGGAATGAAAATACCATCTGCTGGTATTTTAAATATTAAACAATAGACATGTATTCCTTGTAGTTCTGGGGGCTGGAGGTCTGATATCAGGGTGTCAGCATGCTGGGTCCTGGGAGGGCTCTCTTCCAGGTCTGTTGACGGCTGGCTTCTTGCTGTGCCCTCGTGGGGAGAGCCGAGTGGAAGGAGGCGAGTTCTCTTGTGTCTTTTATGAGGGCACTAATCTCACTTAATGTGTCATTCTTGTGACCTAATCCCCTCCCTCAACTTCTCCCTTCCTATCATACTGAGAGTCAGGATTCTAATATATAAATTTAGGAGTACACACATTCCAGTCCCTAACATGCATCTAACAGGTTACAAAATGCATTCGTTTTTGTTTGTTTGTTTGTTTTTTGGTGAGATGTTTGCTGTAGAGCACGTGCCCTTGCTGGAGAGACAGAGATAGGAAGCGAGAAATCACCCCATTGGGTTATGGCCATGCCACAATCTCTCCTCTTCCATTCACCTTTCAGGATTTTGGGCATGTATGTACACATGCCTAGCGTGAGTTTCAAGCTGTGGGGTCTGGGACTCAAATTGCTGTTGACCATATGGGAGTCCAGCACCTCAATCACCGTGCCACCTGCTGGCCCCTTATATTTGTTTTTATTTGAGTTTTGCAAAGGAGAAACTTGAAGCCATGGAGGCCAGGAGACCTGGCCAAGGTCACACAGCAGTGACGTTGACATCAGCATGATAGAAGTTTCTCTCTCACGTACAGAAGTGTGCAGGTTGGTGGCCCAAGACTGGCACTTGAGCCCTGCTGTGCTGGATGTCATGTGACCTGGGAGTGAGCCCAAGGGGAGAAAAGAGGAGACTCAGGCTGGGTTCTCAGAAATAGACCCTGAATCCAGGACTTGTGTGACGGCAACGCAGTAGGAAGTGTTCCAGGAATGACCAGCAAGAGCTGGAGAGTGATCTGCATGAGAGGGAGGGAGGGAGAGAGGAGAGAGAGAGAGAGAGAGAGAGAGAGAGAGAGAGAGAGAGAGAGAGAGAGAGATCTTATCCAGTGGAGAGCTGTCTACTCCAAGGCTGGTGGCCTTGCATCCTGCTGGGACCCAAACCTCTCACAGAGGTGTACAAGTGGGTGGTTCAGGGCTGGTCTGGCCCTGCCCATGCCAGGGAACCAGTCCCCTTCCATCCTGTGCTTCTCCATCCTCAGTACACATGTGGCAGCTTGTGCCCCAGCCATCACACCAGCCTTTTCAGCCAGAAGGCAGGAAGAACAGAAAAGAAAGAGGGCACTGCTCTCTATAAGGACACTTCCTGGAAGTTGTACATGACACTTCAGCTTTTGGCCAGATCTCAGGTCTGTGGGCACCCTCAGCTGGTGAGGGAAGCTAGGAAATGAGACCAGGAATGTTAGGTAGCCTGTGGCCAACTAAGACATTTAGGTTCTGTTACAGAGAATGAGGAGGGAGAGACGATGGGGGACAAGCTAGAGAGTGTACAAAATGGACTTCCCCATCTGCCCGACAACACTGCCCTCTGCCTAGAGCTTTCTCTGCCAGCTCAGATATGCAACCTATTTCTTTCTCTTTTTTTTGGAGAGGTTTTTGTCATAGGGTGTGTGCACTTGCCAGAAAGACAGAGAGATAGAGGGATAGAAAGCGAGAAATCACCCGCCGGGGGGATGGCCACGCCACAATCCCTTCTTCTCCATTCTCCTCTCAGGATCTTGGGCATGTACGCACACGCGCCTGGCATGAGTTTAAGCCACCGGGTCCGGGACTCAAACAGCGATCAACTACATGGGAGTCCAGAGACATAGCTATTATGCTAACTGCTGGTCCCCAACCTATTTTTATAAAAGGTGACTAATGCTGGAAGCCCAGGATTTCTGGGTCCACCAGGGTCCTTCCCTGTGAGATGAGTCTCCTCCCAAGGAATGGTGGTATAGCTAGATTCCTGGAAGCTTCTTGGGGGTGGGTAGGCAATAGGTGCGTGACTGGAATTAGCCATTAGAGAGAGTAGGGAACTTGTCTTTTGAATTCCTGGTTCATTATAATTTTCTAGGCGATCTTGGCAGGCCTGTTAACCTCTATTATCCTTCGGTCTCAGCCCTATCATCTGTAAAATGAGGATAATACGAGGAATTCAGGGCCTGCTAAGGGTGAGACAAGAAGCACTCAACTCTCACAAGGAATTTAAGAGAGCATCAAAGGAGGACAGCAGGTGGCATGGTGGTTAAGGCACTGGACACTCTCTCATGGCCGACCATGGTTCTAGTCCTGGATCTGGTGGTTTGCTTTCTCACTTTCTCTCTCTCTCTATGTGTGTGTGTGTGTGTGTCTCTGTCTGGTCAAATTAAATGAATTAATGAATAAATAAATAAATAAATAAATAAATCTTAAATAAAAAGAGAGAGAGCATCAAAGAACTCAGTTATCAAGATAAACACTGTTTGGGGACCAGCAGATGGCATAATGGCTACGTCTCTGGACTCCCATGTAGTCAACCGCAGTTCGAGTCCTGGACCTGGTGGCTTAAACTCACACCGGGTGTGTGTGTGTGCGTGCGTGCTCAAGATCCTGAGAGGAGAATGGAGGAGAAGGGATTGTGATGTGGCCATCCCCCCTGGGGGAGTGATTTCTCACTTTCTGTCTCTCTGTCTTTCTGTGTCTTTCTGGTGAGCGCATGCGCCCTATAGCAAAAACCTCTCAAAAAAAATTACTGTTTTAATGCAGCATGTATTTTATTATGGTGAAGCACACATACATAAATTTAGCACGTTAAGTGCACAGTTGAGTGGCAGTAAGACCATGTGTGTTCTCATAAAACCTTTACCACCAGCCATCGCCAGCACACTTCCCCTCCCCCAGGCGAAACCACCTCCACTGAACAGCCAACTTCCCATTCCCTGCTTCCCTGGCAACTATCATCCCATTTTCTGTGTCTGTGAATTTGACTGTTCTAGGTACCTTGTGCTAGTGGGATCTCACAGTCTTTGTCTTTTTGTGACTGCCTTACTTCCCTTAGCACACGGTCCTCAAGATCCGTCCACATTGTAGCAGATGTCTGCCTTTTGAAAGCTGCATAATATTCCATTGCATGTGCATACCACATCCAGGTTATCCAATGACTACTGTGTAATGCTGCTATAAACCTGAATGTGCAAGTATTTGTCTGAGTCCCTGCTTTTATTGATGTAATAGTTTTAAACATCAAAATGCGTGCATAAACATTCATGATGAATGAATTATCAGAATGATTTTTATTTATTTAGTTTTAGATTTTTGCCACAGAGCGCATGCACTCGCCAGATGGCGACAGAGGGGGAAGTGAGAAATCACCCCCCAGGGAGGATGGTCACACCGCAGTCTCTTCTCCTCTATTCTCCTCTTGGGATTTTAGGCATGCACACACATGTGCCCAGTGTGATATTCAAGGTGACAAGTCTGAGACTTGAACTGTGGCCAGCCATGTGGGAGTCCAGTGCCTTAGACATGCTGGCCCCAGAATTTTAAATCAAAACAAAATCTGTAGCAGTACTGTGCTGTGTAGTGCTCAGGTAACCTGAGGCAAAGGAAAGATGGCATCCCTTAGTATTGTGCCAAAGACAGGTCTCTCATGCTTCTCCCCCTTCCCTGACCCTCAAGGGGATGAAATGAGCCTGTGTTGAGTAGATGGGGCCTGGGAGTCTTGCCTACCTGGCTATGTTGGGCTGGCTGAGGAGCTCCAGGAATGGAGGCGACTCCAGGTGGGTCTCTTCTCCCCTTGGACAGATTCATCCTAATTAGCCCCATCAGACAGCAGCTCCTCCCGAGGCCGAGGCAGCTGAATTATGAAGACAGTCACTGAGGCTTCCTTCCTTTCCAGTTATTTGGCCAAGTGACAAAGCAAGAGATGGATGTCCCCATGCAGTATTGGCTTGTGGAGCTGGTTGGAAGCCATTTTTGTGAGATGGGTGATAAGGTTTCCATTGGGTGCCTCCCAGCCCCACTGCAACAGGGAGTAACCTAAGGCTTGGTGCTGGGCCTCATGCTGAAGTACACAGGTGTGAGAGTGCGCCACCTGGAGGGAGATGTGCTCCATGCTCCAAGCTCCAAGCTCAGAGCCCCATAGAGACGAGAACCAATGAAAGCCCTAAAAAGAAAGTGTCTTCCTGAGACATCCAGCGAACTCTTGCTGTGTGCTAGGCATGGAATGAGCAGGTGGAATGAGGCTTGATAAAGGGATGGGTCAGTGTGGCCCCCACTTTAAGAAGCTCATGACTTAGGGTTGGTAGGTGGCCTGGTGATTAAGGCTCTGGACTCCCACATGGCCAACCACAGTTTGAGTCCCAGACCTGGTGGCTTGCTTTCTGGCTTTCTTTCTCTTTCCCTCTGTTTCTCTCTCTCTGGTCAAATCAAATTATTATTATTAATAGCAATAATAAATAAATTTAAATTAAATATTAATAAGAAAAGACACTTATGGCAGGGCCAGCAGGTAGCATGGTGGTTGAGGTGCTGGACTCCCACATGGCTGACTGCTGTTCAAGTCCCAGTCCTGGCAGCTTGCTTTCTCCCTTTCCCTCCTTCTCTCTCTGTACCTTTCTGGTGAGCGCACATCATAAAATAATAATAATAAATAAAATAAAATAAAAAATTCTAAAAAACCAGAAACTCATGACTAAAAATGAGTGCGTATTCATGTATCAGGAACTGAGGAGTGTCGGGTTATTTTGGTATGAGGGAGGGCAAATAAAGAGGTGGTGAGAGGCCATTGGCTGTTGCATGTATGCGTGTGTGTGCGTGCGTGTGCATGCGTGTGTGTGCATGTATGTGTGCGTACGTGCGTGCATGCGTGTGTGTGGTTGCTCCTGGCTTTGACTGCCCTGGAGGAGGCAGAACCTCTCTGAGGCCGGCATGGACCTTGCTTGCTATCCTCAGACTGACCAGAAGATGGCGGGAGTGCAACGGGAAAAATCAGGGCGTGCTAGGGAGGGAGGGCAGGGAGAAAGAGAGGGCGAAGGACAGTATAAGATTGTCTGCTTGAGCTGCCATAACCAAACCCACCAAAGACTGGGTGACTTTACAGAAACCAATGTATCACCGGAGGCTGGAAGTGTAAGGTCAAGGTCCGGGCAAGGTCAGGCAAGGCAGCTTTCATTTCTCCCCTTGATTTGTGGGTGGCTACCATCTCACTCTGGGCTCCCATGGCCTTCCTGGGTGCAAAGGGCTCTCCCCTTCTCTTTCCGTGAAGTCACCAGCCCTATAGAATTAGGGCCCCATTTTTATAACCTCATGTAACCCTAATTACCTCCAGATATGGTCACCTTGGGGTTTAGGGCTTTGACATGAATTTGGGCCGGCGGGGGGATGAAGGGGTCGTCACAAACATTTCAGCCAACTGCATAGAGAGAGAGGAGAGACAGAGAGAAGAGAGAGGGAGAGAGGAAGGGAGAGAGGAGAAGAGGGAAGAGGGAAGAGCCAGTGGCTCTGGATTGGGTTCAGGACTCCTGGTGCTGGGCCAGCCTTGCCATTAAATTTACTGCAACCCTGAGAAGTCACTTCCCCCTACAACCTCACCTCCAAAGGGTAGTGGCCCACCCTGCACCCCAAATTAGCACAAAGAGAGCAGCCTTCAAGCCCATTTCCTCACTAAGTGACACAGCAGCCCTCCAAGATGGGCATTGTCTCCTTAGTCAGTTGAAGAGCTTTAGACGAAGTCAGGGTGGTTAAGTGGCCTGCCCAAGGTCACATTGCTGGGATCAAACCAAGTTTTCTGAGCACTTGGTCTACCCAGGAGGGTGTGAGCTCTGAGGGGACAGAAGGTATAAGACAGCTAGGGAGGAAGCTCAGAGTGGCTGGTAGTCCAGTCTCCCACGGTGGGGTTGGTGGGGGCGTCTTTCCTGAATCCTACATAGAGTCCTGAGGAAAGTCAAATATGATGGAGGGTCCTTGCAGTGAACCCAAGGCCCCTGGGCCAAGGCCTGGAAGCCCAAAAAAGCATTTTTTGGTTACCAAAGCTGTCTGAGACGGTGGCCTCTGTCCAGCCTTGGTGTGCTGGACGAGGGAGGCCTCCCAGTCCTCAGCTTCCACTGCACGGTGTGTCCTGGGCCCTTGCAGAGAGGAGAATCTACTCCTTCTCGCTCGGAGACACACGAGGGATGCCTAAATCTAATAAGTTAATCTAGACTCCTAGAAACAAGATTAAATTTTCAAATAAAGGCAGCTCTGACAGCTCAGGCATAAATCTTTTATTTAAAATAGAGACTAAACCCATTCAAATGCAATCAACAATGACAGATGCAGATAGAAACAAGGTCTGATAGAAGAGACACGGCGCAAATTTGTTCGCTCTCGGTGACATATCACAAAGGGTGACCTTAAGGACATCTGTGAGTGTCAGCAAACAGTGGGGCCTTTGCATCCATTTCCATGGGGATTGTTTTGGCCCCCGGTGTCCGAGGAAGATGCTGATGCAGGCGAGGGGGAGCCAGTTGGGAGGACAAGAGCCCGTTGCTACCATCACGGCTGCCACAGGGAGGCAGGGAAGAGAGGCAAGCCGTGTTTGGAGGTGTGTAGAGAGGCAGAGGGGCGGCCAGAGGGAGATGGGAGCAGGCAGGACAGATCGGACATGGTCAAAGCAAGAGAACCCGAGTGGGAGCGTTTCCAGGAGCTG
The DNA here is from genome assembly GCA_026018925.1 of Tupaia tana. Classification (NCBI taxonomy): domain Eukaryota; kingdom Metazoa; phylum Chordata; class Mammalia; order Scandentia; family Tupaiidae; genus Tupaia; species Tupaia tana. Next base: position 37,763,062 of record JAKSZU010000018.1, read on the forward strand.
CCAGGGCAAAGGGCGACGTTCTGCAGATCCCCAGTCCTAGACAGTCTGTGTCTCAGCTCCTTATGGATGGGAGTTTCAGAGAGCCAGCCACAGTGTATCCCCCACACAGCTCCCTTCATGCTGTGTCCTTCATCTTCTCCCTCCACTGGCCCCCCATTTTACAGATGGCACACTGAGGTTAGAAAGCTTAAGAGCCATGCCTAAAGTTGCATGGCCAGTTAGTGGCAGAGCTGGGATTCAGCCCAGGTGCCCTGACTCCAATGCCCAGGTTCCTGCTGTCTTCTACTGCATGTCTCACAGACACCCAAGGATGTCAGAGTCCTAGCAAAAACCCCCAGACATCTCATTTGTTTTAACTCAGGCCAAGAGAATGCTTTCTCCTACGTATCTCCCCCTTTGGGAGCTTCTAGATGCTTGCTGTTAGACCTCTTCATAGCAGCGCAAACTCAAAGTCATCATCATAAACATACATCTCTTGAAGACAGGGGTGCACAGATGTGCAGGGAGAGCTTCAATAAGATGCTGCAAACAACCCTCCCCCCCATAAGACAGGGCTTATATGCTAAGTAAATTTGGGAAACATTGCCTACTCTAACCCCTTCTGAAGAAACATGCAATGTGTTAGAATATTAAAGTTTCTAAAATGTTTTGCAGAAATAATCGTGTCTACCCTGATTAGCCCAGCATTTTTCCACCTCACTCATCTGAACTTGAATGTTGTTGTTTCCCTTACTGAACATAATATCACATTGCCTTTGTGTTACAAGGAACTCACTTTGGGAAACATTGATTTAAGACTATCATTTTGGTTTGGCCCACAGCTTCCTGCATCTCCAGAATGTGTGTCAGGGTATGTGAAACTTCACTATTAAATATTTGACGCTATTATACAGTTGCCCCGAGGAGCCCGGTGAATGTTGGTTTTACTCTGACTTTTAGGAGAAGTCTTCCTGGTAGTCTGATGAAAGTTGTGAATTTCTTCCTGAGTTGAGAGCAAAGGCATTCACAACACTATGTTCTTACACACAGAGTGATGGATTCAGACTTAGAGGTTCGTGGGCCTTTGTTTCTCTGAGGTCATGAACCCCTGCTTTATTTATTTTATTTATTTTTTATTATTTAACTTTATTTATTTTATTTGCTTATTTATTTTAATTTGGCAAGAGAGAGAGAGAGAGAGAGAGAGAGAAAGCCACCAGGTCCGGGACTCGAACTGTGGTCGCCCATGTGGGAGTCCAGCGCCCTTAACCACTATGCCACCTGCCAGCCCCAAACCCCTGCTTTAAATTGCTATCCACTAAACTCCTCGGTGCCCTTGTGGCCCAGCACTAGGTCTTGGGCAGGGGTGGCAAGGGGAAGGTGATAAGAGGGTCTGGGTAAAGTAGGCTTGGGGAGTCAGGTCACTTTCATGTGGTCAATGGGCGGGACACCTCACAGGAGCCGGATGGGAGGGAGTGTAGGACCATGAACAGCTTGGTTAATGGACTCCTCTGCAGGACTGACCTTACCAAAGCCCTGAAAGGAGCCTCCCACATGGACCTCTCCATAGCTGAATGTAAGAGAATTCCGCTGTGCTTGCCCTGCACCCTCTCTCTCCCCTCCCCCCCCCATCTTTTGGGAAGAGCACCCCAGTTGCCCTTGGGGAACCACCTGTATCTCACATCTAGTTTATATGCATTGTATGGAATGGGTATGGAATGGGTCTCACCCCCAGATAATCAGAGGGCACCATCTTTTTGACCATAGTGACTGGTTCAGGGATGGGCATGAAACTCAGGACAATTAGTGCCAAAGGGTTACTTTATATAAATGCACCCATAAAGAGAAGATCTCTTGGGAGCTGTTGAAAAAAGGTCTGCCTGGAGCTGCCGGTGGTCACCTTGACCTAGGAGGAGGCCTGCCTGAAAATGGACTTTGCGTGGAGGATATCAGAGGTGAGAGACAAAGAGCCCAGGTGTCCCCGGGAGACTGCTGGAGTCTAAATCCAGTGTGTCTGACAGCACGCCCACCTGTGGAATACTTCCACGAGCCAGCCCATTCCTTTTGTGGCTGGAGATGGTGTTAGGTAGATTTTTGTCACCTACAACTAAGAGTCCTAATTCCTTTATGTACAAAAGACTTCCCCAGACCTGGGTCAGGTAGCTGAATTAGACTCTCTAGCAATGTGAAGATATACCTGGATCTATATATTTATGTAGCTGTGTCTTCCTGGAGAATTTTATGATGTAATGGTTCTAGCTCATGATAATTTCTTCTGACTTCATATCACGGAGGACGCAAGAAGCCCATCTGGAGGATGAAAGATTATCCATACATGGAACCTGAGCCATGAAGAGACAGCTTAGGCCTGATGCATCCAGTGCAAATGTGGGAGTCGAGATATTCTACAGAGCTGACTCTCAGACGGGATTGACACTTACTGTGATGTCACAGCTTTGTATAGGGGGAGAGACTGCTTTGTGTGCCACCAAGACCCATGTCCTCACTTCCTGTGCTCACAGAAGGACTATACTTCCTAGTTCCCATGTGGGTAGGTGTGACCATGGCTTGTTCTTTCCTTCCTTCCTTCCTTCCTTCCTTCCTTCATTCCTTCATTCCTTCCTTCTTTCCTTCTCTCTTTCTTTCTCTTTCTTTCTTTCTTTCTTTCTTTCTTTCTTTCTTTCTTTCTTTCTTTCTTTCTTTCTTTCTCTTTCTTTCTTCTTTCTTTCTTTCTTTCTTTCTTTCTTTCTTTCTTTCTTTCTTTCTTTTTCTTTCTTTCTCTCTCTCTCTTTCTTCTTTCTTTCTTTTTTAGAGAGAGAGGTTTTATGCTATAGGGCATGTGTGCTTATCAGAGAAGAGAGATAGAGGAACAGAAAGCAGGAAATCACTCCCCAGGGGGGATGGTCACATCACAATTCCTTCTCCACTCTCCTCTCAGAGTCTTGGGCACCCACACATACATGCCCAGCATGAGTTTTAAGCTGCCAGGTACAGGCTCAAATGGGACTACATGGGAGTCCAGTGATGTAACTATTATGCCATCTGCTGGTCCCCATGGCTTGTTCTTACCAATAGAATGTGGGCAGAAGTGATGGGTGTGCCAATCTCAGGTTCAGTTCATAAACATCTCCCTACATGCATGATCTTTCCTCTCCTGGCTTGATGCAGATAAACACAGTGACTTTAGAAGCATACCAGAGGGGGGTACCAGCAGGTGGCATGGTAGTTAAGGCACTGGACATTCCCACATGGCAAACCATGGTTCGAGTCTTAGACCTGGTGGCTTTCTTTCTCACTTCCTCTCTCTCTGTCATCAAATTAAAATAAATGAATAAATAAATAAAATGGAAAAAAAGAAGCATACCAGAGGTGGCAGAGGCACAGGATAATCACTTCTGGAGACTAGCTTCAGGACAATCAGGAATCCCCGTGTGGTGAGAAAAAAATGCCTGTTGTGTTAAGCCACTGAGGTTTTGGGGCTTCATTCATTTAGTTGTTTCCTTAACAGTGAAGTTTTGTGAATTCCAGATACTTCCCTGACTATTGATTCCTCTGTGCCTTACACAAACTCTGGATTGCACTCTAGGCATGGCATTTCACAGCTGTCAATGCTTGGACTATCTTACGTGGTTGGTGGAAGGATAGAAAATGTTCCCAACAGAGCACAGGGTAATACGGATCCAAAGAGATCAGTATGATGTGTCCTTCCTTGGCTCTGGCTCTCTCTCTATTCGTTCAGCCATTTATGTGGCTTCATCTCTTCCTAGATAGTCATCACCCATCTTCCCTGCCTTCCTGCCCCTCATCCAGCCCACAGGGAAGACTTCAGGGATTCTGCTTCTGTCCGTGGTGCTGAAGCTCGTGGTAGTCACTTGATAGCGCGGTGTACTGGATAAGCCAGGCTTTAAACATTGCCTGGGCAGAGTTGGGTGGATTTTACTTCCAGATTTCTGTTTCCTTGGATAGGCTTTTAACCTCCACAATGTGATTTTTCTTACATATAGACAGGGAAAACTACACCTTCTTCATGGGACGGTGGTGAAGATCAATGTGGAGAAAACACTGGTTCAGTCAGTGTAGGGTTTTTGTTTTCCTCTGCATCCTCTCTTTCCCCTTTTTAAACACTGAACCTCTTCCTTCTCTCCCCTACTATGAATATCAGGTGAACTAGTGACAGTTTCTATTTATATGTAATATTGACGTCAAGGGGCAGACCTCTCATTCATAGGGATTTGAGTGAATTAAAGGAACAGCAAACTGACTCTAGAGAAAGTATCCCTCTTGATTCTAGCTGCCATGGGCTCCAGGGGGTTACAGAACATGCTGAGACTTTAAAGGAGACATGAAATTTGAGGGAAAGTCTGTTTTTGTTCCTCCCCCAGTTTCTTTTTCTTTTGTGAAATGGTGGGTAGGGGGTTTCAGTTCATTGATTTCCAACCCTGTTGAACAAGGACATCTTTTAATATTCTCACTACTCATTGATCCCTATCTGTGTAAAGATTTTGTCAATTAAGCACACTGCACTTATTAAAGAATAACAAATTCATTTTCTCAAATTTATTAATAAAAGACATTTAGAAGTGATTGTGCAATAAAAACAGTATTAAGCTTCCCAGTTTAATGAGGTGGCTGATGCTTTAGTTAGTCTGTGTGGCCTCATTATCAGCTAATATGTGGATTCCCTTAGGTTTTCTGAATTTTTGCCAAGAATTCACAGATCCCCATGCTACTCTGTGAACCTCGGAACAGGAGTCATTATTTTCAATGGGCTCTCAGGATCCTTCCAGCTCTGACCTGATTCTATTGAGCTCTAATATACTGAGAAGGGTGGGTTTGAACCACAGAGACATCCCTTGGTGTTTGGTTTAATCCATATCCAGGAGATGAAATTAATAATCCTCATTATTCCCTTTTGCAGTGAATGGAGGATCAGGAGTTGCAAAAGGCATTCTGCGTGTGTGTGTGTGTGTGTGTGTGTGTGTGTGTGTGACTGGAAGACTGGTTTATTAATGAAAAATATGGCTGCTCCCTTTCTATCAACACATCTTCTCTCTACTACACATGACATAGGAAATCAGAAGGATGCTTCTTGAGCATAAAACTAGAGGTAGGGAGCAAGAGGAGAGTCTTAATGACACTGGTCTCCCAACTGTGATAGCCAATGGGATATACTTTCCAGAGGCTACATTCAGGCCCATTCAGGGATGAAGACCCACTCTGTCCCAGATGGTGCTGGAAGCAATCCACTAACACTTTGCCCTTGGGCTCTGCCTCCCTACCTGTGCCTGCCAGCAGGGCAACTAGCTGAGATAATCAGATTACTGCACTTTTTACCTGCTTTGGGTTTTGGTGACTGTACCTTTGGGATGGTAGGTACCTTGAGCTGGTCTTCCATCAAGCCCCTTTTTCATGCTGCTGACTCCCTGTTAGAAGAGCTTGTTGGTTTGTTTCAGGCTTGAAGGTGCCACCCTCCAGTTTGGATGACAGCCATGGACAACTGAACAGTGACTGGAAATCTGATTGGTCCTGGTGCAGTGAGAGAAGCCAGTCATCTGTGTGGAAGAGCTGCTCAAGCTTGCTTACTCCATCGCCACCTGTAGGAGAGAATGATGCTACCATGAGAGGAGAGAGGAGCAGGAGAAGGGGAAGTCAGGCCCACTTGGAAGATATAGCCAATTGTCAGCAGGTAACAGTCACATCTTAAACTCAGATTTGCTTGCAATATCCCGTTCAGTGAGGACTTGCTTAATGCCATCTCATTTCCCAGAGAATGTGTGATAGTTAATGCAAAGACTATGCAAGACAGATAAAGCAGAAGAGGAAATCAGGCAGAAATAAATTAAGAGGAGGAAGGGAAGATAAAATCAGGGATAAGATTAGCATGGATGCCTATCTGTCATAATGCCCTGCTAGTCATCTGTAGTGGCCTGATAATTAGGATCTGAGCCTCCCAATCATGGAGGCATAGACGAAAACCTGACCAGTTCCAGAATCATTGAGCATTGTGCTAAGTCCACTGAGAAAGTATTTAAATCACTTTGTGGGCATCTGGAGGAAGGCCCCTGACCCGGCCCTGAAGGAGGTGATATCAAACAGGGGCCTTTGTCTCTTCCAGGGTTTCTCGCTGCAGAAGTAATTGATCTCAGGACCAGCACGTGGTGTGGTGGTTAAGGCGCTGGACACTCCCACATGGCTGACCATGGTTCAAGTCCTGGATCTGGCAGCTCGCTTTCTCACTTTTCTCTCTCTCTCTCTCTCTCTCTCTCTCTCTCTCTCTGTGCTCGGTTCTAGTTCCAGACCTGACAGCTTGCTTCCTCACTTTCCCTTTTGCTCTGTCTCTCTGTTCAAATTAAAAAATAATAACAAATGGAATTAAATAAATAAATAATTTTAAAAAAGAGAAGTAATTGATCTCTGCTGGGCTCCATGGTATAGTCCACATGAAGGCCATGGGAGAAGGTTGTGTGGGGTCTTCTCCAGACCAAGTGAGCCAAGTGGCAGTAAGGTCACACAAAGTCTCTTAGGACCTTACCTTGGAAGTGACACCATATTTTCCTAGCACACAGGCTGACTCTGTTCACTGTGGGAGAGTGTAAGTACCAGGAGGAAGGGAGGGTGTCTTGGAGGGTGGAATAAAATAATAATATAATAATAAATGATAAAAGTAACTACAGGTTTTACTTGTATACTCCTCATTGCGTACTTTCAACAACTTATGGTTTGGCTACTGTTCTCACCCCTACATCCAGATGAGGAAACAGAGGCTCGGAGAGGTTGTGCGAGTTGCCCAGATGGCACAGCAAATGAGCGGTGGAGTCTGGATTTAAACTGATGTCTTTGTGTATAGAGCCCATACTCGACGGCAACACTGTGCTGTCTCTCTAAGGTATTCCCTGCAACTCTGGAGGTGCAGCTTGCCCTACCCTCCTCTGTTCAGAAAGCAGGGAGGAGAGACTGTTCCCCCAGGGCAGGTGGCCTTGACCCCAGCTCTGCAGAGCTCATGGCAGAGGACTGACTCTCCTCCCAAGGCCCTCTCAGGGCTCAGGCTCTCTCCTCATTTATGCGCTGAGTAGGTGAAGGGCATGTCTGACCTTTTCAGCTGCTTCTTCCCCACACTCATCACTGTAGCTGCTGCAGAGCAATGAACTTCCTTCATGTTTTTCCAACAGCCGGCAAACACGGCAGCCGCTGGTGAAGACCAGACATGCATGTGGTTTGCGGTAAGCCTGGAACCTCACTCTTCCTGCAGCCTGACAGCTGGCACAGCTCGGATGCTAAGCAGAGGCATGGCAAGAACTCCTGGGTGCAGGGCTAAGGACCTCTCAGGAGGGTGGATACTGACAGAAGCCTCATGGGGTCCACTGAACTTTTTTTGTTCTTAGGCTTTTGCCAAAGGACGTGTGCACTCTTCAGAGAGACAGAGACAGAGAGAGGGAAAGAGAAAAATCACCCCCTGGGGTCGGGGTGATGGCCACTCTGCAACCCCTTCTCCTCTATTCTGTCAGGACTTCAGGCATGCACACATTCACACCCAGGGTGAATTTCAAGCCACTGGATCTGGGATTCAGACTGCAGTCCATGTGGGAGTCCAGTTAACCATCATGCCACCTGCTGGCCCCAAGGGTCCTCTGAATTTTAACTCCGCTCCCAGCACCTCTCCCTTGCTCCCCAACCCCGAAACAATCCCCCGCACTGCCCCCTAGAGGAAGCACATCTCTCCCCACCCCAGGAAGGCGACACGCCCACCTCCTCAAGTCCCTGCACCTGGAATGAACCGCCCCTCCTCGGTGCTGCCCTTCCCTGTGTGGTGTGCTGTGCCGTTCCTCCTCCATTGTGGATACTTTCCTTTCAGTCTTGGGCTTACTTATTTGTAGACTTTCTTCTTTTTAACAAAACAAATGACTGGGACCAACAGTTGGCGTAATGGCTATGTTGCTGGACTCCCACGTAGTCGACCGCAGTTTGAGTCCTGGACCCGGTGGCTTAAACTCACGCCAGGCGTGTGTGCATGCGTGCCCAAGATCCCAAGAGAATGGAGGAGAAGGGATTGCGGTGTGGCCATCCCCTTGGGGGGTGATTTCTCACTCTCTATTTCTCTGTCTCTGTCTCTCTGGTGAACGCATGCGCCCTATAGCAAAAACCTCTCCATAACAAACAAAACAAAACAAAACAAAACAAAAACAAGTTACCATTACTGACATCGTGAGGAATTGGTAGAACCCTCCCCCTCTTTTGGCATTGCTGGGTACATCCCCAGCCAGTCAGCGCCTCGAGTGGGAATGCAAGTTTACCTGAGTGGGAGGGTGTCAACGTCACCCTGAAATAAAGGTGAGGCACTCTGAGTGGCAGCACTTAGCACCCAAACTCCATGCCATGTGCAAGAAAGCATGGCATGATCTGGCCCAGGCCCACCTGCCTCACTCTGCCCCTCACTCACTGAGCTCCAGCCTGATGGTGACGACTTGGTCCTGGCTCCTGCTCACGACCTTCGCACCTGCCCCATCCGCTGCTGCAGTCTGCTTTCCCGGCACCTCTGCAGCCTGCTCCTTCCCACCATGTGGGTCTCAGCCCCAACATCTCTGTGTTGCTCCACATTTCCCAGCGTCTCTCTATTGGGGTGCATTTTCCTCTCTGCACTAACAGTCTCAGAAATCATCCTTTAAAAAATCCGTTTCCCTTTAAAGTCTTCATCTTCCGCAGGACAGAGCTTCCCATGGACTGGATCTTACCTGTCTTGCTGATTGCTGTGTCCTCAGAACTTCAGAGGGTGCCGGGGCACACAGGAAGTTCTTGTTTGTTGAGTGAAGAATGGTGAGTGGTCTCATACAAAGGGCTCATACAGAAGTCTGCCTTTCTCCTTTTTGGGGAGTCTCTACCCTAGCACCAAGTGTTTTACATTTGGCATGAAACACACAATGAATAAAATGAATGAAAGGGCCACTTGCCCACTGGATAAACCGCCTTTTAAGGGGGGGCTCCAATCTCCAAGCATCTTGAAGAGCAACCACTTAAAGTGCTGGTGGAATTGAACAGAACCCTCTGAAACTGCTGTGTCGATGACTTTGGTAATTGAAGGAGAAGGGGTCCGTCTGAGCCTTCGAATATGACTTGTGGGAGAAGCTCACACCTGGAGTTCTCATTCTCAGTTGTGGGTTCCGGATCATGTGAGTGCAAAGGCCACACCTCACACAGCAGACGTGTTGATGGAAAACAGGGAGCCTCTGCCTAAGACGCTGGCTGTCAGAAGAGCGGCCCAGTATCTTTCTGACACTTGAAAATTGCGAATTTGAAAGGCTCCTTCTCACTTGTCAGCTGTCCAAGCCTCCCCTGCACAGATGGATTCCAGGCCTCCCCCTCTGAGGCTGGATTTCCCACTGCCTGGGTCAGACAAGTACTACTGAATCCCACAGTGGGCACAGCCACGTATCCTGGGCACCTGGGTTTCCATTTCTTCAGGAACTCTTCCGGTTACAAGTGATTTTAACAAGGATCTATGTTGCCTTGAACACTGAAAAGATTTGGGGTAAGAGTTGCTTCAGGCATAGCTGGATCCAGGGGTTCTGTTTCTCATCCCTCAGTTTATTCTTCTTACAGACGCTTCCCCTTGTGGTGGTAGTTGGAGGCAAGGCGACCCCTAGAAGCTTCAGGCTCACTCGTTTCATTGCCCAAATGTTGCACTCACTCCATTGCAGCCATGCATTCTTTCTGTCCCTTCAATAAATCAGGCATACTCCTGCCCTGGGATATTTGCACAGGCTAAGGCAAGTGCCCAGAAATCTGAGTCCCCTCCCTCCCGGAGCTGCACATCTCAGCCCCTGGTCTCTCTTTTTTTTTTTTTTTTTTTTTTTTGAGAGATTTTTGCTATAGGGCGCGTGCGCTCGCCAGACAGATAGAGAGATAGAAAGCGAGAAATCACCCCCCAGGGGGGATGGCCACTCCGCAATCCCTTCTCCTCTATTCTCCTCTTGGGATCTTGGGCACACACGCACACGCGCCCGGCGTGAGTTTAAGCCACCAGGTCCGGGACGTGAACCGCGGTCGACTACGTGGGAGTCCAGCGACATAGCCATTACGCTAACTGCTGGTCCCAGCCCCTGGTCTCTTACAGGGCTTCGCTCACAGTCACCTTCTCTCTGAGGCTGACCTGGACTACCCTATTTAAAACTACAGCCCACTAGGAACCAGCAGTTAGCGTAATGGCTATGTCGCTGGACTCCCACGTAGTCGACCGTGGTTCGCGTCCCATACCCGGTGGCTTAGAACTCACGCCGGGCGCGTGTGCGTGCGTGCCCAAGATCCCGAGAGGAGAATGGAGGAGAAGGGATTGCGGCGTGACCATCCCCCCTGGGGGGTGATTTCTCGCTTTCTGTCTCTCTGTCTCTCTCTGTCTGTCTGGCGAGCGCACGTGCCCTATAGCGAAAACCTCTCAAAAAAAAAAAAAAAAAAAAAGACTACAGCCCGCCTCTTACACCCAATCCCCCTTACCTTGCTTGCTGTCCTCCCACAGCAATTACTGCCTCCTGTCTCAGTCCTACGGCTGTATATGAGCTCTGTGGCTGACCTCTAGAACGTCGCCCGTGTTCACCGGTGTGTCCCAGGGATCTGGCACAGTCCTGTCGCATCGAAGGAGCACAATTTGTGGAATGATGGGATGAAGTGGAAGAGAAGATGACTCGATGTCTGACATTGGAACTAGAGCAGTGAACAAGACAAATAAAAAATGTCTGCACTTGGGGGCCTGGCTTTCTGGTGGGAAGGTGGACCTTCAACGAGATATATATATTTTTTTTTTTGGAGAGGTTTTTGCTATAGGGCATGTGTGTGCACCAGAAAGACAAAGAGACAGAGAGAAAGAAAAGCGAGAAATCACCCCCCGGGGGGATGGCCACGCCACAATCCCTTCTTTTCCATTCTCCTCTCAGGATCTTGGGCATGCATGCGCATGCACCTGGCATGAGTTTAAGTCACTGGGTCTGGGACTTGAACTGTGGACAACTACCTGGGGTCCAGCAACATAGCCATTACATCTACTGCTGGTCCCATGTCAATGAGATTTTTAAGCAGTACTGCATAGATAGCATTGAGGTGTCAGCAGTGCAGGATGCAGGGCAGGCAAACAGCTGATGCTCACAGTCAAGGCCAGACCAGACGCCGTCATGTACAGAGAACCTAACAAGAATGGAGACCAGTCTCACTTCTGTCATTTTTTAGAGGTTTTTGCCTTAGGGCATGTATGCTCACTGGAGAGAGAGAGAGAGACAGAGACAGAGACAGGGAAAGGGAAAGTGAGAAAATCACCCCCAAGGGAGGATGGCCACATGGCAATCCCTTCTCCTCCATTCTCTTCTCAGGATCCTGGGCACGTATGCACACGCGCCTGGCTTGAGTCTCAAGCCATTGGGTCCAGGACTCGAACTGCAGTCAGCCACGCGGGAGTCCAGTGACTAACCACTATGGCATCTGCTTGTTCTCACTTCTATCATTTTAACTGTTTTCTTTGTTGAAGAAAGAGGACAAGCACATGCTAATGATGGTAATAAAGCGTCTCCCAGATTCCTCTACGAGTTGTGTTTGCTTTTATTTTATCATCCCCCTCTCAATTTGGGAGTGGGCGTGGGCGTCCCCCTGCCAATCAGCCATTCCCTTGACATTTCCTCACGGGACTTAAATGAGGAAATGTGCAGATTGGCCGGGAGCTGCTGGTGTTCGGAAACCCCTCCTGGAGCCAGCTGCTGCGTGGGGAAGCAGCGATCCGAACCAATAAGCGAGAATTGACTCGCATTGGCATTAATGTCTTTTTGTATTGACACAAGTATTTTATCAAAATTTGCCTGGGGAGAACATCAATCTTCATATCGACTTAAAATAGAAGATATTACGGGAGGGGGGGGAATTCTATCTCTATAGCAGAGACCTCTGTGTACAAATGGAGATGCATAATCAATATTTTCTCATCAAATTATGATCTGGCTTTCAATGTTTTGCAAAAAGAAACTGGAGATGAGTAATAAAGTGCAATGATCATTTTGGACTGCGAAGATTGTTTTCCTTTTCAGTAGGAGGTGGGGTCTCCCTTTGGCCATTCCTCCTAGGTCGAGGAGGAAAAGACCCCCCTGGCTGCAGGAGAAACATGGCGGAAGTGACTGCAGAGCAGATGGCTGCCTAGGCTTTCAGGCTCGCTTGAGAATTAATCATATTAATGAACATATATCATGTGGCCCACATGGCTAGTGCCTCACCAGGACCCTCTTTGACCCATTCATGGCTTCTGTGCACTCACCTGCCAGCGTCACTATACCAGCACCGTCGTGGTCAGCAGGTCTACACTCAGGGAAGCGCTTAGTGTTTCTGTCCCCTGGGACACCCCTCAGCTGAGATAGAGGAGAGAGGAGATTAGGCAAGCCTCAGGCTGGGCAACTCTGGGGAGTAATTTAATCTCCAGAGTGTTGTGGGGGCAGTGGAAGCTACACAGGGAGTATTGTTTAACTGGCTCCTCCTTGCCCCCTCATTTCCTGGCCATCTCTGTTACCTTCCTATGGTCTTCTGGGAGCATTTTCATATACAACACATGTACATGAGGCCTCGTCTCCAGGTCTGCTATGGAGAAATCTGACTTAAGTCATACTTCCCAGTCCACACAAATTTCCTGAGCATCTGCTATGTGCTAGGCACTGTGGTAGGAGCTAGGGATGGAGAATTGAGAGAAGTTTCCCCGTGTTTTTGGCTATAAAAGCAGAGAAATTAGGCCCATCTTTAGTGGTTCAGGCAATAGGGCCATGATGCACAATGCTGGATCCACATGGGAGGCCCGGGCTCAGATCCTGGGCCAACCCAAACACTCCGGGCACATCAGAGCACACTTGCGATCCTGGTTGGCCAGGAGCTGGAGTAGTGAGAAGGTCTAGGCATGGCAAGACCCTGTGGAAGGTACCCATCTCTTTCTCATGAAAGGAAGAAACTCTCAAAGATGTGGAGAAATGAAAGAATAGCTTACCATCTCACATTGATGGGAGGCTGGAGAGTTCCAGCATCGGTTGCCACCAGAGCACAGGGTCGTCCTTGTGGTCCCACTTCTTTCTGTCTCTCTGCTAACCATGTGTGGGTTGTCTTTATCCTCAGTCAAGGACTAAGTGGCTCCAGCAAATTGAGACATCACATTTAGACACGGTGACACTCAGAGAAGAAGGGAAACCACCTCCCCTTGTGACTTCCTCTTTATAACCAGGACCCTTTCCCCAGGAGTCCCTGCCTCCTAGCCTGTGATAGGCTCTGTGCTCCTTCTTGTGACATCCTGACCAGGGGATGGACTTACTCTTGGGTTAGGTTCAGCCTGGACCTGAGAGTTGGGGTGTTTTCTCCCGAGGCTTAGGGGTGTTTGAAGGGTGGGCCATAGAATACAGTTGGGATTCTGGGAAGAAGGAAGATGATGCTGGGTAGGGAACTCTGTCCTTGCCTCCCCTATCACTCTGCCTCTGGGTACAATCGACATTCATCTACCTGACTGTGTGGCTTGACCTGTCTCCCGCACACTCTCTGAGGGCAGCGAGGTTTTGCTGATGGTGTCTCCCTGTGATCAGCGTGTGGTCGTGTGGCTAGTCATGCTTGGTAAATATGTGATAGGTAAGTACATGTTATAAGGAGGGTCATGAATGAATGGGTGGATGTGCACATGCAATTTGAAGAGCAGACATAGAGAGAAGGTTGAGATGGAGTCTTATCTCCATCTGCTCAAAGGAAGGGTCTTCCTTCCTTTATCTATTATTTTGCTACAGGGTGCATGCACTTGGTGGAGAGAGAGAGGGAGAGAGAGAGAGAGAGAGAGAGAGAGAGAGAGAGAGAGAGAGAGAGAGAGAGAAAGTGAGGAATCATCCCCTGGGGGGGATGGAATGCTGTAATCCCTTCTCCTCCAGTCTCCTCTTGAGATTTTAGGTACCTGGCATGTTTTTCAAGCCACCAGGTCTGGGACTTGAACTGTGCAGTTGGCCATGTGGGATCCAGCTGCCTTAACCTCCATGCCACCTGCAGGCCCATGGAGCTTCCTTCTGGCACCACAAGGGTGGCAGCTCTGGTGTGGTAAGAGCTAGGCGCATATCCTGGCTCTGGTTCTGTTACTGTAGGTGTTTCCCTCCTCTCTGAGTCTCACTATTTTTAGCGCTGTTGTGGGGATTTGATCCTGAACAATTTGCTGAGATGAAGTTAAGAAAAGTCCAGAGTGTGGGGCCAGCAGGTGGTATGGTGGTTTAGGCACTGGACTGCCACATGGATGACCATGGTTCAAGTCCTGGACCTAGTGGCTTGCTTTCTCACTTACCCTTTCTCTTTCTCTCTGTCCCTCTCTGGTCAAATTAAAAATAATAATCATGATGATGAATAAAATTAAATAACTCTTTAAAAAAAAAAAAAGAAAAGTCCAGAGTGTTATGAAAACATATATCAGGATCCAATTGTCAGGCCTGAGGCCTGGTCCCTGGGCTGAGGTCTGCAGGGTGCCTAGGCACACCAGGCAGCTGGGGCGAGAACAGGAAGCTGAGCCCTGTGGGTATGGAAGCCAGCAGGCCCAGGGCCTTGACGTGGAGCTGAGCTCGTCTGAGGAAAACAAGGCTAGTACGGGCCACATGCTGGTGGATGGTGAGCATGCTATGAGAGATGGCAGCAAAGCCAGCAGGGGCCAGAGGGAGGAGGACTGCAAAGTCCACAGCACGCCTGGCACTGTATTCCAAGGTGGTGGACAACACTGAAGAGATGTGGATAGAGAGCAGCCTGCTGGATTCTGCTGTCGGGGAGGCAACGCTAGGTCAGCAGGACCAGGTGAGGGGCTGCGGCATTTTCCCAGCAAGAATCGAGATGGCTTCAACTGGTGCAGTGACAATAGTGAAGGGAGAAATGGACTGATGGAGAGGCATTGGGAGGCAGGGGGCAGATCTGGTAGCCAGAAACAAGGTCAGAGATTCTGCCCCTGCTGCTTCAAGGACACTCGTCCTCACCTGCTTATTGGACAGTCAAAACCAAGTTCTCCCTATCAAGGAGGATAAACCCAAGGGTTTGCAGAGGGAAGATTTATTTTGCTTTGGGCCCAGGGAGTGAAGGGGAGAATCAAGCATAATGCAGTTAAGAAATACCATGTAATCAATCATGCTAGTGTAAATTAAATGCAATGTCCAAACGTGTTGCCTAGCATTTTCCCACACCAAACACGGGCCAGCATACCGAGAGTATCACTATTTGAAGTTAGAAAGGAGATCTTCACTATTTTTGTTGGAAGAGAAGATTAGAGGAGGAAAAATAAGGGAAATGTTTGTGAGCCCAAGTTCTGCTAGGGTGTTGCAGAAGTAGTGATGTCTTTTTCTATGTTTTTCTATGCAAAAATGTGTCATGATTTTTTCCAATAATCCAATAGGTAAGCAGTCTGGTCCGCATGGACTGTAATGTCATGGAACATGTGTGACACCCGGAGTTGAAGGGCTTGCCTTTGAATCCCAGTCATGCTACTTACTAGTCCTGTGACCTTGGGGGGTCATTTAGCTTTCCAGATTCTCTCTCTTTTTTTTTTTTTTATCTACAAGAAGCCTATGATAACAGTTGCATCAGAAGGCTACTGTACATATCAATAGTACATGAAATGCTGCTGGTAAAAGTGCTTTGTCAGCTGCAAAACACTGTCAAATAGCAGAGATGATCAAGAAGATATTTCTTAAGTGAAAAAGAAAAGTCGAACTGGGTGATACTATTGAATTAGTGCTAATTTGGGGGTGTTAGGTAAGAGAACGTCTTTATTCTCAGAAGATGCATGCTAAAGTATTTAGGAGTGAAATGTCAAAATGTTTTTAACACATCCCTGGTTCAGGAAAAGTCCACATGAATTATCTAGCTATGTGTTGAGAAAATGTGGCAAAATATTAACCATTGGTGCATCTAGCTGAAGGACGTCAGCAGCTACTAAGCTATTTTTAACTTTCCAGTGGATTTTAAACCTTTGGAAATCAAGTCCAAGTGGACTGTAGAATGATCAGGAATGGTAGAACCTCAGGGGACCACAAAGGGCAACGTGTCCATGACCTCGGGTGAAGGCTGCGCAGCCTCAGTGAGGAAGGATTGCCTGACTTCCCCCCTTCCCCTCTCCTGGTGCCACTGCTCGGCTAAACTCAATCGGAAGTGACGAAATCTGAGCATGTCAGCCTCCGAGCACAGCGAGCAGAGAGCGGGGCAGAGAAGGGGAGAGGAGAGGATGGATCTGAAAGGGCAACAGGAGAATAACCAGCCCTCTCCTTTTACAGGGAGTGGCAGACAGCAGCTATCACCCAGGTAATTCTTTGTTTTCTTCCAGCCTTCCCTAAAACTAAGAAATAGAAAAGTGATACAATTCTGGCTAACCCTACTCCTATAAGTGAGGTCTGTGGCTAGATCTGGAAAATATTCTCCTTTTTTTCTTCTCTTCTCTTCTCTTCTCTTCTCTTCTCTTCTCTTCTCTTCTCTTCTCTTCTCTTCTCTTCTCTCCTCTTCTCTTCTCTTTTTTCTTTTCTTCTTTTAATTGCCAGATGGTGTGTGGGCTCACTACAGAGAGACAAAGATATATAGAGAGAGACAGGGAGAGGAAGAAAACATCCCCTAAAGGGGTGTGGTCATGCCACACTCCCTGCATTTCTCCATCCTGTCAGGAGTTTGGGCATGTGTGCATGTACCCAGTGTGTTTCTCAGTCTGCTGGGCCGGGACTTGAACCATGGTGAGAGCCGTGTGGGACCTGGCTCCCTTAACCATCAGGACACGAGGCTAGCCCAGTATTCTACTTTTTGACTGGAGAATGATACACGATGAGAATCCAGTCCCTTGCTCCCTGATTTTGGATGTCATCATGTGAGGGGGTGATGTCAGGGAGGGACTGCTGCAGTCATCCTGCCCCATGACAGAGAGGAGACCAAAAGGACGTCACAGCAGCCACTCAGAGCCCTAACGCTCTGCCGAGTGGCTGAGCCAGCCCAGGGGCCCCACATCGGAGTTCTCATTATGTGAGAAAGTTCCCCATCCCAAGGGCTACTAGTGGTCGGGCGTTGTGTTTCTTGCTGCACCTGCAGCTGACCTGGTGCGCAGGTCACAGTCGCAGTGGCCTCTTCATCTCATCCCCCTCGGTCACACCCTCCTCCTGCTACTCCAGGTTTTCCGCTCTGAGAGCCCCAAAGTTGTCAAGGACTACCCTGTGTGGACTGCAGATGCTTTGCGACTCCTTTCTCCTGGGCTGGATGAACCCTGAGGGGCCATCTAGGCTCCCTGGCCCCTCTGGGATCAGGCTGAGCCCAGGATCTCACCTTTGTCACACCTTGGGTCGGCTTCCTCCCCTTCCACATGCCTTCCACCTAGGGGCTGTCCTGGACACTTGCAGGGGACGGAGGCGTGAAGTCATCAGCAGAGAGTAGGTTAACGAAGTCTCCGAGGGCCTCTGCACTGGAAAGCGCCCGCCACAGCACCTTGGTCCCTGCACAAACCTCCCAGACGACCCCACCGGCTCTCCTTCAAGTCAGCTTCCCACTCTCTCCAGAATCAGCTTCATCTGCAAGTGGCTTTTCTCACCGTCCTGTCAGATGAAAGTGGTGATGGTGAATCCTTTGGCTGCCCTGTCTTACTTGGTGTCATTTCTGCAAGGCGAGAAACAGCCAGGAATTCAACACAATGAAGGGGACATCGGCCCGGATACAGACTTCTCTTTCCCCACTCGGGCTCTCCCTTCCCCATGAGTCCATGCCCTCTGCTCACCCGAGCGTGACAAGCCCTAAGCTCGGTAGGCTGTCCCACCGACGTGACTTGCCTTATTACCCAGTCCAGCCACTAAGCCAGGTGACATCAGCGATTGCCAATCATGGCATCTGATTCACCCGGAGTGTTCCCAAATGCCCCTGCGTCCAGCCTCACCTCCCACCCCCCACCGGCTGCTGCACCAGGAATCTCAGGCAGGGAGCTCAGGGATCACTATCTCCCAGCACCCCAGGTGACTCCCGTTGTAGCCAGAGCTGAGAACTGCCACTGCCTAAGAAGGACAAGAAGGAGCATGCCCTAGGGGCACCACCTGTATCAAGGTACACCTGTGGGGTACCTTGGCTTCTGGGTGACAGGCTACTAGAGCCTCATGCCCTGTGCCAACAGGGTGCATGTCATCCCCTGCCTTTTGTGAAAGATTGGTTGGTTTCTTTTAAAGTTCGAATCTACGACCTCTTGAGGCTGCAAACATGTTTGAAGATCATCATCAACCTCAGCGAACTGTAAAATCCCAGGGGTCAGAGCCAGGGGGACAGATACCTGGAGACAGGGGTGCTGGTCACCTGAATCCATCCCATGGATGGGGGTGTCTGCTCCTTATTCAAGGGGTTGAGTGTGTGTGAGTGAGGCCGAAGTGGGAGGGGCGGGACCTCTACTTCCGGACTTTTCTCAGAACTTGCTAGCATATATCTGCGAGTGCCCACTGGATCACAATCATTGCCTTACACAAAAACATAGTTTTATCAGGACCAGCAGTTAGCATAATGGCTATGCCGCTGAACTCTTATGCAGTCGACTATGGTTCGAGTCCTAGATCTGGTGGTTTAAAACTCATGCCGGAAGCATGTGCGTGCGTGCCCAAGATCCCGAGAGGAGTATGGAGGAGAAGGGATTGCGGCGTGGCCATCCCCCCTTGGGGGTGATTTCTCGCTTTCTGTCTCTCTGTCTCTTTCTCTGTCTTTCTGGTGAGCTCACATGCCCAATAGCAAAAATCTCTCCAAAAACAACAACAACAACAACAACAAAAAACCCACATAGTTTTATCACTACGCAAAAGAGAGGAAGTTTTTCCGAGGCTCATTCAGAAGTACCTCTCTAAATAATAATTTGGGATTTATAAACTCATTTTTGTGTGTATGTGTGTGTGTTTTCACTTATATTTTTTTTTTTTTTTTTTTTTTTTTGGGAGAGGTTTTTGCTATAGGGCGCGTGCGCTCGCCAGACAGACAGAGAGAGACAGAGAGATAGAAAGCAGGAAATCACCCCCCAGGGGGGATGGCCACGCCGCAATCCCTTCTCCTCCATTCTCCTCTCGGGATCTTGGGCACGCACGCACACGCGCCCGGCGTGAGTTTAAGCCACCGGGTCCGGGACGCGAACCGCGGTCGACTACGTGGGAGTCCAGCGACATAGCCATTACGCTAACTGCTGGTCCCCTTCACTTATATTCAAGAGGGAAGGTCAGAGAGAAAGCAGCTCAACCGAACAGCACAAACTTCAATTAATTACTCGTGGCGTGCTTTTTTTCTACCACTTTAATGTCCCACTATCAAAGGCACGGACTGTTTGATAGGAGAGAGTTTCAGATGACATTCACCATCACACTTTAAGAAATTCTGACCTTTTCAAATCAGTTTAAAGAGGAAATATTAATCCCTTCTCTTTGGTGGTCTTCTCGTGGATTTTCTTATTTTTCTTTTTCTAGCATCTGCCAGTTAGGAAAGATGCTGTGTTGTAATTAATTCCTCATTTGACTGAAGATACAACATCTAATTCCTGGCTTGTATAAAAACATAAGCTCAGGGCTGGCAGGTGGTATGGTAGTTAAGGCGCTGGACTCCCACATGGTTGATCAGGGTTTAAGTCCCAGACCTGGAGGCTTGTTTCTCACTTCCGTGCTCTCTCTGTTTCTCTCTGGGCAAATGAAAAACTAGTAACAATAAATAAAATTAAATAAATAATTCTTTTAAAAAATCGTTTGGCCCTCCATAGGAAAAATAATCATTTGATGAATGACATTCACCACTTTTTAATAGTTTTTTGGAGGGAGGCGATGATAAATAGATGCGATATTTATCTATTGCACAAACATCAGGTCGTTTAACCTCACGATACCTAAAAACGTTTCTGAGTTGTAGCTGTCATTCTTTGCTGCTCACACCTGCCCGTCGCTATCAAGGCTTTTGTCCCATTGTTTTGTGGTATTGCTACATACACATCTATCCTTCCATAGGACCTGGGGGACTCAATACTGGGTGTCTATGAGCAGCACTCTTTGAAAAAAAAATGTGGATGCATAAATCCTAGGGTGAGATTCTGACTCAATTGGCCTGGAATGTGCCCTCGGCATTGGTATACAGGAGTTGACCCCCAGGTAATTCCACTGTGCAGGTGGGTTTTGTTCCACTGCTGTTGGATGTCTCCTCCTGGTAGCTGCAGCAACACCATCTCCTCCATCTGGTACCCCCGGCACTGCTCCAGCCTCTGGCACATGGCAGACACTCTCAAGTCTGTTGTGAACGACACCCTGAATATGCCTGGGATGAACTTGGAATCCTGGTACCATCACACCACAATACCATCCCCTCCTGATGTGCTTCTCAGATGACATGCAGTAAGCAAGCAGTCTTACACGGTCAATTCTATAAAGCAGAATGGCTGCAAGACTAATTTGCCATGGTTTACCCTGGGCCCACATTCCATTATTTGTTAATGCTCAAGGACGATACCGTAGCATTTAGTCAGCAAAAGCAAGTCAATATATTGAAAAGAAATATTAAGTTACTAAGAAATGCATGGCAATAGACCGTAGACACATGGAACAAAATAACACAAATGTCAATGTTCCCTAATCACTGTGGAGAACGCTGCTCAGAATAAACATCTATTTCTTCTGTGTGACTTTCAGGCAAAAATGTAAAATAGTTACCTGAATACAAAAGCAGAAACTAAACTCCATTCTTGGTCTGCATGTGGCGGGCTGGTTGACTGACTAATGGATCCTTTCATTCATTCTTTCAACAGGGGGGCGAGTCCCACTTTTTTAGGCTCCAGAAACTGCTGTGGACTGGAGCTATATGTACCTGATCTTATGGAATTCATGTTCAAATGTGGGAGGTAGAGATGAAACCAGTAAGCAGATAATAACTGCCTTGACAGTACTGGGAAGGAAACAAAAGCTCTAATAGCCAGGGGCCAGAGGGGAAGGTCAGCCCTGCCATTCAGCGAGGGTTTCAGGAAGGAACCTGAAAGCTGAGATCTAAATTTCTGAGGACAGAGGATAGCAAATGTGCGGTTTTAGAGGCAGGAATAAGCTGGAGGTCTGAGTGGCAGGCAGGCCAGGGTCTATAGCTTAGCAAACTAGAGAAGATGGAATGAGATGCGAGGCCGAAGACCGATCACGCTGGGCCCTGTATACCTTGGTAAGGAGTTGGGATCAAGCATTTAAGATGGGAAATGACACCACCAGTTTTCATTTGGACAGAGTGGCTACCACAGAGGGAAAATGATTAAGTGAATTCTCTAGCCCACAATGGATCAAGCCTCACAAAATTACTTAGGTTAAAAGAAAATGATTAGTATAAGAATTTTATTTTCTTCTGGAATGTTGGGATGAGAGTGGTGATGTTGGGGCAATTCATGAGTGAAACACTCTTCTCCCAGATACCACACGGCCTGTCTTTTTCTTTCATTTAGACCTCTGTGCAAATGTCACTTCCCCAAAGAGGCCTTCCTCACTACCACCAGCACTCTGCTTCTGTGGTCTTCATAGTCTTACCCTTACCTGATAGTGTATTATATTATCCATTTTTTAATTCCATATATCCCCCTTCCCATTGAAAAGTAAGCTCCTGAGGTCAAGGACTCTGTTTATTTTCTTCTCTGTTGCACTCAGTACAATCCCTGACATATGGTAGGTTCTTAATAAAGTCTTGTTGACTGAATTTTTTAAAATTTATTTATTTTAGATTTTTGCCTTAGGGAGTGTGTGCTTGCTCTCTCTCTCTCTGTCTCTCTGTCTCTCTCTCTTTGGGAATACAGCCATACCACAATCCCTTCTTCTCCATTCTCCTCTCAAGATTTTAGGCATGCATGCACATGTGCCCAGTGTGTTTTTTAAGCTGCTGGGTCCAAACCTGAACTGCAGTTGGCCAGGTGGGATCCAGTACCTTAACCACCACACCACCTGCTGGCTGGAATAAATTTTTAAAAATAATTAAAAAATTTTTTTTGCTGTAGGATGTATGTGCTCACCCCAGAGAGAGAGAGAGAGAGAGAGAGAGAGAGAGAGACAGAGACAGACACAGAGACAGAGAAAGAACCCCCTGGGGGAATGGCCACAGTCTAATCTCTTCTTCTCCATTCTCCTTTTGGGACTTCAGGCGCACACACAGGTGCCTAGCATGTTTTCTAAGCCACTAGGTCTGGGACTTAAGCTGCACACTTGGCCACATGGGATCCAGTTACCTTAACCACCAGGCCACCGGGTGGCCTACTGTTGAATGAATTTGTTGGAAGAGATGCCATTGGATTTTGTTGCATTTATCTGGACACAAAGGCTGGGGAGAGCCCTAGTATTCCTGGGCTTCTGCCTCCCAAGTACACTCGTGTCCTTCCTAATCTTTCTGCCTTAATCACTTTAAATGTACTGACAAGCACAATTGACCAATTAATAGCGCTTATGCTCTTGTTACATCATTTGTAATCTGTGATGCTCTTTCTATTTGTAATGGCCTTTCAATTTTTCATGACTCAAAATGGAGGACATGCATAATGAATACAAATAGCAAATTGATTAAATGTAATGCATAGTCTACTGCTCGCTGGGTTTATGCCTGTTATTAATGACAAAAATCCAGCAAATTCTCATGAAAACACGGATGACATACAACCTTTAATGCGAGATGTTGGAGCACTAGGGGTCCTAAATTTTCCTAATTACTGAGCAATAGCAGACATTAATTTCCCAGACGGCAACCTTTGTAAATAAGAACATCAGCATGGCTGCTTCGTCCAAGTCCTTTTTGCTGAGCACAAAACCCATCATGCAACCCATTTTTACTTCATCAGACTATTTGTGTTGTGTTTCAAAAAGAAAGATACACTTGAGAGATTGCCTTATGAGCAAAGGAGAAAGGACGCCACTTGTGCAAAATCAAATTTATTGTCTACTCAGGGATTGTATGTTTTTTGGAATGCTAATATACGGTGATGCAGATTCCACATAGCTTCAGCTGGCATTTTGAGCATTAAAGCCTCAAAGAGGTGCTAAAGCAAAACAGAGAGAAGATGTGGACAACTGTTTGAAACACAGAATATGGTGAGAGAGATGCTTTTAAGAGGTCTGCCTGGATGCACGTGCGGTCTTGGTCTCACAATGCCCAAGAACAAGCTGGTTTGTGATAAGAAGGTGTGAGAACCAACTCTTTTCTGGGAAGCAGATGTTTTCTTGGACATGTGGGTGGGCACTAGGTCGGCACCAGAAACCACGTAGCCTTTGTGCAATAGGTCTGTTAAAGACGGGCTGAAGTAGATTGGAGTATTCGCCAAGGCCCGCCTGTGCTTGCAAACCAGCATCTCACAGCATGCTGACATGTGTGCTACAACCTTCCTCCTCCAGTACAAATTGGCCGTCCTGCAGAAGGAAGGCCGAGTGAGGGAATGGGTGGCTGTGGTCCTTGTTCACTTCCTCTTAGACAAAGCCCCAGCAGGTCTGGGCTCTTAGGGGTAAAATTCCAAACCCGGAGAAGCAGTAGTTTGCCAAAATGTGGCATCAATTTGGGGTCCAGAGTGGTTTTAGTAAAAACCAACGTCAGGCTTAGAAGGTTCCCTTCTGAAATGGAAAGCGTGTATAAACTCTTATGTTGGAATCCCAGAAGGGACTCAGCGCCAGAGAGTCGAGAGCATGTGCTTTATGGAGAGGTGGAGGGAGCCTGGGTAGGTGAGGGGACACCTGGCCTACAATAAGAGTACATTATTAAGTTGGCTGCCAGTGTGGACAACTGCAGTTGAGTCTCACAGGTAAGCCCAAGGGGTGCGGGAGCAGGAATATCTACACCCGTATAACCCGCAGTCATTGGTTAAATGTCTCCAGAGAGATGTGTTAATTCCCAGTAGATTTCAGGAGCTTAAGGACAGCCCACCTGACAAAGATGCAGTGAATGTGGGTGGAGCCCAACAGACACTGTTGGGGAAGTCAGCCCAGGCCTTAGGATTCTCTCCACCACAAACAAAATCCACACCCCCACCCAAAACTTCTTAGGGTTTCATCATTGCTTAAGGTCACAATGCCCATTAGGGGCTAGAGGGTAGCGCAGTGGTACAACATGATGCTCTGCAAGGCAGATCCACATGGGATTTGCTGGTTTGCGTCTGACGATCTCCCCTAAAACATAGGGCAGAGATGTGCCCATGATCTGGGCTAGCTGGGAGCAGGCGTGGAATGCAGCGTTGGCACCTGTTGGGGGTGTTGTATTTCTCTTTCTCTGCCTCACTCATAAGGAAATACCTAAATAAACTTTTTAAAGTGTCTGATTAGTGTACATAGTGCACGAAACCCTCTGTTGAACGTGATTCAAAAGGGGAAGGAAACGAACAGCTTCTTGCTGAATTTTCCACTCTGTAGAGATGGCTAGACAGATTTCTTGTTAAAGTTGAGGCAGTACACATGCCCTCCTCCCCTGTTCTCAGATGTCTATGTGAAAGAGCAGAGAATTCACAAACAGTTCTAAAAAAGGAATCAACCTGGGAGGAAAAAAATACATTCACAGACCAGAGTAAGAGAAAGTAACGGTGCTAATGGAGAGACAGGGAAAGGCATGAGGATTTCATTTATTATAACTGGAGAAAAAACACAAGAATTCTTGGAATCTTTTTTTTTTTTTTTTTTTTTTTTTTGAGAGGTTTTTGCTATAGGGCACGCTCGCCAGACAGACAGAGAGAGAGAGAGACAGAAAGCGAGAAATCAACCCCCCCAGGAGGATGGCCACACCGCAATCCCTTCCCCTCCATCCTCCTCTTGGGATCTTGGCCACACATGCACACGTGCCCAGCATGAGTTTAAGTCACTGGATCTGAGACTTGAACCATGGTCGACTACATGGGAGTCCAGCGACATAGTCATTACACCAACTGCTGGTCCCAAGAATTCTTGGAATCTTTATACATTTTCCACAGATGAAACCTGAGGTACGTCTATCTATGCCCAAGCACTTTAATTGTCAGGTGGAATCTGAGGTAGTCAGACAGGCCCATTTTGTGCTGGAATTCATATTTTAATGATTAATTAATGTAAATTTTTTAGTATTTTCATTTTTGAAATTTGCCAGAGAGCATGTTTACTCACCTGAGAGAGACAGAGACAGAGAGCATGAGAGAGAGAGAAAGTGAGAAAGTAATCCCCATAGGAGATAGACACGTCACAATCCCTTCTCCTCCGTCTCTCTCTCTTCTCAGAATTTTGGGCGCTCATGAACACCCACCCTGCATGTTTTTCAAACCACCAGGTGTGGGACTGCAACCATGCAGTGGACCAGGTGGGACCCAGTTGCTTCAACTAACATACCACCAGCTGGCCTGGAATGTCTATTTTAAAGCTAAAGAATCCCCCAGCCTCTCTACTTCTTTTGGAATTTTAGTTGTAAAAATTTTTTCTTGATGCATGAAATGAAATGAAAATCACAATAATTAGCATCTGTTCAGTGTTTTACTATGTGTGAATAGTTTTGCATATACTAACTTTTTTTATAGAGCAAACTGAGGGTTAGTTACTAGTCACCCCATTTCAAAGAAAAACAAGCTGAGGCTCAGCGAGGTTAAATGACTAGCCCAGATCACTCAGCAAGTGGAGCTAGGATTTGAATACAGGTGGTCTGAACCCACTCCAGAACCCACATATTTATAAAATTTATTTATTACTATTATTATTATTTATTTGCTATAGGCACTCAGCAACCTTAACTCCAAAACCACCTGCCGGTCTCATAATCAAATGCTTTTACAAATATAAACCCTGTCTGAGTTGCTTCTGCCCCAAGGAGGTGATGGTCTGACATTTCACACTGTGGTAGGTGCAACACATTCAACACTTCCACATGACACATGACAGCACCCTGAGACAGAGCCCATTCAAGGAGAGAACAGGCTCTAAGAGGAGGCCATGTTGGGTTCCTTCACTTGCATGGCCAGGTCATGCACTAGCAAAGCCTCACAAGTTTTATCTCAGGGTCATCTTAAAAACACGGGCTCTCTAAAGCTAGGGGAACTCACTGAGGAATAATACAGGAAATCTTCCTTTTCTTCTTTTCTCTCTTCTCTCTCCTCTCTTCTCCTCTCCTCTCCTCTCCTCTCCTCTCCTCTCCTCTCCTCTCCTCTCCTCTCCTCTCCTCTCCTCTCCTCCCCTCCCCTCCCCTCCCCTCCCCTCCCCTCCCCTCCCCTCCCCTCTCCTCTCTCTCTTCTCTTCTCTTTTCTCTTTTCCTCTTCTTCTTCTTTTCTTCTTTTTCTTTTTTTGTCTCACTTGGCTACTAGATGAGCCTGTTCAATCACTAGACTCCATAACAAGTGAAAATATGAAACACGCAAATGGCACTACCTTCTTCTTAGCCTTTATGGGCATTTACTAAATAAAAGAAGGATGAGGACTAAATGAAAGAAGGGTGCGTGTGTGATTACAGATGGAACTACTGCTTAGAAAGCACTTGAGTGATTGCTTAGATTCACATTTATTATAGTGTGATCCTGAGTCTAAAAAAGGAATTGACTTTTCTTTTTTTCCAGTCAGGCTTATAAACACAGACCCAGAGAGGCCTCTCATTCTTCTAAACATCTCTTCAGGAGGAAATGAGAGGGGAAAAGCTCCTACCTGATGGTGTTAAAAACTATGGTTTGCTTTTTCCATGGCATTTCTATTACAGCATAAGTGTGGAATAAGTGTGTGTGTGGCATAAGCACGTGTGCACATAAATGCTATTTGCTAAGTTTAAGAGAAAGATGGTTTCCCACTTCTAGCACTTAGGGACTTATGAAAGATAATGACTTAAGAGCCAGCAAAATCCACTTCTACACACAGATAAAAGAGCTTCTTATTTCTCTAAATATTTAGAGTACTACTCTAGAGAAGGACTACAATAGAAATGACCAAAGTTAGATGGGATAAAATGGTAAAAACGTATCTAGGGAACAGTTTACACATGTGAATGTGTGTGTGGGTGTGTGTGCGTGTGCGCGTGTGCGCACATGCGTCCATACATATTCACAATTTTAAGCAAAAGCATTCATGAATGTCATCATTTTATCTTGGTTTGTTCTTTCTCCGTGCTTGTGTTCAATAATAACAGCAGCTTCAGAAGTGTCAGGCCCAACTCAGTCAGGAGGATTTGTTCAGAAATTGTGACCAGTCACAATGTACCTTGATTTGATCTACGCTTTTTTCTTTTTTAACCCTCATACTAAGTGCATTCTATTGCATGGGGCTGCTGGGTGATGAAGCACAGCCTAAAACACTGAGACTATCTAGTTTGACACCCAAAGAGTCTTGGCCATCGCCATATTCTGAACAGCTCCTGCCCCCAGTGCTGGGAGGCGTGCAGAGAGATACATGACAGGTGCTCGCGATGCCCCTTTGATGGCTCTCAATTTCCTAACCTTGGACAGGACTGGGCTGAACTGAAAATAACCCTCCTAGGAGCTTTGGATTTTAGACTCATTATTGTTTCTATACATTTCTTGTGAGTTTACCTTGCCTCAAACACCCAGCTAGAAACAAATATAAGAATATGATAGGACATTAAGCAGAAAAGTCCCCCCAAAGATAGCTTTATATGGACTGAGATCACGGGGGATAGGGCATTCAAGATAAATCTCAAAAAGCCACTAGCTGAGTCATGTATCTACAAAATACAGTCAACCATACTGCTGAGTAAGCTTTCTTAACCATTTCTTACTAAGTAAGTTGGGCAATGAGATGTGAGGACAATAAAACCAGGCAGATGATGTGAGACTGAAAATATCACAAACATGAATGATGAAACAAATAAGTAAACTTAAAAATGGAAAAGACATGATAAATCACAAGTCTGTCTCTAAGGGGCAGCAGGTGGCATAGTGGTCAAGGCACTGGACTCCCACATGGCCGACTGTGGCTCAAGTCCTGGACCTGGTGGCTTGAAACTCACACTGGGCACATGTGCATGTGTGCCCAAAATCCCAAGAGGAGAAGGGATTGCAGGATGGCCATCCCTTCTGAGGGGGTGGGTGGATATTAATTTCTCACTCTTTGTCTCTCTCTTTCTGGAGAGTGCCCATGCCCTATAGTAAAAATCTCTAAAAAAAAAAAAAAAAAAAAAAAAAAGGTCTATTTCTAACAGGTTGAAAAAAATTCTCAAGCACAGATACTTGTGAAATTGCGACACTATAGAAAATAAGAAAGTTAAGTTAGAAAAGAACTCAGTAAGCAATAATACATATTGTGTTAGTGTCTCAACTAATAGTAAAGATGAGAGTAGATTTGAATATTATAATGGGAAATCTTTAGAATGAACCTGGAAGGGGGTAAGTTCAGAGGCAGAATTTAAAGTGGAGTCAAAGGAAACTGAATGACTTGACTAACGGAAAGATAAAGGAACCAAGGACGAGAACTTGTTATGCATAGTGGGGTAAGTAGGGAGACAGCCATTACTGCTACATCGAAGATCTAGAAAAAGAAACGAGGAAAGGTTCTTATTCTCTCAGTGTTCAAAGGTGCAGCCCAAACTGCAACCTATTAGAGTATGATATATTTTGATAAAACGTGGTGGAAGTTTTACTTCTCGGGAACAGTGAAATTAGGATAAAATGCTGAAAGATGAACAAAAGCTTTATTTTTATTTTATGCTATTTCTCTTTACTTTATTTTAAATTCTTGTTGATAGGGCCAGCCAGTGGTATGTTGGTTAAGGTGGCTGGATCTTGCATTGCCAACCGTGAAGTAGGTTCAAGTCCTAGATCCAGGAGCTTGAAAAACATGTGGGAGCTTGTAAAACATGCCAGGTATGTGTGCTTGAGTGCCCAAAATCCCTAAAAGAGAAATGGAGGGGAAGGAATTGTGGCATGGCCATCCACCCTGGAAGGTGATTTCTTGCTCACGTGCTCTCTCTCTTCCCTTCCTTTCCTCCCCAGTGAGCACACATTCCCTCTGGCATAAATAAAGCCATGCTTATGTAGAACTTACCATGCATCAGGCATGGTTTGCAGCATTTCACAAAACATAACAATGTAATCTTTGTAACAACTCTGGAATGTACTATGATTATACCATTTTACACATGAGAAAACTGAGGTTTAGAAAGTTGAGTTGCCCAAAGTGATAGAGCTTGTAAGCGCTGGAGCTGTACAAAAGCAATCAGTTTCTGAAATACTATACTTGACACCTCTATACTATACTGACTTTATAATAAAAGAAATTAGGGACCAGCAGATGGTGTAATTGTTATGTCGCTGGACTCCCACGTAGTCGACTGCAGTTCAAGTCTCGAACCCGGCAGCTTAACTCACTTCAGGTGCATGTGCGTACCTCCCCAAGATCCTGAAAGAAGAATGGAAGGGAAGGGAATGTGGTGTGACCATCCTCCCTGGGGGGTGATTTCTTGCTTTCTGTGTCTCTGTCTCTGTCTTTCTGGCGAGTGCATGTGCCCTATAGCAAAAACCTCTCGAAAATAAATAAATAAATAAATAAATAAATAAATAAATAAAATTAACATGGGACATATTTTAATAATCTCACTCTAATTTCCCAGCTTTTGAAGCTTTGAAAGATTAAGTGAATGTGTGAGACAATTCTATACTCTT
This sequence comes from Tupaia tana, assembly GCA_026018925.1. NCBI lineage: Eukaryota > Metazoa > Chordata > Mammalia > Scandentia > Tupaiidae > Tupaia > Tupaia tana. The sequence goes on from JAKSZU010000018.1 coordinate 37,792,610, forward strand.
AGGAAAAGGAAATAAAAAACTAGGAAATTTGACCTTAAAATAGATCCATTCTTCTTTATCATTGTACATAGAACCTTAAGAATCTTTTAAAGGAATAAATTGATATTCTGCAAAAATAAAACAAGAGACTAGATGGACCGGGAAGATATATTTTTCTATTATTTCACACAATTTTTACACTGAGATCAGATGAGAAAACGACCAGGATAAACGGCCAAGAATAAAATTCCCCACAGTGTTACAGATGCATTCTACCAGAACAAGGTGTGACAGCATTTTAAAGAAGTGTTTCCTAGGCAGAAAAAGGTCCTAATGTTAACAGCCCCTGCCCCCCAAAACCAGCATCCTAGTAAGAATAACGTCATGGAGGGTAAATTGCACCTCCTTGCGAAGGTTTTCATTAAAGGCATCCTTAAATTCAGTCTGGACTCCTTTTGCCTGCAACCTTACCAATAAAACAACATCATTCAGTCATTCATTCAACAAACATTTATAGAACTCCAATTTCTCACGGAGCTAATCCCCAAATAAATGACACACAGTTCCCACTCCTCAAAAAGTCCATTTAGAGGGAACCAGCAGTTAGCGTAATGGCTATGTCGCTGGACTCCCACGTAGTCGACTGTGGTTCGCATCCCGGGCCCGGTGGCTGAAAACTCACGCCGGGTGCGTGTGTGTGCGTGCCCAAGATCCCAAGAGGAGAATGGAGGAGAAGGGATTGTGGCGTGACCATCTGCCCTAGGGGGTGATTTCTCGCTTTCTGTCTCTATGTCTCTCTCTGTCTGTCTGGCAAACGCACGCGCCCTATAGCGAAAAACTCAAAAAAAAAAAAAAAAAAAAAGAAAAGAAAAAGTCCATTTAGAGAATATGAAGTTGGATAAATAATTACAAAGTCTTGCATTAAGTGTCAGTAGAGGCTTCAATACAATAAGCAGCAATATCATTAAAAAAAAAAAGTCATGTACTTATTTCCTGCATCTGAGGAAGGGAGGCCCTCTAGAGGATCCTTATCCACAACCTGCCCCTGAGCCTGCAGCTAGCAGGGATCACGGGTGTGTCCATGGGCATGCCTAATGTATTGAGGTAGACCTGGAACATGAAATGGAACCTTCCACATGGCCTCTGATAAGAGCTTTCCATAAGGGGCCCACAGGTAGCATAGTGGTTACGTCACTGGACTCCTATATGGCTGATAGTGGTTCGAGTCCTAGACCTGGTAGGCTGAAACTTTGCTGGGCATGTGGGCATGCATGTCCAAAGATTCTGAAAGGAGAATGGAGGAGAAGGGATTGCTGAGTGGCCATCCACTCTGGAGGGTGATTTCTTACTTTCCCTCTCTCTGTCTCTGTCTCTGGGGAGCATACATGCCCTAAGGCAAAAGCCTCTAAAACAAACAAACAAACAAACAAACAAACAAAACTTCTTAATAAAATACAAATTAGAGAAAACATCTTCAATATGATAATGGACATCTATAAAGAGCATATACTGGGTTGTCAGAAAAATCATGACATCTTTTTTTTAAGAATTATTTTATTTAACAATATTTATTTATTTATTTATTAAAAAGAATTATTTATTTAATTTTATTTGTTCATTCATTTATTTTAATTTGACCAGACACACACACACACACACACACACACACACAGAGTGAGATTGGGAAAGTGAGAAAGCAAGCCACCAGGTCCAGGACTTGAACCGTAGTCAGCCATGTGGGAGTCTCTAGCACTTTCACCACCATGCCACCTGCTGGTCCCAATTTATTTGTTTATTTTTAATTTGACCAGAGAGGGATAGAGTGAGATAGAGAGAAAGAGAGAGAAGGAAAGTGAGAAAGCAAGCCACCAGGTCTGGGACTCAAACTGCAGTTGGTAGTCCAGCACCCTTAACCACCGTGCCACTTGCTGGCCCACATGACACATTTTTGCCCAGAAAAAAATATGTCATGACTTTTCTGATGACCCCAATAGCTAACATAAACAAAGCAAGAAGCTGATAGACGTTGTTTAAAGTCATAAGCTACCAAATAAAAGTATAAGTGTATTATTTAAAATGTGGAGCTAACTCCCAGAAGGCCTATAAATAGAATGGGTTAAAACTGGTTAACCCAGAGAGTATGATTGGAGGATGAGAAAGGTGGGTAGGGAATAAATGCAATCAGTTAATAACTGCATTTGTATTACTTAACCGCTTTGACCTACACACATGATTTCAATATTTAAAAAAAAAATACAGTGGGACGGTCATCCTTGTTAGTATAGTGGTGAGTAACCCCGCCTGTCACGCGGGAGACTGGGGTTCGATTCCCTGACGGGGAGGCAGCAGTGCATTTTGGGACCAGCAGGTGGCCTGGTGGTTAAGGCACTGGGCACTCCCACATGGCCAACTATGGTTCAAGTCCCGGACCTGGTGGCTTGCTTTCTCACTTTCCTTCTCTTGCTCTCTCTGTGTCTCTTTCTGGTCAAATGAAAAGTAAATGAATGAATAAATAAAATTAAATAAAATCATTCTTTAAAAAAAAATACAGTGGGTACAAGTTAACATCAGAGTCCAAAACAAGTTAAATAGATCTAGGGTAACACAGCTGTACTTTTTTTTTTGGAGAGGTTTTTGCTATAGGGAGTGTGCACTCGATAGAAAGACAGAGAGAGACAGAGAGATAGAAAGTGATAAATTACCCCACTGGGAGGATGGCCACACCGCAATCCATTCTCCTCTCGGGATCTTGGGCACACATGCACTTGTGCACGGCGTGAGTTTAAACCACCGGGTCTGGGACTTGAACTGTGATCGACTACATGGGAGTCCAGTGCCATAGCCATTATGCCAACTGCTGGTCCCCACAGCTGTACTTTTAATATGGGTATAAAATCCTATGTTACTGTCAGTAGCCAGCTGTTTTCTTTGCAAAGTGAGACTTCCATTCTACTAAACTTATGCACACATGCACATATTTTCTCTTTCTCTGTCTCACTCTCTCTTGGTGATAAGAACCTTGTTAGAGTGTGACTGATGGAAGCCAATTGCTGTAAAACCATGGTAGCCCTTCAAAGTATGTGACCCAGATATGGATAGTCATGACCTCATACCAATATGAACATGTAGACACCCAAAGGTTTTTTTTTTTTTTTTTTCTTTTTAGGGAGATTTGCTACAGGACACATGTGCTCACCACAGAGACAGAGAGAGACAGAAAGTGAGAAATCACCCCCCAGGGGAGATGACCATGATGCAGTCTCTTCTCCTCCATTCTCCTCTTGGGATTTTGGGCATGCACACACATGCGCCTGGAGTGAGTTTCAAGCTGCCGGGTCTGGGACTCAAACTAGAGTTCAGCAACATAACCATTATGGCTATACGCTGGTCCCAACACCCAAAGTTCTATACAATCAAGTCATTTTAAGTGATGTACTCAATCAGTTGCATTCTAAAGAGAATACACAACAATAAGGTGTGTGTCTAGGAGGAAGAGACAACTTGATGCCAGCATTACTGGGGAAGCAGGTTGTAGGAAGGAAATGGCCTCACACTGTCGACTAAACTGAGGATACTTAACTCCATTCTAATCCACTGTGCACACTGATATTTTCCTGAATGTGGGACGGCAGTGATTCCTAACATAATTTTAGTCAGTGTAGCATTGAGTCTCATAGGAAGAACGTAATTCCTTTTCTGATTGTCTTTCAATTCAATTTACATCAAGGAGAAACTCTTAGTTTTGGATCATTACATATTACACACCTTTCTCACTCTGTAGTAGTTACTAAGTCTCTTTTTTAAATAAGAGACCTAAATAAAATTCTCTTTCCCTGTGTGAATATGGAAGGCTTACTGCTAAGCAAAGTATGTCAAACTTTGAAAGATACACACTGTATATCCCCACTCAGTATGTACCAAATGTCTGCACTTTATGGCAGAAATCGAAAGATCCAAAGATATGATAGTAGGAAGAATAAGTGTAGATACCAAAGTCTGTAAGGAGGAGATGTGGATGGTAGAGGGTAGATGGGAGGAGCAAAAGGAATAAACATTTAGCAGACCCAAGAATGTAAAATTCTCTATTGAAAATTATATACATGGGGTAATATCCTTGATTTGTCAAAAGTAAATAAATAAATAAATAAAATGGGGGCTGGAGGAGTCTCCTTATGAGGCTCCAGGCTCATAGTATCTCACTAATACTAATTATATTTGTATTTATTTTCATGGTTACCAACTATTTAATATATGACAAGTGAAGTTAGCTTTCCATTTGTAATTATATTAAATATTGGATTTACTTTTTATTTGTTTGTTTGTTTTAATTTTTTCCAGAGAGCATATTTGTTGCTGAGGAGAGACAGAGAGAACAGGAAAGTAAGAAAGCATTCCTCCAATAGGGGTATAGTCACACTGAAATCCCTCCTCCTCCATTTCAAAATCTTTCCTTTCAGGTCAGCAGATGGTGTAGCAGTTACATCAGTGGACTCCAACATGACTAAGAAGAGTTCAAGTCCCAGACCTGGAGATTTTAAAATCATGCCAGGTGTGTGTGTATGTGTGTCCAAGATCCTGGGAGGAGAAAACAAGAGAAGGGACTGCGGCATGGACATCCCCCCTGGGGGGTGATTTCTCAGTTTCTCTTTCACTGTCTCTTTTTCTTGTCCTTCTCTCCAGGGAGTGAGTGTGCCCTAAGGCAAAAACCTCTTTTTTTAAAAAAAAAATCTTTACTTTCAGGATTTTGAGCATGCACGCACATGCACCTGGTGTATTTCTTAAGCTTCTCAGTCCAAGACTTGAACCACACAGTTTAAGAACCTCTGCCCTGTGGGATCTGACTATCTTAACCACTAGACACCAGGTTGACCCAAACGTTTTCTTTTAAATCAATTTATTTACAATATTAAGGTAGATAATTTAAGAAGAATATTAAGCAGACAGAGCACAGGAAGAAAGTTATTACAGCAACAATTGTAAAGGTAGTTAACATATTACTAAAGTTGGGGCACACCTGCCTGATCCAACTCTGTCCTGCTTTACTGTCTTTTGTTTCTTTGTAAGGTTTTTGCCGTAGGGCATGCGTGCCTGCTGGAAAGGAGAGAGACAGTGAAAGGGAAAATGAGAAGTCACTCCCCAGGGCAGATGGTCATGTTGTAATCCCTTCCTCTTCCATTATCCTTCTGGGATTTGGAGCACACATGTACATTTGTCCGATGTGATTTTCAAGCTGCCAGGTCTGGGACTTGAACCACGGTCAGCCATGAGGGAGTCTTTGCCTTAATGACTACGCCACTACTGGCACCACCCTGCTTTACCTTCTTTACGTAGCTCCTGCAGGACTGTGAAACACAAAGGGAAGAGTGACCTCATTTAGGCTGGACACCAGCAGCATTTTCTGGGTGAGAAACTCTGAATTTGCTCATGCTTTTTAATAATCTCCCAATTAAATGCAACTGTTGTGAGATATAGCCCAATTTGAAGTGTACAATAAAACCTAGAATATAGCTTTGGGAGTTGTGGGCCCGTAGTCTCTGAAAAGCAGACGGCAGGTAAACTGCTGAGCGGGTTTCTTTTTTCCTTCCCAATTATACCAAAAAAAAAATAAATAAAATAAATAAAATAAAACACAAAAACACCCTTCCCGCAAATGATGAATGTGAATGCGGTCACCATCTCTACATATATGTTTCCCCAAACTTTAAGCCCTCAATCAAGAGAATTAGGTGGAAAAAAAAGTTTCACACCAATGCTGTTTTGTCATTCTAGGCTGCTGGAAATGGATTTTAGTAGTCATTGTTACTTTCTTTCTTGCTTTCTTTCTTTTTTTTTTTGGAGAGGTTTTTGCTACAGAAAAGACAGAGAGAGACAGAGAGACAGAAAGCAAGAAATCACCCCCCAGGGGGGGATGACCATGCCGCAATCCCTTCTCCTCCATTCTACTCTCAGGATCTTGGACATGCACACGCACTCGGTGTGAGTTTAAGCCACTGGGTCTGGGACTTGGACTGCGGTTGGCTACATGGGAGTTCAGCAACACAGCCATTATGCTAACTGCTGGTCCCGATTGTAACTTTCTAATAGGAGACCAACAATTGAGAGTGACAGACAACAATGAAGTCATCACAGAAGTCTCTGCTCCAATCCTTAAGTGAATATGATTATTTTGAAAAATAACCAGTGTACAGTAAGCTTACACTGACAATGACAACACGTTTACCAGGAAATTTGGACAAAAGAAGAAGAAGATTAAGAAAAAATAAATCTAGGTCCAAAACAATGGTGACGGGAACCAGTCGGTAGCGTGGTGGTGAAGGTGTGGATCCCACGGGGCCAACTGTGTGGGTCAAATCCTGGACCTGGCAGCTTGAAGAACGCACCAGGCATGTATGTGTGCAAGCTAAAGTCCTGAAAGGAGAATGGAGGAAAGGGGAATGTGCTATGGCCATCCTCCTTGGGAGGTGCATTCTCACTTTCTCTCTTTGTCTCTCTAGTGAGTGCATGCCTTGTAGAAAATTGAAAGAAAAAAATAAATGGTGACAAAAGATACCATAAACAAATTTAAAAGGCCATGATCTGGGAGGTTATAACATAGCTAACAGATACAGGATCAGATACAGTATTTCACACACACACACACACACACACACACACACGTACATGTAAAACTCCTACAAAGTAATAAGGCAGAAAAATAGTGTTTAAATAAGCAAGTCACGGGACCAGTAGATGGCATAATGGCTCTGTTGCTGGACTCCATGTAGTCAACCGCGGTTTGAGTCCCAGACCTGGTGGCTTAAGTTCATGCCGGGCATGTGTGCGTGCATGCCCAAGATCCTGAGAGGAGAATGGAGGGGAAGGGATTGCGGCATGGCCATCCCCCCTGGGGGGTGATTTCTTGCTTTCTGTCTCTCTGTCTCTGTCTTTCTGGTGAGCACACACACCCTATAGCAAAAACATCTCCCCCCAAAAAATGATAAATAAATAAATAAGCAAGCCACAGGACAGAAACACCAATACCCAATAAGTAAAGAACAAATAGTTCAATCCCTTTACTACTGGGTTGTTAGAAAAGTCACGAGACATTTTGCACAGAGAAACATAGAAAAAATACGTCATGACTTCCAACAGTCTGAGAGGAATATATCTTAAAAATAACAAGATGCCATTTTGTACCTGTTACAGTAGAGCACATTTGAATGTCTGATAGTACTAAGAGTTGGTGAGGAAGCAGAGAAACAGTAACCTTTATACCCTTAGGTAGGAAAATAGTTGCCTCTATTTTAGAGCAATTTGACCCTATCCGTTAAACTGCAGAATGTACACACTCTTAACTAGCAGTTTTTCCTTCAGGTAAAAACCTAGAGAAGCACTTGTGGACACAGAGAGTCACATGCTACTGTGGCATTTCTAATAGTGGGAAAAGAAATAATCCCAAATAGGGATTAGAAGTAATCTCTGGGAAAAGAAACAATTCCAAATAGGAGAAAAACTGAATAAACAACAGCATAGACATACCATGAGATATTATGAAGCAATTAAAACAAGTGAAGTAAATCTATATGGATTAACATGGAAGGATCTTGGAAAACCTCAAAGGATTGTCCAACAGGGAGGACAGAGTACAGAAGTCTGACTGCTTTTTCCTCTTTTCCAAAGTCCTTTCCAAAGGGCCTGAAGGCAGTCATGCCCACAAACATTAACAGACCATTTTGATCCATAGGTAACAGGATTCTTTCTACATCCCGCCCTGGCATGGTATCTTTGTGATGTATATTAAGCCTCCTTATCTTTGTTAAAATACATTTTCTTTCCGATCTCAGCAACCTTCCTTTTCCAATCACCAACCTAAAACTGTAAAACCCACCTATAACCTACAAGCCCACTTCCACATGTCTTGCCTTTTGGGGCCAGACCAATGGAAGACTCTTCACTAAATTCAGAACTCTGTCTCTTGCTCTCAAAATCAAATAAAAGGAACCCCTGTACCTGTTCACCCTGAGAAAGGCATGTTTTGCCTCCTCTGCGGGCCTAAGTCACTCAAATTCGTGCTTGGAAATAAACTGCATTAATTATTTTTTTCCAAAGTTGGTATTTCCATCAACAATCTTCAAGAAATGCTGATGAATGAAAAATCCAGTTGCAGAAAAAGTACACATAATATTATACCTATATAAGAGATTCCCTTCCTAAAACAATGCTAGCTAGGGACTTAATGCTATTGATTTGCACGTACTGTGCTTAAAGGCATAAAAAATACTTCAGAGAATACAGAGTAAACTAGTAATCGCTATTGGTAGTGAGTAGGGTATTGTAGAGTTGAGGGGATATAGTAATACATATTGTGGAAGGGGTCTAAGGTGACTAACTTCTCTGTTATATTTTATTTTAACTTTTCAAGAAGTTCATCTTTCTGTATTATCTGAGCAATTTAAATAATACGACAGAATGTAAAAAGAAAAACAGTAAAGCTCTAGGAAAAACTGAGAGAAGGGGTGAGAGAAGTTGGCCCAGGAATGCAGGGAGAGTCTATGATTATTTATTTATTTTTTTTGGAGAGGTTTTTGCTATAGGGCGTGTGCGTTCACCAGACAGACAGAGGGAGACAGAGAGACAGAAAGCGAGAAATCACCCCCCAGGGGGGGTGCCCACACCGCAATCCCTCCTCCATTCTCCTCTTGGGACCTTGGGCATGCACGCACACGCGCTTGGCGTGAGTTTTAAGCCACTGGGTCTGGGACTCGAACCGTGGTCGACTACATGGGAGTCCAGCAACATAGCCATTACGCTAACTGCTGGTCCCGAGAGTCTATGATTTTATTGAAACTCATGAGAACACTGACTGACTTGAATTCATCATGCAGAAGGCCGTGCACATGGTGCTTTGTAAATGAACCCTCTCTGGGACTTTGCAAGGCTCACAGGCTCCTTGGGGCCCATGCCTCTCTACTTGATCTGAGAAAAAGGTTGAGATCTCACTAATAAGACTCAGAGCTACAGTCTAACAATCCTTGGTGGAAGGAGATTCAAAAGGAGAATGCACACGCAGTGTAAAGGAATCTTTCTCTGCTTCTTTATTAAATTGTTATATCCACATATAGCACTTTAGCAACCGAAATAAAGTCCTCTAATGTGGCCTCCTGGTAATAATACTGTAAAACAATCCGAAATGGCAATAACTCTCTGGTTTCTTCAGTTGGAGTTTTGAAATTTGCGGTGCTTTCCCCAAGAACCGCAACTTGGTAAAATGCACAGCGATTAGAAAGCGGATTCTCTTCTTAAATGGCTTGAAATTCATGTCCTTTTTAATTGCCCAGAATTCATGTCACTTGTGTGAAAAAGCTATAAACAGACACAATCATAAAAACACACTTAGACATCCTGAACAAAATCAATGCCATATTATTTTAGTTTATTATTCCTGGTAGAGTTCACACTGGTCTTCCTCCTTTGATATTTATTTATACCAAAGAAGCGAAAGAACATAAATGCCACACTTGGGACAGCACTAATGCTGGAATTGAGTAGAATACATATAGCTGCTGCCTTAATTTAAAAAACGAAAGCAGTCTTTACGAATCAACCTCACATAATATAGGACAAAGCTGAAGGTCACTGTATTATTCATTTAAAAAGGCACTGATAAGGATTAAAATGAAGGTTCATGAGATTTGAAGAACGGTTAGCTTGTGTAAATGGCTTTTTCCTTCTTAACAGGGGATGATGGTGGAGGTGGGGGGATGATAAATAGTATAAGAAAGAATATACCTCCCCTCCTCCCCAGCTTTGTTATTTTTCTCTTTGGAACCCCTAAGCTCTTTATTCAAGAGGTCCTCTGCTATTCACAACTTTGCTGCTCTTATGAAAAATTAATGATTGCTTTCTCTTCAACAGAAAACTGTCTTATTTTGCAGAAGATTAACAAAGAGGACTCGGTGCACAAGTGAGTCTCTCAGTGGGGGAAGCTCCTTTCACACCAACCCATTGTGGCTGAAGGAAAATACCCTGTTAGTTCAAGGACAGCAAGTAAATAGATGGTGTGCAGCCTGGCACAGACAGGAGGACAAGGACTACAGCCTTCACAAAAGGGACGTGCCAACAAAAACAGCCTGCCCCCCATAGCAGGCTGACCCCATGGCCTGCTCACTGACTCCTTTGTGCAGGCTCCGAGTGCCACGCTGCGTTAGCAAGCTATTGTTCTGCAGGCGGATTTTCTGCTTGGGGTTAACAGGTGAGAGCGGTTATCTGGTATGCAACAGCAAGAACAAAATAGAGGATGCTTTTAGTTAAGCTGCCAACACTCAGCGGGCACTTTTGAAAACATCACAGCTCTGTATTACATCGTTCTTGAATGGAAGACCTGGGTGGGGTGGGGTGGGGTGGGGTGGTAAGGGGAGAGTGTAGAATTGCAAAAAATAAAAATAATTTGGGGTTGGCCCCATAAAGTAGTGATTAAGGAAGCCATAGACCATGTGGTCAACCACGGCTCAAATCTCAGCCCTGGTGGATTGAAACACACACTGGGCACATGTGCATGAGTGTCTCAATCCCAATGCAATGAAGACATGGAGGAGAAGGGACTGCAGTGTGAACATGCCCCATTGAGGGTTTCCTTCCCTCTGTCTCTGTCTTGCTCTGGTGAGTACACATACCCTGTAGCAATTAAAAAAAAAAGGAAAGAAAAGAATTTGGTTCATATCCTATCATATAAATGTGTTGGTCTTCATTTTAATACCTAGTAGTAGTCATTAAGGAATTTCTGGTGAAATTCCACTCTTACTAATTAAAAGCCCTACATTTTAACATCAGTTTGCATGTCAACTGCATTCAATCTCTATTGATCACATCTTCTTTAGAGTTGAAGAAACTGAAGCATAGAGAGCCTAGTTTGATTACTGGTCAGTCAGTGGGAGACTGGGTCTCAAACTCAGATCTTTTCACTGAAGCCCAGAGCTCTATGGTGGACTGGTAGAGAGACATCCACATTCCCCAATCTAGGTATCCAGCTAGCCAGAGGCCGAGCACAGAACAGACTACACAATATATGGTCAGAATGACAGGGCCCCTTACCCTCTCACATCTGTTAGAGACAAAAGGTAAGTGTTGGCAAGGGTGCAGAGAAAAGGGAACCCTTGTCTATGTGGGAAGGATTGTAAATTAATACAACCATTGTGGAAAATAGTATGGAGGTTCCTCAGAAAGTCAAAAACTAAAAACAGTATTAAAAATAGAATTACCAAGGCCAGCCTGGTGGTGTAGTGGTTAAGGCAGCTGGATTCCACATAGCTGACTGTGTGGTTTGAGTTCTGGACTCAGTGGCTTGAAAAACATGCTGAGTGCATGTGTATGTATACCCAAAATCCTGAAAGAATAGAGGAGAAGAGACTACAATGTGGTCATTCCTCCTGGGGGAATGCTTTCTCTGTCTCTGTCTCTGGTGAGCACAAATACCTTATAGTCAATTAAAAAGAAAATAGAATTACTAGGGCCAAGTAGTGGCATGGTGGTTAAGGTGGCTGGATTTCATATGATCCACTGCACAATTCCAGTCCTGGACCCGGTAGATGGAAAAACACACCAGCATGTGCGCGTGTGTGCCCAAACTTGCAAGAGGAGAATGGAAGGGAAGGGATTGTGGCATGATCATCCCCCCACCGGGAATATTTTATCACTTTCTCTCTCTCTCTCCCCTTTCTTTTTCTAGCAAGCACATGTGTCTTATACCTAATTAAAAAACAAAAACAAAAAAAAAAGAAAAAAGAAAAGAGAATTACCAAGTGACCCAGCAATCCTAAAGGCATTTAAATCAATATGCTAAAGAAATCTCTATACTCGCATGTTCACTGCAGCATTATTTACAATAACTAAAATATGGAAACAGTCTTGGTGCCCATCACTCGACACACAGAGAATACTATTCAGCCTTAAGAAAGAAGGAAGTTCTATTGTTTGCCACAATAAGGATGAATCTGGAGGACATTATACTAAGTGAAGCCAGGCACAGCAAGACAAATACCACATGACCTCACTAATAAGTAGATCTAAAAATGTCAAATCCATAGATGTTGAGAGTAGAATGGTGATTACAGGGGATGGGGAAGATGGGTGGATAGGGAAAGGGAAAAAGTTGATCAAAGGGTACACAGTTTCAGTTAGACAAGAGCAATGAGTTTTAGTCATCTATTGCCCAAAGTGCTGACTACAATAAATAATAATGCATTGTATATTTCAAAATTTCTAAGAGTAGATTTTTCAATGTTTTCCAGACCCCCCCCCAAAAAAAAAGTGAGGGGATAAGTTTGATTAGCTTGATTTAATCTTTCCATAGTGTATGCATTTAAAAAAAACCATTATATTATACCCCAGAAATATATAATAGATATTATGTGTTAATTTAAAAGAAAGCACAAAAGAGCCACCGACCTGATGCTAAATACAGAGTAGTGAGTGAATTCAACTAGCACATATTTGGCATCTACACTGCCTTGGCCTTAAGTGACTTACAGAATTGTGGGGGGAGGTGGAGCCAGATGAATATTCACCCAGGTCACTATCCAATCAAACTTTTAAAAAGGGCCAGACTTTTGGAGATGCGGTTCAAGAGTATATCTTTCCTTATGCTGTCCCCATAGCCTCGCAGTTAAGTGAATCACGTGGTTGATCATGGAAATCCTGGCCCTGGTGACTTAAAAACATGCTGGGTGCATGTGCATGTGTGGCCAAAATCCTGATATGCCCAAAATCCTGATGGATAGGAGGAAAGGAGGAAAAAGTATTCCAGCATAATCACACTCATTAAGAGGGTGCTTGCTTTCTCAGGTGAGTTCTATACACTCTCTGGAAATAATTTTAAAAAGTATATCTTTCCTTTTTTGTTTGTTTATAAATTATTATTATTATTATACAGATTTTTGCCATAGGGCACATGCACTCTCCAGAGAGACAGAGAGGGGGAAAATCAGAACTCACTCCCACGGGGGATGGCATGCTGCAATCCCTTCTCTTCCATTTTCCTTTCAGGATTCTGGGCATGCATGCACATGCACCTGGTGTGTTCTTTTCAAGCTGCCAGGTCCAGGACTTGAACCACAGAGTTGGCCATGTGGGATCCAGTGCCTTTACCACAACACCACAGTGTTTATAGAAAGCAAGCACTGAGTTTGCATGATGGAGAATCTACAAGAATTTTGCGTTCACCAGTTCTGCTCGGCAGTGTTCGTATTTATTTATTGTTCTGTATTACTAATGGCATATGAAATGACAAGTAGAGAAGTCAGCTGCTCTTTAACTGGTATATACTTTTCAGAGAGCACCAGATTCACAATGTTTCTGCTCATTTATAAGATTCTTAAATTATCTGAGGGACAATGCCTGCCAACCACGGCGGCGTGCTTTCTCTGTGCCAAGCACTGCTCTAGGACATTCTGTGTTATGACTAATCTAATCTTCGCAGCAGTACCAAGAGGTACTATTGTATTATTACCTCATTTTACAGATGAGGAAACAAAGAATCAAAGAATTGCATAAGGTTTCCACCTTACCAGCAGATGGCAGAACTAGGAATCAAAACCATAGATTGCCCTTAGTCTGATGTGGTTTCTATCTGAAGAGAGAAGTTATTTAAAACAATTTTTAAACACCCAGAATTTGTTTCCAGCACTATGATAGATAACAGATCCCAATAATCAGAAAAATCCAGGGGAAAAAAATAGTCATAAACAGACATGTTCAAAGAGTACTCAGTGAAAAAAGCAAAATCAATTCTTGCTTTAAAATCTATTATAAGGATTTTACTACTGTCAACATTTTATTATTAGATATGAAAAAATCATTACTACCACCACACAACATTCACAACGTAAAAAAATGAATTTTGTTCCTTAAGGAAAATGCAATAAATATGCACAAGAAAATATTTTCTCTCAGACATGACAACCAGCCAATAAATCAGGAAGTCATACATCAGTTTCATCTCTTTTCCTAGAACTTAACATATGAAGATTTAGTAAGACATGCAATCAGTTCAACGAGAATGAGAAAAACCTGTTAGAAGTCACCAGTAAAGTCTAAAATGCAAAATGGCTGCATGACATAACAGGTTTAAAAGACAAGCTGTAAGCAGGGAGTAAATATTTACCACACACCTAGTAAACACAGGACTGTTAGCCAGAAACAATAGAGCACTCTTACAAATCAATAAGATAAGCGATAGAAAAAAGCACCAATGATATATTCAAGGATTTTAGAGAAAAGGAAATGCCAGTGGCCAATAAACATGGAAGGATGTTGAGCAACACTAGTAACGAGAGGAAGACGAATTGAAACCATAATAAGCTATCTATATTAGGCCATATCACACGCTGGTGTTTAAGTGTGGGAAAACAAATGCTCTCATATACCGTGGGTGGGAGTATCAAGGACACGGCAAATTTAGAGTTATTTTGGAAGTACCTAGTGATATAAAAAATGGACAAGTTATATGATCTTAAAATTATCTGCCCATGGAGCCAGTCAGTAGCATGATGCTTGGGGTGGCTGGATCCCACATGGGTGACTGTGAAGTTCAAGTCCCAGACCAGCAGCTTGAGAGACACACAGGGTGTTTGCGCATGTGTATCCAAAGTCCCAACTGGAGAACGGAGGAGAGAGGATGGCAGTGTGGCCATCCCTCCAGGGAGGATGTTTCCCCTATCTCTCTTCAATGAGTGCAAGCACTCTATAGCAAAATTTAAAAAAAAATATTTTTTTTTTGCCTGGAGAAATAATTGGGCAGATACTCTGAAGGATATGTACAAAGACATTCACTATAGCATAATTTGAAATATGAAAATCTGAACACAATCTCAATATTCATCAGCAAGGGAATGGGTAACTAAACTATGATATGTTCATATAATACTAGGTTGTCAGGGGACCAGCAGATGGTGTAATGGTTACTTTGCTGGGCTCCCATGTAGTTGACTGTGGTTCGAGTCTCAGACCTGGTGGCTTAAAACTCACACCAGATACATGTTCATGCATGCCCAAAATCCTGAGAGGAGAATGGAAGAGAAGAGATTGTGGCACGGCCATCTCCCGTGGGATGTCTGTCTCTGGTGAGTGCATGTGCCCTATAGCAAAAATCTCTCTCTAAAAAAAAATTAGATTGTCAGAAAAGTCATGAAGCATTTTTGCATAGAAAAACATAGAAGAACATGTTGTGACTTTTCTGACAACCTAATATAATAGTCGAGGATGTTAATCTAGCTTTAAACATAATGAAATACACAGTGCTCAAAAATGATAAATGAAAAAAGCTGCAGGAAAAAGTACAGTGTGTATCATTTATATAAATGTTAAAAAATAAGAACAATAATAATACTATGTGTTTCTTTTTTTGCAATAATTATTTATTTAATGTTACTTATTTATTCATTTTATTTTAATGTGACCAGACAGAGAGAGAGAGAGAGAGAGAGAGAGAGAGAAAATGAGAATCAAGCCACAGGGTCCAGGGCTTGAACTGTGATTGGCCATGTGGGAGTGTCCAGTGCCTTAACCACCATGCCACCTGCTGGTCCCCAATACTATGTGTTTCTAAGGATATGCAGATACCTACACACACACACACACACGCACATACTCAAAAGTGTGCTATTGGGTCATTGGAAAAATTATGACATTATTTTTCTATGCTTTTCTATGCAAAAATGTGTCATGATTTTTCTGATGACACAATATTTTTAAAAAGGAGAATTCATTTATATATTAACTGAATAAGATATTTTACATAAACAGTAAAAAAGTCAGACTCCAATGTGCCAATGATTAATTCTGGGTGGTAAGAATTTGTCTGATTGTTCTTTTTACTTCTATTTTTAAAAGGGTTTATATATTTTTCAGTTTCCAAAAATAAAAAATATATATAACTTAAAAAATCAATAGAAATGTAACGCAATTTTCAGCTGAACCTGCAATGACATTCTCTACCTCTTGTTATGAGCTTTTCTTTATTTTTATCTTACGCAATTATGCTCTCAAATAAAGACAAATTAGAGTGAGAACACTCTGAGCCTCCATTTCTTTCAACAAAAAGGGACACAATATATTTGGGCAACATCTTTTTTTGGTCTAAGAGTGCTCTGAAATAGAGGCATACATTTCATAAGTAATGGATGACACTGTTTGGAAGACTTCAAGTGCATGGGTTGTAAGCCATTTCCTGGAATCCCATAAAGACATTGTACTTTGGGATTTAAATAACAGCTGCAGCAAAGAATTCACTTTGCCATTCTCCCGGTCATATCTAAAGTGCAGGATGGTATAATGGTTCGGAGCTAAGTTGTCAATACAGTAACGTGTTCTTATTTAAACTTAAACTAGCTAAAACTAAAGAAAATGAAATATTGAGTTCCTCAGTGACATCAGTCACACGTCAAGTGCTCAAAAGCCTCTGAGGCTAGAAGACACACATCGTACAGACAGAACATTTCCATCATTACCTAAGGTTCCACTGGACAGCACTGGTTTAAAGCTTGGATGCTTGAGCCAAACTCTCTGGACCCTGGTTTCAACTATCACTTATAAACTACATGGCTGTAAGCAATTTTAAAAAATGATTTGTGCCTTGTGGGTCAGGAGGTAGCATGGTATTAAAGGTGCTGGACTCCCATGTGATGGACTGCAGTTCAAGTCCCGGATCTGGTGGCTTGAAACTCACATTGGGTTGTTGTAAGGATTAAACAATCTAATTAATATATGTAAAGCTAATTTTTTATTTTTAAATTTTAATTAATTAATTAATTATCATCATAATCTTGTTTATATCACATTGCATCACATATCTTATAGTGTATTATATTTCTTTTTCCAGAAGGAATACTATGTATATCAGTCAAGACAAACACATTACTATCCACATCATTGTATAGCTTTTCATAATTTTTTCCAGATTATTATTATTTTTATTCTCATTATTTTTTTAAACATTCAATCACTATATATCATTTTGCTTATAAAAATAATTTACCCAACATGAAATACTTCTCAGACCAGTCCATTTGAGAATACTATACATGTTATCATCAACAGGTAATAAACCATGTCTGTGTCCCATTACTGTCATGCCTCTCTATTTATTCTCTTACTATTCTTTACACTCTTTCCTTCTCCCACCCCATTCCACACTGTCTTCAACATTCCTAACTATTTTCACTGCTTTTATGCCCTCCAATATTTCAATCTCTACCATAAAATGTGGAGAGTCGGTATATATTAAATGTATACCATACAATATCTTTCTTTCATATCCTGGCTTGCTTCACTCGGCAATAGATCTTCCATATCTGACCACTTTCTATTGAATGCCAGGGTCTTGCTGTTTTTTATGGCTGAGTAGTATTCCATAGAGTATATGTGCCACATTTTTTTCAATCCATTCATCTGTTTGTGGACATTTGAGTTGGTTCCATGTCTTAGCGATTGTGAATAATGCTGCAATAAACATTGATGTGCAAGCGTGTAAAGCTGATTTTAACATTATAAACATCATATGAATAGCAAGCTATTATCTTCCAGCTGGCTTAACTGTGATAGGAAAGTGCCACATGGCTCTTGTCACCTCTTACTAGCAAAGCATCATGACATGGCAGAGGATGTGTATGCTCTAGTTCCCCCAGAGAAGATCCTTGTTCTCCTGTGAGCCTGACAGTCCATATAATTGTGAATGTTCATGGAACACTGGATCATAATTCCGTGATTTTTTTTTCAAGTTGAAATTTAGAAAATTTTCAACCACTAATTAACTCATTCATTCAACAGGCACTCATTGGTAGTTTTTATGTGTCAAACACTGTTCTAGATAGTGGGGAATATATTAGTGAACAAAGCAGGTAAGGATCCCTAGTTTGTTACACTCTAGGGGAAGCACAAACAATAAATACACACACACACACACACACACACACACACATTCTATAGCATGCCAGAAGGTAATAAATACTGTGCGAAAACCAGAGGCAGTTAAGGAAATCTGAAGTTGAGAGCTGAGTAGAGTCAGTGTGTGGTTTTAGAAAGGGGGTAGAGTAGGGCTCAGGGGGTAGAGTAGGGCTCACTGAGAAGGTGCCATTTGAGCACTGACTTGAAGGAGGTGAGAGTGAGGATAGCAGATAATATAGAATATGCCTGACAGAGTAACAGTCAATGAAAGGGGACTGAAGCAAGGGCACAGCAGAAAAACAAAACAAAACAAAACAAAACAAAACAATACCCAAGGGCCAGAGTGCAGTGAGGGATGGGAGAGAGTTCAAGAGGTGAAGAGTCTGGGAAAGCAAGAGTGTAGAGACCTGTCAGCCATTGTAAGAACTTTGGCTTCTACTTGGAGTGAGATGGGATCCTTTGGGTGGTTTTGAAAGGAATAACATGATCTGACTTATGTTTCAAAAGGTCATGATGGCTACTGTACTGAGAACAGACTATGGAGACTTCTGTGATTTCAGTGGTCCCTCCAAAACTCCTGTTGAAATTGCATTGTCATGTGATGGTATTAAGAGATGGGACCTTTGGGGCCAGTGGGTAATGTGGTGGTTGAAGTGCTAGACTCCCACATGGCTGATCACAGTTTGAGTCCCTGACCTGGAAGCTTGTTTTCTTGTTTTTGCTCTCCTTTCTGTCTCTTGCTCTGTCTCTCTCCAGTGAGTACACATTCCTTAAAGCAAATTACAAAATAATTACAATAATAAATAAAATTGAATAAATAAGTCTTTACGAAGAGAGAGAGAGATTGGACCT
This sequence comes from Tupaia tana, assembly GCA_026018925.1. NCBI lineage: Eukaryota > Metazoa > Chordata > Mammalia > Scandentia > Tupaiidae > Tupaia > Tupaia tana. The sequence goes on from JAKSZU010000018.1 coordinate 37,811,357, forward strand.
TTAAGAGGTGATTAGTGCAGGAAAGCTCTGCCCTCATGAATTAATTAATGTTGTTACTATGGGCGTGAGTCAGTTATCATGGGAATGGACTCCTGATAAAAAATAGAAACGTGGCTCTATTTCCCTTCACTATCTCACATGCTTGCTTCCACTTTTGCTCATGGATTATCCACAGCAGATAATCAGCACTATGGACTATACAGCCTCCAGAACCATTTGTTTGTTATACATTACCCAGTGTGTGGTATTTTGTTAATGGCAGCAGAAAATGAACTAAGACAGAAAATTGGTACCTAGAAGTAGATCTGTTGCCATAATAAATATCTGAAAAATGAAAAAGCAACTTTTGAACAGGCTAATGGGTAGAGGCTGAAAGAATTTAGAGGAACAGGCTAGAAAAAGCCAAGACCACTATAAATGGAGCAGTAAAGGCGATTATGACTAGGGTTCAGAAGACAGAGAGAGGCACTGGGAAAGTCTGAGACTTCTTAGAGATTACTTACGTGGGTCATGACCAGAATGTTGGTAGGAATATGGATGGTAAAGGTCATTCTGATGAGGTCTCATATGGAAATGAGAAACTCAGTATTGGAGTCTGAAGTCAAGGGCATCTTTGTTAAAAAGTAGCGAAGATGTTAGCAGAATTATGTCGGTATCTTAGGAATTTAAGGAATGCAGAACTGAAGAGCAGTGTAAACTAGAATCTCTGGTGGAAAAAATACCTAAAAAGCAAAGAATTCAGGCTGCTGTGTGACTACTTTTAATTGAAAACATGCGATGTGAGAGAAAAGAAATGACTCAAAGACAGAATTTGAAAAATTCACAGTCCTACCAGGTGAAGAATGAAAAAGTTTGTTCATGGGGCCAGCAGGTGGCATGGTGGTTAAGGTTCTGGATTCCCACAGGACCAACTGCAGTTTGTATACGGCATGTATCTTTCAAAATCTGGTTCACTTTGCTTAACATTAAGTTCCTCCATAGAAGCATTAAAAATAGTTATAGACCCTGGAGACAATGTGGAAGAGGGGGAGAATGTAAGGAAAGAAATTAAGGAGGAAAATAGAGAAGCAAGACATGTATTGGACACAAAAATGGGTTATTATCTGTTGATGATAATGTGTTTTGTATCCTCAACTGGACTGGTTTGAAACATTCATATTGGGGGCAGGCAAGTATGGTGGGTAAAGGCACTGGATTCCCACATGACTGACTGGGGTTTGAGCCCCGAATCTAGCAGTATGCTTTTGCACTTTCTCTCTCTGTCTCTCTTACTCTGTCCCTCTCTGATCAAATTGAAATAAACAAATGAATAAATAAATAAATTTAAATAAAATAATTCTTTTTTTTTTAAAAAAAAAGAAACGTATTCATGTTGGGTAAATTCAACTTACAAGCAGTGATGCATAGTAATTAAATGTATAAAATAAAATAAAAATTAATTAATTAATTTAAAAAATTAAGTCCTCTATATTCAGCCACTTTGAATCAAGCAATAGGATCTTATTGTTTCTTATAGCTGAATATTGTTCCCTAGTATATATGTGCCACAGTTTTTCAACTCAGTCATCAGTTTTTAGACACTTAGGTTGGTTCCATGTTTTAGCAATTGTGAATAATGCTGCAATAAACAGGGATGTACAAATGTCTTTCCAACGGAGTGTTTCTTTTTTTATCTGAAATTTATTTTTCCAATGGAGTGTTTCCTGTCTTTTGGGTAAATACTAAGGAGTGAGATTACTGGGTCACATGCTAGTTTTAGCTGTAGGTTTTTGAGGTGCCTCAGTATTGTTTTCCACAGAGGTTGAACTAACTTACATTCTCCAACTGCGTAAGAGGGTTCTCTTTTTACTACAGCCTTGCCAGCACATGTCACTCTTTGTTCGTTTTTGTTTTGTTTTGATCACAGCCATTCTAACTGGAGTTATATGGTATCTCATTGTGGTTTTAACTTGTATTTCCTTTATGACAAAAGACTTGGAACTTTTCCCTTTAGGTCATTTGTACATCTTCTTGCTGGCCCACTTTCTAAGTTTATTTTTATTCATGATAAAGAACACGTGACCAGAGAGGAAGAGAAAAAGAGAAAGTGAGAGAGGATGGAAGGCCCCCAACAACAACAACAACAACAACAAATGGACCTGGCCACTGCTGAAATAATTTTTCCTTCAATACTCCACCTCAGCAGGATCCTCGGCACATGCACATATGCCTGGTGTGAAGCCAATGGGAGGCCAGGATTTGAACCCCAGTCAGCCATGTGGGATCCAACCTCTGTTTCCAGTGTTAGCCACTGAGCATGGGGCCAGCCCTGCTAATAGAACTTTTTTAAAGGAAAAATGAGTCTTTTTATTTTATCTAAATACTTCATGATATGCCCCAATTCCTTGAGTTGAGGTTTACAGGAGAACAATTGCTTTCATTATTCTGTGAAGGAACTCATCATATACTAAGATGCAAGGACAAAGCTTTTTCCTCAGTTATTTACTTTAAGTAACTGGTTATTCTAGCACAAGTTACCATATGCAGATGGTCCTCGACTTACAATGATTCAACTTACAATATTTTGACTTTATGATGGGGCAGGGTGCCATATGTTTTGTTTTAAAAAAAAAAACTGATAATGACTTTGACTTGAAATAATAAGGGTTGCATTCTTTTTACTTTCAATACAGTATTCAACGAATTACATTAAATACTCCATATTTTAATATAAAATGGGCTTTGTATTAGTAGATTTTACCAGACTATAGGGTAAGTGTTTTGAGCATGTTTAAGGTAGGTTAGGCTAAGCTATGATGATGGTAGGTTTAGCTGTACAAGTCACTTTTTTTTTTTTTTTTTTTTTGGAGAGGTTTTCGCTATAGGGCGCGTGCGCTCGCCAGACAGACAGAGAGACATAGAGACAGAAAGCGAGAAATCAGCCCCCAGAGGGGATGGTCACGCCGTAATCCCTTCTCCTCCATTCTCCTCTCGGGATCTTGGGCACGCACGCACACGCACCCGGCGTGAGTTTTAAGCCACCGGGTCCGGGACGTGAACCACGGTCGACCACGTGGGAGTCCAGCGACATAGCCATTACATTAACTGCTGGTTCCCAATTGTACAAGTCATTTTTGACTGATGATATTTTCAACTTAGGAAGAGTTTATTGGGTCATAATCCCATTGTAAGTCTAGAAGCATCTGTACTTTGAAAGGATTAAGGTTACATTGCATGGGGTTGGGAGGTGGCATGGTGGTTAAGGAGCTGGACTCCCACATGACTGACCATGGTTTGAGTCCTGGACCTGGTCACTTTACCTCTCTGTCTCTCTCTGGTCAAATAAAATAAATAAATAACGATGATGAATAAAATTAATTTTTTTTAAAAAAGAGGTTACACTGGGGCCAGCAGGTGGCGTGGTGGTTAAAGGGACTGGATTCCCACATGGCTGACTATGGTTCAAGTCCCAGACCTGGCAGCTTACTCTCTGTTTCTCTCTGGTCAAATTAAATAATGAATAATAATAATAAATGAAGTTAAATAAAATAATTATTTTATAAAAAAAAGTTACATTGCATGAATCCTTGAGAGGGACTGTAACTGCGGGTAATGGCCTAGAGCTCTTTTTATGGCAATTCTTACACTTGCTTCATTTATAAAGTTAGCTCTTAATGAGGAGGCAGAGACGAGGAGCAGAAAATCTGTGTGCTGAGACGATACATAGGGAAGATCTCTGGATGAAGATTTGGAGAGGAAGACCCTTCATATCATGTTTGTGCAGGTCACATATTGCCTCCTTGTTTCCCAAGCCCAGGAAGTAAAAAATGGACTGGCTGGCATTTGCTAACCTTTAATGGTGCAAATTGTTGAACCATACAATAGAGCATTCTAAATAGCAAACAAGGGGAAAATAGCATCTCGTTAAATTCAATATGAGAAAAACACTTTAAGATCATCGATCTTGTGGGCTGGGGTACTGAAAATGTAAAGTGACATCCCCAAAGGAGATGTTGAATAGAATAAAAAGAAGAATGTCCGTGGCATATCGATGAAGCCTCCTGTGCGGCTTATCTTCTAAGTGTTTCTCCAGATCTCTTCTCAACCCTTGTTCAGCACGTTCTGTGCTTCAGTCTTGACAGCTATGAACAGATTGCATGGGATCGCTGGCCCTTTGGCTTCTGGACGGAGCCAGTGAGGACCCTCAGCAGGGGGTGATAGGAAAGGAAGGGAGGCAGTTGGGGCATTTATTCCTCTGGTTCTCTTTGAGGGATTGCCCAGGGCTGGCTGTGTTTCTTTAGTTTGGTCTCAGCTCCTGTCTGGGACTCTCTCCACGTGTCACGCAGCTCTGTCACTATTTGCAGGTCTGGCAACTACTCCCTCTCCTTGGTGCTTCAGGCCTGAAGTGGTAGGAGCGTCCCAGGTACTAGTCGAGTGCTTCATTGTCCCTTCTGGCTTCCTTATACCCTGTCTATCTATGTACACATTCTCTTGATCCAATTCACTTCAAATTGCTTAATCTGAGCATGCTAATATTTTTTACACTGTCTCAGATTTACCGCTGAGGACAGAAGTCTGACTGCTTTTTCCTTTTCAAAACTCCCTTCGAGAGGGCGAAGGGGGAAAGTCACGCCCACAAACATTACTCGACCATTTTGACTCATTGATAATAGGACTCTCCCTACATCCTGCCCTTGGGACAGTATCTTGGGACCTATAAAAGTCCCTTTATCTCTGTTAAAGTACACTCTTTACTGATCCTTTTCCGAAACACAAAAAACCCACCTGTAACCTATAAGCCCTCACTTCCAGATGTCACACCTTTTTTGGGCCAGACCAATGGGAAACTCTTTTCACTAAATTCCAAACCTTGCCTCTCACACTCAGCAACCAAATAAAAGGAATCCCTTTATCTGATCACCCCAAGAAAGGTACATTTGCCTTTCTCTAGGTCTGGTATTCATATTTGTGTTTAGACATAAAACACATGATTATTTCTGCAGAGTTGGTTATTTCTGTCGACCCCACCAATAGAAGCTCTTGATTAATGTCTTGGTGTCTTCAAAGAATATTCTAGTGAATGCAGGTCATCCTTTTGTACTTTCTGCCACTCCCCATCCTCCAGCACCACCCAGCTTCTGCACTGACTTCTTTTGCCCTGGCATTTCCCTACTTCATGAGTTTTGATGGGAGGCAAAGACTACTACTCCACAGAAGCCAGATACTCACTTTCCCAGCAGCTAGGGTTCAGGCATGTGACCCAGGCTTAACCGATCAAATGGCACTTAACTCTTGGCATGGAATGGGATAAGCAGAAGCTGCAGAGAATCCATTTTGGATAAAGTGGCAGCAACCTGGAAGCGACATTAGTTTCCAGAGGGAACGTCAGAACCTGGCACCGGGCTTGAGATGCTGGTGGCACAGCTGGCAGAGTCCGCACCCAGCAGTGAGAGTCGAATTGGTCTCCGCGGAGATTTTATGTATTGCTCCTTTCTCGAGGGCCACCAACATCTGTCTCTGTGACACTCCCAGAGCCTGTGAGCAACTCATAGTTTTGAATTCTTTCCTTTCCTACTTGAATGAGCCAGAGTTGATATATACAAGGGGTCTTTAGAAGAGTTCATAGAAAATTAGTAGCATGAAAAAAAAAAAAAACATGCATGGATTTCAAAAGCTTTTGCACCAAAATGACTTGTAATTTAATTCCGTTTTTCACAATTTTTTAAAGCACCTTGTATTGGGTTGTCAGGAAAGCCAAGGCACGTTTTTGCATAGAAAAGCAGAAAAATACGTCATGCCTTTTCTGACAACCTAATATAATCATAACCCTGCATGACATAAAAACTAAGCCAAATCCTTTTGATCTGAAGATTCTAGGATCTTAAAATATTCATCTTATTTTTAGTTAAAAAATAAATCTCTTTGTGCTGACCTCATAGCATAGTGGTTAAGGGAGCAGAATCCCACATGGCTGACCTCAGTTCAAATCCTGGCTCCAGTGGCTTGAAAAACACTGTAAGCATGTGTGCCCCAAATCCTAGATTTTAAAATTTAAAAATCCATGTTTGACTATCTACTATTTTAGTTACTGTGGTAGGTGTTTCAAAGCTAATTAAGACTGACAAATAAATAACTATAACCAATGTGATAAACATCATAATAGAACCTTGGCCTTTGGAATATATATGCAGACCTGATCAAGTTTGCCAGGGAGGGTTTCAGAAAGTTTCAGAGAGGTAGTGAGCTGGGGAGAGAAAGAGCACAGAAAGGGATGGTGGTGAGAAACTGGCATATCCAGAGATTAAAGGGGGGCTCAGGACACTACGGATGGGCAAGTGAGTCAAAGCCCAAGTGCAAACTGCCTGAGCGTCATTGTGTAGGCAAGAAAGAGATGCCGGTGACATAGCTTTGGAAGGTGAATTGAAGAGGGGGGCAATGGAAGAAAGGAACTCTTTCACAAAGGGCTATGACCACAATCAAGGCCATTGGATTGAAAAGGAAGGCAGGGCCAGCTGGTGGTGTGGTTGTTAAGGTACTGGATCCCACGTAGTTGACTGTGCAGCTGGAGTTCCAGACCCAGTCCGAGTTCTAGACCTAGCAGTTTGAAAAATATGCAGGGCACATGTGCATACGTGCCCAAAACCCCGAGAAGAGAATGGAAGAGAAGGGACTGTGTGGTGTGGCCATCTCCCTGGGGCGGGCTGTTTTCTCTCTCCTCCCTCCTCAGTAGTTCATGTACCTGATAGCAAATTAAAAACGAAATAAAGAAAGAAAAATAAGGACAAAGAAGAGAGAACTTTGAGAGATTTAGATGCAAATGAAGGGTTGATGCTTTGTACAGACAGTTGAAGGGGATTCCATAATGACCTTGAAGTTCCAGCTGGAAGGAGTGGGGGGGGGGGGGCAATGTTTGTAATCCACAAAAGTCATCAAGTAGTACAGATTTGGGATGGAGGGAGGAAAATGGCATTGGCTTTAGACATGCCCAGATCCTTTCTTATCTCAGGAATGTATGCACTAACATAGGCATTTCTCTAAGCTGAGATCTTGCCTCTAATCACTATTCTCTTTGGAAGAGAGGATGGGGCTTTTCCAAACCTGGCTGCTATCATTCAGCCCTTAAATTGCACGGTCACATCTGTGGCATTCCTAGGTTGGCAATTAGGAACATGTAATTCTTTAGAGGGTTAAGTTCATTCTAAATTCTCCCTCTGACAACTTCTGTGCACCTCGGAGTATCAATGTGACTTGGGTCCACTTACTTAGTCTCCTGGTAGACCTACACCAGAACCTTGGGGAGGTCAATGGACTCTAGACCAACAATAGCCTTCTCCCTGGTCTGTCTGCTTCTGACCCTCACTATTCTATTTCTGATCCTGATTTCTCCTGCCAAACTCAATTCTAAGAACTGACACTGGCAAGCTGTGGTTTCCCAACACGTCTTTTCATGCAAACTTATAAACCTCAAGAACATATTTGCCTTGCCTTCCTGTGATACTAAGACACCTTTCTTGATAGCAAATGCCTTTGTTGTAAATAGTAGAGTTCTGGTTGGCTTTTTGTTAAGAAGTGCGAGGAGTTGGGGTCTGGTGACAACTTTAGACTTGGATTCTGAAAGATGCTGACACTATGCACTTGGCTAAAGGAACCACTTACATTTTACCAGTGAATGACTTTCATTTATCATATTTTCCAGCTAGCACAAAAGGCTAAGGCCATGCAGTAAGTACTATGCTACGATGCTACTCATTTCGGAAAGGACAAAACGATGACTAGTGGCTTTAGAAACGGAGAATAGGAACAGTCTTGTTATTCCACACCTGGGGAGACAGGTGTGTTTCCTGCTTTCTTCTTGAACTACCATCTATAAAGTGGTGTAGCTCTCTACTAGACCATGAGCTTTTTGAGGGCAGAACCAGGTTCTAATCCATGTCTAAATCCACACCATCTTGCACAGTACATACTACATGATCAAGGTCCAGTAAAAATTGGCCGAATTAATAAAATAGAACAAGAGAACTCATGAAGAGAGGGGTTAATCCTCTTGGTTACGATGACTGGACAAGTGAAAACTTTTGCCACTCGTAGCACTTGAGGCAAAGTTGGTGACTATGCTTTTAAAGAATTATTTATTTAATTTGTATTTATTATTATTATCAAATTTGTTATAGGACCCATGTGCTCACTAGAGAGAGAGAGAAAGTGAGAAAGCAAGCTGCCAGGTCCAGGACTTGAACTGCAGTAGTTAAAAATATGGCCTCTGGAGTCTGACCACACAGGTGGAAATTCCTGCTCCACACATTCCAGAGGGGTCCTGGGAAATCTATTTTTTTGTTTGTTTTCTCATCTGCAAAATGAGATGAAAAGTATATACATTCTAAGATTATTTCAATGATGAACGATGGTTTTAATGATTAATTGAAATAATGCATGTAGAGAATTAAGCTTGGTACTTAGTACTTATATTGGGTATAAAGGCAATATATAAAATATAGAGCATTATATGGACATGATGACATCGAAAATAAGCTCTTTCCATGGTGTTGCCATCCTGAGCCATTTCTGATAGCTAGATCAGAATTTGTATACATAAATGTTATAGATACAGAATAAATCCTATTTATTTATTTATTTCTTACTTACCAAAAGTTCATGCACCCACCATAGAGAGAGAGAGGCAGAGAAACAGGGAAGAGGAGAAAGCATCCTTTGATGGGGCATGGTCATGCCACAATCCCTTCTCCTCCATCCTGTCAGGTTTTGGGGTATGCACACAACATACCCAGCATGTATTTCAAGCTACCAGATCCAGGATGCAAACTGCATGGTCAGCCATGTTGGATCCAGCTCCCTTAATCTCTGGGAGCTAGTTTGGCTTACCTTATTGTTAAAATTGTCAGGGTATATTAAAACCATGGTTCACTATAGCATTGTGCCTGGTGGCAAAGACTTCAGAGTAATCTGAACTTCATTTTGTGAAGAAATGTCGAGTCGAAGTGATGGCACATTACTTTAGGTATTTTACACTTTGAAATCATTGTGGTGTAAACATGTTAAGATATTGTTGCCATTTTCTTTTCCTCCTACCTTGGCAGTCTGTTAAATAAATGACTCAGGACATTTCTACCAAACAATTTCTAACAAAATACAAATGTAATCTGATAGTCAAATTAAATTGAGCATTATAAACAGAATAAAATCACACAGACACAAATGTGATGATGCTAACTTCTGCTGAAGTTGCTTTACCTACGGTTTCCTCTCAGGTACAGTTTTTCATTCTAAGGTTCCATACACTATGCAAATAAGGGGGCCAGCAGGTGGTTAAGGCGCTGGTCTCCTACATGGAGACCTCGGTTCAAGCTCTGGACCTAGTAGCTTGCTTTCTCACTTTCCCGCTCTCTCTCTCTCTGTCTCTGGTGAGTGCAAGTACCCTATAGCAAATTAAAATTATAACATCAACAATAATAATACTTAAAACTAAATAAATAATTCTCTTTATTTTCAGAGAGATTTACTGCTATAGGGCACATGGGCTCGCTGGAGAGACAGAGAGAGGCAGAGAGGCAGAAAGCAAGAAATCACTCCCCAGGGGGGATGGCCACATCACAGTCTGTTTTCCTTCATTCTTCTCTTGGGATCTTGGGCACACATGCACATGTGTCTGGTGTGAGTTTTAAGGCACCGGGTCCAGTACTTGAACTACTGTGGACTACACTGGAGTCCAGCAATGTAACCATTACACCATCTGCTGGTCCCAAAATAAATGATTCTTTTTTAAAAAAGAATTATTTAATTTAATTTTATTGATTTACTTACTTATTCTTTAATCTGACCAGAGTGGGACAAAGAGAGAGAGAGAGAGAGAGAGAGAGAGAGAGAGAGAGAGACAGAGAGAAAGTGAGAAAGTGAGAAAGCAAGCCGCCAGGTCTGGGACTTAAACTGTGGTCAGCCATGTGGGAACCCTGCACCCCTAGCCACCATACCACCTGCAAACCCCAAATAATTCTTTTAAATAAAAAAATAAGGCAGATGTATTTTGGAAAAGAAAACAGGAACAAATGAAACACACTTAAGCAAAATCTTGCACATCTCAAATTCATTTAATACAAAGTTTTTTTTTTTTTTTTTTTGGAGAGGTTTTTCGCTATAGGGCGCGTGCGCTCGCCAGACAGACAGAGAGAGACATAGAGACAGAAAGCGAGAAATCACCCCCCAGGGGGGATGGTCACGCCGCAATCCCTTCTCCTCCATTCTCCTCTCGGGATCTTGGGCACGCACGCACACGCGCCTGGCGTGAGATTTAAGCCACCGGGTCCAGGACGCGAACCGCGGTCGACTACGTGGGAGTCCAGCGACATAGCCATTACGCTAACTGCTGGTTCCCATAGTTTTAAAATTTAGTAAGTTCAGTAGGTTAAAATTTTGGCTGTCTGAATATTTCATCCCCAAAAGGTGATCTTTGAGGAACTTCTATATCTGTATAATACAAGAGTCACATGGCACTTTTCAAAATTACTAAACTTAACACACCACATAAGGAAAACACCCAGGAAAATGAGTGTATTTATTAAAAGCAGTTTCTTTGAGTGGTGTTGTTAGACTTGTCAAGTCAATTAGCATGTCACAGTTAGGAAAATACTGGTAAGGGGCCAGCCCTGTGACTTAGTGGTTAAGGGAGCCGGCTCTCTCATGGCCAACTGCACAGTTTGAATCCTGGAGCCAGTAAGGGGCCAGCCCTGTGACTTAGTGGTTAAGGGAGCCGGCTCTCTCATGGCCAACTGCACAGTTTGAATCCTGGAGCCAGTGGCTGGAAAGCATGCCAGGCATTTTTTTTTTTTAATGTGCATGTGCACCCAAAATTTCAACAGAATGCATAAATAGAAGAGAAGGGATTGCAGCATGACCATGCTGCATGGAGGAGTGCTTTATCCCTTGTCCCCTCTCTCTGTCTCTTTCTCAAAAGTACACGTGCCCTCTTGCAAAAAAACAAAACAAAACAAAACAAAACAAACAACAACAACAATAACAAAACACAATGGAAGGTACAACACTGGGGTGGGAGAAGGGCATTAGAACAAAGAACTTTTGGGACCAGCAGGTGGTATGGGGTTTAAAGGTGCAGGACTCCCACATGGCTGACTGTGGTTCAAGTCCTGAACCTGGTGGCATGTTTACTCACTTTCCCTCTCTCTCTTTCTTTGTCTGATCAAACTGGAAAATAATAATAATAATAATAATAATAATGTCAAATAAAATAGTTCTTTAAAAAAAGAACAAAGAACTTTTTGCTAGGTGGTGGAAAAGAAACATTAATAGTATATATCAGTACAACGGAATGTAAAATATTTAAAAATATTTGAAATATTAAATGCTCAAAATTATAAGGAAATACAAACAATGCACAAACAAACTCATTAGGTCATCAAATCCTATTCAACTCCTAATTAAGAGGAGCAACACGTCCAATCTATAATTAAAGCCATTGGCTCACTTTGCTTAGCATCAATTTACTTCTCAGTATGTCATTAATATATGGTTTCCCAAAGGACATTTTGCTAAATTTTATATCTACTTCTGGAGGAGTGGTGATCAAGTGTAAGAATTTTCAAACAACACCTCATTGCTTAATAGGAAAAATAGATGTAACCTAGTACAGAGTAAACATTCTTTCTATAGTCAAATGTTTTCTTTGAATGGTGTGAAAATTAGAAAAATAAATGCCCTATCGTTACATTGGAGTGAGATTTTAAGGCATGTATATTTTATCTTTATACATAAAAGATTAAAATATAGATATTAAAAAACAGTACAGCATCAGTAGTACATTGCCCCTCTGTTCCTAAAATATCAGACCACAAAAATATCACCGATGTGATTGCTTGTCGTTTATTCCTTTGTCTTCCCCTTTCCTCTGTGTATCTCTGAGCCAATTTTTAAGAAGAGGATGTATAATTGTTGTCATGTTGAAAGCTGTAGAAATGATGAAAAGGAATGGAAAAGCAGAACAGGAATGCCAGTCATCTGTTTTGGGCAGTAGTACATGTGGAATACCACTTAGGGACAAAAGAGAAGAAAGAAGAAGAAGGAAGGGGGGGTGGTTATCAAGTGTAAGAATTTCCAAACGACACCTCATGGCTTAATAAAAAGAAAAGACGTCATGTTTAAAGTTTAATTAGTGCTAATTACTGGCTAACACACTACCTTACCATCATTTGAGTCAACAGATGTGCTTTTCAAGGGGACCAGTGTTACAAGAGAAAGTGGACAGGTTTTGAGAGCCAGGAGACAGAAACTAATTCCACCTCTGTCAGTTGAATGACTTTGGGCAAATCAATTTACTTTTGCTAGATGACATGTGGACATACAAATATTTGATATTAGTAACTATCTGCAAATCTTGTGTTAAGGTGGGTAGGTATTTGTCTGTGAAAGGTATGTTGGTTTTTAAGTGGAAAATATTACATAAAGGCAGGTGTCGTTCTGCCAGTCGTCAAATATACCACTTAATTCTACCCATCTACACAAACCTGTGTAGGCTCCTAATGGTATTTTTTCAATGGTTAAAGGTTTATGAGTAAGATGATTTTCCTAATGGGATTAACCCAATGCTTTTCTTAAACATGTAACCTTGAGCCTCTCCCATAAAATAACGTTCTGATTATTGCCACACACATAATAAAGGTTATTCTAGTTTCGTAGACATTAAACATCATTCACAAAAGAGAACTACCTTTGAAAGAGATGTATTTGTGTTGAGAAGAAAAGATTTCTCTTTCTAATTATGAGTGATTTATTGGTGAAAGCAAACAATAGACTGAGAGGCACTTGTGTGAGCATGCTCATGTATGGTTTGCAAGGTTGATGAAGAGGGGAAACCGTCTCTGTGGTACCAAAGGACATTACGTGGATTTTAATATAAGTAAAAGGAAATTCTCTTTTAGGCATCTAAGAAAACTATATTAAAATACATTTGTTGCGATCTGGGAGTGGTAAAACACCAAAATTGCAAAGAGGGTTACAAAAAAAAATCATACTCCTAACCAAAGATAATAATAAAACAATGTGTCAACATACACTCTACCAGTCTTCTTCTGTAAGTACAGTTCATAGAGAGCTTATATTTTTCTGTAAATACATCCTATAATAATTTTGCATCGTAGGTGTTTCGCAGTTAATATCAAGTAGCTTTTGAATGGCACTCATTCAGAAATTATCTCAAATACATGCTATATTTATTCCAATTGAAATAATTCAGTGAGTAGTTGAGAAATTGTGAAGAGCTGCAAATATTTCTCACCAAATAGAAACAATCATGGCCTCATTTGGAAAATCAAACTGGTTTATCTTTTTTCTTCTAAGCAAAAAACGTAGTCCCATCTAGCAACAGAATTATGGGACACAAAAGAAAAGACTCCCCCATTTTGCACTAGGGTCATTTCTTCAGATCAGGAAATCCTGTCTGGTTACCAGTTCTATGTTTCAGGCCTAAAATGAAGCTCTCTCAAGCAACGACAGAATTTTTGCCAAGTGACTAGGATTTAAACACCCTTTTGGTGGCATAGTGAGACATACAGTCTAAAGAAAATGGGTTCAAAACAGGCAAGTGGGTTTCTATAGAACAAATGAGAGTCCTCGTGAAGGGCTTCCTCTTCAGAGCTGCCCGTCTGCGCTTGCGCTGTAGCCCTTTGTTTCTCCTACGGGTAATGGCGGTTCGCTGTTTTCATGATTCCTTACACTAATGAACTGTTATAAATTTGTTTTCGATATTCCGAAGGGCCTTAACTTCCGCTTCGGGGCAATGCTGAGGATGCACCCTACATTCCAGACTCACCTTTGCACGGTGTACTCTCAGCATTGTGGGCGATTTCCATGGGAGACTATTCTATTTAAAGAACTACTGTCCCAGCATAATACCAAAAAAAAAAAAAAAAAAAAAAAAAAAAAAAAAAAAAAAAAAAATTACGAAGATGCAAGAGATACGGAAAGCTCTCAATTATGTTGACACAAGCACAATGTCAGAGCCTTTCTTCTCCACTTCACAACAAGGCTGGGGAGGGAGAGCACTCATTTGTGGAAAAGACACAGAAACATTATCCAGGTGGTCATAGGAGTGGGAAAATGGAAGACCCTCCTAAAGGATGTGCTCATGTAAATACTTGAGTGGAGAATATGCTGTGTGGTCACACAGGCAAGATGCTAGTTTCTGAATTTAAGAAGGGTGGGAAGAAAGGAAGACTCAACCAAAAAATCAGTTTCTATGCACCCTATTTTTCACCTCAAATTTAACACATTCTTCTCTAAGAGAGTACATTTTAAAATGAAATATTTTTAAAAATGAGGTATATATAAAAGGTAGATTAAAATTTATTCTTAAAACTTTTCATAGACTAAAACTAAGGAAACTGCTCTGAATTGACAAAATGTCCCAATACAACATAGTAATTACCTTCTAATTTATTGGCAGCTAGATTCATAATTCTTGAAGTTGCTTAAATTTAAAAAATGAAAATGACAAAGTAATGTTGATTTCCCAACTAAATCCCTAGATAGAAATGAAAAAGTTTTAAATGTCCTATAAAAACTAACCAAATTCTGTGAGGTATCTTTTTAAGGATGTTTCAGCAGAGAAAAAATCCATTGCCAAGATTAGTCAGTCATCCTGATCAATGTGCAGGGGAATGATTTAACTATAGTATTAAAGTGATAAAGAGTAGAATGAGAATAAAGCAATTGCTATAAAACCCAATCTCTTCAGATACCTTCTACGGAGGTTAGGGAGTTTTGTCAGTTTTGTTCACTGACGTATGCACGATCCCTACGGCAAATAATTGTGACATGGTTGGTATTCAGCATACGCTTGTTGAATATGAATAAAGGAATGTATGATGTATTTGTGAAACTATACCAACTGTGTGTGTGTACATTGCTAATTAGGTACACAAATAGTTTTTGTTCCAAAGTCGAGAATGATGACTTTCAATGGAATATATCTACACAAATCAAGGAAAGACACTATTTGTCTGGACTTCTGTAGAGCAAGAGAAGAAAACCACTGGCCAAGAGCCAACTCACCAGCCTCAAGATGAGTCTGGAGCCAGCGGAGGGCAGTGTAGAACACACCTGGGTTTCTCATTCTGGCATTCCTGCTAGCTGGGCACCTGAGAAGAGGAGGAAAGCAGCACTTATGGACTGGGCAGCAGTGGCTAGGTTAAGGAGAACCACATGGATTGCCTCATTCCATCCTTACAATCCACCTTTAAGAGATAGACTCATCATTACTCTGATTTTGTTGGTAAGAGAACCAAGCACAAAGACTGCATAGTATATTAAAGGACTGTCCTAGTGGGGCACTAGAATAGGACTTTAGCCCTTCCTTCAATTCCGGTCTTAGAGCCACTCACTACTTAAGGACCACTGTGCTGTATAGACTGTCCCAGAGAAACGTACCCTACAGGCCTTAGGCTATAAAATGTAGCTAATAAATTGCAAGAACAATTCAATAAGCATTCTGGTTTGGCTAGTGTGGTGGTGCAGCCATACCACAATGCTCTACAATGCTGAGGCCACATGGCAAGGTCCCAGATTCACGTCCCAAGGTCTCCATTTACACACCAATCATGTGCCCATGATCCTGGCTGACTGAGACTTGTTGTAAAGACCCTGTGGGGGTGTCTATCTCTCTTTCTCTCAGATTCTCTTTCATGAGAAAAAGAAAAAGAAACCTAAAAAAATAATTAAGGTTTAACAATTAATGTTCAAGGTATTCCAAAATGCTAGTCTTTATCTAAAAAGGCTACATAGATGTTTCACCTCTACAATAATCTATTATCTTGATATCGGTGCCTTAAATATTAACACCAATTTCATAGTAATTAATGCCAGAAAAAAGTATTCATGACATTTCATAATATGGCATCAAAACCATCAATAAATGTTGATGTACCTGGGGCTGGCAGGTAGCATGGTGATTAAAGCACTGTACTCTTATATGGTCAACTATAGTTTGGGTCCTGGATCTAGCAGCTTGCTTTTTCACTTTCACTCTTTCCCTCTCTCTCTGGTCAAATTAAAAAACAATAATTATTGATGTACCTATAACTAAAACCATGATAGTGTGCAGTATATTATCACAACTGGAAGAAATAAGAATTCCCCCAGCCTATTCTTCTAGACCAGTAAACACTAAGACTGAATAATTTCGCTGAATTTATTCTAGCTTTCATTGCCATTTATGGATAGCTTACTTGTCAAAGATTACTTTCTAATTGCTTTATGTCTACTAACTAGCCTTTAATACTATTTGGTAAGAACTTCAAGCAATACTAGGCAGTGGTATAAAATAGATAATAAACTGGATGACTAAAAGGATGCTCTCATAAGTGTCTATATATTGAAATATGTAAGACTTTATTGTAGCTTGTTTTCAATGTCATTTTAAAATCTAAACATCACCTATTTTATATAACAACAATAAAATCCTATTTATTGAGAACATGAACAAATAAAAATGTACTAGCTTAAAAAATTGAACAGCAGTAGTTGTCTGGCTTCCCAGGGATAAAACACATCTTGGTGGGACCAGCAGATGGCATAATAGTTACATTGCTGGACTCTCATTTAGTCAACCATGGTTCAAGTCCCAGACCTGGTGGCTTAAAACTCACACAGGGTGCATGTGCGCATTCGCTCTAGGTCTCGAGGGGAGAGTGGAGGAGAAAGGACTGTGGTGTGACCATCCTCCCAGGAGGTGATTTCTCACTTTCTGTCTCTCTCTGTCTCTCTGGTGAGCACATGTGCCCTATAGCAAAAATCTCTCTACAAAACACACATGCACAAAACCACCACATCTTGGTAAGGTTTTCATAATATTAAAACCTCCAAATAGCATTATGAGTTTATCAAATTACATAGTATTCCTCAAGATATTAGCATATTATTGTACTGTAAGACTATAGGGTGAAATTTAGTTGGAGATTTAGTATTTGCTACTTTAAGAGATACTTCTTTTGGGGCCAGCAGGTTGTGTGGTGGTCGAGGTGCTGCACTTCCAACTGGCCAGCTGTGCTTTGAGTCCCAGACCTGGCAGCTTCCTTTCTCACGTTCCCTGTCTCTCTGGTGAGTGCATCTGCCATATAGCAAATTAAATAATAATAATAACAAATATGATTAAATATAGTAAATAAAAAAGAAACACTTCTCTTAATATTTTCACTTTAGTGTTTCAAAAACTGCATAATTACATTCATCAGTTAATTTTTAAAAAAATTATTCATTTAATTTTATTTATTATTATTCAATTTGACCAGAGAGAGAGAGAGAGAGAGAGAGAGAGAGAGCAAACTGCCAGGTCCAGGTCTCAAACCGTGGTCAACCATATGGGAGTCCAGTGCCTTAACCACCATGCCACCTGCTGACCCCGGTAGTTAATCTTTAAAACTTACAATGAATAGTTTTGTTCAACATATACAACTTTGGCAATGTCATGCAGCTCATCTGAATGCATAATAAATAAGGGTTTCATTCAAAATGATTTTTTTTTAGTAATAACCAATGAGTATATAATGAATGGTTCCACAAGGGAATAAAATGTCTCAAATCTAAAATGATTCTGAAGATTTTATACGGATACATTCAATGAGCATATCGTTGGGATCCCAGGAGAAAACAGAAGTAAGCTCAGATAGCTCAAATGGAAAGGTGTTAATGAAGGGACAGCCTGCAGAGGTGTTGGCAGGGTCAGGGGAGTCAGCAAGAGAACCCACAGATTGCCAAACCTCCCGCCCAGGCTGAAGATAGAATAGGAGACAAGAGCCTCAGTGGAGTGAAAGCTGGAGCCCAGAGGAGGAGGAGGGGTCGCTGGGCAGGAGCTACCATCCTGAAGGAGGGAAGCCAATGCCAGAGACTTTACAGGGTTATTTCGTTTTTCTTTTCTTTCTTTCCTTTTTTTTTTAAGGTTTTTTTGTTTGTTTGTTTTTTCCTCCAGAGGGTGTGTGTGTTCACCAGAGCTAGACAGAGAAAATAGTGAGAGGGAATGTGAGAAATCACCCCCCGGGGGGATGGTCACTCTGCAATTCCTTCTCCTGGGAGAATGTGCCCAGCAAGAATTTCAAGCTGCCAGGACCAAGACTCAAACTGTGGTTGACCCTGTGGAAGTCCAACACCTTAACCGCTATGCCACCTGCTGGCTCCTCAGGGTCATTTTTTCACACACCTGCACTGAAGCGAGGACAGAGTAGAAAGGAATACCTGTCCTCACGCTCCTCTCTCTCCATCACTTCCTGCTCTTGCCTTCCAAACCTAATGAGAAGCTAGTTGAAGGGAGTAGCTTTCAGGTCCAAGAACAGAGAAGAGAAGGCAGATGGTGCCTCAGTGGAGCCAATGGCACATGCCAGAGAACTCGACTGTTCCCGTATCTGCCACTGAGGCCTGATGGGGCAGAAAAACCATGCGTGCTCTTCTGACCTAATTTCTAAGATATTTACTAGAAAAGATCATGTGAGGATTTCCCCACTTTTTGTTTAAATATAGGGGGCACAGTGATAATGCAACTGGACCCACAAGGGAAGGTCCCAGGTTCACATCCTGTGGCCGCCCTGTACACCTGTGCATGTGTGCCTATGATCCAGGCTGGTTGAGGCTGGGGGTGGATCATGGCATGAAGACCCTGTTGGGGGTGCCTGTCTTTCTGTCTACCTCCCTGTATCTCTCTCTGAAGAAATAAATAAAAACAATTTTTAATAAAGACTTAAAAATCTTTTCCACACTTTATATTTCTGTATTTTCTTCCCTTCGAGCTCTATATAAACTCCTTTTATTCACTCTCCTCCTGGTAACAGAGAAGTCCATGGGTCCACAAATCCTCTGGTTAGCAAACTTTCCTCTCAGACCTCTTTCTGAGAGATGTCTAAACCATGAGAAGTCTTTATACAATTGCTAATGAACACAAAATCCAGGAAATTTGCCTAAACTCTCTATTCAAATTGGTGACAACTTCTCCAAAATGTTCATCTAGCCACCCACAGGCAATGACAGCACTTAGCATTTCTGTGATCAATGCCAGGTGTATATACCTGAATATATTTGTTCCAATATACTCTAACCTATTCATCTTATGTGTGTGTGTATGTCCTGTATATCTTCTGATTATAGGATAAATGTGCCCAAATACAAAGAATAATCAAAGGCATCACTTTGGCGAAGGCTTCTTAGTATAAGCAGAGTCTTAAACAGAGGCTCTTCAGTTAGACATCTCTGACCACCGCAAACCATGAAGTCCTGGAGTGTGGTTCATCTTGGCGGTAGGCACAGGTCCTGAAACAGGGTCTGGCACACTGCAGGCACTCCATAAATGTTTGCTGAACTGGCTAAACCTTGGTTTGTCCCCATAATCAACCACCCCAAACAGCACAAAGATAATTACCTCTTGGAAATATTCCAGCTCGTGTTTGATGTTACCTATGTGGTTTTTCTCTCAAAGAGCAGCTCTGTAGGATTACATTATTTTCTACTTTTCTTTTTTTTTTCCTTTGACCTTAATGTCATCTACTTGAATTACAGCTTCATACAAAATTCCTACCAGCACATACCACAGCAGATTCAGGCATCGTTTTAAAATGGTGCCAACATCTCTTAATTTAGAAGACGTATAGTCTCTCCTAAACACAGACTAAGAAAATGCCTAATTTGGTATTACCACAAGAACTAGAGACATTTAAAATGTATTATTTAATATTTTTAATATCAAAAACAATTTTTTAAAGAATCAAAATGTTACCCCCAAACCTGGTGTTCCTATGAAAGTGCCCAATTACACAGTTAATTTGAAAATGTAACCTTTTTTACCTTAAGCAGCAAAAACGTTGCATTTAAAATTAGTCTAAGTAGAGAAAAAAAGACATAGCCCAAAAAGCTGAGGTTTTGGTGAAAGTTAGAATATTATTTCATACTTTATACAACTTCGAATCATTCCCATATTTTATAGTCTAGATCTGGGCACTAACTTGAAATAAGTTTGAACCCTTAGAATCCTACTGTTTGGAACAAAGTAGCTTTTTCTTTTTTGCTTTATGAGCAATAGACTAAATACTAAAGAATCGTATTGTCTGAGCCTTTGAACCAAGACTATAAAGAGATGAGACCCTGTTTGATGTGTGTGAATGTTAAAGAATCCAATAAACCGGCCGGCTGGAGGTGCAGTGGTAATGCATGGTCAGCGATGCTGGCCTCACCAAAGAAGGTCCTGAGTTTGTGCCCTGAGGATTCCCTGTGCACACTGAGGCTGGAGATGGATTATGGCATGAAAATTGCTTCTCTCAACCTCTCTCTGTCTCTCTTTCTCTCTCAGGAAAGAACTAAAGAAAGTCGGGTGAGGGGAAAGGATGAGTTAATTTTATATCCTGTGAGAAAATAGTCTCCCCTTTCTGAAAATGCTCTCTCATTCAAACAATGGAGGGCTGTTTATTTGAGAGTATGGGGGGGTTAGGGTTGCCATGAAAATAGCGTCTATCAATATTACTGTTACATTCCGTTCTCAAAATGCACCGTGGTAGGAAATTCAGCAAGAGGAAATAAACCTTTGACTTCACAAAAATACAAGGCTGCATTTAAAGGAGTAGGTGAAGGATATGACAGTAACAGTATAAAGTCATTATTTGTAATCTCACAGTCCCCTAAATCTCCATAATACACTACTTTAAAAGTTCAGAGGAAAGGTTTTATAATACCTTACCAATATTTTAACACCTGAAAAGCCTTAGCAAATTAAATCCTCAAGTCTCACATTTTGGAAACAACCTTATTCAATCCTTTCATTTTTCAGACTAGCTCTCTCACATTTTCATTCACTGTCATTCATTGATGAGTAATGAGGAGCTTCAGGTACCTAGCATCAAAAAAGCGAGACATTCACCTTTCTAAGAATTTTAAAAAATGAAAAAAGAAAGATGAATTCCAATAGAATATTGCCAACTTTTTTTTTTTTTTTTTTTTTTTTTTTTAATTTGCTACAGGGCCTGTGTGGTCTCCAGAGGAAACAGAGAGAAAGACAGTAGGAAAGTGAGAAAGTGCCTCTCCTCCCATGGGGCTAGCCATGCTCAATCCCTTTCCAGATTTTGGGTTCATATACATAGCACCTACATTTTTCAAGTCCCCAGGTCCAGATCTGAAGCCCTTAACGGGGTCTAGGACTCGAACTGTGCAGTCAGCTGTGTGGGATCTAGCTGCTTTAAGCAGCACACAGCTGACTAGCTCCCAAAGAAATCTTTATATAGACTGTTACAATTATTTGCTTGTACTTACCTGGCTCTTTGTGGTGCATTTAGACTTAAAAGCTAAACCTCAGATAACAGGAACAGTACAAACCCCTATTGTTTTGACCATTGAATCGGTCTTCACCATTTTTTGTGACACCTTTTGCAGCTGACTCTTTGAGAGGGACTGAACTAGACATCTTTGTTTCTGTCTACCCGGCATCCCTGCCCTAATTTTCCTTTGTAGAACCCCTCTATTCTAGATCACATGAGGCTAACCTCTACCCTTGTCCAGGGAAAGGCACCTGAATCCAAGATTAGTCATCTGTACAGCCTATGCTCCATGTTCAGAAAGAGGCATGAGACTCGCATTACTCAGACCTGGGATTTTTGTGGCAAATATTAAAGACATAGGGCTCCCTTTTCGTGCTACGTCTAAGTTGGTGGTATTTTCTAAGGGGCTGTCATATGGGAATGGCTTGTCTGAAAATAAAGTCTAAACTGAAAAACAGATCCTGGTTACCCTGACTGATGGATTCAGCCTTACCTTAAATGGTAAGACCTGTCTGTAGGCTTTTTGCATCCCTAAATAAAGACCTTAAGCCAGTTTGAATTGGTTTTGTCACTTGGAGATAAAAGAATCCTGACTCTAACAACCTGATGATACTAAAAATAAACATGACTGCTTTTGAGATTTCGGATGGATTTTTTTCCTCATATGCATGATCTCATTTAATCCTCATGATTCAGGAATGCACATATCTATTAACATTAAATTAATACTCATTATTTTATTTTTGAAGCATACTGTGTGGAAGAGGAATAGGGAAAGCCAGAGAAGTCATCATTCTGAGATCTCGCTTACATGAGAGAGAAGTGATTACACATCTCAGGGCACTCACCAGATAGTCATCAAACGAAAGAATAAATCGTATATGGCAGAGCCAGGAGGTGATCCCTGAATGATAAATTAGGAGGCTCTGGCAGTTGCCCGGGCTTAGAGATGATGCAGCCTTATGAGAATGGCTCTAACATTAGCACACAGAAATGGAGGCAGATTAGACATGGGGGTCCCTAAAGTTTTGACACCCACGTGGGTGCAATTGTTACCACTGGAATAGAAAAGGAGAGAAGGAGCTAACGCTGGGAGGCAAGGGGAGAGAGAGACAAAGTATGAATCCATTACACATGCCTGCAGGATGATAAGCAAAGTGGCCTAGCAGACCCTTTGAATGACAGGTCTGGACCACAGACAAGATGAGGCTGAAAATACAAGATGGAGAATCAGTGGCATACTGATGACAGTACAGGCTTGGGCACTGGGCCCCAGCCTCGCCATGGAGGAAGTAGGAAGCGGCTGGCCACCACCTCCCTCTAGGTCATCTTAGTCCTGCTTCCGAACTCTGTGAGGACAGGCTGCCCACACCCCCATCCCGCTCTGGACTGCAACCCCACAGGGTGCCATTCAGGAGGCACCCAGTCAAAATTTGGGGAAGATCTGCCAATGCAGCACCAGGGTGCTGAGAGTATGGGGTTGGTTCTACACTGTGTTTCGCCAGGTCCCTTCCCTGGTCAAAGCTGCCAGTCTGACGGGTACTGGATGCAGTCTCATTATTCGGCTCTCATTTCTTAAATTAGTCCGTGCTTTCACATCCGGTGTAATCACAGCTGCCAAGGCTTTCTGGGGATATCTCAAAAAGATTTGAGTTGAAAAAATATTTTGGCGTTATCTTTAATTTAAAGTGAAAGTGCTGTCTCTTCCTCCACCCCTTCCCTTTCTCATGGCCAGCCCAGTGATCTTGGCTGGCCTCAGAATGGAGGTGGGAGTCGGAGATGGGGTTTCCTACAGGTAATTCTTTTAAAATAGGTATTCTATAAGTCTCAAAGAAACAAAGGAGATCAAGAAACAGAAAGGCGTGGCTGTAGGTGGTTCCAAGGCAGGTTTCTCAGCATAGGGGACAGCGGACCCTAGGGGGCGGCAGACCCCGCCAGTGGCAAACTCGGAGGCCAAGAAGGGTCTGCGCCAGGCATCTCTCTAGATCACAACGCTTGCGCCGCGATGGCAGCAGGCGGTAGGGCTGCACCGGCCTGGCTGAGCACGCCAGGTGCAAGGTCGCGCAGCGGTGACCAGGGCGCCAGGAGCCCCGCATCCCCACCCGCTTCTGCTTGGGGCCTCTGGTCGGCGCTTTTGCTTGATTTGAATGGATCTGCTTGCCCTCCATCAAGTTAACTGCCAGGGTTCATTCTTTGGGTCTTCACTTTCTCGTTGTCCGCCTGGGACGTGCACTTCATTTTCACAGCTCCTCTCTCTCTGATACTTAGCAAACTGTACATTTACTTTCACATTTGTGACTACGTGTGTGCACATCCGCCTGTGTGTATGTAGATATAACTCTATGCTCGGGACAAAAACTCAATTAGGATCAAAATCACCCTCGAAAATCCCCCGCAAGCCACAGGATTTGTGTCTATATTCAAGGCAAAGATATGCAGGTGCATATGGATAAAGTATGCAGCAAAAGGGCAAAGACATTAAAAAGTACAGGTGCAAAGAGAAATACAGTATTAGGAACACCGGCTTGCGTGCGATGCCTTGGACTTGGTAATTGCAACGCACGCCAGAGTAAGGGGCATCAGGGCGGGCTTCTTCTATTTGGCTCACCACCGCAATCCTCAGCGCCCCGCGTAACGCCAGTTATTTCGCACTGGTTTAATGACCTATCCTGAATAAATTAATGCATAAATACACGCTCGATCTGATCTCGCAGTCTGTAAGACAGATACTTCCAAAGGCGAGCAAGAGTCGGAGAATAAGCTCGATCCTCACGACCGCGATCAGGAGAAAAGGGGCTCCGAGACCTTCGGCTCCCCGGCTCCGCAGCACTTCACCAGTCCAGACACCCAGCGGAGCCCACTCCCCGCGGGACCACGTGCGCCTGCCCTGGGGGTAGGCCCCGCCCCTGCAGCGCACGCACTCTACCAGTAGCCTTTCGGCCTGGCCAGTCCAGACACCGAGCCTGACCCGGAGCGTCGGCTGCCCCTCATGTCTGAGCCCGCTTGGGGGCGCTCCTCTCCCGCCCCGCACGCCCACACCCGGCGCCAAGCTAGACCGCGTTTCTACTCCCGATCCAGGTGCGCGCCGCCTCCTACCTGAAGGCCGGCGAGGGAGGCGGGCGGGAAAGGCCTAGAGGCCTGAACAGGATCGTGGTATGAGGCGGGAAGAGAGGGCCAGTGGCCACCGCGGACTGTCCGAGCGCGGGCGCGCGCGCGCGCGCGCGTTCCCCGCCCGCGCTCCCTGAGTGGACTCCCGGCCAGAGCCCAACCCTGCTGCCGCGCGCCGCCCGCCTCGCCGCGCCTAATAACAACGGCGCCCGGGGTCAGGTGGCCGCGCGCGGACAGGGCCTCCATTGGCCCGGCGGGGAGCGCGGCGCGTCAGGATTGGCTGGGGGGGCGGAGCCTCAGCTGGGCGGGGGCGGAGCTGTGGAGGAAGGCGGGCTGGCAGGCGGCGGGGGCGGGGCCAGGCCGCGGTCCGCGCCTTTGTGCCCGGCGCGCGCTCTCCGCCCGCTCCGGCTGCAGCGCTGGCTGCATCAATAATTCAGAGCGGCGGCGGCGGCGGCAGCGGCGGATGCGGGCAGGAGGAGGCGGCAACAGCCGGGACCGAGCAGCAGCGGCTATGCATTCAAGTGCGGCTGGGCAGCCGCGGCACCCCTGAGGCCCGAGCGGGTCTCCAGGAACATCGCGTGCGGGGGACGCTTGTCCTGTTGTCCTGGAGTGCGAGGAAGAGCTGTAGTGTTCGAGCGGCGTCGGCCGAGCAGCGCGCGGAGCTGAGGAGGGGGCTTCAGAGAGGGGCTGGGGCGGGGGGGGGCGGCTGGCGCAGGCAGCCCCGGGGGTGGGGGGCGGGGTGGGCGCCGGCGGCGCGATGCTGGGCGTCGTGGAGCTGCTGCTGCTGGGGGCTGCGTGGCTGGCGGGCCCGGCCCGTGGGCAGAATGAGACAGAGCCCATCGTGCTGGAGGGCAAGTGTCTGGTGGTGTGCGATTCCAACCCCACGTCCGACCCCACGGGCACGGCTCTGGGCATCTCTGTGCGCTCAGGAAGCGCCAAGGTGGCCTTCTCCGCCATCAGGAGCACCAACCACGAGCCGTCCGAGATGAGTAATCGCACCATGATCATCTACTTTGACCAGGTGAGTGCTCCTTCCTCTCGCGACATGTAGATTGGGTTGATGGGGCATGTAGGGGGCCGGCGGAAGACCGATGCCCTGTCCTCTCCAAGGGCTCTGCGGAGGCACGGGGATGACGGTCCAGACTGACTCCTATGTACTCCCCTTCGCTCCCGTCTCCTTATAGGTACTAGTGAACATCGGGAACAACTTTGATTCAGAACGCAGCACTTTCATCGCCCCGCGCAAAGGGATCTACAGTTTTAACTTCCACGTGGTAAAAGTCTACAACAGACAGACCATCCAGGTCAGCCTCTGCTTCTGGGCCTGGCCTCAGGCCCCGTAGTGGGCTGCAAGCTACAGGGGTGCGCGGGCTACCCGGAGGTGGGAGAACGGGGTAGCTACTGCATGTGATGGGGGCTGCTTGGAGGGGCAGAGAGAGAGGTCTCACGGTTTTGTGGCTTGCAATGGTCCCTTGCTTTCCCTGTCGTTGGCTTTTGGACCCAGCCCCATCCCCACAGAGTTTTCTGCCTCTGCCTTGTGGGCCTCTTGGAAAAGCTTCCCTGGCTTTCCTACGGGACTCTGGGGAGTTCCTGTGTCGGTGGCTGTCAGCACCAGGGACAGCTTCCGGAAGCTTCCCGCTACCCCGCTCAGAAACGTAGAGGAGGCTGCCTTGACTTCAGCACCATGGACAGGGTCCACCTCCCTCCTCTCCCAACACTGGCGCCCCTTTGGAGAGTAACTGAGCTTTTGAATCAGCAGCCGCGAGCCCAGGCTGGTGAGGGATGGAGAGAGAAGGGAGGGGGCGTTGTGCCACTCCCTCCTGGCTCCAGCCCTGTCCTAGCCAGCCTGTACTTGCCGGCTCTCCCGGAGCCCGAAGGTGGCAAGGTTTCCTTTGGGCGCAGACAGAGGCGGGACACACGGCTGGGGCGAGGGCGCCTG
Organism: Tupaia tana; assembly: GCA_026018925.1. Lineage (NCBI taxonomy): Eukaryota > Metazoa > Chordata > Mammalia > Scandentia > Tupaiidae > Tupaia > Tupaia tana. Next base: position 37,837,688 of record JAKSZU010000018.1, read on the forward strand.
GCGTTTTGGCTGAGGATGCCACCGCAAGGACAAAATCAGACGGTGGCGGGCGCAGCTGGATCTGGCGCGGCCACGGAATCCGCGGTTTGGCGACGGAGCGCGGAACGCAGCTCCGAGCGAGATTTCTAATCAGTCCGAAGCCTTGCTCGATTTTGCCACGGTGTCCCAGCAACTGGGACAGAGAAGGGCCGTGTGGGGTTCATGTTTGTTTTTGTTCTACCGGGAGCACCCGGAGCAGAGTTGCCTGAGTTTCTTTTTTGAGGTTAGATGAAGCGGGAGAGAGGCCAAGGGTCTGGGGAGCTAGGGCCACCTACGGGTTCATTAAACCGAATTAGCAGAGGACCGTAGGGATTCATTTGCACGCCCGGTTGAGAAACCAGGACGAAAGCGACTCCCGCTTGGGGTCCAGACCATTTCGCTCACCCAGATGTGTGGTTTATCGCCCCTGTTGACCCTCAATACTAAGAGGCAAAGCGCCTCTCTCCCTCCCCACTCCTCCCTCCCCGGTAGTTTCCAGGCCCTGGCGGCAGTCAGCTCAGCGCTGCGGTTTGCGTCTGCACCCCCTCCGAGGTTGCACCTCTGAAGCCGGCCTTTCTCTCTCTCAGGTGAGCCTCATGTTAAACGGGTGGCCGGTGATTTCAGCCTTCGCTGGTGACCAGGACGTGACCCGGGAGGCCGCCAGCAACGGAGTCCTAATCCAAATGGAAAAAGGCGACCGAGCATACCTCAAGTTGGAGCGGGGGAACTTGATGGGGGGCTGGAAGTATTCGACCTTCTCAGGATTCCTCGTGTTTCCGCTTTGACTGGCTCATAGCCGGAATGGAGGCAGGGAGAGGGAAGGCAGGAGGGGGATTTAAAAAAAAAAAAAAAAAAGCTGGAAATTAAGAGGGCGAGAAAGCGACCGGAGCTGGAAACTTCCTACCTGTTCCCTAGCTGTATCCGGCAAAAAGGTGCGCGGCCAGGCGGTCGGACGACTTGGTCTGTTTCCTTACTCGGAGAAGTAATTCCGCTTAGCTCTGCGCACTCCCATTTCCAAAAATAAACTCGCCTCCCCCATTCCAGGTACAGTAATCAAGAAAGAGACTCTCTTGTCTTTGTTTCTTACTCCCGTTCATATTTCCTACAGTTTGTTGAGAAGAAACTTTGCATTTCCCTATATGTGAACTCTTTCTCCTTTATTACCTCCTCGGAATCTTTTCATTTAGTGAAATCTAATATCCTACCCCCACCCTTTTCCTCTTTTTTTTTTTCTTTCTTTATTTCTTTTTCATTTTTAGTTTGGAGAGGGGATATATTTTTTATTTTTTTTTGGACGTGGGAGTTAGTTTCAATTTGGCAAATACTGCTCTTCTTAACACACAGCTCAAGAGTGAATTAGTTGAAGATACTTTGTATCCTCGGCTGCTTGTGAGCCGAGAAAGGACTCACCTACACGGTGACTGAGTTTAAAAAAATTATATATATATATATATAAATATATATCATTTGTATACGAAGAACTCTTCCCAGTGGCAGCTGGCTGTTTTTCCGTATTTCTATGTCCTATTCGGAGTGATCGTGAAATCTAAGGCTGCTTGATGTTCTGACGCTTGTCAATGCCCTCGTGCTCTGTGACTCCACTAAACGCCAAGGACGTTCTTCCGGATGCTTCCTCGTCTTCTGTAACATACGTGTGAATAGCCAAGATTTAATTTTGCTTTAATCCGATGAAGTCAAAGTGGGACTTTTATTTTTCTGAAATGGCTTTCTGAACTGCGCATCTTCTCCAGCTGCGAGGTGGATAGCCGGGGTGCCCTGGGGCGAGGTTCAAGAGGGAAAGAGACTGGGGAGAAGGCCACGGGAGAAAGGCCCGGAGCGCGGAGCGCTAGCGGTTCCTGGACACGCCTGCCCTGCTCTCTAGCCTGCGCCAGGCCCAGGGCCAACTCTGCATTCGCCTGTGCTCTCTGCTTTGGCGCAAACCTTAAAAAAAATGTGGAGTAATCTTGCCAGGCCAGGCGCAGCCGTCGGTCTGGAATCGAAGTTTGGGTTTTCGCGTTTCACATGCACCAGGAATACTCCCCATTCGAGGACCTGAACCAGCCGGCCGGAGCGCAGACTCCCTCCTCCTACTGTCCCTGGATGTCCCCAGGTCTCGTCTGCTCCGCAGTACCCGAAGCAGCGTAAGTTTTATATCGCTGCCTCTGAATCTGGAGTCCACCCGCCGAGCCGCCCCGGCGCCCAAGAACCGGGTGGTCGTGTCCATTCGCAGGACTTTCATTCAAGAGGTTCGTCCAGGAATTTTGATTGTATTGGAACATAATGTGAAAGCAAAATTGAAATAAACGACTTCGTTTTAAGTCTGGAAGGCTGACCCTGTCGCTTTGGCAGTGGGGAGGTCGGGCGCGGGAAACGTGGTGGAAGCCAAGGGCCAACGGCCTGGGGCTGCCGCAGTCCTGTGTCCTGCTGGTCCTACTCCTTTTTAGAGGGTTTTCCCTGTCGCAGGATACGGAGATGAATTTAATTAGCTCCTAGGAAGTAGGGAGTGTGTGGGGTGGGGAGGAAGTGCGTTAATAATAGCACAATAAGCGCAACATTTCTCCAATTTATTCTCAGCTTCTGAGTTAAAGATTCACCAAGCACAGGGCTTCGGTTGAAATCCGGGCCCTATATCCTCTGAAAGCCACCCCAGGGCACCAAGCGTCTCTGGCCGACACCCTCAGCAGCTCCAGTAGTCCAGGGTCCCACAGGGGACAGGGAGGGACCTCCGCAATGAGGAGTGGACGGGAGTGGTTTTCTCTACCTGCCTAACAGTTCCCTTTTTCCTCAGTCAGTCCCCAGATTAGCGAAGATAAGGAGGAAGACGGACTGTAAAGGAATGGAGAAAAGCTGTGCTTTTTAATAAAGAGACACACTTTCTCTGCAGTCCTCCGATGAGGAAGGAGAGGTCAGGGACAGCTGGAAGCCTTCAGCAGAGGAACTAGCCAGATCCAACAGCTTTGCGCCCACGGAGCCAGCCCTGCAGGCGTGGAGACAGCGCCCGGGGTCTTCTAAGCACAAGCGGGAGGCTTGCCCCACGGGTAGGGGAGCCACCAGCCAGGGAGCTCAGAATGCCGCTGAGCTCGCCCACTGCCACGCGTGAGTGCTCACCCCTCTTCCTGAAGGCAGGAACCACCAGGGTTCTGGTCCTGATGGCTATCCCCCAAGTCCCCACGGGAGCCACCATTCTGTGTGTCAGCTGAGTGACTTTGCAAGTCCCCTTCACCGACCTCAGCTTGCTGATCTGTGCAAAGACAGGAAAGAATCTGATGTATCTCTGAGTCCCTCCTACTCTGTGGATCCAGGCATTCTCTGTTTTCAGATCAGGGGCGGCAGGTTATTTTGCCTTGGTTACTGGGGCCTGAGCTGACCGTACTGTGAGTGTCGCTCCTGAGGCTGTGTGGAGGCCAGGAGGAAGTCAGTGCAATACCTGACTGGGGTCTGCAAGGTGCATACAGAGAGAGCAGATGGGCCCCAGAGAGAAAGAGATGGGGAGGTTGTCTTAAATCTGCTGCAGCTCCCTCACCTCTTGGGGGGAGGGTCCCTGCTCCTCAAACTCTGACCTTGACATTGGAGACCCTTCTCCGTCTGGCCCAGGCCTCTTTCTCCATCTGCTGATCCCTTTCCTCTGCCCTTTGATGAACTATTTCTCTTAACTGACTTTATGACTCCACGGCTGCTGTTTTTTTGCTTGAAGTTCAAGTACTCTTTCTCTCCTCCAGTTGTGAAAATGTTATCCTGCCAAGGACCTAAGAAGTTCCACTGAAACGCTGCTTTCTCTGGGAAGCTATCCTATCCACACACTACTTTCTCCAAGTTACCACTCCCTCCTCAAGCTCCGACCAGGCCTGTTCTGGCTGGGAAGGAGGCATCAGGGTGGGCCTGTCTCCCGCTCAGCCAGGGGTCCACCTGGCAGTAACAGCCATGCCAGCAAGCACTTTGGGATGCTTCAGAGGGCTCTGGGGAGATGCAGGGCTCCATGTCCCCCAAAGGATCCTCATCCTCATGCCTGAGCCTCCTTTTAGCCTAACTGGGGCTGTGGTTGTTGGCTCTCCTCACAGATCTGCAGGTTAGAGCCCTGGCTGGGCCTGGTAGTGACCGTCAGAACACCTGCCTCACCTTAAGGGTGAAGGAGGGAGCAAATGTTACTTGGTCAGAGGCAAGTAAGTCAACCTTCCACTGAAAATTGGTCTCCAGCTGGGAAGGAACCGGAGACTCCAACTGGTATGTTGGGGGTTGGGAGGGATGGAGAAAAAAACGATCTGCATCTCAGTAGGGACTGCCTCCAAGCCTCCAGTCTGGGGCTGGGGAGGGCATGGTGCTTCCTTTAATGCTTAGAATCCTCTACTTCCCAGATGGGGACAGCTACTCTTTTATCTTAAACAAAGCCCTTCCGATAACAGCCTGTAGGGGTTCCAGCACCGCTCCCTCCTCTTTCAGCCTTACTCAGTGTCAGAAAGGATCCTCCCAAGCCCAAGTCACCTTGGCTATGTCCTCCCCTCCTGACTCAACAGTACACATTGCCTTTTCCAGGAAGCATTTCACATCCAGATCAGTGAGGTTGTCATGCCATTCTCTGGCCTCCCTCTTCAGAGTGTGGCCTTTCTTATTAGTGTGCCTCTTTTCTCTGTCCTCCTAACCAGTTTTCTGAGGGCAGATGTTGCATCTTCCTCTGCACAGCATTCCACATCCAGGTAGGTCAAGGGTTATGATGAAGAGGGACTCAGGGCTGCTCCTTGGACCCAAGACACCCAGATCTGACTTCTTCAAACTGTGCCTAGTGTTCCTGGGAGCCCAGCTAGAAAGGAGCTGGGGTCACCGTCATCTCTGCTGTCCAAGAAGCCGTGCAGGTTGCACTAGATCCCGGCCAGTTCCTGGCTGTCTTGCTCCCTTGTCGCTGCTCCTGCCACCATTAGCAGAGTTGGGAGCTCACTCTCTGAGCTGTGCTGGAGCGGCTAATGCCTGTAGCCCAGTGGATCACCTCCTAATGAGAACATAATTACCCAGATGGAGTGGGAGCCTTATCCTGCTCTTTAATTGTTGCCTTAATGGGGTGGCAGTGGGGGAGAGTGTGGAGCGGAAGGAAGGGACAGGAAGTTCCTGTGGGTCTTATGTTGGGTCCAGGCAGACCAAGTAGAAGGCTAAAACCCCTGAGTTTCAGAGGTGGGCCCTGAATGTCACCTCCAGGCTTTATTATACATGGCCTTAGACTACTCTCCCTCAAATGGAATTACTTTTCTTAGCTTGCAAATGCAAGGGGTGGACTAGAAGACATCTAAGGTTTCTTCCAGAGCATCTTCCTTTTCTGATATACCTCCTTGAGTCTCTAAGCCTTCCCTACAGCATCCAGCAGCTACACACCTCCCAGCAGGTGCTCGCTGCCTATCCTGTCATCCCCCCCGGCATGCAGACAAAACCTCAAAACCTATCACTGAGTCTGGGGGAGGCCCAGGGTACCCTCAAACAGAAGGGCAAGCTAAGAGGGGAAGCTCGGGCACACCTCCTTTTGAGCTAATTCCATGGAGTAACAAAGGTTTCCTGAGGGCAATTATACAGGTATCTTATCCCTTTGCACAGGGGACCTCAGTACAGACACGTATAGGCTTTCACTGAGCCTCAGTTTCCTCATATTTTAAATGGGAGACAACGATGCCTTTGCAACAAAGTATCTGTGATGACCATCCTAAAAGGTACAGGTAGTAGGTGCTGAACAAATGGTATCAACTGCAGGAGTTATAGACACCTGGTATATCACCCTGTCATGGAAACAGGACATAAAGGAACATCTGGGCACGAACAGATGGGAAAATGGAACCCGGGGGGTGGGGTGGGGGACAGAGTAAGTGAATGTGCATGGTAGATACAGGAAAAGGGTCCTGTGTTCTTTCTTTCCATGCGCATTCATCCCATTCACACCCTCCAGGGATCTTTTTTTTTTTTTTTTTTTTTTTTTTTTTTTTTTTGGAGAGGTTTTTGCTATAGGGCGCGTGTGCTCGCCAGACAGACAGAGAGAGACAGAGAGATAGAAAGCAGGAAATCACCCCCCAGGGGGGATGGCCACGCCGCAATCCCTTCTCCTCCATTCTCCTCTCGGGATCTTGGGCACGCACGCACACGCGCCCGGCGTGAGTCTAAGCCGCCGGGTCCGGGACTCGAACCGCGGTCGACTACGTGGGAGTCCAGCGACATAGCCATTACGCTAACTGCTGGTCCCATCCAGGGATCTTAAGAGCAGATTTTACCCCCACTATCTTTCATCTCCACCTCTGTTGCTTACATATTTGCAATGACCGCCATGGATGACTATGGTCCGTCTGCATGTCTGCATGCTTCCCCTTTAGAGTGTGAGCGTTGTTTGCATGTCTGTTTCCTTTTAAAGACTGAGCCCCTCCAAGGTGGAAACTGTATCCTCATCCTGCTTGGCCCAGTGCCTCCCATGGTGCCTGGCCCAGAGCAGATGTCCTATAATGGTGTCACAAGCTGACCCAAACTGTGCCTGGCATGAAAGCAAGATGTGGACATAGCCAATGAAAGCACCTTTCCGAGGATTCTGAACCTCTCAGTCCCTCCTTTCCTCCTGCCACTCCCCCCCCCCCACCCCCGCCCCATCACTAACAGGGATGCTGAAAAGAAAGTGCTCCCAGACCACGGGCAGACATAGAAACCTTTCCAGACACTTGCCCTTGTCCTCACCACTTCTTTCACTCTGAGCCCAGCCTGTTCCCAGGAAGTCCCAGGTGACCCTGGGATGGCAGCAAACAGGGACAGTGAGCAAAAGGCCAGGATTAGAGGTATGAGTTGGTATTCAGGGTTGTCGCTACATCTTCTCACTGGCAAAATGATTAGCTGCACATAGATTCCGTCTACCTGTGCCTTAGGCAGCAGTGAGAAAACACAGCACAGCTGATGGTGGAAAGGAGCGTTCAGGGATTACAAAGAAAGGACTTCCAGTGGTGCAGCCACAGTGAGCGCCTGGGGAGGGGTTTCTTCATCTGGCTAAGCTCTGAAGAATTCAGGGAAGGGGTGCCAGGCAAGAGATGAGAGATGAGATCAGACCCTGATCTGAGCAGGCTCCCAGACCTCAAGGCTCTGCTTAAACTCTTCCTTGTCCATGAAAGCATCTCTGACCCCAACATCAGGGCCCAGCCCTCTGTTGACCACCCGAACTCTCTAATCAGATCACAACCTGACCACAACACTACTGGACACTAAGCTCCACGAGGATCAGGCTTCTCCTATCTCTTCTCCACGGTGTGGCCCATGCCAGGCACAGTGCCTGTTACAGAAGATGCTCTTCAAAAGCCCCTTAAATGGATGAGCAAGCCAACACGTGGAAGGAGAGGAGGGCAAATGGATGGAGGGCTTACTGGTTGCATTGTGAGTGCATTTGCCTGCCCCACCAGACTGTGAAATCCACACAGGTCCTCTCTTTTATCTGCTTTATTTACAGTTGTACTCCCAGTGCCTAGCACAGTGTCTGGAATCCAGTCAGCCTGAAAAATATTTCTTGAGTGGATGAAGAATTAAGATACTTTGGTAGTGGGACTTGCTGGTTTGAGGTCCAGAAGTGCCGACGTCACTGAACCCTGGACAGTCACATTTATTTTAGAATAGAATTGCATTCTACCTGTCACTTGGAGTTGACCCTGAAGTACAAGTTGTCTCTACACACTGCTTGCCCAACATACTGTGAGCATCTGAGAGCATGGGGACAATATTTTGATTTCCTTAAAGGACAAGGACACAGTCCCCTTCCCACAGCATTGAACAATATGATCCCAGATTGAGCCACTAAGTCTGTGCCAGTGGGTAGGTAGCCCTTAGTGGTAGCGGTAGGTAACAAAGACCAGATGACACCAATCAGCTTTAGAAGCCCAGCAGGTTCCCGGATGTTGCCAGCACACTGGCCAGGGGGAGACAATAGTCACACAGGGCGGTCACCAGTGAGGGGGCTGTTAATTTGTAACTCATGGCTGGCTGTAGGGTCTCTGGATTTTTTGTTTAGATGAAAGCAGAATGAACTCTGAATTCTCCTTGCTGCTTTAGGTTCTGCTGCAGAGCAGGGAGGTGAATTGGGCTCAGCTGGTGTCCTGGAAAGAAAATCAAGGATTCCCCCAATCCCCTACATTCCTCAGACCCAGTGTCCAGCTGGGAGCCTAACAAAGAGTTCTCTAGAATGCTCTGCTAGCGAGCTGCAACCTGCTTACTCAGGTAAGGCTCCAAGAGCCTTTTCTTCCATCATCAGAAATTACTGCACACTTTCAGGGAAACTTTCAAAGAGAGAAGAGGGAATTACTAACAAAGGAGAAGCAACTGGGCATTTCTTCCTCCTCATTTAAAAGGAAGCTGTACGCTCTGGCCAGTTCTAGTATTGGAAAGACTCTCTTTTGTATTCTGAGAGGCTCAAAAATAAACTCCCCAATGTGTGCTTCTGCTGAGAAGTTCAGATGATTTTATAATGACTGAGTGGCTCTAAATAGGGTGTTAAAATGCAGCTGAGGAGGATCCTGCTATTTTACTAACTCATCTTGATCAAAGTTGGTCTCAGCAATGTTCCAAATGCTCTCTCTGTCTCTCTTTCAGAAGGAGTTCATTTCAGGTAGATGTATTATTTGCTTATTCTGAAGATGCTAAAGGAGACAGCATGTTAGCAATACCAATTGAGCTGTGGGCACGGACTCTCAGGTCATTCTCACGTGGCATCTGACCAGTGCTTTTCCTTCCTTGTCCTCTAGGCTCCTGATACTTCCCAAGTGGAAATGCACTTGGCAGGTTCACCAGCATGTGGTTCTAAATAATCTGTGTCAATATGAGTGACAAGAGTGCTCCGGGAGGCTGTGAAGTTTGCACCTGCTTTCCTTGATTGCCTAAATGTGTCCTTGCCTCAGTCACAAGAGGTTGGGATCCAGGCTGAAGGCAGAAGCAAGCTTGGCCCCCAGGGAGTGAACCTATGAGACCTCTACAGTTTCCTGTCAATGAGAAGTCTATGAAATGCAAGATTCCCTAGGCAGCAGTTAGAGTCCTTGTGTCTAAGTTACTAGCTCAAAGTAGTCACCAGAATCCTTCCTGAAGCTCCAGCCCACAGACAAAAAGCTGTTTGATGACCAGCTCTCAAGAGATGTTGTGTAAGCCTTCTTTGGCCTCTTTTTTTCTTCTTTCTTCTTTCTTTCTTTCTTTCTTTCTTTCTTTCTTTCTTTCTTTCTTTCTTTCTTTCTTTCTTTCTTTCTTTCCTTCTTCCTTCCTTCCTTCCTTCCTTCCTTCCTTCCTTCCTTCCTTCCTCTCTCTCTCTCTCTCTCTCTCTCTCTCTCTTTCTTTCTTTCTTTCTTTCTTTCTTTCTTTCTTTTAGGTTTTTGCTTGCTATTTCTGGAGAAAAACAGAGAGAGGGGGAAAGAGAAATCACCCCACAGCAGGGATGACCATGCTATAAGACCTTCTCCTTCAGTCTTTTCTCAGGGTTTTGTGCATGCACGCACATGTGCCCCATGTGATTTTCAAGATGCCAGGTCCAGGACTTGAACTGTGGATAGCCATGTGGGAGTCCAGCATCTTAACTGTCATGCTACCTGCCAGCCCACTTCCTTGGCCTTTTAAACTCATTTTCTCCTCAGTAGCCTGAAAGAGCCTCTCAAAACCTAAGCTAAACTACACAGATCTTCTACAGTAAGCCACCCAGAGTGAACCAAAACTCTTTACAATGACCTGCAGGGCTGCCATGATCGGGCCCGCACTGTGACCTCATCTTTTGTCATTTCCTTATTGCAAAGTAGCTCATTCTGGCTTTCTGTTACTTCCTAGAGTAAATTTGGCTTATTCTCCCACCCTGGAAGCTCTGTGCCTGTTGATTCTTTGTGGGCAAGGAACACTCTTCCATCTCTCCCATTTGTTGTGTGGCTAGTTCCTTTTCTTCGTTCGAATCTGAGCTAAGTCATCTTCTCATTGAGGTCGTTCTGATTAATGCTGAGACACTTCCTCTATTACCACTAAGCTCTACCACATTGCCCTGTTTTATTTTCCTTACAGCAGTTATGACCATGGGAAATGCTCCTTTGTCTGCTTACTTGTTTACTGTCCCCCCTCCAGAGATAGGGACCTGGTCTGTCTTATGCCTCACTTTATGCCAAATTTTGGAAGACAGCCAAGAATAGTAAGGGCTGGATTCATACATGAGTGACTGAGTGGCAAACCACTCTTGTATCACAGTTCCCAGAGCTCAGGACTTCCGCTCCATCAGAGCAGAACCATCTCCTCAATGATCCTCTCCTCAGGAGCTCAGGAGAAGCTGTGGTCGAGAGGAGTCATTAAACTTGTCATCCACTGGAGCCATATTTGGACTGAGGGGAAGTAGGCTGGCAGCTACGAGGTCCAGAATGGGGGCAGGAACCTTAAGTCTCTTAGCCACATGCCCAGTGAATGGCTTCTTGCTTGTTAATATCTCCAATTCAAATGGATAATTCAGCTACCCCATGTGATTGGGCTAGGGAAAACTGGAGTTATCTGCAAATGATGGAATTTTTCCTGCAACAGATAAGCACAGACAAGAGAACAGGAGGAAAGGGACCTCAACCTGCAGCAGAGGTGAAAGGCAACCAGGATAGTATCCCTGAAACTGCGACTCAGTGTGGTGCAGAGGTGGGAGGTGAGGTGGGAACTGAGGGAAGAGAGTGAGGGCACAAGAGAAAAAGCAACTTCTTGACTCCAGCATGGAGAAGGCAGCGGGGGGCGGGGCAGGCGGGGGCAGGGGGGCAATAGCAGTAATGTTAGTCTAAAGCTACTGAACAAAGATACATATTCTCAGATTGCAAAATATCTACTAAAGAACTATCTAAGAAGCCTAGAGTTGTCAATCAAACGTGCATGACCAGCTCTGCTCCCGCAGGTGGACTCAGCCATGGGGACTGCAGAACCCAGGAGGATGAGAAATTAGGGTGAGGGGTTTGGCTGTTATTTTATTTGTATTGATTCTCTCCCTCCCATAGCATTATAATCTTCTCATGATCCAATTCAATTTCATGACCTTTGGATTTCACCTCCTCTGTATGGGGATAGAGGGCACTATTTAAAAGAACAGGCTTTAAAGCAGAGCGGGATCTGAAGGCTGATTAATCACTATATTTAGGACCCTGTGGTTTCAGATGACAGAAACTCAACTCAAAGTGGCCCGAATATCACCTTCCTAGAAAATGTATTGCCTGCCTGAACCAAAAGATCCAAAGTATGGCAAAATCCAAGAGCTTAAACAAGTCATCAGCAATTGTCCTGTTTATATATCCAGATTTATTTTGAAGTCCCCAATTATGGCGATTTAATCCAGTAGCAGCAGGCTCACTCACATTCTCCTAGTCTAGTTTCCCCATCCACATAGTGTCAGAAAAACGTCCGCAAATGATGAATATTAAACTGACTTAAGACAAGTACATTCCCAGATCCAATCTCTGTGGTCAGAATGGAAAAAAAAAAAAAAAAAATAGAGCTCATTGGCCAGATGTAAGCCAAGCTGGGGTCAGGGATGAGGGTGAGAAGAGATAACCCAATCTGGGAGCTGCTGTTGCCAAAGACAGGAGAATGCATGTGAGGTTAGCCACTTCCTGGCTGTGTGACTTTGGATAAGGAGCTTAACATCTCTGACCTTGGGCTTCCAGTCTGTTAAAATGAGTTGAGCAATAATATCTAATTTTATTAGGATTAATAAGATGGAATCTGGGGCCAGCAGGTGGCATGGTAGTTGGGGAGCTGGACTCCCACATAGCTGACCATGGTTCGAGTCCTGGACTTGGCAGCTTGCTTTTTCACTTTCCCTCTTTCTTTCTGTCTCTTTCTGGTGACTATAGCCAATTAAATAATAATAATAATAATAATAATAATAATAATATAATAAAACAGATCATTCTTTTTTTAAAAAATAAGGTGATATCTATGAAAATGGGAAGTAGAATTTCAACAGGTGTTCCCAAGCAAAGGTTTATTCTTTACTGAATGGAGAGCTGACAATTTAAAGCTCAGTTTAGCTTTATCATAGAATTGTGAGATGCCTCCTGGATCGTAATCCAAAGTCTCTTCCTGTCCACAGCTGTATACCAACTGCAGCTAAGTCACGTGCTATTAGTCAGATGCTGTTTCTTTGCATTGCTGTGGAACCAGCTGTTACCGCGATAGGCAGACTCCTTCATATAGTAAGTGCATAGTAAATAGTGGTTATTACTGTTGCTCCCAAGGCAATGATTTTTGGCACTGCCCACACACCTTGGCATTGTTATTTAATTATAACACAAATGTGCCTTTTTTTTCCCCTCAGAACACAAACTTCTTGTGGCCTAATAATACTTATTCATACATATAGATCACCTGGAGGTCTTATTAAAATGCAAATTCCCACTTCTTTCTGTAAGTCTGTTCTTTCTTTCTTTTTTTTTTTTTAGGTTTTTGCTATAGGGTATGTGTTCTCCCTGGAGAGAAACAGAGAGATACAGTGAGAGGGAAAGTGAGAAATCATTCCCAAGGGGGAATGGCCTCCTCCTGGGATTTTGAGCATGCACCCATATGTGCCTGGCATGATTTTTTTTTTTTTTGAGAGGTTTTTGCTATAGGGGGCGTGCACTCACCAGACAGACAGAGACAGAGAGATAGAAAGAGAGAAATCACTCCCTGGGGGGATGGCCATGCCGCAATCCCTTTTCCTCCATTCTCCTCTCGGGATCTTGGGCATGCACGCACATGAGCCCAGTGTGAGTTTTAAGCCACCAGGTCCGGGACGCGAACCACGGTCGACTACGTGGGAGTCCAGCGACATAGCCATCACACTAACTGCTGGTCCCGCCTGGCATGATTTTTAAGAGACCAGTTCCAGGACTTGAATCACAGTTGGTCATAAGGGAGTCCAATTTACCTTAACCACCACACCACCTGCTGGCCCTGATTCCTATTTCTTTAATAAGGGTTGGTGCCTGAGATTTTCCATTTCAAACAAGCTCTCATATTATGGGTGTGCAACATTGTTGAGTAGTGATCACCTGGGCTCGTGTTTATACCACAGTTATTCCCAATAGCCAGTCCACAGATGTGTTGTATCAGGGTCACCTGAGATTTTTTTTGGTCTTTTTTATTAGATGAGAATTTACTGATGACTCATATAGCAACAAAGTAACAGTGAAAGATAAAAATTGCTGAAGGTATAACCTGGTACTCACTCTCTCAGCTCTCTTCACTTCTTATAGTCACAACCTTCCTGCAGAAGCGTCAACACTTTCATTGTCTCTTCTTCAAATTCGTTATGATTTAGACAATGGTTTTTTCCCCCCTAATTTTTTTTTTTTAAACTTGGTGTTGGGAATTGATGGGGCCTAGTGGGCAATGATTGGATCATGGTCATTGCATCATGGAGGCAATACTTACGGATAGAGTAATAATGTCTCACAAGACCCAAAGAGTTTTAGCTCTCAAGAGAAGGGATTAAATCTGATGTGAGCTGCTGACAGCTCTCCCTGCATGCACTTGCCATTCTCTGTGCTCCCACTGACCATACCGTAGGCTTGTGCCTTTACTGCACCAGAGTTATGAGTTTTGCAAGTCAACATCTCTTCTCTTAAATTCACCCAGTCTCAGGTATTTCCAGAAGCAGTCTTACCAAAATGTTCATGATATTGCATTGACTTTGAGTAAATTTAATGCCAATATCTAAATCTATTTCTGTAAAATGATGATACAGGTTCTGATTGGTCAAACCTAAGTCATATCTCTCTCGTGAATTTATGGAATGGAGCCCACTTCACTTAAGCACAGACAGTTGTGTGTGAGTGTGGGTGTGTGTAAGAGGAGGAGAAGGAGGAGGATCTCCCAAGGTAGAACAGCAAATAGAGGGCCACCGAGCCTCAATCCCAAACCCAGACTTTGATACCCAACTCACCACTCCACATACTCACTTCAATGGCTAACAGGTTTCTCAGATATAACAAGTTCAAAATGGCGCCCCTGGTCTTCTCTTCCCACATCTTCTCCTACTAGTCTTTTCCATCTTAGTTAATGACAACCTGATTCTTCTAGTAGCTCAGATCTAGCACCCTGACATCATCCTTGACTCCTCTGTCTCTTTTATACCCAACATCCAATCCATTAGCAAAATTCTATCAGTTCCACCTTTGAAATGAACTTGGAAATCGGCCACTGGGAGTCAACTGGTTCAGGCCACCATCATTTGTCCCTTGGAGGGAGGCAGTTGTTAACTTCTCTCCTGCTTGCTCTCTTGCTGTTCTGCCTCTCTGCTAGTCAACCTCAGCATGAATCTCCTCTGCTAAAACCTCCAAGTGGGTTTGTTGCATGTTTAGAATAGAATAGAGATAATTTATCATGGCCCTTCATGGGGCCTACCCCACCCCACCCTACCACTCTACCACATCTACCATTAGCTGGGAGCTTGTGTGAAATGTACCTGCTGACTCCTGCCCCTGGAGATGCTGATTCAGTAGGTGTGAGCTGGGTCTGCAGCTTCTACTTTTTTTGTTTTAGAAGGAGAGATATTTTTACTCTAGGGTGCATGAGCTTGCCAGAGAGACAGAAAGTGAGAAATCACCCCCAGGGGGATGGCCACGCAGCAATCTCTCCTGCTCCATTCTCCTCTTGGGATTTTGGGCACACACACACACACACACACACACACACACACACACACACACATGCCCAGGGTGAGTTTTGAGTCTCTGGGTCCTGAACTTGAACCTTGGTGTTGGAGTCTGGCAACATAACCAGTACGCCATCTGCTGGTTCCTGGAGCTTCTACATGTTTACACATTCAGTGTGTGATTTTGATGTACAGCCCAATTTTGTAAACAATTGCTCTCAACACCTGGCCTGGGACGTGGGAGGGAGGGAGTGAATAAACATCTGGATGAGATGCTGGATCAGAATCTCATCTTTCCCTGTGTTTGTGTGTGTTTTTCAGGGTGAAGTAGAATATGGGGAGGGAATGGGGTTACCTATTATTTCCCATAATAAAATCCGATTATACAAAGACTGTTAACTTCTACAGTACTGAGGAGATTGTCTGAGAAGTTCAATTAGCATCAGCTTGCTTTGTGGGAGAAAGGGGTATCCTGCCCGTGTGGGCTAACACGTTCACCTCTCAACAGGATGCCTGGGAGCCTATGTGGTGTCTGCATCCTTCACCTTCTGCCTTAATGGTGACAGCCCATTGAAGTGCGCTGTGTTTCTGCCTGATTTCCACATGGATAATGAAGGCGGCTTTGCAAGAGCCCTTGTACAAATGGTACCCGTTGGAGAGTCTGCCCACCTGACTTGTCATTTTAATTTGGCCCTTCATACTGATAAATCTACCTTGTTGCTGTTCGTTTCTGTCAATTGTCATTCTTGGGGGTGCTTGTCCCCTTAAATGTGAGCACCAGCTGCTTGCCTCCCTTGTCCCCACTCTCTGGGTGATACATCTCGAACACCCCCTTATCCCCACAACCTGGTCTTGCAGACCCCTTTCCCATCCTCCCCCAGCCTCTAAGTATCCCTGTGGCAGACACTGCCCTCTTTTGGTTAGGATGTCAGCTCAATTTCCAAATGTTAAAAAACAAACAAACAAACAAACACCTGACACAGGACATCAAAGGCCCTACTGCATAATTTGATTTGAGCCTGAATCTGGGGTTCTAGTAGGACTCCTTGGTTGCAAGGAACAGAAATTGTCTTTTTTAAGCAGAAAAGGGAATTTTCTACATGTTCTCGGGCAGCTCACAGAAGTGAAGGCTAAATGAGTAGGCTTGGAAAAGGATAGGGAGCAGGACAGCTCTGAGGTGGCGGGCCCAAGGAACAGAAACTGTTGGTGACAATCCCTTTGGGATTCCTCTTTCATAATGCATCAGATAGCAATTTTCATTCTTATGTCCCTAGACTCATCTTTCTGTTTTTGCTTTTGCCATAGGGCATGTGTGTTCATCAGAGAAAGAAAGAGAGAGAGAAAGTGAGAAATCACTTACCAGGGAAGATGGCCATGCTGCAATCCCTTCTCCTCCATTCTCCTCTCAGGATTTTGGTCACACATGCACATGCATTTGGCATGATTTTCAAGCTGCTGGAACTAAGACTTGAACCATGGTTGGCCATGTGGGAATCCAACCCCTTAACCACCTCGCCACCTACTGGCACTTGTAGGTCCACCTTTTCACATTCTCAGTGAGAAGATTACACTGCAAGCTCATCCTTTGTTTAGGGTAGGATGGAGCATCTTAATGGTCCTCCATGTCACGGCTGTAGACAGTAGAGCTGGATCAGTTCCTCAGCAATGGCTGGAAATGTGGGCTCTGGAGCCAGGCTGTCTGGATTCATGCCCTAGATTTGTTTTGATTTACTTTGTAGTTTTCAGCAATTTTTTTTTGTCCAGGCCTCAGTTTTCTCGTCTGAAAAATGGAGATACTTACAATGCTTACTTCCTAGGATTGTGGTAAGGCATAACTTAATTGAAGGAATACATTTAAAACAGTGCCAGGCACACAGTGGGTACTCAGTAAATGTTAGTTATTGTCAGTAAAACCAAAAGGAAGGAACTTGTGCGTGTTGATGCCAAGGGGTTCATAATGCAAGTGCTCTCTCCAGAGGATATTTGCATATTTCTTTTCCTAACTTCTGGCTCAGGTTTCCATGGTGTTTGCTATCTTCTCCCCTATGTGGGAAGTGTCTGATCAGGAAGAGGGAAGTCTCAGGATTTTCCTGGTCCATGGGACCCATGAATGAACAGGGATAAGGTTCAAAATACTGATCAAGGGCATAGGCTTTAGAGGCAACCAGATCTTATTCAAATCAGGTCTCTGCTACAAATACTTACATAACCTGGGTTAAGTAATAGAGTATTGCTGAACTGTATAGGAAGCAGGATAGTAAAAACCTACTTCTTAGGGTTGTTGGGAGGAAGCAGTTACTCATCCAAAGAGCTATGAAGTCCCTATGAGCCTCATACTCTTTCAGGTGCCAGGATCACAGCATGAACCTAACAGACACAGTCCCTGCCCTGAAGCATGCCTTAATCCAATAATTATGCAGATTACACAATTACAGAGAGTTATAAATGCCATAGAGGAAATGCTACATAGAGAACAATGGGTTACGAGGGAGTCTGATTCTGAGCTGAGATTTGAAGTTAGGAATTAGCAAGTCCAAGGTTGAAGGTGGGGGACAGTATCCTGGGCAGAAGGGACAGCACATGCAAAACTCCTAGAGTGAAAAATATGGATCTGTGGAAGTCCTGCAAGGTCTGAGCTTCCTTCCTTCCTGGAAGGGCCAATGTTGCCCCAAAAAGCAAGTAAGGGAAGGAGGTCTAGATTTGGTAGGCCAGAGGATGGAGGAAATCATCCTGAGAGCAATGGGCCCATGTCGAAAGATTTAGGGCAGAGGAGTGCCGTGATTGTCTTTATGTTTATAGAATGCCAGGCTGGTGGATAGGACCAGAAAAGCCTGGAAAGGGACAACAGAAGCAGGTGGACAGTGATGAGGTTGTAACAGCCATCCAGGCTTAGAGATAAAGGCAGCTGGACTAAGGCAGAGACAGTAAGGTTGGAGAACAGTGGATGGATTTGAAAAATCTTTAGGAGCTCAATCCTGAGGATTTAATGATGAGTTAGGATATGGAAGTAAGGGAAAGAGGCGTGGAAAGGTAGTCTCTGATTTCTCTGAGATTTTTGGCTGTGGTATAGGATGGGTAACATTGCTATTCCCAGAGGGGAGAACTAGATCTGGGGGGAGGAGGGATCATGGTTTCAGTTGGGGACATACTACATTTGAGGTTCCTTTGAGATATCAAGTATCAATGTCAAATAGACAGCTAGATGACAAAGTCTGGAGGCCAGAGGACAGGTCTGAGCCAGAGGAATAAATGTGAGCCTCACCAGCATTAAAGTAGGTCAAGAAGCCCTGAAGAGGGATAAATTATCCAGAGGGGAACACCAAACAGTTTGGGGAAGCTCTTAGCAAGTGTTGCCACGTTACAAAGACTTAAATGGTGTGTGTGTGTGTGTGTGTGTGTGTGTGTGTGTATGTGTGTGTTTCTGTAGCCAAATCTAGTCTTCCAAGGCTGCCACTGCAACTAGCTTCTTATAGAGTGGGTGTTGCTCCATATTGCAACTTGTTTATTTGATTAGCTCCTCTTGTCATCTAATAAAGGTTAAGATCCAGAGGGGTTACATTCTGGTGGGGTCAGGGGTGGGAGAAAAGGAGATGAAGACTGAGGCACAGAAGATGGTCTTATTAAGCTCCTCTCACCTACACCTCAAAACGCAAACAATTCAGGCCTGACACTTTGATTGAACTTAATTCCTTTCTTTCTAATGCCTTCCCTGGGAGAATTATGAGCCCAGCTTCCCCTGACAGCACCTAGGAGGACAGTATTGGCGATGGCATAAAAGCTGGGGAGAGAGGGAAGAGCAAAACGAGGAACATTTATCCTGAGCAGAGTCCTGGAGCGCCAGCCACCTTCCTAGTGAGACACAGAGAAACCAAGGGCTTTAAAAATAGAACTGCTTAACTGCTTCAGGTGGAGAAAACGATTCAGACTAAAGCCGATGCTCCTGATTCTAAGCAACTGATCCCCATTGGGGCAGAGAGGGCCCCTGAGCCCCAGAGAAGGGATGAAGAGCTGTTAGGCAAGAGGAGCGGGGGCTTAACTGGACTCTGGCCCTGTAGCATTTGGGGTGGGCCAAAGTGTCCCCTAGCTCTAAAAACTGGGGACATATGGTCCCTTCATTGAGGCAGCAGTGTCCCTGGAGATGGCAGCAGGCAGAAGGATAGGCTGTTTTAGGAACAGACCAGAACATCTGCATGCAAGCACAAGGGGTTGTCTCTTAAACAACCAGAAAATGCAAGCCCCCTTTTTCAAATGATGGCAGGGTCAGTCTTCCCAGAATGCTTAGGGGCTGATGAACACAGACATGCAAATATGGCCGGTGCCATGATGGAGGGAGCTGCAAAGTTCCATGGGATCTTGGTGGAGGTGAGCAGCCTCAGGGAGGAGGTAGCTTTGTTATCAATAGACTTCATTTTTCAAAATGATTTTAGATCCCCACTTAATATATACCGAGTGACTGCACTCTAAAAAATACACACACACACACACACACACACACACAGACACACACACACACATATATATATATATATATATATATATATATATATATATATATACATATTTGAAACCATACTGCTTCTGTTGTTATAGAGTCATAAAATCATACAAAATTATAAGACATATTTTGAACATTATCTTTAAAATCCAGTATTTTGAAAATTTGAAAGTTGTTTGTAAACTGTCAAGAATTACAGAGTATGAGCTAAAATTTTTTGCTATGTAAAGTAAATATTTGTGGAAAAATGTAAAAATAAATAAATGAAAGAAAAAAATGATTTTAGATTTACAGAAAACTGAAAAACATAGCACCAGAATTATCAAATATCCTTCCCTGCTTTTCCCTATTATTAACATCTGACATTAATATGATACATTTGTCACCATCGATGAGCTGGTATTCCTACGTTATGATGATCTAGAGGCCAGTGGGTGGAGTGGTGGTTAAAGTGCTGGACTCCCACATGGCCGACCATGGTTTGAGTCCCAGACCTGGCGGCTTGAAACTTATGCTTGGCACATGTATGTGTGTGTGCCCCAAATCCCAGAATGGAGAATGGAGGAAAAAAGATTGTAGTGTGGCCATCCTCCCTATAGCAAAAATCTCTAAAAAAATTACATTATGATGATCTAAAGTCCAAACTTCTTCAGATTCTCAGTTTTTACCTGATGTATTTCTCTGTTCCAGGATCCCATCCAGGGTACCACATTATATTGAATCGTCATGCTTCCTCAGGTTCCTCTCAGTTATGGTAGCTTCTTACTATTTTCCTTGTGGTTGATGACCTTGGCAGTTTGAGGAGTTCTGTCAAGTATTTTGTAGGATGTCCCTCTGTGAGAATTTTTCTAATATTTTCCTCGTGATTAGATTGAAGTTATGGATTTTCAAAAGGAAGACTGCAGAAGTAATATGCTTTTTTTCATCATATCATATCAAATGGTACCTAACCATCAGCATGATTTATCACTGTTAATACTGACCTTAGTCACCTGGGGAGGTCATGCTTGCCAGATTTTTCATGGTGGGGTGATCTCTATACCTTATTTCCTTACCATATATATTTAAACATTTGTGTTTTTATTCATGATAGAAAGTGGGAGAGAGAAAGAGAAACATTCTACAGAGGGTCTAGTCACACTACAATCCTCTTTCTTTAGTCCTCTAACACATTGCCTCATAGGCACTCACAGGCATGCTCAGTGTATTTCAGGCTGACCAGGTCAGGGATTTGAGCCAGAGTTGCCATGTGGCTTCCAGATCCTCTTAAGCAGTGTGTTATCACTGCTGTACTATATTCTTTGGCAGGAAGTCATTATTTGCAGCATACATTTAAGGAGTGAGAAGTTATTCTTCTCCTTCTTGAGAACTGAGTGCATAAATCATTTGGAATTTTTCCACAAGGGAAATTTGTCTCTTTTCTTCATTTATTTGTCTAATCATGTACTTATTTAATTTATTTATGGAGAGACTTTTGCTATAGGGCACATGTACTCATCAGAAAGACAGAGACAGAGAAATAGAAAGCAAGAAATCCTCCCCCTACCCCACCCGGGAATGGCCTCGCCACAATCCCTTGTCCTCCATTCTTCTCTTGGGATTTTAGATAAATCAGGTGCCTGGACACATGCCTGGTGTGAAGTTTCAAGACCTAGACCACTGGGTTTAGGACTTGAGCCATGGCTGACCACATGGGAATTCAGCACCTTAACCACTACACCACCTGCTGGCTCCTAAGAATTTATTTAAATAAGTATGGACTTATGGATATTTTATTTTATACATTAGGTTATAATGCAATGCTACTTTATATTTTAGTTTATTTTTAATCTATTTAAAATTTTTTTCTGTAAAGCATGTGTGCTCACCAGAGAGAGAGAGAGAGAGAGAGAGAGAGAGAGAGAGAGAGAGAGAGGGAAAGTGAGACAGCACCTGCATGTCACAACCTCTTCTCCTTTATTTCCCTCTTGGGCACAAACACACATATACTCAGTGTGTCTTTTTTTCTTTTCTCTGTCTTTTTTTTTTTTTCTTCTTTGCCATAAGGTGCATGTACTTGCCAGAGAGACAGAGAGAAGGAAGTGAAAAATCACCTCCAAATCACTCTCTGAGGGAGGATGGCCACATCACAATCTCTCCCTCTCCATTCTCTTTGGTTTTTGGACATGTACACACACGTACCTGGTGTGCTTTTCAAGCCACTGAGCTAGGAACTTGAACTGCAGTTGGCCACATGAGAGTGCCTTAACCATCACACCACCTATCTGACCCGCAATATAATACTTCATTATATTTCTCAAATTGTTCCAGCTTTGGGCATTTTTTCAGCTGGCTATTATTTCCACCTGACATACTCTCTTTCAAATAACTTTTTAAAAATTTCTTAAGATACTCCAGGCTCATCTTGAACATTTTCTTCTTTAATCCTAGAATCAGCCATTTCTTTGGGGAGCCCTGGTTCTTTTTCATTGAAGAATAGTATTGTTTTTCAAGATGCTAGGTCTGGGACTTGAACCAGATAGTCGGCCATATGGGATCCAGCGTCATAACCACCATGCCACCTTCTGGCTCTGTGTTGATTTTTTCTACATAGAAAATTATATAATCTGTACATGAAATTATTTCTTTCTTTCCAGTATTTACACTTTATATTTTCTACTCTTATTTCACCAGCTAGGACTTCCAGTACAATGATGAATCGAAGTGGTGAGAGGGGACATTTTTGCCATAGTCCTAATCTTAGGGAGAAAACATCCAATTTTTTACCCATATGATGTTAGCTGTAGGATTTCTGTAGATGTTCTTTATTGAGTCGAGATAGTTTCTTTTTTCCTCTTAGTTTGTTGGGAGCTTTTCTCTTGAATGGGTAATGGATCTTCCCAAAAGGCTTTCTCCATCAATTGCTATGATAATGTAATTTTTATTTCTTGTGGTCTGTTAATGTGGATTATTTTAATTGATTTTGAATATTGAACCAGATTTGCATGCCTGGAATAAATCCCACTTGGTTATGGTGCATAATTCTTTTTATTCATTGTTGAATTTGATTTGTTAATATTTTACTGAGAATTTTTGCATCTATGCTCATAAAAGATGTTAGTCTATAGTCTTTCTTTCTTGTAATGTCTTCATCTGGTTTTGGGATTAGGGTAATGCTTGTCTTAATAAATGAGCCAGAAAGTGATCCCTTTGCTTCTGTTTTCTGGAAGAGATTGTGTAAAATTAGTATTTTTTTCTTAAAACCTTTAGTAGAATTCACCAGTGAATTGTCTAGACCTGGTGCTTTCTTTTTAGAAGCTGATTAATGCTGATTTAGTTTCTTTAGTAGTTATGGACTCATTCAGGTTATTTCTCCTTTTTTGACTTTGTTAGTTGTTATCTTCTAAAGAGTTGGTCCATTTTATCTAAGCTATCAAATTTGTGGTTATATTTATTCCTTTATGACTTTTTGTTTTAAGAGATATTTTTGTTATAGGGATCATGTGCTCACTGGAGAGACAGTGAGAAATTACTTCCCGGCAAGATGTCCATGCAATCATCCCTTCTCCATTCTCCTCTCAGGATTTTTGGCATGGATGCACACGGTGTGAGTTTCAAGTCTCTGGGTCTGGGACTTGAACTGTGGTCTGCCATGTGGGAGTCCAGCAACATAACCATTATGCCATCTGCTGGTCCCCTTTATGATGTTTTTAGAAAGAATTACTTATTTAATTCTATTTATTATTATTATTTTTCAATCTGTCAGAGAGACAGACAGAGTGAGAGAGCAAGTCATCAGTTCTGGGACTTGAACTGCAGTTGGCCATGTGGGAGTTCAGTGCCTTAACCGCCATGCCACCTGACCTTTTAAATGTATATAGTATCAGGGGTACTGATCCCTTTTAATTTCTAATATTAGTAATTTGTATCATCTCTCTTATTTATTTTCTCAGTTAGCCTGACTAAACATTTGTCTTGGTCTGCAAACGTATTGCTAACAGAAATACCTGGGACTAGGTGATTTATAAAAGTAGAGGTTTATTCAGCTCAGTTTGAGGGGTCCAAGGTCTAGTGGCCAAACTTAATAGGTGTTTTGCAGAGTCGCAATCACATCACGAGGGCAGGAGCAGAACAGAGTGGCTGTCCATGAGTCTCTATGCACCCTCATTCCCTCTCCTGATAAACCCTCAAGAACTCAATCATGGAGTCCCACCCTAATGACCTTATGGTAGTCTCTTCCTAAAAGCCCTACCTTTCGATGACATCATAATTGGATCAACCTTTCACCCTCTTAATCTTATAACCATGGTTCAACACATGAATTTGAGGGGCACATATTCAAATTACAGCAATATTTATCAGTTTTCTCATTATTTTTAAAAGAACCAGCTTTTGGTTTTATTGATTTTTTTCTACTTTTTTCCTGTCTTCAATTTCATTTATTTCTGCAATAATTTTTAGTACTTTTCTTCTGCTTTCTCTAGGCTTAAATTGCTTTTCTTTCTCTAGTGTCCTAAGGCAGAAGAGTAGATTATTGGTTTTTGATCTTTCTTCTTTTCTAACATATGTATTTAATGTTATAAATTTCTCTCTGCTGCTTTTTCTGCATCCTACACACTTTGGTAAGTTGTATTTTCATTTTCATTTAGATCAAAACATTTTATTTTATTTTCCTTGAAATTTCTTAGGTCTGTGCATTATTTAGAAGTGTGTTGTTTTCTTTCTAAATATTTTGGAATTTTCTAGCTATCTTTCTATTATTGATTTCTAGCTCAATAACATTGTGGTCTGAGAACATTGTTTTATTTCTATCTTTTAGAATTTGTTAAGATGCATTGTATGGCTCAGAATATAGTCTGTCTTGATGAGTGTGCCATGTGAGATAGAAAAGGATGTGTTTGCTGTTGTTGAGTGGAATTCTCTGTGAGTGTCAATTGGGTCAAGTTACTTAATAGTGTCATTTGGATCAACTATGTCCTTACTGAATTTCTGCCTACTTCTACTAAAAAAGTGATATTGAAGTTTCTTGCTATATAAATGGATTTTTCTGTTTCTCCCTGTAGTTCTATCAGTTTTTACTTATGTAATTTGATACCCTCTTGCTAGGTGTATACATATGAAGAATTATTATGTATTTTTGGGAAAAATTGACCCTTTATCATTATATAATGCCTTTTTTACCCATAATAATTGTTCTTGTTTTGAAATGTGCATTGTTTGAAATTAATATACCTACATCGTCTTTTCTTTCAACTCATTTAGTCTAAAAAAATATTGGGCTTTTGGAAAAGTCATGATGCATTTTTGCATAGAAATACATAGAAAAAAATGTATCATGACTTTTCTGATGACCCAATGTTTATTTTTCTCCAGCTTTATTGACAAATAAAAACTACATATATTTAAGGTGTACAGTGTGATTATTTTAAATAATTATTTATTTAATTTTATTTGTTATTACTATTATTTTTTAATTTG
The DNA here is from genome assembly GCA_026018925.1 of Tupaia tana. Taxonomy (NCBI): domain Eukaryota; kingdom Metazoa; phylum Chordata; class Mammalia; order Scandentia; family Tupaiidae; genus Tupaia; species Tupaia tana. The sequence continues at coordinate 37,862,266 of JAKSZU010000018.1, forward strand.
CTATAGGACAGATATGCTCACCAGAGAAAGAGAGAGAGGGAAAAGTGAGAAAGCAAGCCTTGAGGTCTGGGACTTGAACTGTGGTCAGCCATGTGGGAGTCCAGCGCCTTAACCATCACATCTCTTTCTGGCCCCTGCAATGTAAATTTTAAAAATGTTTGGCAAAATGATTACTACAATAAATCTAATTAACGTATGTATCATCTCACTTTAATTTTTTTGGCAAGACATTTAAGATGTACTCTCTTAACAAATTTCAAGAATTCAATACAGTATATATTTTTAAAGATTTATTTATTTTTAATTTAATTAATTTATTATAATTCTTCCATTTTAACCAGAGACAGACCGAGAGAAAGGAAGAGTGAGAAAGTAAGCCACCAGGTCTGAGACTCGAATCACAATTGGCCATATGGGAGTCTAGTACCTTAACTACCATACCATACCACCTGCTGGTCCCACAATACAGTATTATTAACTACAGTTACTTTACTGTACATTACATCTCTAGAACTTATTTATATCTTAAAAAACTAATACTTTATATCCTTTGACCAACATCTTCCCATTTTTTTCACACCCACCAGCCCTGGCAACCACCATTCTACTCTCTGTTCTATCAGTTCAACTTTTTAGATTCTACATATAAATGAGATCATGCAGGGGTTGTCTTTCTGTGCCTGGTTTATTTCATTTATTTCTCTGCTTGGTGTATGTCTTGGAGGACATTTCAAAATGTCCACCAAATTCGCCCATGTTGTCACAAACAACAGGATTTCCTTCTTTCAAAAAACTGAATAGTATTCTATTGTATGTGTGCAGTACATTATTTATCCATTCATTTGTCAATGGACACTTAGGTTTTTCTATATCTTGGCTATTATGAAATGCTGCAATAAACATGGGAGTGCAGATGTCTCTTTGAGATATTCATTTCATTTCCTGTAGATATATACCCCAAAGTGGAATTGCTGGATTATGTGATAGTTCTATTTCTCATTTTTTGAGGAACCTCATACTGTTTTCCATAATAGCTATATCAATGTGTATTCTCACCAACAGTGTACAAAGTTCCTCTTTTCTCTGCATCTCTGCAACATGTATTATCTTTTGTCTTTTTGATAACAGCCATTCTAAATGGATGTGAAATAATATCTTACTGTGGTCTTACTTTGCATTTTCTTGAAGATTAATAACATTGAACACCTTTTTGGATACCTATTGCCCATTTGTATGTATTTTTTTGAGAAGTGTTTATTCAGTTCCTTTGACCATTTTTAAATTTCTTACTATAGAATTGAGTTTCTTATATATTTTGGATATTAATCCCTTAACAGATGTATGGCTTGCAAATATTTTTCTCCTAGTCTGTAGGTTACCTCTTCACTCTGTTGATTGTATCCCTTGCTGTGTAGAACTTTTTTAACTGAATGCAGTCTTTTTGTCTATTTTTGCTTTTGTTTCCTGTGTTTTTGAAGTAATTAAAAAAATGAATACCCATACCCATACCAAGAAGCTTTTTCATATATTTTCTTCTGATAGTTTTACAGTTTAAGGTCTTACAATTAAACCTTTAATCCACATTATTATTTATTTCTTTACATTTAATCATTGTTTATCTCCACAATATACAACACGGTTTTCCCCAGCATAAACAGTGTGCATACTGGTCAAGTCAAAGACATCACCATATACATCATCATCAACAGATAACTTTTCATTTTTGTGTCTATTAAATATTTTGTTTCTTATAATCCATTTTAGATTAATTTTTGTATGTGGTGCAAGATAGAGGTCCAATTTCATTTTATTTTTTTGTATGTGGATTTTATTTTTCCCAGCATCATTTTTCCTTTGTGTATTGTTGGCAACTTTGATCAATTAACTTTAAATGTGTGGACTTATTTCTGGGCTCTCTATATTAAGTTTCATTGGTCTATGTATATGTTTTTGTGTACCCAGAGTGCATAGGGAGACTAGAGGATGTAATCCAGGGACCTTCCCATATGGCCTTAGCATAACAGAATATTGTGTTACCACTGTGCTATGACAGCTGGCCGATTTTACTATTTTTGATGCTATCATAAAGGAATTAATGTCTTTATTTCTTTTTTGAGTAGTTAATTGTACAGAGAAAAAAAATCCTGATTCTAGTATGTTGATTTTGTGTCCCGCAACTTTTAAAAATCACTTATCAATATTAACAGGTATTTTTTGGTAGTCTTCAGTGTTTCCTATATATCAGATTATGCAGACATAAACAATTTTACTTCTTTGTGATTTGTATGTCTTTTATTTATTTATTTTTTCATATCTAATTACTCTGGCTAAGTCTTTCAGTACTATGTTGAATAGAAGTGGTGAAAGTATATATCCTTGTCTTGTTCCTGATCTTAGAGGAAAAACTTTCAGCTTTTCACTGTTGAATATAATGTTAGATGTGAATTTGTCATATATGGCCTTTATTATATTAAGGTTTATTTTTTCTCTGCCTAATTTGTTGAGAGTCTTTGTTATAAAAGGATGTTAAATTTTATCAAATGCCTTTTCTTTATCTACTGAGATAATCATATGATTTTTATCCCTCATCCTATTAATGTGGTATGAAATAAATTCTACTTGATCATGGCATATGATCCTTTGAATGTGCTGTTGCATTCAGTTTGTTAGTGTTTTGGTGAGGATTTCGCATCTACATTCATTGGAGTCATTGGCCTATAATTTTTTTTTCCTGGTAATATCTTCGGCTTTGGTATTGGTCAACCCATTTACTATGAAATAATTTTGATCCTACACTATTTTTATGTCTATTTTTAGTTAACAAATCATAATTATATATATTCATGGCATATGAGGTGGTGTTTCAATACATGTATACATTGCGGAATGATTAAATTAAGTTAATTAGCATATCAGTCACCTTAAATTTTTATAATTTCTTTGTGGTGAGAGCATTAGCAATCTCTCTTTTTCAGCCTTTTTGAAATACACATTATTTTACTTTTAAACTATTTGTGTGTTTATAAATAAAGTGGGTTTCTTTTCAACAGCATATAGCTTGTTTTATTTTTAAAAATTCATTCTAATATTTTAATTTTTTCATACTGAAACCATTCACATTTGAAGTATTTATCATATCTATCTACCTTGCTTGCAACTTTTTTATTCATTACACTTGTTCTTTTTTTTTTTTTTTTATTTTGGAGAGGTTTTTTACTATAGGGCACATGCGCTCGCCAGAAAGACGGAGGGAGACAGAGAGACAGAAAGTGAGAAATCACCCCCCCAGGGGCAATGGCCACGCCACAATCCCTTCTTGTCCATTCTCCTCTCAGGATCTTGGGCACACACACATATGTGCCCGGTGTAAGTTTAAGCCACCAGATCCGGGACTCAAACCAAGGTCGACTACATGGGAGTCCAGCGACATAGCCATTACACCAACTGCTGGTTCCACACTTGTTCTTTTTATCACCCTTTATTTTTCCTTCTCTGGTTTTAATGGAACACTATTTATAATTTCCCTTTCTCTTCTCTTTACATATCAATTATACTTCTTTTTAAAAATGTTTAGTGGCTGCCCTACATTTTGCAATATACCCTTACAACTAACCTAAGTGCACTTTTAAATGATGTGATACTACTTCACAGGTAGTATAGGTCCCTTATAATGGAATGGTCCCAATTTCTCTCACCCATCTCTTAAAGAATTACTGTCATTAATTTCACTTATCCATATCGACGCACTATAACCATACATTTCATTGTTACTTTTATTGTTCTGAATAAATATTTACTTATTACATCAATTCAGAGTAAGGAAAATAAAACAATTTTTTCTTTATTCCTTCCCTGAAGCTTTTTTTTTTTTTTTTTTTAATGTATATCTGAGTTTCTGACCTATGTAATTTTTCTAGTTCTTGAAGAACATTTCTTATAGGGTAAGTCTGCTGGTAATAAATTTCCTTAGTTTTTAGTTGTCTGAGAAAATCTTCATTTCCTTTTAACTTCTGAAGAATAACATCACTGTAAATAGAAGTCTGGATTGGTGAATTATTTCTTCTTTCAACACTTCAACTATTTCACGCCACTCTCTTGTTGCTTGCATGGTTTCTGATCATATTCTTATCTTTGCTCCTCTATTGATAAGGCATTTGTTTTTCCTTGACTTTTTTCAAGATTTACCTCCTCCTTGTCTTTGGCTTTTTGAAGTTTGAATATGATATTCTTTTTTTTTTTTTTGAGAGGTTTTCGCTATAGGGCGTGTGCGCTCGCCAGACAGAGAGAGACAGAGAGACAGAAAGCGAGAAATCACCCCCCAGGGGGGATGGTCACGCCGCAATCCCTTCTCCTCCATTCTCCTCTCGGGATCTTGGGCACGCATGCACACGCGCCCGGCGTGAGTTTTAAGCCACCGGGTCCGGGACGCAAACCGCGGTTGACCACGTGGGAGTCCAGCGACATAGCCATTACGCTAACTGCTGGTTCCCAATATGATATTCTTAGATGTAAAATGTTTGGTATTTATCTTGCTTGGTGTTCCTCTGAGTTTCTAGGATCTATGATTTGGTGCCTCTCATTAATTTTGGGAAGTTCTTGGCCATTATACTTCAAGCAAGTTTCTATTTATTCTCTCTTCTGCCATTCAAATTATGCGTATAGTAAAGCTTTTGAAATTATTCTGTGTGTGTTCTTGGATATTCATTCTGTTTTCCTTGTTTATCATTCTTTTTGTTCTTTGTATTTTAGTTTGGGAAATTTCTATCGACATATCTTCAAGCTCTGATTGAGGCTGAAGGTTGAAGACTAAAGACTTATTCTTTCCTCATCTAAATGCAGTCTATCTTTTCTTTAGAGTTTTTTTTCCTTAGAGCACTTGTACCATCATGGAGGATAGCCATGCTGCAATCTCTTCTCCTCCATTCTTTTGCTGGGCTCGTGGGCACGCACGTACATGCTCCTGATGTGATTTTCAAGTCACTGGGTCAGGGACTTGAATGGCATTTGGCCATGTGGGAGTCCAGCATTGTAACTGCTACACCATCTGCTGGCCCCATATGCAGTCTATTGATCAACTCATCAGAGGCATTTTTATCTCTGTTAGTTTCTTTTCTTTATAACATAACTTTTTTTGATTCTTACTTAAAATTTTCATCTCTCTGTTTATACATATATATATATATATATACATATATATGTATGTGTGTGTGTGTGTGTGTGTATATATATATATATATATATATATATATATATATATATAATTTTGTTTTTTTTTTTGGAGAGGTTTTCTTGCTATAGGGCGCGTGCGCTCGCCAGACAGACAGAGAGAGACAGAAAGCGAGAATCACCCCCCAGGGGGGATGGTCACGCCGCAATCCCTTCTCCTCCATTCTCCTCTTGGGATCTTGGGCACACATGCCCATGTGCCCGGCGTGAGTTTTAAGCCACCGGGTCCGGGGTGTGAACCGCGGTCGACCACATGGGAGTCCAGAGACATAGCCATCATGCTAACTGGTGGTCCCCATCTCTCTGTTTACATTACCTATTTGTTGCACATTGTCTGCTTTTTCCATTAGGGGTCTTAACATATTAATTATAGTTATTTTAAATTTCCTATCTGGTAATTACAAACTCAATGCCATATCTGAGTTTTGTACCGGTGCATGCTTTGTCTCTTTAAACTATGTTTTTCCCATTTTTTAAATGTGTAATAATTTTTCCCCCCTAAAAGCCAGAGATGATGTATTTGGAATAGAAACTGAAGTGCTTAGGCCTTCATTGGAGGTTTTATGCTAATCTGGCTAGATGTTGGTCTATATTTAATGTCTGCTGAAGTCATAGGTGCTTGGGACTTTGAATTCCTCTAGTGTTTTTCTTTCTGCCTCTCCTGTTTTAGCATTGGGTTTTCTTAAAGGTTCTTTTTTATAATAAAATCAGAGCCTTTCAGCTCTTTCAGTTGTAATCCCTGCCTTTACACTGGAGTCCTATTACCGTAATGGTCCAGTGTGGGGAAGGGGCGGCATTTTATAATCTTATGATTAAATCATTGTGATTTCATGGACCTACATTCCTGGGCCATAACCTTCACAAGTTTATTTATTTATTTATATTTTTGTCTTTTTCCCTTTCATCCTGAGGTAGACAGGGAGTCCAGAGAGGCTGAAGTTGGACTGTTGTCCTCCCATCTATATGAGATAAAGTTCTGTTAGAATCTTTTTCACTGGAGAGTAGGATCTTGTTTTGGAGAGTAAACCAGGCATATTTCAAAATGGTTACTTAACCCCTCTTTTTTTTTTGCTAGAAATATCAGAGATTTTTCTTAGCTCCTCACCAGGAGGAGAATCTGGCGGGGTTCTAGAAGTAAAACCCATAAAAGTGTGGGAATATCTCTCGAACTGTAGTCCCCCATGATTTTCTCTCTCAGAAGCTATTTCACACTGGACTTCCAACAATTTACAGAAATTATTTAAGTGTCCTACCAGTTTATACCCCAGTGGCTTCTGCTTTAAGAATGCTAATCTTGATGATTCCTTTGTGTTTGCCTGTCTCCCCAGAATTAGGGATGTCAGTTTACCCTCCAACCTCAATTCTAGAATAGATCCAAGAAAAGTCATTGATTTTTAATTTGTTCATTTTCTTCTTGTTAAAAGGTTGGGAGTGACAACTTTCAAGCTCTTTCCATGTCGGAACTGAAATCCAAGTTCAGACTTTGGAGCTTGGTCCTGCAGGATGAGTATGTCTTCTCCAATAAAAATGGCCACCCTCAGCACAACTTGTGACTTGCCGTCATCACTGAGGCTGTTCAAAGGGATGGGGCTGAGATTCGGCACTCACTTTAAATTCTCTGGCTCCTACCCTCCTTCCTTTTCAGTGTCTTCACCTCAGGGGGTGATCCAGAGCCCCTTTCAGACCTGTCTTCTTTGGACAATGCTTCTTTCTTCTACTTCCACTTGGGGAGTTATCACTCAGGAATTTACCTACAACAGGAAGTCACATGTGGGTGGACATTAGTTATGTTTTGACTACCAACTATCCACCTTTGTAGCAGCCCTGGATGATCATTTTCTGTTAGAGATGCACTCCCCCCCACCAAGGTAATCTGTGCTTCAGGTTAAGCCAATTCTTTCTCTGCCTCCAGGCATATGACTCTGACATGGCTAATCAGAGCCTGGAGTTTTCCTGGACACAGTGATTGGTTCAGAGATATTCCTTGACCCCATGAAAGCCAATGAAATATAAAAGGACCTATGCTTTGGAGTAAGGAGGGAGGGGCTTGATGACAATTACACTAATGTGGACATAAATGATCTGAGCAATACAGAGAAAAACCATGTCCTAGTGACGTTGTTTAAGCTGTCTAGCTGTGACTGAAAATATGTAAGTTGTAAACTTTTCACTTACAGAATCTTATTGTTATGGATACTCTCTTTTATTATTGTAATTTCTAATTTACATATAACAGTTATATATATTTGTGGAGCACAGTGTGGTTTTTCTTTTTCTTTACTTTTTTTTTTTTTTTTTGAGATGTTCTTGGTATAGGGCATGTGCTCTCGCCAGAGAGAAAGAAAGTGAGAAATCATCCCCCAGGGCATATAGCCATGCTGCAATGCTGCAATGCTGCAATCTCTTCTCCTCCATTCTCCTTTCAGGATTTTGGGCCTGCATGCACACATTCCCGGTGTGTTTTAAGTCATCCAGGCTGGGTCTCAAACCAAGGTTGACTATGTGTGAGCCCAGTTGCTTAGCTATTGGAACCATCTGCTGGTCCCAAATGTGGTTTTTCAAAACACGTACATATTGTGTAATGATCAAATCAGAGCAATAAATATATTCACCATATCAAATATTTATCATTATTTTGGCAATATGGAGAAAGCTGGAGGAAATAATGCCAAGTGAAATAAACCAGACACTGAAAGACAAATACTGTATGTTCTCACTCAGTAGCGGAAGTTAAGAGATTCGATTGCATAGTTGTGGAGATTGTAATGGTAGAGACCAGAAGTCAGAAAGAAGAGAGGAGTGGGGGATGAGAAGGACTTGGTTAAAAGAAGAGAAGTGCAGGTATGTAAGTGGAATGAATCATAAGGTATGAAAGCACAGTAAAGTAATGGATTGGCTAAAATTCAAAGTACACTTCAAAATAGTTCCAAGGGTGAATTTCAAATGTCTCTTTTTTGTTTAAGCCATGAAGGCTGGGTTTTCTTTTGGTGCCTACCAAAAAAGTTCTAAGTGAAATAGAAATCTATGGTTAATAAGCCATTATGCTAGAGAGCAATGCCTTAACTCAAGAGTTGACCCTCCTTTTTTTTGGGGGGGGGGGGAAAGGTTTTTGCTATAGGGCATGTGCAGAAAGACACAGAGAGAGAGAGACAGTGAGAAATCACTTCCCGGGCGGATGGCCAGGCCACAATCCCTTCTCCTCCATTCTTCTCTCAGGATCTTGGGCACGCACACACACGAACCTGGCGTGAGTTTTAAGCTGCCAGGTCTGCAATTCGAACCAAGGTCGACTATTTGGGAGTCCAGTGATGTAAGCATTATGCCATCTGCTGGTCCCAAGAGATGACCCTTTAATAGAAGAATTTCAGCTTTCATAAGGGGAGACAAATTCAAATCCCACGAAATACATGCCCATACCCAGGGTGACGGTGCTCTAGTACTGAGGCAAGTGCTCATGTTCGGAGGGTCCTCTCACCCCATTACTATCTGCTTTCCCAAAGTTTACTGGGTGGGCCTTTTAATTTTTTCTTCTCTCTCTCTCTCTCTCTCTCTCTCTCTTTTTAAAGTCTGGGTCCTCACCATGTCCCGCGTCATAGTCTTCCTGCCTCAGCCTCCCAACTGAGACTTCTCAGGCTCCCAGTTGAAACCTATAGGAACATGCCAACATGTCTGGCTCCTTTTGTTCTGTTTCCCAGACCAGCCCTGACTTTGTAATTCTATCTCAGCCTCTCCAGGTGCTGTGATTACAGGTGCATGCTGCTGCACCCGGTCTTTTGTTGGGTCCAGTAATTGAATCCAGGCCTCCCATGTGGAGCACAGCATCTCAGTAGCACACACCACTAGAGTTAGGTCCTAGGCAAGCAGTTCTTGCATGGGATTTTGAGCTAAGATTCTTGAAAATGAATCTACTTTTCTCTGACATGTTATTTTTTAAAATGATATTATCTTTTAAAATGTGTGTGTGTGTGTGTGTGTGTGTGTGTGCAGGCAAGTAAGAGAAACAGAGAAAGAGAGAGAGAGAGGGAGAGAAGTACCATTGATAGGGTCTTTTCATAGCATGATCTTCTTTCCCCAGGTTTCCAGCTCCTCAGATCCTGTGTCCATGTGAGTGCTTGGTGTGTCTTCAGGCTGATTTAGAGATATGGACTGGTGTACAACCATATGGTCTCTAGTCTTGTGGGGCACTTGTCTTACTGTTGCACTGCAGTGGCTGGGCCCCTATAATTCTGTATCCTTAGCATCTTCAGAAAGAGATACCCATTTAGTATAAGATGTAGACAATACCTACAGCTTTTACTCTGAGCCATCAGAGCCATACACACTCACAATCCTGATAGTACCTTGAACCAGGTGAAGTAGCTGGGGAGTGGGGGCTCCTGCCCAACCCGAGTCAGATGACAGAGGTATCAAGAGACATAAATTAATATGAAGCCTTTTAGAATTCTACCTGGCAGCTTGGAGATAACTCCACCCAGGGATTGGCAAACTATGGGGCGTATTTGGCCCACCCTCTGTCTTTGTAAATGGTAGAAAAAAATTAAAAGAAGAATAATTTTTTCATGACAGGTGAAAATTACATGAAAATCAGATCTCGATATTGATACAGAAATCTCTATTGGAATACAGTCATATTCATTAACATATTGTCTATGACTATTTTCATACAACAGTAGAGTTGAGTAGTTGTGACAGAGGCCATATGGCCTGCAAAGCCAAAGACCCAAAGGTATTTACTATCAGGTCCTTTACAGAAGAAGTTTTCCAACCCCTAGTTAAATAAATAAACTAGAGATCCAAGTATCAACATGGATACATTTCAAAAACACATGCTGAGTGATAAAAGAAAGTTTTAGAATAAAGAGTACAATGACACTATTTTTGTAATATTAAAATATTGAATCTGAGTTTATAAGTGACAGATACATATATGTTATAGGGAATACTAATGTCATGAAAGTACAAAAACATGAATTAGAATAATACATACTAGCTTTAAGTAGTAGTTGCCTCTGGGGAGGAGAATAGGATCTGAAAGAATACAAAACAGGCCTAACACATTCCTGTGATATTTTATGTCTTGAAAGAAAAAAGGATCTGAAATAAATATTCCAAAACACTAAGATTTGTTAAAGCCAGGGGTAGATACACAAGTGTTAGTCTAAATTTTTCCCTGCAGGTTTGAAATACATTTAAAAATATTTAAAGGAAAATTTAGTGAATACATTAATCCTATAGCTTCTTGGATATTGCAAGGCAAGGAAAAAAATGAAATGATTTAAGGTCAATTTAATAAATATATTTAGTAAATGTAGTGAGCTGAATGGTGTCCTCCAAAAAGATATAGCTCAGTTTTAACTCCCAGTAACTGTGAACGTGACCTTATTTGTAAATGGGGCTTTTATAGCTGTAATTGAGTTAAGTATCTCGAGATGATATGATACTGAATTTAGGGTGGACCCTAAATCCAGTGACTGATGTTCTTCTAAGAGGAGGCGAGGACAGAGAGATACACAAGACACAATATCTGCTTCATGCCAGTTCCTTAGTGCAGTCTCTTCTTAGAAGTTTGAATTAAATGGATAATGACAGTTAGTTCCATACTACAAACTATATACAGTCATCTCTTGATATCCTCAGGATATCGGTGATAAGACCCTAGTGGATAGCAAAATATGCAGAAGCTCAAGTCCTTTACATAAAATGGTGTAGCCTGAGAGCTTTTCAAAAAAGTTCATGGAAGGGACCAGCAAGTGGTGTAGTGGTTAAGGCTCTGGACTCCTACATGGTCGACCACAGTTCAAGTCCTGGACCTGGCGGCTTGAAAATCATGCCAGGCATGTGTGTGAACATGTCTAAAATTCCAGGCGCATCGAGGATAAGGGATGTGCCATACTTCCTGGGGGATGATTTCTCACTTTCCCTCTTACTGTCTTTCTCTGGCACGTACACATGCCCTATGGCAAAAATCTTTTAAAAAAAAGTTCATGGAAAATTTGTATCATGAAAAAACTATGCATTGATTTCAAAATATTTTTACACTAAAATAACTCAAACTTTATTTCCATTTTTCATGAACTTATTGAAGTACCCTTGTATCTGCTTATAACCTACACATATCTGACCATGTGCTTCAAAGAATCTCCAGATTATGGTTTTTCTTTTTCTGAGAGATTTTTGCTGTAAGGTGTGTGCACTCACCGGAGTGACAGAAAGAGACAAAGAGACAGAAAGTGAGAAATCACACACACACACGCACACACACACACCCCGCAGGGCAGACACATCACAGTCTATTCTCCTCTATTCTCCTCTTGGGATTTTGGACATGTACTCACACACATCAGGTGTGAATTTTAAACCACCAGGTCTGGGACTCAAACCATGGTTGACTACATGGAAGTCCAGTGATATAACCATTATTCAAATTGCTGCTACCTCTTAATATTACTTATAATACTTAATACAATGTAACAACTATGTACATAGTTGTTACACTGTATTGCCTAGGGAAGAATGACAAGGAAAAAAGATCTGTAAACACAATCATATAGGCCTATCTACATAGCACATGTTGACCACAAGGAGAATTTTTGGTTCACAGCTAGTTGAATTGGTAATGCAGAACTTCTGGCTATGAAGGGCTGACAGTCTAGTACATAGTATGTATAATAGGTTGGGCTTTTAATCCAATATGACTGATGTCCTTAGAAGAGGCTGAGAAGAAGCCAGCTGTGGCGGCACAGTGACCAGGTAGCTCTTCGTGGTGCTGACGCCATATAGGAAAGTCCCAGTTTCACGCGCTGAGGTCACCCTGTGAAGGCCAGGCGGGTATGCATGGCCCTGTGATCCTGGTGGCCGAGACTGGGGGTGGACTGTAGTATAAAGACCCTGTTAAGGGTGTCTGTTTTTTTTTTTTTTTCCTTTGTCTCACAGAAGAAATAAAGAAACTTTAAAAAATGAGACAGTGTACAGGGGAGAATGCCATGGGAAGACAGGGGCAGAGACTGTGGTTATGCTGCTGCAAGCCAAGGAATGCCAGGAGGTGCTCGAAACTGAAGGAGGTGAAGACAGATTCTTCCTTAAAGCCTTGTGAAGAGTATGACCCAACCAACACCTTGATTTCAGACTTCTAGACTCCGGAACTATAGGAAAACTGTTTTGTTTTTTAAAGCCACCCAGCTAGTGGAAACTTGCTATGGCAGTTCTAGGAAACTAACCTAATAAATAATAGTAAAACTAGTACAGGATATGGCAAACATTCTTTTTTTTAAGAATTATTTTATTTAACTTTATTTATTTATTTAAATTTGATCAGAGAGGGGGAGAGAGAGAGAGAGAGAGAGAGAGAGAGAGAGAGAGAGAGAGAGAGAAAGCTGCCTTGTCTGGGACTCAAACTGTGGTCAGCCATGTGGGAGTCCAGTGCCTTTAACCACCATGCCACCTGCTGTTCCCAATATGGCAAACATTCTGTATCACGCTTTAGGGGTTGTGCTTTGGGGATGGTAGTTTAGTCCAGTGATTTCATTTTAGAAATAGAAGAAGAGGCACAAGGAAGAGCCTGTCCCAGAATCTATAGTTGGGTAGTGGCAGAACTAAGAATCTTTGTTCACTAACGTGCTCATTTTTTTCTGTCTGTTGTGGACAAATGCAGATCAACTCTCCCATTGCCATGAAGTTGAGAAAAATCCCTCTGTAAATATGTAATTCGTCCTCTAAATAAGGTTGATATGTACAGCTACTACCCCGTCAACATGGTTTGCTGCTTGCCCCCTCTTTCGTTCCAAGACCACCATGTCTGGATAGCAGCTCTGCCAGCCCCGACTCGCAGCATGGCATGGCATCAGGCTTTTTCTCTCTGCCTGTCTTAATCTGCTGGGGCTGCCACAACAAAATACCACAGTCTGGGTGGCTTATGTCTTGCAGTTCTGAAGACTAGGCGTCAAGGTTAAGGTGTCTGCAGATTTGCTCTCTTCTTTTTCAGTTCTCTCTACTTGGCTTTAAGGTGGTCGTCTTCTTACCATGTCCTCACCTGGCCTTCCCCTTGCAAGTGCATATGCCTGTCAACTCTTGTTCTTTTTTTTTTAAATGATTTATTTTAATTTTATTTATTCATTCATTTATTTTAATTTGACCAGAGAGAGACACAGAGAGAGAGAGAGAAAGGGAAAGTGAGAAAGCAAACTACCAGGTCTGGGACTCAAGCCATGGTCAGCCATGCGGGAATGTGCAGCTCCTTAACCACCCTACCACTGACTCTTAAAAGGACACTAATCATTGGATTCAGGCTCCACCCTGATAACTCATTTAACCTTAATTACCTCATGAAGGTCCTATCTTCACATATAGTCACAGTAGGAGTTACTTCAAGATATGAATTGGGGTGGAGAATAATTTGGTCTATAACACGACTTTTCAGCCAATCCTAGCACTCTTTCTTAAGTCCAGATGGATTTTAATTGCCTTAGTAGAATTATGATCAGAAATTCTACTGTTGAAAATGCTACACAAGCAAACACTGGTTTACCTTCTATGTACCAGCAACAGTGCTCAGTTGACAGGATTCCACCCATTCAAAAAAGAAGTCATTTGACCTTGGTGTCAAATGGAAATGGAACAGACCTTTGACTGGGCAGGGCTTACTTACCCTCCTCTTCTCTCTCAAGCCAATTCCACTCCTCTGTCTTCTACAGTCTAGTCTTCATCAAACCTCCTGTGCCCCCCTGATGCCCTTCAACATTTATACCTAGGAAATGTGGTCCTATAAAGTAGCCTCTATGGAGACACTTGTGATGAATAACTGCCCAGGGAACTTTCTCTTCAGGAGCACAGTTCAAGAGCTAGATGAATAAAATGCCAGGCATGAAATGTGAGGCAATAGGGTGGGTCTGGCTCAAAAATCCATCCTGTTGTTCTCATTATCCCAAGAAAGTATAATCCTTACTCACAGATTCCAGAAGGTGTGGCCACTGGAGAGGTAGAGATATAGCTTAACAGAACACCAGTAAAGACCCAAACTTTAATGCTGACATTGGTTCTGATGTGTTAGATAACCTTGGGCAAACACTGTTTCCTATCCAGGCCTCAGTTTCCTTACCTGCACAACAGAAAAGATAACCCTCCAGGGACACGGAAATGAATGCTATACAAATAGGAAAGTGTTTTAGATGGAAAACACCATAAAATAAATTTGAGGTGTTATTATTTTAAGGTGCAAAATCAGAACTTATAAAATCGGGCATAAAAATGTCCTGGTGAATATATTTTCATTCTGGAGAAAATTAATGACTATACTTGGGCTTGCATTTTCCAGTCTGAGATGGTTAGAGTTGGAAACACCCTTAAAAATCTCCTGGTGGGGGAGTCTGAGGCCCAGAGAGAGAAGGGACTTGCTCAGGGTCACACAGTGGGCTAAGCAGTCAGTTGGAATGGAGACTCGGTAGTCCTTGGTGCCTTTCCTCCTTTGCATGGGATGGCAGAGAATCATCTCTAGCACTACCTGAGGCTTGGGAGCCCACCTCAGCATTTGTGCACATCTGTCCCCAATAGAGTCCTCCGACTTGCAGGTCCAGTGGGCTCTCAGAGGAAATCTTGCTGCAAACGCTGACCTCAGCTCCACAGCATTACTGCCTGGCACAACCAGGAAACTGCTTCTGGTCTCTTCTCCCCCACTGGGTTGGCTCCTGTACAGTGTGGCATGGTCTGGTTTGAGAGCAGAGGTAATTGCAATATATTGAGGTTTGGTATTGTAATAAAAATAGGGGCCATTACAGCTACCATTTATGTCATTAGTATTTAGTGGTGGTGTGTTGCAGCTTTTTTAGTGCTCATAAAACTGTCGCTGCTTGCAGATCTGTCACGGTGCTGATATAAATTTAAAGGGTTGGAAATCCATAAGTCATAAAAACTAGATAGTAAATAGCCACAGAACAGGATGGACAAGAACTGTTGCATTAGGCATGCAAATGCTTATAGATTTGCATGTCTAGTGCTTTGCATTAGCATAATGAGAAACACATTTACATTACAGATAGACTTGATTAACTAGGCCCCTGTAAATAAAGTCCAATCAACCTAAATAGGGGGTGTGGAGGCCCCAGAGGAGGGATTGTTACAAGACGCGAAGGGTGAGTAGAGTCATTTCTTGCTTCTTCTCTAGTGGTATTAACTTAGTAGAAACATCTTCAGAATCACTAATAATGTGCAGAGAGAAATGCATTTGGACTCCTTTGATGTGATAATTATGGCTAACATGTATTGAGTGCTTACTACTAGGAACCAGCCACTGTGTAAACATTTATGTATATTACCTCATTTAATCCTCACCACAACCCTATTATTATTTCAGTTTTACATACCATGAAGCTAAGGTACAAAGCCCAACTATTAACAAGTATCAGAACCAGAGTACAAACTCAGGCAGTGTGGTTCCAAAGCCCGCATTCTTAATCGCTACACCAGCTACCTTTTATTCACTTAGTTTATGCATGTGTGCACATAATACTTAGTAAGCATCTACTACATACCAGGCTCCATGCTACTGTAAAAGCTATAAAGCTAAGGAAGATAAATGCTTTCTTTTTAAGAGCTCATGTAGCCTAGTGGAGAAATTGAGAAGAAAGCAAAAATTCCCACATTGTGCTCAGTGATGTGTCTTAGAGAAGGACACTTAACCTTCAGGAGAGGTGGATCAAAGAAAGGTACTCAGAAGAGGTCCCCCTTAAACTGAAACTGGAAGGAAGGCTATCTAGGAGCCAGCAGGTGAGGAACAGAAAGTTAGAGCATTTGCTTGGGGAACAGCAAGGGCAGAGTCATGAACATGGGAGCACAGAGTGCATTCTCTGATCCTAAGTCATTCCACCTGGAGTGTGGGGCACATAGGAAGAGGAAGCAGAAGGAGACACAGAAGCTGGTCGTAAGGACCCTTTAGGACACTGGAAAACTTGGAAGGACCAATCAATCATCCAGTCCCACAGTCTTTTCCATCGGAAGCCTCTTTCTACATGAGGCACAAAGATTTGCATCTCGTTACTAATTTTCTATTATAAATATCTGAGCCAATCCCTGTTCCAAAGTGTATTCCTCTTCCATCATTTCACAGATTCATAAGCTTCCAGAGTTGGTTAGGACCCCTTAGCCATTCAGACTAGTCTTTTCATGAACGCTGAATTAATTTTGTGACAGTTTCCTAATAGGTTTAGTTTCTTCTACCTGAGGAATCTCCATCTGGAATTGAACAGGAGGAGAATATAAACTGACTCATTCTTAGCAACCCAGTTGAATGAGAGGTCCAAGGAGTACCCAATATTTTAAAGTGTCCTCCATCAAAATTTATTTGTCTCATGAGCTCTCCTGTGGCAATAACTCCTCAGAGTAAATACACTACTCCAGTACATTCGAATGAAAGCTTCCCATAAATGACCTGTTATGACAGCAGACAAAACGTGGTAGGCAACTTAGGGAATTCCTGAGGGCTGATGTTCTTGCTGACTCACCCTGGAGAATCAAGGTGGACTCGGTGCCTTTGAAGGTGTGCTTTGACTCTCCTTGGTGCCTCCAGATAATATGCAGTGTAGATTGCTTTAGACCAAAGCTTCGGTAGGGTCAGTAATACTGGGCCAGTAATAGCTGGATGGTAGGCTGCACAAAAAGCCTAAAAGGTGGACTTTCTGTGATTGACTGAAGTGTGGCTAGTGTGGATGGCTGTCACTTAGTAACTAGGTCAGGAAAACAGCCTAACGTGCATGATTTTTGCTTATTCATAGGAATTCAAGTGTGGGAGTACAGCGGCCATTTCAGGCCAAAATAGTTTAACATAGGTCTGTAAGGTCTGTAATAGTGCTAGCTTTGAACTAGAACTAAGGTTGAGGGGATGACTTCCTAGGTTCTGTTTCTTGAAGATGCTGGACATGTGATCCAGTTTATAGACGTGTGGTTTGTGATAGCATAAAAATGGGCCAAGTGGTACTTCATACTGAGCACAGTTCGCTCTGTATTAAGTGTATTTAAGTGTGCACATTGGTCTGTGTATCTCTCTCTCTGCACATTGGGATACATATTATACATATTTACAGGTACTTGTATCTATGAACATGTTCTGATGTGTGTATGTGCACCTGTACACACCTGTGTGCAGGAGTATTAGGCAAATGCTCATGGCAGGGCTCAGAGCTGACACTGTTTATTTCTTCCTTAGACTTTCAGGGCTTCTAAGGACAAAAATCTTCCTAGAAGAGGCAGCAGTCTGAGCTGCCAATCAGACTTTAAATCCCTTTTATGCTGTCTAAAACCATTGTCCGAGACACTGACTCTGGCCTGGCAGTCTGGGAGATGACCAGCTCTGTAGGAAGTTATGGTTAGAACTAAGGGTCTGGCAGGCACAGAGTAAGGGAATAAGATTTTATCTCTCTGCACCTCTCTCTCCCCACTAACCCTAAAATAGGATCATAAGTTGCAGAGGGAAAACTATGGTGATAGCAAAGCTTCGCCGAGTGAAGTTTACCTATATGAACTCATTTGATAGTCACAGTAGCTCTAGGATCATTTAAATCCCAGATGGATCACCATTGGATGATCCAATCATCTTGAATCAATTTCAAGATGATGGCATGGAGGCACAGTGAGTTTAACTGGCCAGGACTGGACAGCAGGCTGATGGCTCAAATGCTGGGCTTTGAGACACTAAGTTTTTTCTGGGATGAACCACACTGCTCTGAGATTTCTTATTCCAGTGGTCAGGGGTCATTTCTGGTCAAAAGACTAACCTAGCGTTTTTTTCTTTGCCATTCTTTTCTTCTTTCTTATCCTTTTCTGCTTTGAAGATGTCCACACCTCATCTACCAACCCAGAGCTTTGCATTAGTGCAGTGCTGGGGTTAGAATTGTCTTCTCAGCAGCATTTCACCCCCAACCTTTTACCTTCATCAGAATTTCCTATCTTGGGGTCAGCAGATGATCTGGTCATTAGGGGCGCTGGATTCCCAAATGGCTGGTTATGGTTTGAGTCCTGGACCTGGTGGCTTGCTTTCTCATTTTCCCTCTCTCTCCCTCTGTATCTCTCTCTGGTGAGTGTACATGCCCTATAGCAAATTTTAAAAAATAAAATTGAATAAATAACTCTTTCAAAAAAATTGCCTGTCTTGATGACCATTTTCTCGTCGACCTATGGTCTACTTTCCAAGGTGTTTCCATATTGAGCAAACTAACCAGTGCTAAGGTAAGTATGGGCGCTAATGAAATGAAAAGCTTACTTCTCTGGGACAGGATGAAAAAGCTGAAAGTGCACTTCGAGTTTATGAAATCCAACCACCTTTTTTTAGGCAAAGAAGGAAAGGGAGGTACACATGTTACATAGCTAGTAAGATGGTGTATTGGCCTTGAATGCAAATCTTACAGTTTCAAATCCGATATTTATTTCATTTGATCAACTACTGGTTTATCATTAATCCTAAAGAAATGTAAAGATGGGGGAGCTTCGGGCATTGCAACTGATTATTTTATTTATTTATTTATTTATTTATTTTTTTGGAGAGGTTTTCGCTATAGGGCGCGTGTGCTCGCCAGACAGACAGAGAGAGACAGAGAGACAGAAAGAGAGAAATCACCCCCCAGGGGGGATGGCCACGCCGCAATCCCTTCTCCTCCATTCTCCTCTCGGGATCTTGGGCATGCACGCACACACGCCCGGCGTGAGTTTTAAGCCACCGGGTCCGGGATGCGAACAGCGGTCAACTACGTGGGAGTCCAGCGACATAGCCATTACGCTAACTGCTGGTTCCCAGCAACTGATTATTGATATGGAAAAAGTTCAGCTATATCAAAGGTCTCTTTGAGTAGAACTGAGTTTCTTAGAATATTGAAACAGGAATGCCCTAAATGGATTCAACATGACAATCTGCCTTCACCTCTTCTGGTACTTATCAAAAATCATTAAAAACCCCAACTTGAGATGTGACCTCTTGCATGAATCCAAGATTACCACAATTATCAGCCATATAAGCATGAACATTTTTTTAAAGGAAAAAGGGATAAAAGGTAACTTGCGTTGTGATATTGGGGCTAAATACTTGGTGTCAGTCTTGCTTGGAAAGCTCCAGCCAGACAATAAGACTGAGATGGGGAGAAAGTAAATAGCAGGTAAGGCTCAGCTTTTGAATGCAACTAAGTCCTCAGTTAGGGGTCCCTACCACACTGTGAAGCTTCTCAGTGGCGATCCTTGTCATGTTTGAAATAAAAACGATTTCTGAATCACCTAGTTGGAGGTATTCTTGGCTCACTTTTTTGGTAGAGAACTTTAAAATTCTTGACAGAAGCAGCAAGAATGTACAAACCTTAATCTTGGGGGAAAGAAGCTGGGTGCATCTTTCTTTTTTTTTCTTTTTTTTTTTTTTTTTTTTTGGAGAGGTTTTCGCTATAGGGAGCGTGCGCTCGCCAGACAGAGAGAGATAGAGAGACAGAAAGTGAGAAATCACCCCCCGGGGGGGATGGCCATGCTGCAATCCCTTCTCCTCCATTCTCCTCTCGGGATCTTGGGCACACACGCACACGCGCCCGGCGTGAGTTTTAAGCCTCCGGGTCCAGGACGCGGACCCCGGTTGACTACGTGGGAGTCCAGCAACATAGCCATTACGCTAACTGCTGGTCCCAGCTGGGTGCATCTTTCAACAAGAGAAGTCCTCTGACTCTCTGGAGTTGAGGTCTGGGACTCCTATAGGGTTTAAAGGGCTCAAGGACACCAGATGGCCTGCAGTACAATTGGTCTCAAGATTCCCATGTCTCCAAGAAGCTCATGAGCTGCTTAAAATGAGTTTCTAAATGTGTGTTTAGACTAGATTTACGTCTGGGTTGCTGCATATTAAACGCTGATTATTAAAAACATTTGCATGGCGCTTTAACAACGATAGATTATGTATCTGTTACCTAAGTCTCAGTGAAAGCTTTATTAATTCATTATTATTTTATCAACATACAATAAACTGTTCTATTACATTTAAATTAGACAGATATTTGGGGAGGGATCTCCTCAAAGGACCTCAGCTGAGACTATCCCCAGGGAAGGACTTAATGAAGTTTCAAACAGTTAATAACCCTCAGTTCATCAATAAACCATGGGTATTTAAAGACCTGCAAAATACTAAAATAAGATGTTAAGGCTCAGCAAAGGAGTATGGAAGAGCATCCTTGAAATTCTCATCTTTTTAACTCCCAGATATAATCGCTACCTTTTCAACATGTTTCCTGTGCACCTGGGAATATGTGGTACTCCCAGAGATGAACTCTGCCCTTGGTTCCAGATTCATTAAGGAAATGCACAGGGAGGTATGCTTGAAACAATGTCTTTTTCTCTCAATTATCCACTTTTGGCTTAGAAAAATATTTTGGAGTAAGAGATGAGGGATGAAAAAGTGAGATTCTGCTTTGATGGAAGAGATGATTCCTTGACAATCCCACAGGGTAAACAGTTATTATTTATAAGTGGAACCTCATCCTACATACTCTGGAAGCAGGACTGGCTACATAACTTGCAGGACTTAGAATAAAATGCTGGGTCTCTTGTTCAAAAAATAGTCAAGAATTTTATATGGTAACAGCAAAAACATTAAATGAAGCATGAGGGCCCTTCCAAATATGGCAGCTCAGTGTGACCACATAGGTTTAATGGCCATGAATCTGGCCTTGACCTGCAAAGTTCCTGAGCCAGGCAGATAAAGGCACAAGAAGTAAAGGCTCTGGGCCGCTCTGTGGTATAAAAGTAGATGCACTCCTCAAGAGAAGCCAAATGCTACATGGCAACGGTGGGTTGAATCCCTCTCCTGGTCATCCTGAAACATGCTGGGCATGTGAATAAGTGTAAGATCTGCAAGATCAGGTGGGAGGACTGGAGGGAGGCAGTCACGGTGTGGCCAGACCCTGTGGAAGGTGCCCAACTTCTTCTCTCTCTCAGTGTTCTCTCTCTGTGCTCTCTCTCACATGTGCATAAGCTCTATCAAGAATAAATAAAAACTCAGGGACCAGCAGGTGGTGTGGTGGTTAAGGCACTGGGGACTGCCACATGGCTGACCATGGTTTGAGTCCCCCCGGACCTAGCGGCTTGCTTTCTCACTTTCTCTCTCTCGCTCACCAAATTAAAAAAAAAAAAAGTAATGAATGAATAAAATAAAATAATTCTTAAAATAAATGTAAACTAAGTTAAAAAAAAGAGGAACAAAGAAAGACCCCGAGATCAGAAAGTTCTGATATTCCTGGGTACTGTGGGGAGTGTAGAGGTTAGGAGGGACCATGGTAGGGAGAACAACAAGGGTGTAGGTATTAGTTGGAGTCAGATTGTAATAGCTGTAATGGCCTGGCTAAGGGGCCAATGAAGTCTGGGACACTTAGGAACAGAGAGTGATGACTTTGGAAGTTCAAGCTCACTGAGGTCAAGGGCCAAGGACTGATTCAGTCGCGAAGGTTTCTTCCCATTGCAGTGACCTGTGCTTCCCAAATTTTTCATTTTGGGGTACTACTCAGAGCTAACACTTGCCTGTTTTTCTTTTCAGCCTGAGTTCCTAACAAACACTGTAGGTTTTCTGGGTGGTGGCCGTAAATATGGCTTCCTTTTAGAGTTGAGCTGGAAACACAGAGCTGGGTGTGAGTAATTTAATAGTGGGTGATTCAAGTAAGCAGAATGAAGAAGCAGGGAAAGTAAGACAAGGAACAAAGAAAAACCGACAAAAGATGTGTCATTGGACCTAGCCACGGGGCTATAAGCTGTAGGGTACAGTTGCACGTGGGTGAGGCTACATGGGAAGCCTAGAGCTGGTTCCTAGACCAACCTAAAATAGACCTGGAATGGTAGCACATGTCTGCAATTCAAGCTAATGGGGAGGTGATTGCAGATGATTAAAACACAACAAAACCCTGTCAAAAATAGCCTCCCCCCCCCCACACAAACACATCACACAACACACAGATGCATATAGAACAAACCTTGGAATTGGCCTTCTGAAGAATAGGAAGCCAAAGAATTTATCCACTGACTCCTATGCCCCATAGGTTGAGGATGCCCTTTGGAGATATTGTCTAGCATGCTCTTTTGCACTTTACTTGGTAACAATTGAAAGGACTTTGTGGTTTTAGATAAACCTCAGGGCATAAATAAATAAAGTAACACTGAAAACACTTGGGATGGGATGTTGGCTAGGTGCTCAGAGGTATCTTCACAGCTGCAGGAAACTAGGTGGACCTAAGGGCATATAACGTAGGACACATAGGTATTTGTAGCAGACCTCCTACACCACCATAAAGTGTCTGAGAGTCTTCATGGTCTCACCTACTCAGGACTCAGTCTCAAGACACATCCATGAATGGAAAGATGGGGCAACAGTTAGCTTCCTTTCTAATGTCAACCACAAAAGCAGAGTGTGTCCTAAAATTGGGGATAATTCAAAACATAGGTAGACAAGAAAGCTGCCCTAAATGGTGTACTGTGTTTTCCTGCATCTCTTGCTTATTTTCTCTGATTTTTAAAAAATTTGCGATAGGGCACATGCATTCACCTCGGAGAGATAGAGAGAAAGAAAGAGAGGAAAAGTGAGAAAGCACCACCCATGAGGGATGGCTACACTCTCTCCTTCATTTTTGTCTTGGGATTGTGGACACACATACACACACACCCAGCATGTGTGTCCACAATCAAGTGGTCGGGTCTAGGACTCGAACCAGTTGGTCCTGTGGGATCCAGTCACCTTAAACACAAAACCACTGGCTGGGCCCCACTCTTTACGAGAGGATTAACTTTTACATTGAAAGCTTTGGTGGAAATGGCACCATAGGACCGCTGAGCTCCCAGCTGGAGGGAAGAAGATACATTTTGTTAAGAAGAACCAGCACAGAAGAAAAAAACCATGATACAACATTAAGTCTTTGGAGAGGGATGGCCCTGGTTTTGAATCCTGGATCTGTCACTTGTCAGTTATGGGATCTTGGGCAGGTCACTCATGTATCTCTATAGTGGCTAATTAAGTTAGTAGTCACTGAGCATTGATTCTGTTTCAGGGATGGACCAAATCCACTTACAGATTCCAGGCTAGAGGAGGAGGTAGATGATAAAGGGCAGGGAAATAAAGGATAAAAACAAATAATTATAAGTGTTCTGAAGATGAATCATATGAAGTGATAGAAGATGGTGGGTGAGAGGGTGAATAAACCATGGAGACAGGTTAGTAAGGTTAGGTTTCTGAAGATGGTGGGAAGAAAAAAATATCCATGGGAAAAGCAAGAACAAGAGCTTTCTAGGCGGATGCAACATCATGTGCAAAGGCCATGAGGCATTAAAGAGCCTGTGTACTTGGGTAACCAGGAGCAGGTCGGGGTGACTAAACCATAATAAGTGAGGGGAAGAGAGGCATGAGACAAGCTGCAGAGGGAGGCAGGGGTTAGATCATGCTGGGCCTTGAAGCCCAAGGAAAGGACTTTAGGTTTTATATTAAGTACAAAGGAAAGTCATGAAAGTATTTTAAAAACGGAGCAATGTGATCCACTTTTGGTTTAAAAAAGATCAATCTTGCTATTGTGAAGTGACTAATTTGGAAGAGAGGAAAGAGTAGCTGTGGGGAGACCAATTAAGAATATTTTGTGGTTTCAGAGATGATGGTGGTAGTGGAGATGGAGAGAGGTGGGTAGATTTGAGATATATTTAGAGTCACCCAGATGTGGGTGTCAGGATGGAGAGAGAGGCTAGGGATGACTTCCTGGAAAGACTGGTATCATTTACTGAGGTGGTAGGATTCACCTTATGAGGTAAGTAGAGGTGTAGATGCTCGTGAAAAATCAAACAGCTGGACATGTTGAGTTTGAGATGTCTACAAGGTATGCGGGTGGAGAAGGCAATTAGGTTCTACCTTTGGGTCTAGAGTTTGGTGAAAGTGGTTTTGGCTGGAGACTCATCTTGGGAGTCATTGGCACAGAGTTGCTGTTTGGAAGTCTGGGGGAAAATGTGATCTGCCAAGAGAGGAAAAATGATCTACCTGCAGAGTCAGAGCTCAGGAGGTCTAAGTTCCTTCTCCCCTTTCTCTGCCTCCTTTCTCTCCCATCATGGGAACTAGCAGGTGGGCCCTTGAAGGTTTGTACTAAGTCTGTAGTGAGGGACCCGGTCTCAAAGGAGAGGAGCAGTACAGTTTCCACTCAGCCCTACCAGGTTAATCCCACCCGAGGTCCTTATTTCTGAGAAACGTGACACACTGGGTTGTGCTGAAAGGCTGTCATAAACAAACTGGACATGGGCTTCTGACATTGAACTCATTCCCAAGATAGAAGCCACATTGATTTCTCTTCTTTCAACATAGTCAGCTGGAGAGGAGAGACAGACCCTGGGGTCAGGAACCTGAGTCCCACATGCAAAGTACCACGAGCCCATTGGATGCAGTGATGACAAAAGGCCTCGGTTGCTAGGAAAAAGGCAGTGAAGAGGCCCCACCTAGGCTGTTTGCCAGGGTGGCTTAAATGCACATTGAAATATGAATCAGTGGAGGCTTTTTAAAAACTGTTGCCTGACATACGAAAATCATATTTCTCTTCCAGTAGAAAATGGCAGCAGGAATCAATTGTTAGGGGACACTGTGTGAATGGCAGGCCTTAGTAGCACTTTGTTCCAGGTGTGACATTTCTATTGCACAATGACAGTTTCCGCACAGTGTCTGCAAAATGTACACGGGCAGCCACACTGACACACACATGCCCTGGTTATTCATTTGTAGATATTTTAGAGTTTCCTTTGAATTTGTGTGAAGAGAAAAGATTCATGTAGCTTAAATTGCCTTTGCCTAGCTCCCTAAAACATTGTACCACTGAAGAGTTTTCAAGCAATTGTGACATTAGCCGGAACTATAACATTCCCTTAGGTTGGTTTAAGAATCCCAGTCAGGGCTCAAACACAGTTGAGTCCAAATGTTGGTTTTGCTACTGTGACAAGTTATTTCAACTTTATAAGTCTCCATTTTCTTATACATAGAATGAAAATGAGAATATACTATCAGTCTAAACAGTTATGGGAGTAAACGAGCTATTGGGAGTATTTCCTGAGCAAAGTGTATTTTGTACAGAATCTAGGATGTGATAGGTATTTGGTAAGCACTGCCTGGGACTTGTATCCCAAACCCTAACTTTCAGATGAGCTGATGAAGGTCGCTAAGGTTCAGGGAGTTAGCCAGGGTCACACAGTTGCTATGGTGTTAAGACTGAAGGGTTGGGTCCACCCCAAATCCGTATGTTGAATGTCTAACACTCAGTGTGATGATATTTGGAGATTAGGCCTTTGGAAGGTAATTAGGATTAGATTAAATCATGAAAGTGTGGCCCCATGATAGAATTAGTGGCTTCATAAGCAGGAGAAGAGAATGAGAGTGGTACACATGAACTGAGAAAAGACACGTGAGGATGTAGTGGGATATTGGAAGTCTGCAAGCCAGAAAAGAGCCTTTATCAGAACCAAATTGGCCACACCTTGATCTTGGACTTCTTAGCTTCCAGACTGGGAGAAATACACATCGGTTGCTTAAGCCACCCAGTCCATAGTATTTTGTTACGGCAACCCCAGCCCACTAATGCAAGGTAAGTCTCAATTCACACTCTGGCTCCCAATCTAGGTACGAATCTCAGAGAAGTCCTAGAAATGAGCTCAAAGAGCTCAGAGGCATAAAGGAAATTAGAAAGTGGGCCTATGCTCTGCCTCCTGTAGTCTTTTCTCTTGATTTTCTTTAGATTTCCAATTTCTGCATTGTGAAATACATGGAGTTTCCTGACCCAGTATAAAAAATGTACAGATGAGTAAATCTAGGCATGCCAATTTTACTCAATGCATTCAATTCCAGTTTTCTTTTTTCATTCATTCTTTGTTTTAATCTTTTTTTTAATTCATCCTTAAATCACTTAGCACTTATCAAACACCTACTGTGTGCAGGTCTCTCTTAAATGTGTGAAATGACATCTTGCCAATTTGGAGTTCCTGGTAGTACATTCATCTGCTCTCCCTTTGGCAGTGCCACGGTGATTTTGGACAACTCACTTCAACTTTCTATATACCAAGTACATACCATATCACCCTCTTCCTGGACTTCGGTTCCTATCCTCAACCTCTGCAGTGTGAGTATTCCAGTACCTGGTCCTCTCACCTACGCTTGCTGGGATCTCTGTTTTTGTTTCCTATCCCTGCTGTAATGAATCACCACAAACCTAGTAGCTTCAGACAACACAGATTTATTATCTTCTAGTTTTACAGGTTACATTGTTTGGTCAGGTTTTGCTGTGCTAAAAATCAAGGGGCTGTCAGGGCTGTGCTTCTCTCTTTCTCTCTTTTAAAAATTGCTAGAGGGGGAACCAGCAGTTAGCGTAATGGCTATGTTGCTGAACTCCCATGTAGTCAACTACGGTTCGAGTCCTGGACCCAGTGGCTTAAACTCATGCTGGGCGCGTGTGCGTGCCCGACCAAGATCACGAGAGGAGAATGGAGGAGAAGGGATGGCGGCGTGGCCATCCCCCCGGGGGGGGGGGTGTGATTTCTCGCTTTCTGTCTCTCTGTCTCTCTCTGTTTCTCTGGCAAGTGCATGCACTCTATGGCAAAAACCTCTCCCCCGCCCCCCAAAAAAAAGAAATTGCTAGAGGGTGCCTACACTGCCACAGATAGGAGAGAGAGAGGAAAGGAGATATATATAGAGAAAGCACCTGGCCCCAATGGGACATCTCTCCATCCTGTCAGTACTAGGGCACACACACACACACACACACACGTATGTATGCCCTGGAGTACTTCTCAAGTTCCTGGGGTAGAGATTAAACTGAAATTGCAGTTTAATATAAGGTAGGCTGGGGCCCAGCTTCCCTAGCTACTAGGCTTTGGGGCTGGTACAAGGTCTGTGTTCCTTTATCAAGGCCCTAGTGAGCAATCTATTTCCTTGTCTTTTTCAGCTCTTAGGGGCCACCCCCATTCCTTAGCCCGTAGCCCTTTGCTCCAGCTCCATTGCTTCTCTGATATTTCTGCAGTTATATCATCCTCACACCCAGTTGGGAAAGGGTTGCTTTTAAGAGTTCATGTGACTTGATTGGGTCCACCTGGAAAATCCAAACTCATCTTCTCTTTTCAAAGTCCTAATAGCCTAGCATGAATACACCTGCAAAGTCTCTTTTGTCATATGAGGTAACATATTTGCAGGTTCCAGGGCTAGGGCATGGACATATCTGTGTGTGTGTGAGGGGTAGAGGTGGGCATTTTTCTGCCTACCGCAGTCCCTCAGCCAGTCTCTGGGCGGGGCCAGCCCCTGATGGATTTGGAGCATCTGTTACTGGACTCTGGCAGGCCTGCAGGAGGATTTTATGTCCCAAGCTAAGAACAGCAATAAGTGGGAGTTTGGTTTCAGTGCGATAGATGGAGGTTCTCCAGTCAATCAAATTATAGTTCAATCAGTTCATTTTAATCACTCCTCTGGAGAGAAGTAAAGCCCTGTGTTGAAGAACACGCAGCAATTTTATTGATGACAAGTTTAATTGTTTCATTTTTCCTTACTGTCTCCAACACAGCTGACTTTTAATCAGTGGGAGCTGAAGTTCTAATGAAGTAAAGTCCACTTTTCCACAGTTCACAACTAGCTGGAAATAATTGGGCTGAGACTCCCATCCAGACCCTGCAGAGCCGCTGGCATCTTCCCGAAAACCGCGCTTAATTGCTTTGCTGATGTTGTTAAGTAGTCCTGAGGGTGTGTGAGTAGTAACGCTGCCCACATATGCTGGGAAACAATACCCCAAAATGTCTTAAAAGGGTTCTCAAAGTCTGTCCAATTGATAGTGAGGAAGAAGTAAAACTAAGTGTGTTTTCTGAAAGCAGGGCCTTGGGGGCGCGTGCGGGAGCTGTAGCATTAGCCACTGCAATTTGATAAAGAGCAATATCAGTATCAACATCAACTTTGTTCTTTTCCTTTGAAGGCTAAGCAGGACTCCAGGTGCAGGTGTGAGATGTGAGTATGTGTGCCCATGTCTGTGTTTCTGCAGTGCTGTTTTAAGGAAATTGAAAGGTTTTCAGGAGCAGGTGGCTGGCTCTGGCCTCTGAAAGGGAGGGTTCGTGATGGATTGAAGACCCAAAACATTCAAGTAGGTGTTGTCACAGCCCTGAGAAGAGGCAGAGAGATTGCCTGGTCTGGAGAAATTCTAGAATGATAGAATCAAGGCTTAGAAAAACCACAGTGATGGGGCTGAGAGGTGGTGTGTTTGTTAAGGTGTTGGACTCCCACATGGCCAACCATGGATCGGGTGAGTCCTGGACTTGGTGGCTTGTTTTCTCACCTATCTTTTCTCTCTCTCTCCCTCATCAAATTAAAAAATAAATAATAATGACAAAGAAAGCAAATACATAAATAAATCAAAAAAGAAAAACCAGAGTGAGGGACCGGAAGATGGCATAATGATTACGTTGTTGGCCTTCCATGTAGTCAACCGTGGTTCAAGTTCCAGACCCAGTGGCTTAAAACTCATACTGAGTTTGTGTGCATGTGTGCCCAAAATCCTGAGAGGAGGATGAAGGAGAAGGGATTGTGGCATGGCCATCCCCTCTGGGGGGTGATTTCTTGCTTTCTGTCTCTCTGGCGAGCATGTGCACCCTATAGCAAAAATTTCTTTTAAAAAACAAAAGCCAGAGCGATTCCTTCCTTTATCTCCCCCCCTCACAGTTGTACTTTATGGGTGTAATGAAAATGATAACGGCAATAGCAGTTTTGCTCACTTATTGTGTAGATCGTGACTTGGGCTAAATATTTAAAATATATTTTCTTATTTCTCATAAAACCAAATAAATTAGATGCTATTATTATCCCTTTTAGAAATTAAACAAGTAACCAAGTCAGTACATAAGTGAATTGTTGCTTGGGATACCTACTGTAAGAAATAATAGAGAGTAATTCCTATGGCTGGTGTTAGCCAGAGGTTTGGGTGGTCAGGAAAACCTCCAAAGAGATCTGAATTATTTGCAAGCACAAGCCATGCAAACATGTGGAGGATGAGCCTTTTAGTCAAAGGTGAACCATAGTACAACGATTTTGAGGTAGGACTAAGCATGGGGTATGAAAAAACCAGAAAGAAAGCCACTGTGGCTGGTACATAATACTGAGGGAAGAAGAGGTAGTGCTTTGGTCTGATTGTGTCTCCACAAAATGCTTATGTGGGAACCTAATCCCTATGCAACAGTATTAAGAAATGGGGTCAGGACCAGCAGATGGCATAATGGTTACATTGCTGGACTCTTATATAGTCGACTGTAGTTCGGGTACCAGACCTAGTGACTTAAAACCCATGCCAGGAACGTGTGTGGGTGCCCAAAATCCAGAGAGGAGAGTGGAGGAGAAGGGATTGGGGCATGGCCATCCCCCTTGGGATGGGGGGGGGGGTGATTTCTCACTTTCTGTCTCTGTCTCTCTCTCTGTCTCTCTGGTGAGTACACTTGCCCTATAGGAAAAATTTTCTCTCAAAAAAAAAAAAAAAAAAAAAAAGGGAACCAGCAGTTAGCGTAATGGCTATGTCGCTGGACTCCCACATAGTCGACCGTGGTTCGCGTCTCGGACCCGGTGGCTTACAACTCACGCCGGGCGTGTGTGCGTGCGTGCCCAAGATCCCGAGAGGAGAATGGAGAAGAAGGGATTGCGGCGTGACCATCCCCCCGGGGGGTGATTTCTCGCTTTCTGTCTCTATGTCTCTCTCTGTCTGTCTGGCGAGCGCACGCGCCCTATAGCGAAAAACCTCTCCAAAAAAAAAAAAAAAGAGGAAGAAAGAAACTGGGCCTTCAGGGGATGAGTGGGTGGAGCCTCATAGGTTAGCACCCTTATAAAAGAAGTCTAAGGCAGCCAGTTTAAGATCACATGAGATCTTTTACCTTCTGCCATGCGAGATCATGACTAGAAGGCACCATCTGTGAGGAATGAACCCTTACCAAAACCAAACCTGCTGGTGCCTTGATCTTAGGTTTCCCAGCTTCTAGAACTGTTAGGAATAATTTTGTTTATTTATAGGCTGCTTGGATTGTGGTATTTTTGTTATTGCAGCCTTAATGGAATAAGACAGGTGAATATGAAGTTGAGAGGCAAACAAGGAACATCATGTTGTTGCTGCAGGAATAGGCTACAGAATCTGGATTTTATTCTAATCTCAGTAAAAACACACTCCAGGGTTCTGAACCGGAGAGTGACAATGTCTGATTTACTTTTTTTAAAAAAAATAATTATTTATTTATTTAATTTTATTTGTTGTTTTTATTATTATTTTTCAACTTGACCAGAGAGAGACAAAGGGTAAGTGAGAAAGCAAGCCATCAGGTCCGGGACTCGCACCGCAGTCAGCCATGTGGGAGTGTAGTGCCCCAAGCACCACACCATGCTTGGAGTCAGAGGGTGGCACAGTGGTAACACAGTGAACTCACACGGGAAAGTCCCTGGTTTGTGTTCTGAGGCTTCCTTCTACTCGCCGGGTGTGCACGCACATGTGCCAGAGATCAGGGCTGGCTGAGACTGGGGTCGATTACACTGTAAAGGGCCTTATTGAGATCCCTCCCCCCCATCTCTCTCTCTTTCTTGGAAGAAATAAATAAACTTTGTTAAAAAAAGGCAGGTGGCGTGGTGGTTAAAGGCACTGGATTCCCACATGGCCGACCGTGGTTCGAGTCCTGGACCTCGTGGCTTGCTTTCTCACTTTCTCTCTCTCTCTCGCTCTCTCTCTCTCACTCTCACTGTCTCTCTCTGGTCAAATTGAAATAAACAAATGAATAAATAATAAATACAGTTAAATAAAATACTTCTTTAAAAAAAGGGCGTTTTTGATAAACTTCAAGAGGCAAGTTTAGAATCAAGGAGATCAGTTAGGAAGGTCTCCCTGGAGGACATACTGAGGTATGGTCTAAATACAATTTTAAACAATAGATTGTTCTAATAACTATTGTCATCCCAGAAAGGAAGTAGCACCTGAAGAGATACATAGTTAAATTTATAGGTAGTAGGAGAAAAATGGTCTGGTCATTGGTGTAAAATGTAAGATAAGAATTTTTTGACACAAGTATTCCTGTATCATGATGTTCCTTAATGAATAAAATAAGAGTGAGTGTGGAAAACAGAAAAGGAGGAGCCTGAATGAAAATGACAGAACGGGGCTGGGGAATGAGGTGACATGTTTACTATAATTATGAATGTGCAATTGCTGAGCCATTTCAACAATAAATAACCAAAAGGACCCTTAAATGGATGAAGTCAGCAAACAATGATATCATCAGAACTCTGTCCTTCAATTTGCCACTACCCAGGCAGGATCTCAGCATTTGCTGACACATTTCCCAAACCACTTTGTTGATTTCTCTGAATCAGAAAGAGGAGATTAAGGGATAAGTAAACTTGTGAAGAAGGTTATGTGAGATTGTGTGTGTGTGCGCGCATGTGTGTGTGTGTGAGAGAGAGAGAGAGAGAGAAAGAGAGAGAGAGAAACAGAAACAGAGATAACTGACTTCTCACCATATCCCAAGCTATGATGGTACTTTTATTCAACTGCTTTTTCTGCAGCTTTCAGGTAACAAAAGGGTAAATTAGAATAGAATAAAAATATAACAGAGGAAAAAAGTCAAAAGAACGATTTTCTCTTGGCATTTGTTTCAAGGCTGCAAAAATGTAGAGTGTCTTGACAGCATCGAGAGAGATTTTTCTCTTTTAAACTAGGTGTCGGAAAATGTGCTTCATTTAAGCAAATCAATATCTTTAATTCCAGCCTGTTGTTCTAGATTTAGTGCCTGATTTCCAGGGAAATGTAGAAAGAGTCAAGCCTCATAACTTTGCATAGTTTCCATGAAAAGGAAGCAGAACACCAACGGTGAAGTAGTGTCTATATTTAGAAACACTTTAAGTTCCTTCTACTTTTTGGTAGGCTATGGGTTACGGGTGAAACCATAGGGTGTTGAAAAATAAAGAAAGGGGGTAGGCGACTATGAGTGTGTGGGCTATAATTGTAAGTACTATGACCTGGAAAGGCCTCACTGAAATGAAGACATTTAAGTAAAGACATGCAGGAGATGAGAAAGTGAGCCAGGTAGAGAGGTGAGAAAGAATATCTAGGCAGGAAGAGTGGAAAGGACAAAGGCTCTGAGATGAGAGCAGGCTTGATGTGCCAGAGGGACGGTAGGAAGTGAGGTCAGAGGTAAGGGCATCTGGATCACCAGGAGCTTTGTGGTTCATTTTAAGGAATTCGGCTTTTACTCTTTTTTTTTTTTTTTTTTTTTTTTGAGAGTTTTTTTTCGCTATAGGGCGCGTGCGCTCCCCAGACAGACAGAGAGAGACATAGAGACAGAAAGCGAGAAATCACCCCCTAGGGGGGATGGTCACACCGCAATCCCTTCTCCTCCATTCTCCTCTCGGGATCTTGGGCATGCACGCACACGCGCCCGGCATGAGTTGTAAGCCACCGGGTCCGAGATGCGAACCGCGGTCGACTGCGTGGGAGTCCAGCGACATAGCCATTACGCTAACTGCTGGTTCCCTTCGGCTTTTACTCTTAATGAGATGGGAGATCCTGGGGTATGTTGAGCAACATAATCTACCTTTTACGTTAATAGGATCTCTCTGATCTGTGCTAAAAGTATCTCAGAGGGGAACGAGATCAAATTAGGGAGTAGAGTTAAGAGGTATTGCAAGAATCCAATTGAAGGATCATGGTCGCTTGGACTAGGATTAGAATCAGTGTGAGTGGCAAGAATTGTAAGATCTGGTTGTTTTGTTGAAGTAGAATCAAGATTTGCCGATGGGTTGCATGGAAGATGAAAGACAAACAATGAAAGATGATTCTAAAGTTTTCGGTGGAAGCCATCAAAAGAACACAGTTGCCATTGATTGAAATGGAGAATGTGGGAGGACCAGGTGTTGAAGACTGGAGACCAGGAGTCCAGAATACAGATATCTCCTCTAAATTCAGGGGGAGATGTTGTATAGGTAGGTAGCAGCATGTCTGAAGTTTAATATAGAGGTCCAGGGTAAAGAAACAAATTTGAGAGGTGTCAACATTCAGATGATAATGTAAAGTCAGGGGGTCAGATGAGCTCAATGAAGGGGTGAATATATACATATATATATATATATACACACACACACACATATATATATATATATATATATATATATATATATATATATATATATAATTTAGAGGGCAGATGTTGATGCAGTGGTAAAACATAATGCTCTGTAAGGCTGACCCAAATGGGAAGATTTTGTGTCCATATTTGAAAATTCACTGAAGTTGGGGGTGGGTTGCAGTGCCAAGACCCCGTTAGGTGTGAGTGGTGTTGTCTCCATCTCTCTTGCTAGTGGAAGAAATAAATAAATAAAACTTTAAAAAAGAAGAATTTTAAAACTGGGCCTGGCAGGGAGGGGAGGAGGGGAACTGGGCCCAGGAGCCTCCAACTTTTAAATTTCATTGCCTTAGCTATAGGGGACTTAGGAATTGAAGGCTATGAGAGAATGAATGAAAGAAGAAACTGCTAATTCAATCTCTCATGTTGGATTTTACATTTCTGCAAGTTTCTGACTTTTTCCTATGCACTAAGTACAACAGGATCATTCATTCATCTGCCCATCCATTCACCTATTAATTCACTCACCCATCCACTCATCATGACTTTTTCTTTCATATTACATGTGAGAGAAAATACAACATTGTAAAAAATTGGAATTCTCAAATGAACTTTGTCTCTAGTTACTCATGTAACCACCAGACTTCCTTGGCCTCAGTTTCTCCATGGTTCCATTAAGGGGATTGCCTTATGAGATGTCTAAAAGTGTGCCCTTTTCTGACATTTTCTGATATTGGAAATCTCAGAAAAATCCAAGAGTTTTTATTTGA
Source organism: Tupaia tana (assembly GCA_026018925.1). NCBI lineage: Eukaryota > Metazoa > Chordata > Mammalia > Scandentia > Tupaiidae > Tupaia > Tupaia tana. The sequence continues at coordinate 37,896,372 of JAKSZU010000018.1, forward strand.
GTTATCTAACATGATTCCAACTGGATGAATATGTCAAGAATTGCTTCTTACCACTTCAGGAAATCCTGATTGTTTATGAAGGTGGACACATAGAAAATAATACAACTATCCAGTATCTTCTGTTTCTAGTTCTCAAATTCATTTTCGTTCAAATTCCTTCAGCTTTACCGTGCTCTGAGGATGACTTTACTGTATCGAGGTGCTGACATGCAAATGTTGGAAAGTTTGCTGAACAGGCAGTTTGGGGAGCTGAGTGTCACATTGTCCAGGGGGGCAGGGCACGAGCAGTTCTCACTGGGACCACTGGCTCATGGATGTTTGCCAGTTGGCTCATCACTTCTTATAGTACTATTATTTTGGAGACAAGAAAAGGCCAGCATGTTTTAAAAATATATATCTCAGAAGTCTTCCTTGTCATCAGTCAAGTTGCGACAGCTCTTATCCATATGCATGATGTAATGTTAACTTGTCTGAGTTTGACCTCCATGGTGTCTCCTTTGGGCAACATGCATTGGTTTTTCCACAGATGTAGACCAAAGACCCTTCTGCTTACTCTGTTTCAGATATCTGGTCAGGTTTAAGGCTTAGATGCAAAAGTCGGGGGAAGGACTTCTTGGAAGGACACATATCATTCCGGGTTCACTCTTTGATGAGAATCCCATATCGTTACATCAACTGTCCTCTGCCTTTACAGACATCTACTCATTATTAGTAAAAATTAAAATAGATGGACCACACCCAACATCTGGATTGGTCAATCTTAGTCCCCGGTCACCTTGATGGCTCCTGTTATTGGTAATGTGTTAGAAGCTTTGGCATGAGCCAAGGAAGGCGTGTCTAAGTATTGGCCATTGGCTTCCAGGCAGATACTGGGCCTCTGGCCATGAACATCTTTATTTATGATCTTCCTTTCAACTTCTCTCAAGCAAAGCAGTTGTCATAATAGAGTAGGTACAATTTATTTTGGTCTTGGCAAAGAAATGTACCCCTTCCTCAGGCTTTCATCTTCTTTCTCCCTTTCTCTGACATTATTTGTCAAATGATCCAAAGGTAATTTTTAATACCTTTACATCACACTGAAGCTAGGTTCTTGCTAGATTATAAATGATTAAATATCTTCTAGTCATCCACCTGCACAGTCTGTAACAAATTATCCCAAAAAGGAGATTAATTCCTTTACAATTTAGAACAAGAAAATGACAAGATAATGTTTTACAATCTTTAAAACCTAGCAGTTACACCAAAAGCCTCTCATATTTCTGTAAAATTGTTGGTTTTGTAGAAGGAATTTGAATCTCTCCTTCAAAGGTCATTTAGCAGGTATTGATTGAGGGCCTCATGGGATAGTCAACCTGTGTGGGGTGCTCCAAAACTTGATTAATTCTTAGAATGACATAGTGAACTTTGCTGAAATGCAGATTATTAGTCCTACCTCAGACCTATGGAATCGAGATTTCCGTGCATGGAGCCTAGCAATAGGCATCTTGAGACAGCTCCTCCAGCAGTTTTTGTTTGTTTGTTTTTCATTTTTTACCATAGGACAGGTGCACTTGCAGGAGGGAGAGAGAGAAGAACAGAGAGAAGGAAACTGAGAAATCAACCCCCAGAGAGATGGCTACCCTGCAATCCCTTCTCTTGGGATTTTGGGCACACACGCACATGCACACAGTGTGAGTTTCAAGCCACCGGGCCCAGGACCCTAATGGAGGTTGGCTATGTGGAGTCCAGTACTCTAACTACCATACCACCTACTGGCCCCTCCACAAACAATTTTAATGTATCTGGTTAATGAAACTGCTTTGAAATTACTGCTATGGGCCTATAATCTCATAGGGTTCCAGGATTAACACACAATGTATCATAAAGTAATGACAGTCATCTTTGGTTCAGAATGATTGAGCTTGCTTCTTTTTTTTTGGAGAGGTTTTTGCTATAGGGTGCGTGCACTCACCAGACAGACAGAGACAGACAGAGAGACAGAAAGCGAGAAATCACCCCCCAGGGGGGATGGCCACACTGCAATCCCTTCTCCTCCATTCTCCTCTCAGGATCTTGGGCACGCACGCACACGCGCCCGGCGTGAGTTTAAGCCACCAGGTCCGGAACTCGAGCCGTGGTCGACTACATGGGAGTCCAGAGACATAGCTATTACGCTAACTGCTGGTCCCAGCTTGCTTCTTATTGAGAAAATGAAAGTATGTTTTGTTATCTAGGATGTTGTAGAAGTTGAATCAATGTTAGTGACAGACTATTCTGAAGGGAAAGAAGACTTGGCATGACTTCCTGAGGATACAGGTAAAGAATGAAAGTGCTCATTAAATAAAGTGGGGATGACAAACAGGTAAAATTTAGATTATCTAAGTGTATGAAAAATGAATATTCTTTCATCTATCATTTGTCTATCTTAACTATCGATCATCTATCTACCTCATCTATTTTCCTATCTACCAATGTTGTCTATCTAGCTTTAGTTTATTGAATTGGGTTTAATTTTTTCATCTTTCTTTTTGTTTACTATAGAGTGTGTGTGTGTGCTCATTGAAGAGAGAGAGAGAGACATAGTGAAAAAGAAAGCATCCCCTCCCCCCCCCCCCCCCGCCCGGCCCCAAGTGGGATGACCATGCTACAATCCCTTCTCTTCCATTCCCCTCTTGGGCAGGCACACACAGGTATCCAGTATCCAGTGTGTTTTTCAAGCCACCAGGTCCAGGATTTGAACCATACTGTCAACCATGTAGGATCTAGTCACCTTAACTTCCATGCCACCTGCTGGCCCCAAGAGTTGGCTTTAATTTTTATTACTAAAAGACTTTCTAGTATACACAATGTCAACAAGGCATTCTGGGTTTGAGTCTTAGCTCTCCTCTGCTACCTGTTTGACTTTGAATAAGGCTTTCCTCCTCCCTAAGTTTTTTAGTTTTCCCATCTGTGAGAGAGGAGATTGGATTTGCTAACCTCTAAGGTCACTTTCAGCTGCAATGTTAAAAAAATATATGAATCCACATTCTACAGTTCTGAGTTCAACACTGATGATCCAGTTCACTCCCTGCTAAACACTTGTGGAGCTGAATGGAAGTAATATAATTATTTGCTACCGAACTGGGCCTAGCCTTGAGATCTTGGAGGAGAATAATTGGAGTTTCACTGAGGCATGTGCCCCTCCTCTTTCCACCAGCATTCTGGACTAAGTAAATATCAGTTGAAAAGAAATCTTGTGAATCAAAGCATCGGTTCCCAAATACCAAGAAATTAAACACTTGTTCTCTTTTTAAACTTTCTTTCTTTCACGAGGGACAGAGAAAGAGAAAAAGAGAAAGAAGCACCCTTAATGGGTCTGTCACACTGTGATTCCCTTCCCTCGGCCCCATCAGCTAGTTAGGATCTTGGGCATGTGTGCACACCTGATGTGTTTCTGGTCAACTCTAGGTATGAACCCATGGTTGGCCTTGTGGCTTCCAGCACTACAGTCAGTATGTCACCTCTATGCCAAAACAGTGGGTCTACCTGCTTTGTAATAGGAAACAAATGATTGCTGTCTATGTTTCTGCACAATAAGGAGAGGGGTTATGAAAGGAGTAATCATTTCTTTGAGTAAAAAATAAAACATCAGAGCTTACTGGGAAATTATCTTTTTCCTATAGAAGTAATCTAATCATCTAAAGAAAATTTTACTTATTGGGGACCAATTATTATAATGATTCAGTAATGTCTTTCCTTTTTTCCAAATGAAAGAAAGACAACCCTATTATGAAAAAGAAATTAGCTGCAGATATTAGAAGGCTGATACCAGTCCTTTGAACCAGAAACTTTAGAGCATATATTTATGATTTGATCCTATGCAAATGCAGAGTTTTAGTGGATAGGCTGCTTTAAAGATCACTGCTATCTCAGCTACTAAAAAAAATGAAGAACAATGCTGTAGATAGGCATTTGATATTAAGTTACTGGTAATTTTTTGGAATCTAGGGAAGTTTAATTTCCAGAAATCAACTGCAATATTGTGAGGACACAAGGGTTTCATTTCCAGCACTATTTATATAAATTCAAGGATTCGCTGCAAAAGCAAATTAGAAAATGCCTCCTTAGAGTTTGTTTGATTATATTCACAGGGAAACAAACACCTCAAACCTGCTAGATTTTTGCTTTTTCTGTGTTTGTCACAAAAATGAATACTAGACCAATTGTGCCTTAGCTGTTTGAAAAATGTGCTAGGGCTTTATTTTGCATTCAAGACAAATGGTATCTTTTTTTTGTTTTGCATTTAAAATAGGAATGCTACATCAATAACCCCGATCTAACCTTACCCAGCACCTGCAAAAGGAGGTGGGGAGGCCAGCATAATTGAGTACATAACCTCTCCTCAAAATAAGGGCAATTTCAGTTTTACCCTTGTGAGGGGTTTTTGGAAGGGGAGAATGTGTTTTTCTTTAAGGATGACTGCATTCCTTGGTTGAGTTCTGTAGCTTTGTGATGCAGGCCAGTACTTTCAAAAGTGGACTTGAAGCCATGGTGACAGCAGAGAGACTGTTAGCAGCCACAAAGAATCTTGATCTAGTAATGATGAGGATGTTTTGCCTGCGTAGCATTGAGTCACATGTTATCTCTCCATGCTCTGTGGCAGCATTGTTCTGTAAGAACAAAAATGACTTGATATTTCCTTCCAGAAATAAGACTCAGAGAAGTGAAGAAAGAGACTGGTCTGCAGTCACACAGCATGTCCTGGTGAGGGGGTAGTTTGATGAGGGAACTCTCAATTAGAACCAAGGTCGTGCTGCTAGAAATTCTGTACCTCCACTCCTCTTTGTCTGGAGATGATAACTTTGCTTACATTGGGGTTTTCACTCTCTATTACAGCTCAATGCCCTGGATGTTTAGAGTGTCTTCTGATAATCCTGATAAAGTGGGATTATGCATTAAAAGTGGTGATTGGGAGATCTGATGGATAGATTTTAGTTTTAGGACCAGACAGAACTCTGTATGGCTTTAGGCAAGATATTTAGTTTCTGTGACCTTGACACCCTCCCTATGGAAGTAGAAATAGTTATATGTAGGTGAACTGGAATTAATAGGCCATTGGGAAAGTCATGATGCATAGAAAAACATAGAAAAAATATGTCATGACTTTCCTGATGACCTAATATATTCATTAAGTAGATCCTGGTCAACTATTGTGAGCCCCAATTTCACTGTATGATGATTGTCTTCAAATGATTAAATCTAAAGAGGCTGAATGGGAGGTGAAATCAATTTTGGGGGTGCTATTGGATATTGACATTATATCTTATGGGTAGCTGCTCCATATTGCCTCAGCTGAGGCATAATAACAGAATCTTACAATAGGAAACGTTGTTGGGATCCTTGTTTAACCCCACTTTGTTTTGTGTTTGGGTTCACTGAGTCAGAGAAAGGAATAGACAACTAGTAAGTGAAGGCAGAGAGAGGGAAAGAAGGAAAGTGAAAATATGTTGTATGAAAAAAGGTCCAGATCTGGAGGGCAGGCTGGTTCTGCACATAGCCCTGGGATGAGGGGCAGGCAGTGCCTTTCTGTGAATTCGAGAAAGGCAACAGTCAGCCTACCTGCTAGAGGTTGTGAGTACCTGGACAGTGTGTGTTTTATTAATTGGTAAAATGGTGCTATGTGAGCTGGTGAAGCCCTACAGGGGACCTACCCTTCCTAGAGTCAGAAGACTTGGGCTGGGATCACAGGGTGATCAAATAAGAGAGTGGATATAAAGAGGTACTGCATGTTGGGAAATGCCGAGACTGCCTACAGTTGGCCTTGGAGACTACTCTTTCTCTGGACTTCATTCTATGCCCTTTCTATCTTCCTTGAAGCCTAACCCAGGTTAGATTTCTTTTGTTCTGGCCAGCATCATAAGTCTAAGATTGCCTTGTTTACCTCTGCTATCTCAGTATTCAAGTCTGTGCTTGTTCCAATGGTGAGGATTCTTTGGTTAAAAGTGACTGAAAACCAACCCAAACTGACATGAATGAGGGGATAAAGGGAAACACGTAGAAGAGGTCTTCAAAAGGTTCATGGAAAATGTGTATTATGAAAAAAAATATGCATGAATTTCAAAAATTGTTTGTAGAAAAACTTATACTTTAATGCCATTTCCCCCTTAACTTTTGAAGTCTTGAATTTATTTATGAGCTTTATAAGTCAGGGCCAGCAGATGACTTAGTGGTTAAGGTGCTGTTCTCCTACATGATGGACCATGATTCAAGTCCTGGACTTAGCAGCTTGACACTCCGGGCACGTGTGTGTGTGTGTGTGTGTGTGTGTGTGTGCCCAAAATCCCAAAAGGAGAATGGAAGAGAAAGGACTGGGGGACCAGCAGTTGGCTTAATGGCTATGTCACTGGACTCTCATGTAGTCGACTGCGGTTCGAGTCCCGGACCCAGTGGCTTAATTTCACGCTGGCCACGTGTGCAAGTGTGTCCAAGATCCCGAGAGGAGAATAGAAGAGAAGGGATTGCGGTGTGGCCATCGCCCTTAGGGGGTGATTTCTCATTTTCTGTCTCTCTGTCTTGCCCTGTCTTTCTGGTGAGCGCACGCACCCTAAAGAAGGGATTGTGGTGGCAAGGCCACCCCAGGGGTGATTTCTCACTTTTCCTCTCTCTGTCTCTCTCCAGTGAGTGCACATATTGTATGGCAAAATCTAAAAAAAAGTTCAAAGGTAATGCTGGCTTCATATACATCTCTCAGCTCTGCATTTTAAAAATTATTATTATTATTTTTCAATTTCACCTTCAGCCAGCTCTCTCATGTGGTGGCCAAGGGAAGTATAAGGTAATCTGTTAACCTTAAGCTTGTGTTCTACCATCTTGGCAAGTGTTTGAAAGAAGAGGGTCTGTTTCCTAATAACACAAGCAAAAGTTCCAGGATTGAATCTTATTGGACCAATGTTGGTCACATTGTGCTGTCTGAGCCAATCTAGTGTGGTCAGGATAATGGGATATGCTATATGACTGAAGATAAGTGATGTTTAACTCTCTGAAGCAGATTTGAGGATCACCTTCCCTCACACCACATCACCACATGAGTTGTGTGTGTGTGTGTGTGTGTGTGTGTGTGTGTATAACAGAGAAAGGTAGCAGACAAAGAAAGAGAGAGATCTTTAAGTCTAAAAATTTGCTTAAAAAATTTAAGGAAGTTTTAATGAACTGGAAGTCTCAAAACAAACAAGAGAAAAAAAAAAAAAACAAAGAAGAAGATAGAGAAATAGCTCAAATAAGGTTTTTCCTCACAAGCTGGCTTCTGTCTTGACAATCAGAGCTCTCCCTGGCAGTTGCCTTTTTCCTTCCTTTTTAAAACAAGTTACTCTCTTCCTGGCTCTTTGATCTCTACCTCTCAGCCTTTCACCCTCCTTCTCTTCAGACTTCTGGGTAAGGACCAGAGAGAAACTGTTAAGGCAGGTGTCTGACTTCACTGGGTGCCCTACAGGGCTTCTCCCTTTCAATGGGGGAAGGACCTCCATGAAAATTCCTGAGATGGGTACCAGGAGCCGTTTCCTGCCTCTCACCCCCCTGCATCTGGATCCCAGTCACTTGGACCTGGTATTTCTATTTCCATCCAGATCTCTTGGATCTTTATTTCTGGTCCCAACTTTAAAAACCTTTTCTTCACTCTGCATTTCCTCCCAGTAATAGTAATCTGGATGCTCTACTCTCATTGTAGCGAAGTTCTACAAATGAGTTACCTGTAATGGTCATCACCACTTTCTCACCTTCTGTTCTCTTTTCAACTCATCAAATATTCAAAATTCCATCCTCATACTCCACTGAAACTACTTTTGTCAAGGTGGCTAATAAGTTGATATTTCCAAAGCCAGTGGTCACTTCTTCTCATCTAACCTAACTCTCAACATCACTTGCTATGATTGATCCCTGCCTCCTCTTTAAATGTATGGCTTTCTGCCTTTCCACCAGCCTCACTTGCTCATAATTCTCTTAGTTTGTTTGGCATTCTTTCTTTTCAATTCCTTCAGGGTCTTTGGCCATCTTTCCCACCTAAGTGCATCTCTCTAGATGCCTTTATAACCAACTGCAGTCATGCATTGCTTAACAACAGGAATACACTCTGAGAAATGCATTGTTTGGCAATGTCATCATTGTGCAAGCATCATAAAGTATACTTACATAAACCTAAATGATATAGCCTACTACATGCTCAGGCTATTCGGTATAATTTTATGGGAACACCATCATATTGCATGCAGTCTTTTGTTAACTGAAATGTCATTATGTGGTGCATGGCTGTATGTGTTTTTGACTCCCAAATATCCGTCTCAAACCTAGAAGTACCCCATGAATTCAGGTTTCTATTTCTAAACACTTTATTTACATCTTTGCATGGATGTTTAATAACCACTCCCTGAACTTCCCTTTCCCGAGTCTTTTCACATTAGTAAATAGCACTGGTATTCACCACATTAGCTAAAAAAAAAAAAATAAAATAAAAAAAGAAGGAAAAAAATTCTGGATATTATCCAAGATTCCTTTATTCCCCACCTTCTTCTTGACACCTTCATGCTATAACAAATACCAAAAAATGTGAAAGTGGTTTTAGAATTGGATAATAAATAGAGACTGAAAGAGTTTTGAGGTGTATGATGGATAAAACCTAAATTGCCTTAATGAGGCTGTTGAAGGGGCTATCAGGTGGTGTGGGGGTTAAGGCATGGGATTCCCACATGGCTGGCTGCTGTTCAAGTCCTGGACTCAGGGGTTTGAAAAGCACACTGGGTGTGTCTGTGTGCCCAAAATACTGAGAAAAAAATGGATGAGGAGGGATTGCAGTGTGGCCATTCCCCCCTGGGAAGTGATTTCTCACTTTTTCTTTCTCCTGTCTCTTCCCCAGTGAGTGCACATGCCCTATGATTAAAAACTTAAAAAAAGACTAGAAATGTAAATGTTAAAGTTACTTCTGATGAGGACTCAATAGAAATGAGGATCATATTATTGGAAACTAAAGAAAAGAGGATCCTTGTTAAAAAGTGGCAAAGAACTTAGTAGAATTGTCTTCTGTTGCTTTGTGGAAAGTAGAGTTGATGGATGATGAATATTTAGTTGAGGAGATTTAAAGCAATATGTAGATGGTTTTTCTATATTTTATTGTATTCTGCCGGGTATCTCCTGTTGATTATACTAAAATGAAAAAGGAAATAAATAAATCCAAGTGGAAATTGTTAAGCAGAAAAGAACTAGAACTTGAAGATTTAGAAAATTCTCAGCCTATCCATATTGCATAAAAATAAGGAAGTGTAGGCCAGACTTGTAGCTTAGATGTTAAGGGAGCTAGATTCCATGTGGTTGACCATTGTTTGAATCCAGGCCCCAGAGATTTGAAAAACATACTGGGTATCCCAAATCTTGACAAGATGGAAAAATGAAGAGATTGTGGCATGACCACATCCCTTGGAGGGTTGCTTTCTCTCTCTCTCTCTCTCTCTCTTTTCCATGCCATCTGGTAATTAAAAGAAAAAGGAAGTGTATTCTGGAAAGAACACCAAAGGTATGGCTGAACAATCCTTAACTGAAGAGATCAGGTGTGTGAATGGCTGGCCCAGTCAGTCATCTCGGCAGAAGGTCTGTCATCTGGACTGAAGGGGACAGAGATGGGATAAATAAAGGAGGGCTGTTGGACTTCTAGGATTCTGTAGGTCATGCATACACATGTTTTATTGACTCTAATGCCATATTCCCAACTTGCCTGCCTTTCTGTCTTCAGTATATTACTCTAGTCCAAACTACCATTAATTCTTCAAGCTACCATCATCTCTTGCCTGGATAATTGCAATGGACTTATAAATGTTCTTCATATTTACACCTTACTTCTTACCCATCCAAGTCAATTTTCTATATAGCAGCCTGGATAATTTTTCACAAATGTAAATCATGTCACATCACACTCCTGCTTAAAATACTTTGTTGTCTGCTCATCATGCTTAAAACCATGACCTCTAAGGTCATACATAGGGGCTCTTGGTTACCTCATTGACATAGTCACCTACCACTTTCCCATTCTCTTACTGTGATTCAGCTGCACCAGCTTTTATTATAGTTGTCATTCCTCAAGTAAGTCAGGCTCTCTCTTGCCTTAGAGCCTTCGCACTATCTACTTCCTTTGCCTGGCACGCACTATCACCAGAAATTTGCTTCTGGTTTTGTATTTATTTTTTTCCTTCAAAATTAAGTATCAGCCCAGATACCACTTCCTTAGAGAGGGCTTCCCAGACCATCTTATTTTACAGATGGGAAAAGAAAGATCCAAGAAGGTTAACAACATCTCTGAGTCCCCAGAGTTGGAGAATGTAGTGGATTCAGGGCTGTAACCTTCTGGATCTGGGCTTTCTCTGCCTGAATACATTGCATGCAAATACAAGCGCTAGTTTTGTTCATTCTGGGAAAGGCGGGATTACTTGTGTCTCTTCTCTTGTCTGTCTCTCACTAAGGAAGGCCCCCCTGACTCTGAGCCAAACAGTGGGGTGTTATTTGTATTCTTCCTCCATTCATCTTGGTTTGATTATTATGTGTTGAGTGACTGGCTCTTGAAAGATTACAACTCAGCTTGGGTGAGTGAGATGCAGAACATGGTAGAGCATTCTGTGTGTCAGCCAGACATCAAAAACAGTCTCTGAAATGGAGACAAACAGAGCCATTCTTGCTCTGTCATGAAGGCAGACACAACCACAATCTCTGATGGTTGATTAGATATCACACAACCTGCCGGTTTACCTGAACATTTCTCTTCTCTACGGGGCATTAGTCAGCTTCCCTATTGTTCTAACAACAAATTGGGCGATGATCACAATTCCCCTAGTCACTCTGGAAAGACTGGGCCAATAACAATAATAGCACAGGCATGAGACATTCTCCACTCCCCCCAACCCTGTCCTCTAACTTCCGATTCCTACCTTCTCCTGTAGGAGACCATCCAAATCCCACATCCTCCAGGAATACCCCCAGAGTGTTGGACTTTAGTTTGGGTTCTGACTTAACCTATCTTCTCATCCTGGTTTCCAGCTCCACTGGTTTCACTCTGTACTTGGTGTTCTTTCCTATACCCAGTGCTAGAGAGTGTCAGAGAGCAGCAGGTCTTGGTCAGTTACAGGGTGAGAAGATGAATCTGAAAAGCTGCTGGAATTTTGCACACAGGGTAAGACTGCCCAAGTCACAAGTAACATGACCCACTGAAGGAAAGATCCCCAGCCTTGGATGAGGAGATCAAGTTGGGGAACCTACTAGCTTTAATGTCCTAAATCCTGGGCTGGTCAGGAGCAGGAGAGTTTGTGTGTGTGTGTGTGTGTGTGTGTGTGTGTGTGTGTTATTTAGCACTTGACTTGCCTGCCATGAGCCACTGGTCTAGAATCACTTAGCAGCCAGAAATGATAGAATTGTTCAATATTTTGGATTCAAAGGGCAATAATCGTAGCCTTCAACCTTTGGCACAGTGGCTAGCTCATTTATGGCCTCAGTGAGTGGAAAAACAAAAGACACTGCCAGCCACTGAAGAGGCAAAGTTGATTTGGCCAGGAAAGCATCTCTAATATTGCCCTGGCCAGGGTTGCCTCTGCTTGGGTGCATTGGGAGGCCTTGTGACGGGACCATGCAGGCAACACAAGCTGGTAAGGATGCTGCCTCCCATTCTAAGGCAAGGCCTGGACTGGGAAGAAACTGAGGCAAGGCCCAGTTTACGAGCTCTCCCTTGTGTCCTTGAACTGGCTAGTATTCAATTTCTCTGCCATGAGTTTTACTGTTATTATGGTACCCTATAAGGGTAAAACATCACCCCCAACCATTACAATAAAGCCAATTAGTGACTTTGTAAGAATGTGGTTCCCTAAGACTGACAGGAGGACCAGGAAGCTTAAGACTCCCCCACCTGTCTGTTTTTAAGCCAAAATTAACATATAGATTAAGTTAGTATAAACCAAATTAGCATTAGAAGCATATGTAGACTAAGTTAGTTTAAGGCTAGTTTTTGTAAATACCCCTTGTTAAAGCTACAGGCCAAAGTTAACTCATGCTAGGCAAAGTCAGCACATTCGCCACAAAACAGAGACTCAGAGATAAAACAAAAAGAACTCACTAATTGACAGACCCAGCAAACAAAATGCAGAAACCCACAGGTTTATAAAAGGAAAAAAGCCTGGCTGGGACAACAGGATAAACAAACTTGAGGGCTCCAGAGAAAGATTACCTTAGCTGGGAGCTCTTATCTAAAGCAACAGGTAGTTTTCAACTACAAAGAGTTTCTCATCTATGTGCTGTTGACTATGAAAAACTGCTAATAAAACATCCTGTGTTGTCTCCTGAACTACAAGATCATCTTCCTTTCCCATATAAGATCATAGACTCACTTTTTATTGTTGTAATGTATGAATAGTCCATATATTAACTGTGTCTTTACTTAGCAAGACAAGATTTCTATCTAGGACTTTGCAACCAGCAAGGTTATCGGCCTGGCCCGGGACTGAAGTTACCAAACACCCTGCAAGCCCCCTCTTCAAAAGACCCTGTCCGGTAATCAAGACTAAGAAGAAAATGCACCAGATAAATAGACTCCTTCGTCCTGAGAACTGTGTTTGGCTTCACCTGTTCAAACAAGACAGACATCATGTTTTATGATCATTGTTCCTGTGCTTTAAATTCTCTGTTTCACAGAGTAAATCTTTTATTTCCCCCTCACCCCTCCTACTCCTGTAAGATCCCTCAATAAATACGTGTGTTTGGTAGCCACTGGCGCGGCAGCCTGGAGCTGGCTCTGGCTGTGGCCGGCTAAGAACATGCAAAAAGGCATTGAGGTCTTAGTCTAATTTTTGTTCCTGTTCACCTGCACCGCCTCCGTCGAGTCGACCCACCCCCGCCGAGGCTAGACCCGAGGCTAGACCCCGGCAGCCTTGGAGGGACATTGTCAAGACCCAGTGTCAAGATCACTAAGCATACCCAAAACGCTTGATGCCGTAAGAAAATTCACTCATTTATCCATTCACATGTTCATTTTTTTATTTACTCATTCATTAAAAAAATTATTATTTACGGGTCTGATATAGTTCTGTCACCATGCTAGGTAGTGGAGACAAGAAAAAAACAGACTTTCTTCATGCTTTTATAGGATGTACTAATGAGTGGAGGATAGTGCATGTCTTATTGGGAACAGAAAATGCCCATTAAGGAGAGGATAAAGTCCTCTAAGTTTACATTAACAAAGAGCCCTGGATGGGAGGAAGGAAGGAGCTGGAGGAGGCATCTTCTAGGCAGTAAGGTATGAACTGAGAGCTGGACAATTAGGAGGAGTTCAGGGGGATAAGAGATGGGAAAGTGTATAAAAGGACAAGGATTAAGCATGTGTGAAGACCCTGGGGCAGAAAAGAACTTGGCATTTTCCAGGAGTTAAAGGAAGGCTGATATAACTGGAAAGAGAGAGAGAGAGAGAGAGAGAGAGAGAGAGAGAGAGAGAGAGAGAGAGAAGGAGGGCCCTGACTCTGAAGAGGTATATGAATGGCGGTTTCCCAGGACCCCAAATCACCACTTGGACAAGCAGACCAGGGTCCCCCAAGCAACCACAATCGCTGTCATATACCTTAATACCTACCAGTGGTCATTCTTGACTTACAACATCAACCCTGTGCCAGCTAAAATGCAAGAATTAATGAAATTAATGGTGACTGATTATAAGACAAAAACACTTTAGCAGAGATAATTTCTGAGCAGAGAAGCTTCTGGATGGGGTATCTTGTTTCATGTGTTTTGTTTCCTCAACATGATTATTATTTATGGTCTGGCATTATTGCATCATCTGCCAAAGGCCTAAGAGAATACTGGGCATATAGAAAATGCCCAAATTGGGGCCAGCAGTTGGCGTAATGGCTATGTCGCTGGACTCCCATATAGTCGACTGTGATTAGAATCCTGGACCCGGTAGCTTAAACTCATGCCAGGCACATATGCATGCGTGCCCGGGATCCCGAGAGGAGAATAGAGGAGAAGGGATTGCAGCATGGCCATCCCCCCTGGGGGGTGATTTCTTGCTTTCTGTCTCTCCGTCTTTCTGGTGAGCACATGCACCCTATGGCAAAAACCTCTCCCCCCCACAAAAAAAAACCCAAAAAACAAAACCAAATTATACTCACACAGATTTAGAGTTCTCTTCCCGTGTAGTTCTTGTTACTTCCTACATGGATCTCAAAGGAACTAACTCCAGGTTGTGTGTGTGTAATGGGTCCAGAGTGATTCTAAGGGATCCAGAAAAGCAAGACCTAGGTTAGGAGGCTAGTTCTGCCAGATCTACTGAGCATCTTCTAGCTCCATGGACTTCTGGCTGTTGCCCTAGTTCAACTTCCCACAGTGTATGTAAGTTTAGTTTGTTTGTTTTTGCAGGAGGTTAGCAATTTCTTCCCTGTAGGTTCAGGCACCCACAGCCATATTCTGCACACCACTGAGCTGTTTTAGCATTTCCATTTGGAAAGTGGATTAGAGTTGAGGGTGACAGTTAGAAGCTGTTGTTAGGAAGCTATAGCTGAAGTCCAAATAATGGCTTTGGGCATGGAGAGAAGTGGATAAATCCATAAGGTACTTAGGAGCTAGAATTGGCTGAACTTGTGGCTAGAGTAGAATGGAGTTGTAGGGGAGAAAAGTAGGCGTCCATGTTGACTCAGGGTTACTGGCATGAGAACTATCAGAGAAGACTGAAAGAGAAACTGAGGTGACATAAGATTCACACGGTAGTCAGAGAAGTTTTTAAGCACAGGGGACAGATAAAATCACTCCGCCTGCTGAAAACTTTGATAGCTTCCCATGGCATTTAGAATAATCTCCAAACTCCTGTCCTGCTCCCACACTTCTCTTCCACCCAGCCTTAATCCCGACTCACTTTATCCTCTGCTCCACACTTGCTCTACTTCAATTCCACTGGCCATTTGAAAGTTCTTTCTTGACTCAGAGCTTTCACATTTGCAATTTTCTCCTTCTACAACAGCCTCTCCTCTCCTGGCTGATGGCTACATATCTTGCAGGTCTCAGTTTATGTGTTATTGATTAAGAGACCCCTCAATCTCTTCTACCAACCAGGTCACCTGACTCGTCCTTCAAGGCTCTGATCACCATAGGTATGATACATTCATTTTAACTGTTTACTTACTGCTTTCCCACTAAGCTTTATGCTCTATGCAAGCCATGTTGTGTTCACTTCTGTGTCCTCCATGCAGTGCATGGGACAAGACAAGGATTTAGTACAAATTTCTTGGATGAATGAATGAATGAATGAATTAGTAGCTTAATGATGTATTACACTCCCTGACTCTGGTGTTGTTTCTCATCAGTCCTCTGGGCATGTCAGCTCCCTACCCCACTGATTTCCACAGTCACCCTGCAGGTGTAGCCAAACCCCAAGACACACTGGCTCTTTGCTTCCCTTTGCCATTTTACCTCACCACTTAAAAGCCATCTCTCTAAAAGCAAGAAAAATGTTTCATAAATGTTTCTCAAGGGAGGGGTCACATGAAGTGAAGTTATGTCGAAGGGACAGAACACAGGCTGCAAAGAGGGAGACCTCTTTTACTAGTTTGATAACATAGTTTGTCTCTTAAAGCCTCTTTTTTCTCCATTTGTAAACAAAAGTTTTTCATTATCTTTTCTTTTTTTTTTAAAGGTTTTTGCCATAGGGAACATGCACTTGTCAGAGACAGACAGAGACAGTGAGAGGGAAAGTGAGAAATCATCCCCCAAGGGAGATGGCCATGTCACGATCCCTTTTCCTCTATTCTCCTCTTGGGATTTCGGGCATACCAGCACATGTACCAGGCGTGCTTTTCAAGCCATCAGGTTGGACTCAAAGTATATTCAGCCATGAGGGAGTCTAACCTAAACCAGCATGGCACCTGCTGGCCTCAAAATTTTTCATTTTAGGGACCAGCAGTTAGGGTAATGGCTATGTCACTGGATTCCCATGTAGTCGACTGTGGTTCGAGTTCCGAACCCGGTGGCTTAAAACTCATGCCAGGTGCGTGTGCGTGCGTGCCCAAGATCCCGAGAGGAGAATGGAGGAGAAGGGATTGCGGCATGGCCATCCCCCCGGGGGGTGATTTCTCTCTTTCTATCTCTCTCTCTCTCTCTGTCTGTCTGGTGAGCGCACGTGCCCTATAGTAAAAACCTCTCCAAAAAAAAAGAAAAAAAAAGTTTTTCATTTTAAAATGAATTAATTCCTTCATTCATTTGTGCCCAAACGAATGCATGTGCATTGTTCTAAGAAAAGATACCAAAGAGTACAGGGTAAGAAATAAATTCACGTCTCATAATAGATAGTAGTAGCCTCACATGAACAGTGGTAAACTGGCAGAAAATACAGTCTCTGGAGTATTTAATTTTCTTACAATACAAATTTATTATAGAAAATTAGGAAATAAAGACTAGTTGTGGTAATGCATGTTCTGCAATGTTGGGGACACATGAGACTGTATGAGGGTTGCATCTCAAAGTCTCCCTGTGCACAGCATGTATGTGTGTGCCTGCGATCCTGGCCAGCTGAGGCTGGAGGTGAATTGTGGCATGAATCAGCTTTTGGGGTGTTTTTTCTTTTTTCTTTCTCTCTCTCTTTCTTTCTTTCTTTCTTTCTCTTTCTTCTTTCTTTTTTTTGGGAGAGGTTTTTGCTATAGGGCGTGTGTACTTGTCAGAAAGACAGAGAGAGACAGAGAGACAGAAAGCGAGAAATCACTCCCAAGGGAGGATGGCCATGCCGTAATCCCTTCTCCTTCATTCTCCTCTTGGGATCTTGGGCACGCACACACATGCACCTGGTGTGAGTTTAAGCCACTGGGTCCGGGACTCGAACCACAGTCGACTACATGGGAGTCCAGCGACATAGCCATTACGTTAACTGCTGGTCTGGGGGTGTTTTTTCTTTCTTTTTCTCTGTCTCTGTGTTTCATAGAAGTAAATAAACTTTAAAAAATGATTGGAAAATAAAGATACGTGATAATAAGAACTCAAAATCACCTAGAGAATACTGAAAAGTTTAATGTATATTTTTTCAAAATTTTTTACTATATTTTTATTTTTTGGAAACTGTTTCTAGCGTATTTATTGAGCACATATCCTATGTCAATGCCCACTCTAGCTGGTTTTGGGCACATTATCTTGTTTACTTCTCACTGGAGTCTGTGATGTGATTCTTTGCAATCCTATTTTATCAATGGAGTGAACCAAAGCTGGGGACATTAATTCATCTAAAAGTTTACAGAGAGCAAGAGGCTGTCTCAGAATCTACATCCAGCTGTGCCTAATTCCAGATTCACAGGCTTTTCAAACTTTTCCTATGACTGTTTAGGAGTCCTCTGGATCCAACTGTGTCCTAAAGGTGCCCCTTCTGAGCATCCAGGAGGTTGGAGAAATTACCCTCCCTTCCATTGTGGGTTGTATTCTGTTGGGTATAGGAAGTGATGTTCAGAAATGATACCTCATTTTTTTTTTTTTCTGGGAGAGGTTTTTCGCTATAGGGCGCGTGCGCTCGCCAGCCAGACAGAGAGAGACATAGAAACAGAAAGCGAGAAATCACCCCCCGGGGGGATGGTCATGCCGCAATCCCTTCTCCTCCATTCTCCTCTCGGGATCTTGGGCACACACACACACGCGCCCGGTGTGTTTTAAGCCACCGGGTCCGGGACGCGAACCGCGGTCGACTACATGGGAGTCCAGCGACATAGCCATTATGCTAACTGCTGGTTCCCATGACACCTCATTTTAAGGGAGAGGAATCATCTCTTATTTCAATAGAGGCTAGAAAGTGCTTTGGTGGAAGTTCTATTTTTAATCACTTTCCTAGGGTTAGAGCTTGGGCACTTAGTACTACAGCCAAGCTCATACCTCATGCTGTACATTAAGATTTAATGGGGCTTCCTTATTTACCCCTAAATGAGGTTTCTAATGGTTTAATTAGCAAAAATATATCAGTTTGCTTCTTTAAACCTTGCCTCTCAGAGGTAGCACTTTGTGTCATTTCTAGTGTTTAATAAAAGATGAAAACCTTTATTTCTCTCTACTAAGGAGGCTTGTGTCCACCTTCATCTGATTAGTACAGACTTGGGGATGCTCTGCAAAAGTCAAAAACAGAAATTCAATCAATGGTGATGTTTCTAACCAGGCCAATGTGAGCTTTGTTACCCAGGAATTTTTGTCGTAAACTTCACTATGCTCATTTTAATCTGAATTAAATGACTAAAACAAAGGATTTACAAATGAAACCATAGTTCATGAGAGACCATTTGTTTTGCTTGGAAAATCTTGAAATTTAGACAGAGGATAACTGTAAAGAAAGTTATCCTCACCCTACTTGCCCTGATTTTCAAACCTCCAGGTTTGGGACTCAAACTGCAGTCAGCCATGGAGGAGTTCAGCACATAAGTTGTGTTCCACACAACTTTCTATAAATATGAATACTTTATTATTTTCCTAGGTATATGCAGAAAATTGGGGGAAATATGCTTCTAAGCTTTTGATGACTTTAAGCATTGTAAAACACTTTTGTTTTACAGCATTGCAAATAAATAAATGGCAGAACTCTAAAATAAAAATTGCCCACAATTCTGTTACTTAATCAAACCAATGATTTTAAGCTCACTACATTGTAGCTCTTGTCTATAAGTGTGCTTGATTTGTAAATATGTGTCATAATGTTATAAATAGCATTTTATATGTTATGTTTTTACTTATCATGCTTTTTCCCTTCTATTTTGCAATGGACTTTTTAAAAATTTCTTATACCCCTTTTCTTGGCTTCTTTCTCTCATCACCCCTCTATGAAAGGTGTCTTCATGAGAAAGACAATCAGTGCTAACCACCTAGTGTCTGTTGATGGAAATACCAACTCTACAGAAATAATAATGTGGTTTATTTATAAACATGAATATGAGTAACTAGACCCAGAGAAAGGCAAATATATCTTTTTTGGGGGGGAACTCAGATACAGTGGTTCCTTTCTTTTATTTGCTTTTGAGAGCTAGAGACGAGATTTGGAATTAGTGAAAAGAATTTTCCCATTGGTTTGGCCTTAAAAGCCAGGACATCTGGAAGCAGGGGCTTATAGATTATAGATGAGTTTACTGTGTTTCAGGAAAGGATCAGAAAAGATGTACTTTAACAGAGATCAGGGGGCTTGTATGTGTCACAAGATACTGTCCCAAGGACAGGATGTAGGAAGAGTCCTTTTATCAATGAGTCAAAATGATCTGTTAAAGTTTGTGGGCATGACTCACCCATTACAAAGATACTATGCCAGAAACAGGATATAGGAAGAGTCCTGTTATCAAATGGGCCAAAAGGGTCTATTAATGTTTGTAGGTATGACTCAACCTGCGCCTTCTGGAAGGGATTTTTGGAAATAGGAAATAGCAGTCAGACTTTTGTCCTCATGTCAATGCTTCTAGGTCTTTCTCCAAGCCTGGAAAGGCAATTATATGCATATGTTCTTTTTCTGTGGGCTTTTTCTTTTTCGTTTTCCAAAAATGGGGTTTTAGCTATTCATATTTCCCTGTAGCTTGATTCTTCACCCCTCAATTTAATATTAAATACATTGTGGACAATGGATATAGATACAACTTAGTATTTACTATTTTTTTGTTCTTTAAATCATCCATCCACTTGGAGTTTCTTGTTAAAAATAGTGTCAGAGTTTAATTTTGTTTTCTTCTAGGCATATAGTCAATTATGTCAGCACCCAGTATTAGTCAGAACATTCTAATAGTTCTCTCTGCTGCCTAGACCTTCTTGGATCTCTCTTAAAGTGCTTCACTGAGTTCAGATCCCATTGAGCCTGAAGAGGGAGTATTTCCTGATTTAGGGTTGCATCATCAGCCCCTGGAATCCAAAACTCTGAAATGACATCTGCTCCGGTACTTCTGTCTTGCACATGGCCACACTGAAGCCCAGAGAGGTCAAGAGGTTGAAGAGGTCAGGGAAGTGTCTTAGAAAAATCCAGTACTGAGGGTCAGCCTAAACTCCATGTCAATTCCTTTTCTGATGCTTTGTAACTGTGTGATGTCAAGACAAATTACTTAATCTCCTTGAGACTCAGTTTTCTCATCTGATAAATGGATATTCTGATACAAACCTGGCATGGGGTATTACAAGGACTAGAGAAGACATAGCGTGTAACCCAAAGTTAGCTCTCAATAAATGACCATAAATTTTAGAGTAAACACTAGGGCTTATAGCAAGGATTCTGATTTTTAGCATAGCTCTCTTTCCTCTGAACCAGTTTTCACCAAAATGTCACACAAAAGATTTTAGAAGGAACAGAAATGGATATTTATGGGTTTGTCGGAAAAGTCATGACACATTTTTGCATAGAAAAATATAGAAAAAATATATCATGACTTTCCCAACAACCCAATATATTTTAATGATTATGTAATTGGGCCGACCTCGGGAAATCTTCTGAAAGCCACTTTAGTGAGTGGAGTTGACCTGTGAGAGGAAACCTTTTGTCTATCCAGGATCTGCAATTGCCAGGCCAAGGTACAGCACATGTTTTAATCTTGCCTTTAATCTTGCCCCCTCTCATACATATGGGCATGGTGTGCAACGGATTGTCTTCAGTCCAGGACAAGAGAACCTCTTAAAGAAACAGCAGAGATGCAAACCTGCCTGCCAGGATTCTGGCTTTCTTCCCCAGTTCATCACTCAGTGGGAGTCAAAAAATGCCTCTGCCTGAGTGTGATCACATTACGGGAAGAGGCCTGTCTATCTTGTTTACTAGGACATTGTCCTCACCCGCACAGTGTAAGTGCTGCTTCAGCAAAACCTGCCAGACTGTTAATCTTGAGATAACAAATGGAGAGGTGTGAAGCCCAGGAGAACTCGACACTGTAGTGACAGTTGTGAGGAGGGTGACAACTTACTCACTCTGGGGAGGAGGAATGGCTGGGTCTGATAGTGTGGCAGGAAGAATTAGCATTTATGGGGTAGAGGCCCAATTCCATTCCATTCTGTTTAGTTCAAGAAACATTTACTTGGCATAGACTTTGCAAGCCTTGTCTTGGCATCAGGGAACCCAGATTCATTCATTCTACAAAATCCCATGAAGCACCTGACCCAGTTAGTGGGTCAGGCTCTGATGATCTGGGGATGGACAAAAGAGCCAAGTCTTTTTTTTTTTAAAATTTTTTATTTTTTTGAGAGGTTTTTGCTATAGGGTGCGTGCGCTCGCCAGACAGACAGACAGAGACAGAGAGACAGAAAGCGAGAAATCACCCCCCAGGGGGGATGGTCACGCCGCAATCCCTTCTCCTCCATTCTCCTCTTGGGATCTTGGGCATGCACGCACACGTGCCCGGCGTGAGTTTTAAGCCACCAGGTCCGAAGCTCAAATCGCAGTTGACTACATGGGAGTCCAGCGACATAGCCATTACGCTAACTGCTGGTCCCGCCAAGTCTTTACCCTCATGGAATTTCCACTCTATTGATAACAACAGACAACAGATAAAGAAATACAAAATAGCATCAGGCTAGATAGGCTAGCTATGTTTCAATGACAAACCAAAAATCTCATTGACTTAATACAATAGAGGTTTCTTTCTTTTCTTTTTTTTTAAAATGGTGTATAATCACTTTTTAAAAATTGTAATTTCTGGGACGAGCAGATGGCGTAATGGTTACATCTCTGGACTCCCATGTAGTTGACTACAGTTTGAGTCCTAAACTGGGCAACTTAAAACTCATGCCAGGTGTGTGTGCGTGAATGCCAAGATCCCAAGAGGAGACTGGAGGAGAAAGGGTTATGGCATGGACATCCCCCCAGGGGATGATTTCTCTCTTTTTGCCTCTCTGTCTCTCTGTCTCTTTGGTGACTGCATGCACTGTATAATAAAAACCTCTCTCTCTCTCTCTCAAAAAAAAAATGAAATTTCTGAGGCCAGCAGGTGGTGTAGTGGTTAAGACACTAGACTCCCACATGGCCAACTGTGGTTTGAGTCCTGGACCTGGTGACTTGAAATATATCAGATACATGTGCATGCATGCCAAAACTCTCAAGAGGAGGACAGATTGCTGTGTGACCATCCCCTCTGGGAGGGGGGGTGATTCCTCACTTTCTCTCTCTCTGTCTCTCTGGTGAGCACATGTGCCCTATAGCAAAAATCTCTCAAAAATTATCCATATTATTTTGTGATTACTATAGCACAATTAATTGCACAATGTTTCATTATACTAGAGCATTTTTTTGACATGGCAGAATTAAAAATGTTTTTAATTTTATGATTTCCTATTTACATCTAATCGTTCTCTATAGTACGATATGGTTTTTCAAAGTATGCATGCAGTATGTGACAGTCAAATGAAGGATATTACCATAGACATCATTTTCACTATGTTTGTTAAGTATTTCTTCCCTGATCTCCTCCTTCTTAGTCCCCTCCCATACATGGTCTCTGGTATCTACACTTGGATAAAGGACCAAAATTTGTTGTCTCATAGTTTGGGAGGCTGGAAGTCCAAAATCAAGGTGCCAGCAGGGTTGGTTTCTCCTGAGGTCTCTCTCCTTGGCTTGTGGCTGGCCACCTTCTCTGTGTTCTCACATGTGCGAACACATCCTGATGTCTCTTTATATGTTCAAATTTCCTCTTCTTATAAGGACACCTTCATATTGGATTAAGGCCTACCTTAATGACTTCACTTTAACCCAGTCATGTCTCTAAAGGTCTTTCCTCCAAATACAGTTATTCTGAAGAATTGGGGGTCAGGGCTTTAACATTTAAATTTAACACATGATATGACCAATAACAGGGTAATCCAAGCACTGAACTGTGATGAGGAGCTTAGGAAGTTGAGCCATAGACAGTCAAAGGATGAGGACTTGGTCAAATGAAGAGTGGGAAAGTGTAACCAGGGAAGAGAACAAAAGGGGCCATAGCCCTGGGACATGGAACTCATGGTAGGACACCTTCTGGTCTCATGGGAAGGATGAACCTGGACCGAGATCATTTCACTGTTGCAGTGTGTGTGAACATGGGGCAAGGTGGATGGTTGTGAAGAAGGCTGCCACTCTAGCCTATCCTGGGATGAAGGTGAGTAGATAACCTGTGCTGAGTCTTTTTTTTGAGAGACATTTTTGCTATAGGGTGTGTGTGCTTGCAGAGAGAGATAGAAGGCGAGAAATCACTCCTCAGAGGGGATGGACATGCTGTAATCCCTTTTCCTCCATTCTCCTCTCAGGACCTTGGGCATGCATGCACATGCACCTGGCATGAGTTTCAAGCCACTGGATCTGGGACTCAAACCATGGTTGACTACATGGAAGTCCAGGGCCTTAACCACTACACCACCTATTGGCCCCTGTGCTGTCTTAAAGAAGGGAGCATCACCTGCTGAGGCTGTTGGGTAGAACCTTTCCTCAAAGGGACAGTCAAAGAAGTAGTAGTGGAAGTATGAGTTGAAGAGCGTGAGTCTCCACAACAGGCTGGGGTTCTCTGGAGGGAAAACGACAAAGTGGGGAGAGGACCAAGGAGACTGGAAAGCAGTTTGGGAGCACGTGTTGGGGTCCATCCTGATGATGGGGATGGTGGGATGTCCATAGGGGGATCATATTCCCTGACCATCATCCGTGAGCTGCAGTAACTAACTGCAGTTACTGTAACTGCAGTAACAGTAACGTGAGCACAGGCCGAGTGGGGTGAGAGCCACACAGAATGAGGGCAGCCTGTGGAGAGAAGATTCATTTTAGTGGACAATTGGCAGGAGTCGAGGAAGCTTTTTCAAACTTTGTGATTTCAACTGGGCAGCAGATATGAGTAGTTGTAACAAATAGGTGGGGGCAGGGGTGCTCCCTGGAAGCGTGAGCAACTGGAATTCTTGAGATGTGGCCCCTTTCACTACAGCCTCTTGGAGAGCAGTCCGCTGCAGCGGGGGATCGTTTGCCCAAGAGCCAGGCTAAGTTGAAAGTAAAGGTAGATTGGACCTAGGGTCCAGAACTCCAGAGAAAAAGCAGGAGGGGCTATTTTTAGATATTTATTGTTTCTCAATTCTGTCTAAGGACAGAGCCTGGCACTAACTCTGGGAATTAGTTCTTCAAGACCCTTCCTGTATGAGTACATTGCTCCCATATTGGAGCCAGAGCTAACATGTATTGAGGGGTTTACTGGGTATCAAATGTTAATTTACATGCACTGTGCCTATTAACTCATTTACTTCTTGTGGAAATCCTAGGGAGGTAATGATTAATATTCTCTTCATATTTAACACGTGATAAACCTGAGGCACAGACAGGTTAAACAAGTTGCCCAAGAACACCCAGCTAGTAAGTAGTTGGGCTGGGGTTTGATTCCTTAAAGTTCAGCTCTAGATTCTCTCTAGATATCATGGAGTTGCAATCTTCCACAGATGTTAAGGATGAGTCAGACCTGGGAGTTCTTAAGTATTTGACAAAGCCCAGCCAACACATTGTTCTGTCTCCTGCAGCTTCAGAGTCAGCAAAGAACTAATCTTGTCTGCTGAGCTGTGACACACTGAAACCCCTTGCTGTAAATGACACACCGTTCCTATGCTTGGACAAAAACAGGGCTCCCTGGGAATCAGCAGCTTATCTTTAAGGCCAAGCTCTGCCCTATGCTCTAGGACCCTGACCATAGCCAAAGGCTTCTTATTCTTTGACAAGGCTCAGATTTTTTCTGAGTAGGACCCTAACCTCAATCCCAGGGAGGACAACCCAGGGTAGGGCCAGCTCTTCCCTATCCTGTTTGCACCCTGGACTTTTTCTCTAGGGTGAGGAGAGAACAAGGCTTAGGGGCAGGAGAAGGCTGCAGGCAGGGAGGTGAGAAGGTAGCAGGCTGCCTCCTACCCTACTCTACAACCCTAATTTCCACTAAGGAGCATTATGCAGGAATTGCAAGTAAATCCTGAAAAACTTACGTAGACCAGAAAACAGAAAATCAGCATGAGAATGTGGATAGAGGCCATGCAACAAAGAGAGAGATTTCAGTGGCTGATGTCATTGATACATTAAATGAGTATTTATTGAGCATCTACTGTGTACCCAGGTACTGTCTATGCCCTGGTGATGAAGCTTACTTCTTCAAGACCTTTCCTGTCCAGGCTACATTATAGTTTCTAAGATAGACAAGGTCCTCCTCATGTGAGCTTACAGTCTAGTATGGAAGATAGGAAGCAAAGAAGTAAAAATACAGAAAAAGATGAAAACAGGGACCAGCAGTTAGTGTAATGGCTATGTCGCTGGACTCCCATGTAGTCAACTGCGGTTCGAGTCCCGGCCCCGGTGGCTTAAACTCACGCCGGGCGCGTGTGCGTGCATGCCCAAGATCCCAAGAGGAGAATGGAGGAGAAGGGATTGTGGCGTGGCTATCCCCGCTGGGGGGTGATTTCTTGCTTTCTATCTCTCTGTCTGTCTCTGTCTGTCTGGCGAGCACACGTGCCCTATAGCAAAAACCTCTCCAAAAAAAAAAAAAAAAAAAAGGTGAAAACAGATCAAGAGAAAGGGTTTGAAGGAAATGAAGCAGATAGAAGCAACGAGTGGCTGAGTGGCTGCTTTGGACAGTGTGATTAGAGATGCTTCTCTGAGAGTGGCACATTGAAGAATCAGCCAAGTGTGGACAGTAATAGAGTGTCCCAGGAGAGGACAGGACAACATCCCTGAGGCTGGACCACACCATGCATATGCATGGAGTGAGGAGGGTGGCAGGAGACAGAGGGTGTAGAGGTGGGTGGGGCTGATGCACAGGGACCCACCAGAGGGTTGTAAGAAGAATAAATAAACTCTATCTGGTGCTTTTAAAAGATCAGATGGACTGCCACTGTCAGAAGGATGGACTGCAGGGAGGCAAGAACAGAACAAAGATGTGGCAGGGGAGAGGGGAGGGGAGTGGTAGTGCTGCAAGCATCCAAGGAGGGTCACTAGAGTGTACCTTCAGAACTAGGAATTCATTTTTTCAGTCCCTTCTCATTTCTAGTGCAGTGCTGGGCCCCATACGGGAGCTACCCACCTGAAAGTCAGAACTGGGGCACTATTTGTTGTTCTCAGTGGTCTGGCAGGGAGGTGGGCAGGAGCCAGGAATGGGGAGAGCCTAGGAATGGTGCAGAAGAACCTTCCAAGAGGCTACTCATCCCAGGTGTTTCCACAAGGCCAGGAAGAGGGCTGGCTGGTGCCTTTCTAGCTGCAGGTGACATGTTGCATGGATGAAGGAAAGCCATCATTCAAACTGAAGAAGGAAGGCTTTAGAGACCACCACAGCCCCTGCCATGGATACAGATTCCTGGGCTCTACTCCACCAGGAGGGATGCTGGTGTCAGCTAGCTGAGCCAGCTGGCAGAGCATCCCCTGTCTCCTGACAGTGCTTGGCCGTCTCCCAACTGTGAGAAATGGAAAGAAAGTTGAGCTGAGCAGCAGGAGCTAGAGAGATGCCTGCTACCTGCCCTCCTGAAATCTGACGTTCGATTTACTACTTAGTATGTCTAGGGGGTGGGCAGAGGTGGTAACAGATGGAAATGTCCTCAGTATGATCCTCACGATTGTTATTATTACTACTGCAACTAATATTTACTGGCTGCTTACTAGGTGCAGGGTACCATGCTGAGCACTTTACATCTCTCTTTCATTCTCTCAACAACCCGTCAGATGCATCCAGTCATTATCCCCATTTCACAGACGTGGACACTGAGAGTGCAGGGTTGCATAGCTAGTCAGTATGTAAATCAGGATCGGCAGCCAGGCAGTGTGCTGCAGGGCTCACAGGCCAATCACAGCCCTGTGCTGGCCTTAGTGTAGGCAGGAGAGTGGCCCCACTGGGCCTTTGGGGGATGCTCTTTGGAGCTATTACAGCTAAATTGGCATAAGGTTAGTATGGAAGGGCTGAGGTGGAGATGACCTGGGAGTGCCAGAGCCAGAGGACAGGAGGGAGAATTCCATCAGAGAACAATGCTACAAAATAGACAAGGTCCCCAGCATTATCCAGCTGGGGAAAGTGGCCTCTACTTTACTCTCATCTCCCATCAAGTTGGGGCAAACGCTCCCAGCTGGCGTGGGGTGCTGCTGGGGACAACAACTGTTTCTGCCCACCCAGCATTAAGCTTCCTTCTTCATTTTTTCTTTAGGGACCTGAGTTCTTCCCACTCTTGTCCATTAGGTTTCGATGAGGTTGACTCCACCCTAGCTCAAGGCCCAGGTATCGCTAATAAGGGTAATAAATAGGACTTTTGTGGAATCATCAGGGAAAAAATATTCTTTGGTTGCTTCAGTCATATGCTGGTAGAATGTGAGCCTAGCAGTGTCAGAGGCCATATCAATGAAAATCAAGTCAAAACAGATGAAAGTCAAGTTGAGATACAAAGAGAGACAACTTTCTGGGAAGACTGCTGAATCTAGCCATACCTGCAGGACTCATGGATTTTTCTGTTATAGAAAAATGGTTTACTGTTTAAGTCTGTTCAAATTGGATGACTTCTGCTTGCAGGTGAAAGACACAGCTGCCTCTATCTAAAGTCAGTCATTTTATTCCAGTGGGAACCATAAGGTGAGTTCTCCATCCTGCTTACCCCTTCTCTTAGGTTCTCTAGGCAAAAGCTATGAGTGTGAGTGTGTCTGTCTGTCTGTGGGTGCAGGTATGAGGGGCAGGGTAAAAGACGGTGGTGTTTAGATGAACCTGTGCTGCATTGGGAAGCCTTAGCTTCCAGATTCTGAAGCCATGGCATATGGAAATGCTTGAGTTAAGGCAGAGGAAGTGATGTTGACTTGTGTTTCATGGGACTTAAAATTTTTGGACTCTTCATTTTTTCATAGTTGGCCATGCTGGGTCTGGGGCCAGATCTGCTCCTGGTCTTGGTGAATAATAAAAGGACTTTTTATTCACAACCACAGGGTTGGTATAAACTCAGCCCTGGATCAACATTTCCATAGACCACCAGAGTTTTTACTGCTGGTAGGTCTTTCAAGAAGAAATCATCCTCAGGCTCTTTTAATTATCTAGACCGGTGGTTCCTACGTGTGGGTCCACTAGTCAAATTGAGCCTGTGGACATGTTGAATGGAGTTTAATGAATGTTTAAAAATAAGCTACCATTTTTGAAGAATCAGAAATTTTATTTTTTTAAAAAATAATAACTATTTCTGGATCCTCTTTAAAGAATGAGAAAGTCTGAAGTCCTGGGCTTGTGTCACCAAATGGCAATAGTTGGCAGAAATGGGATTTAGGTCTTGGTCTTTCAGATTTTATTTTCATCAGATGGCAGGTTGGATCAACTATCTTTGGGATTTTTTTTTTCATCCCTACATTTCTTTGGGTCTTTATTCTTGACCTTTCTGGACCATTTCTCCATTGTTCCTCCTTCTTACTCTTGGATGTTGGCAAGACTATAGTTTTTTTTTTTTTTTTTTTTTTTTTTTTTTTTTTTTTTTTTTTTTGGTGTAGAAATGGTCTCTGAGATCAGCTTGAGTGCTGTTTGCAACTCCTCACAAATTTCAAAATTGAATTGTCCAATTCAACCCCAAATTGAGGGTGTTCAGAGAAAAGTAGCTATGGCAACCACTGCCAGCAAAGACAGGTACAATTTAACCTCAATTAATGGTCTCTAGCTTCACAATAATTTAGTGGAAGAGGTCAAAAGTGGCAAAGAAGCTATGATAAGATTCTTGGTGGGTTAGCAGTGATTACCAAGTAATAGTTATGAAAAATGAATGGGGCTGGTCATTAGGAGAGGGTTTTACTTATTATTTTTAAATCTGTGGGAATGAAGCTCAAGAACTCATATTCATCAGTAAAATCCCTGAGAATTGCAAATCTACAGAGCTTTGGAACAGGAAGGGATTCTGGAGATTAGCTCAGTCCAACCTCAGCCCAAAGGACAGATCAATAGACCACACCAAGTGAGTCCTAAAGACAGACACCAGGCTCTGCATGCCCATCCCAGCACTGCGAGGCTCATACCTTTGAGTCTTGCACCAATTCATTGTTTCTCTCTGGCTGTTTGGTGTTAAGACCTGGGCTCTGGAATCAGACTTTCTGGATCCAAATCCTGGTCTATGACTAGCTTGAGCTTGTTCGTGAATCTGTCAGTTTTCTCATGTGGTGAAAGAAGCAATTGTGGTACTTTTCGCGGTCGACTACATGGGATTCCAGCAACATAGCCATTACACTAACTGCTGGTCCCCTTTTCAAGTTGTTTTAAGCACTCAAGAAGATAATATTTGCAATGCCTCCAGCTACAGGGAACATCCAGTGAAGGTTACATGGGATTGTGAGTATTATGATTCTTCTGAAGTGAACTTTTTTTCTCTCACCGTGTGGTATTTGGTATCACAGAACATGTTCTGAGGTAGTTAGGAATGATGTATAGAGGCCTCATCCGCCTTCTACCAGAGCAGCCTCAGTTTTATCTGTTACACTTTTGGCTTCTACTAATACTATACTTTTGAAAGAAAGTTCTGTATTAAAGCTCGTTGACAACCACTGATATTGCTAGATTCCATTTTACAGATGAGGAAACCGAAGAGCCAAGAGGAAAAGGACGTAGGTTCACCAAGTGGGACTGCCAGATTTATCAATAAGCATACAGATGACATTACATTTGAATGTCAGAGAAACAAATCATTTTTAGCATAAGTATATCTCAAATGTTGCATGATACATATTCATTTGCCTGTCTGATTTTGTATTACTTTTGGCAACCCTGTCCCTCATCACCTGTGGTTCCTGGGGTTGAACCCAGGTCTCTTGAGTCTGCCTTTGCTATTCTTTTCACTGGACCAGGCTTGTAAGTCTCCACTCTCTCTTTCTTGTGCCCAGGGCAGACTGTGTTAATTAAGCATGTAGGACTTTCTTCTGAACCCCTTCTCAGCCTCAGGACTATGCAGCTCCATGATCAGTGCTGGCCTCCCCTACGGAGCCCATTTGCCATCCTGACACTGGATGATCCTCTTGTGGCCTTGGGAGTTCTATGGAATAAGTCCATCTCTCCCTCCTCTGTCTTGTCCAGTGGTTTTACTTGTTCCTGGCCTTGTCTACACTGAGCCCCTGGACTTGGGCCCTAGGACAGATGTCACCTAAGGTTTGTCAAGTGAGCAAGCACAGGCTCCTGTGACCTCTGGAGGAGAAAGCACATTGATGCTCTTTTCCCAAGCAAGAGCCAAACAAGTGAAAACAGAGAGAAGCAGGTTCTAACCTGAGACAGGGCCCAGGGAGGCCTTCCTGTGTGCGAGGTTGAAATAGGACTCTTTGTTCCATGTGGTCACAAACATGCCTGCCTCTGATCTGGGCAGGAATGGAGGCAAAGCAGGCCAGGTGAGGACTGGGGCACACAGCAAGCGCAAGCTGCCCACCAGCCTCAAGCTCTAGTTGCTCTTTGTCCTATGGGAATGTGAGCCTGGAACTGCCAGAGAGACCCATTTTTCTAAAGAAGCCAGAGATCTGGAAGCTTATGGGAAATCTCCAGCCTTATACATGTTAATAATGCTCAGATTTCCCTTAGACCATGAAGTACGCCAAACAAAGAGGACTGATGGCAGCAATCGGCCATGGGGGAGATGCAGGTCGTGACCCTTGTGTGGCATTCCCAGGGGGAATTCAGCTGCCACCCAGCTCTGTCCTGAGGCGGCTGGGCTATCCGGAGGCCTTTCTCCTGGTTCTCTTTGCAGGAAGCCTGGGATATGATTGTTCTCACCTCACTCAGAGCGACAAAACAGAGAGATTAATAAAGATTCCAGGCTTGCCGATCTATCATCTTCTGGCACCAAATTACGCACATATCCCATTATCATTACAGAGCTTTTGGGTTAATTGCAAATCAGGGAATTAAGATTATTAATGTGAGTGGAAGCTTCTGGGGGTGAAGGGAGGGCCCAGGCCCAGCTGGCTCGTGTCCTACCTCTGACTGGAGGGCCCTCCTGCCACCTGCTGACCTCCTCCAACTCCCACACGGGTGATGTTCCTGAGCTCCCCCCTCACACCGGCTTGTGCACGTGCCTTCGAACCATTTCCCAGGAACTCCTTGTAGCAGGAGCATTAAAAGCAAATGTGCTCATTATACCTGATGGCGCACAATCCATGCAGAGGAAATTAGTAACGATTAGGGCGTCATTAGAGGGAGATGTCTCACTTCACCCAAAATATTGACAGCAAAAAAACCCAGCAGTGCAGATAACGAATGAATGAGACTTAGAAACACAAACCACTGTGGTGATGATCAATGTCGTCCCGAATATACCCCAGACATCTCCAAAACAGAACAGTTAGCAGCTGTGCCCGTTCTTTTCAACTGCTGCTGCTGCAAAAAGTCTTTGGATGTCCTGACATATTCTGGCCTGTGTTTTACCAAACTCCAAAGGACATGACAGAGGAGTAGAACGTCTGAATGACGTGGACTTGTAGCTTTCACAGACCACAAACTGCTGACCTGATCTGCCTTCACAATGTGTTTGGACTGCATGATGCCTTTGGAAAAAATAAATCCAGAATAGATTGCCTGTGTGTGTATAAACACCCAGACTTCTACCTTCTCTAGAAAAATTGGATCATGGAGTAACACTAAGCCCTTATTTGCATGACGATAGTGAGTTGGAGTTCAGTATTGGCGCCCGTTGACACACTACTGGTTTACCACAGTCCCCACTGCTCCTTATTGTACTTCCAAGAGTGTGATGAAATAGCAGTTCCCATTTATTACAGCACTGACAATGTTACCTGGCACTCTGCCCTTATTGAACACCTAAGTCTCTGGGAGTTCGAATATATAAGCCCTGTTTAGGTTTATCCTCTGACATAAGGCAACCAAATTAATGTTTCTTAAAACACAGGTTGGATTGTGTTCCTCATATCCTCAAATTTCTTGCTAGAGTCCTTCCCTCATTGTACACTACCATGATTGCCAAGTGCTTTTAGGGCAAAGGCCAAGCACCCACACAAAGCCCTTTCTTTCTTTCTTTTCTTTTTTTTTTTCTTTTTTTAGAGGTTTTTGCTATAGGGCACGTGTGCTTGCCAGACAGACAGAGAGAGACAGAGAGACAGAAAGTGAGAAATCACCCCCCATGGCCACACCGCAATCCCTTCTCCTCCATTCTCCTCTCTGGATCTCGGGCATACATACACACACGCCCAGCGTGAGTTTTAAGCCACCGGGTCCGGGACACGAAATGCGGTCGACTACATGAAAGTCCAGTGACATAGCCATTACACTAACTGCTGGTCCACACACAAAGCCCTTTGTGACCAGACCTTCTTACCTGTCCTCATCTCTTTATTTTAGAGAGAGATTTTTGTACAGGGTGGGTGTGTGCACCAGAGACACAAAGAGAGATGCAGAGAAAGTGAGAAATCACTCTCCCAGAGGATAACCACACATGCACACACACATGCACATGCACACGCACATGAATGTGGCGTGAGTTTCAAGCTGCCAGGTCCAGGAATCAAACTGCAGTCGGCTATGTAGGAGTCCAGTGCCTTAACCACTATGCCACTTGCTGGTCCCCTGTCCCGATATCTTATAGTGTTCCTCACCCTTGACTCTCCAGCTACTTTGGACTGCTTCTCATGTGGGGAGTCACCAGTCACCCATGCCCTGAGGGGCTTTGCTGGTGCAGTCCCCCTAGCCAGGGAAGCCTTTTTTTTTTTTTTTTTTTTTTTAATTTTTTTTATTAACCCCTTGTCACTCTTTAAAAAAATTTTTTTTTAGAGAGATTTTTGTGATAGGGCATGTGTACTTGCTGAAGAGACAGAGACACAGAGACAGAAATCAAGAAATCATCCCCTTACCCCAGGGGGTGGCCCTGCCACAATCCCTTCTCCTCCATTCTCTTCTTGGGATTTTGGGCAAGCACATGCATGTGATGTGCCCAGTGTGAGGTTTAAACAGTCCAGTGAAGGACTTGAACTGCGGTCGACTATGTGGGAGTCCAGTGACGTAACCATTAAGCCATCTGCTGGTTCCACCCCTTGTGACACTTACTCCATCCCAGGGCCATCCCCCAGCTTCTATTCTGGCCTAGGATCAGAATGGCCATCTGGAGCAACCTGCTCAACTCTCTTCATGACTTCTCAGCTATCCGCAGCCGCCATCTATAGGCCTTCCTCTCCCACCCCTCACAAGCATTCAGAGGGCTGGCTGTCCCCTTCTGATTGCTGCTATCCCTGCAGGATCTAACCATCTTCACTCTTGGCAAGTACTTGCTAGAGCTCTATTGGATGGAGTCACTTGGCACCAGGCTAATTTCTTTTTCCTCAAGCAGTGTGTGATTTCTAATTGAGTTCCCAGACTTTGCTAATGTTCTGAAAGAGCATTCATCCTCCCCAAGTGCTTCCATCAGGCCCGGTGGTCCTGTCTAGGCCCTGCCAAGGCCCTGCCAACCTTCAGAAGCTTCAGTTCTCTTACTTCTTGTTCTAAACTGACTGCTCATTTCCAGACTGGCGGTTCCCAAGGTCCCCACACTGGTGAAGTGTCTTCCATCTTTCCCAGATGAATCAGTTTAATAAAAGACATGCTTACCCAGTTATCAGAATATTTTATGAAACAAGAACATAGTTGGCTTAGAATGACCACTCGGAACATATCGAGCAATCACTAGGTTAGATGTTGCGAGATTTCAGAAAGGGGCTTTTATGTTTGCTTTACATACAGAAAAATGCACATGTCTAAGGATATAGCCCAATAAAAAGATTTTTTCCTTTTCTTTTTAAGGTTTTTGCCATAGGGTGTATGTGCTCACTGGAAAGAAACAGAGACAGCAATAACAAAAGTGATAAGTCTCTCCTGAGGGAGAATGGCCATGCCTCAATTCATTCTCCTCCTGAGAATTTGGGCATGTATGTACTTGTGCTCAGCATGATTTTTAAGCTAGGTCTAGGACTTGAACCACAGTCAGTCATGTGGGAGTCCAATGCCTCAAGCACTACACCACCTCCTGGCCCCAGCCCAATAAAGTTTTACAAACTAAACACACCTGTTTATCAGCATGTAGACCAAGAATCCAAGTATGAGAACACCTCAGGGTCCCCTGAAGCTCTCGTCTATTAAAAGTCACTAATACTTTCCTCAAATCTTCACTCTAATGGTACAAAATAGTTTTCCCTGATTTTTGTGATGTATGTGAATGGAATAAAGCATGCCTGTTTTTGCCTTTTTCACTCAACGCCATGTCTATAAGACTGACTAATATTTTTGTCTATTTTTTTTTGAGAGATTTTTGCTATAGGGCGCATGTGCTTGCCAGAAAGAGAGAGACAGAAAGCGAGAAATCACCCCCCAGAAGGTATGGCCATGCCGCAATCCCTTCTCCATTATTCTCTCGGGATCTTGGGCATGCATGCACATGTGCTTGGCCTGAGTTTAAGCCGCCGGTTCCAGAACTCAAACCGTGGTCGACTACAAAGGAGTCCAGCAACATAGCTATTATGCCAACTGCTGGTCCCAAGATTGACTAATATTTTTGTATGTAGTTGTAGATTTTCCATCCTCGTAGCTTATGGTAGTGTTCCACTGTATGAAGATACCACTATTTATTTATACATTCTACTGTGGGTGAACATTTGGGTTTTCCCCTCAGTTTTTGGCTACTATGAAAATTCTTGTTCATACCATATAGCAAACACACAATTCTGCTGGATGCATTCCTAGAAATTGCTGGACCATGGATTAGTGTATGCTTAACTTTGGTCCATACTGCCAAAAAGTTTACCAAAGTGGTTGTTACTCATTAATTTTTAAGATTCATTTCTTGGTTAATTAATTTACTCAATAATGATTTAACACCTGTTTTGTTCAAGCTATTGTGCTAATTGCTGGAGAAAACATAAAGATGAATAAGAACCAGTTAGGACAGACAGTGGAGGGGGGATGGAAGGTGGGACAGAAGTAAATCACCATGCTCAGTAAGGCTGATCCACATGGGAAGGTTCTGGGTTCATGTCTGGAGACCTCTCTAACATGCCAGGCATGCACTCTCCCATGATCTGGGGTTGGCTGAGGCTTGAAGTGGGCTGTGATTTCAGGACCTGGTTGAAGGTAGTCTCTCTTGCTCATGGAAGGAATAAATCAATAAACTTAACAAACAAACAAACAAAACTCTCAGTGAATACTCATTTCCTATAGGATAAAATCTAAATTTCACCATACCAGAAGTCAGAAACTCAAATGACTTCCAGGACCAGCAGGTAAAACAAATGACAACAGAGAGAGGGGTTGGGACTGTGGGGCAGTGAAGCTCACTTACCCCATTTATGTGGGGCAGTTATCATGGATTTCAAGTGATTACTGATATGAGGAAGTGCGGGCCTACAATACCACATCTAATGACTTCAGCAGGATATCTGGGGTGATGTAAAATCTAATTTTTAAAGCTGGAAACTACTTTTAAAATTAAAATACTGTACTGGTCAAACAAAACACAGGTGTAAGATTTGGATACAGGGCCCAGCAGGTGGTGTGGTGATTAAGGCATTGGATTCCCAAATGGCCAACCACAGCTTGAGTCCCAGATCTGGCAGCTTGTAAATCATGCTGGGAACACGTGTATGTGTGTATCCAAAACCCCAAGAGGAAAATAGAGGAGAAGGGATGGCAGTGTGGTCATTCCCCTGGTGAGATAATTTCTTACTTTCCCATTCTCTCTCTGTCTTTCTCTGGCAAGCACATGCTCCCTATAGCAAAAACCTAATAAATAAATAAATAAATAAATAAATAAATAAATAAGAAAGATCTGGATACAGACTGCCATTTGCAAGCTGTGCACCAAACTTGTTTTCTTAGAACTTTCCATCTGTCTCCTATATCCCCCTATTCATGATCTCACCTTGTCCCCGTCTCAGCACAAACACTAAGCCCTTCTTTTCGTCATCTCTGGGACTTGCATTCAGTCCCACAAGAGGTCCTTTCCCCTCTTCTTCAGTGGGCATTTGCATCCTCTTCCTCCGATTCAAATGCTTCTGTCTCCCCGAAACCCTCCTCCTCTCTTCTACAAGCTTTCATATCACCCTGGCATGTGCCTTTACCCCAGCATTTGTCTCCTTGTAATACAGTGTGAGATCACTTGTCTATTTTCTTCATGTGTTTTTCCATGAAACTGATTTGTCTTTGGGTCTCCAGCAGCTGGTTCACAGGGGAGGTCTCATAAATGTTTACCGAGAGAACCACTCATCTCTTGTCCATCTGTTCCTCCTTTCTCTAGCTCAGCCCCAAGCTTTTATTTGGAGATCCACCCATACTGCGGAGGTAGGAACCAAGTCAAAAACAACTGGGGAATTGTCTTCCTCCTGGTCTCCGTGGTGACTTCAAGGAGAACAAAATGATTTGCTCCCATCAATTGAACTTAGCTTCAGAGCCTCTGTGCACAAGACCAGTAAAGAAGATATATTGATAAGGCATCTGGCTGCTATCCTGCTACCAGGTAAAGTCTGAGATCAGAACCAACTCAGAGAAGCTGGGGAACAGGAGAGGCTGGGCCCAGTAACACCACTGGAGCACCTGGATTCATCCATGCCTGAAGGCAGCACCGTACCAGCCTTTTCAGGTCCATAATCAGTCACAAGAAATTCCCCGTTTGCTTCAAACTTGGATGAGTTTCTACCTCAGGTCAATAAGGAATATAAGACATACAGAGGTGACCACAACACAAGGTAGAGTGTATTAATTTCATCAGATCTTTATATAAGAAAAGTGTTTACATGCATAGAAGTTAAAAATCCCACTCACCAGGGAACTCAAGATCATGTTAGGTAAATGGAAGTTACCCAGCAGGGGAGTGGAGGTGGAAGTGTTGAAACTTGTGCTGGATCCACTGAGGACAAAGGAGAGGGAGGGAGAGATGGGTGTAAGTGAAACATGAAGAAGGTAAGATTTCATTTACATACAAAGGGACTTCAAAAAGTTTGTAGAAAAATGGAACTAAAGTATGAATTATTTGGGTGCAAAAAAAGGAAATCCGTGCTGTTTCTTCATAAGATGCATTTTTATGATGTTTTGAAGACCCTTTGTACATGTGTATTCATATATAAATATCAATATATGTATTTATGTGTACCCAGATATGTATTATGAAAAAAACTATTGGACCACTCCTAAGCACTGCACATACAAAACTGGATCCCACCTGGCCAACTGTGGGTGTGAATCCCAGCCCCGGCAACTAAAAAACACACAAGGAGCATGTACATGTGTGCCCAGGATCCTGACTGGATAAAGAAATGTAGGAAAAAGAATCGTGGTGTGACCATGGCCTGAATTGGTGGATTTTTCTCTCTCTTTCTGGCAAGTACACACACCCTCTGGTAATTAAAAAAAAAAAGGAAAAGAAAAATAAGAGATTCGGGTCCAGGCAGTACTGCAGGGGCACAATGTGACACTATAAGGATGACCCACATGGAAGGTTCTGGTTTTGGATCTGGAGACCTACCTGAGTGTGCTAGCAGATGTATGCCCATGATCTTGGGCTGACTGAGGCTAGAGAGATGGATCATGGCATCAGGACTCTGATGGGGGTGGTGTCTCTGTCTATCTCATTCATGGAAAAAATATATAGATGAATTTTTTTTTGAGAGTTTTTTTTTTTTTTCACTATAGGGCGCGTGCGCTCACCAGACAGACAGAGAGAGACAGAGAGACAGAAAGCGATAAATCACCCCCCAGAGGGGATGGTCACGCTGCAATCCCTTCTCCTCCATTCTCCTCTCGGGATCTTGGGCACGCACGCACACGTGCCTGGCGTGAGTTTAAGCCACCGGGTCCGGGACGCGCACCACGGTCGACTACGTGGGAGTCCAGCGACATAGCCATTATGCTAACTGCTGGTTCCCTAGATGAATTTTTAAAAAGCTGTGTATATTTCCATTTCTGTGCATTAAAATACACTCGTACTTAATTCTATTTTTCAGTGAACTTTTTGAAGTCCACTTCTATGTATACACATTTATTGAGCATAATATGTGGCAGACAATGTGTTAGTCTGAACAGTATAAAGTTTTGTTTTCAAGGAGCTATAGTTTAGTGAGGGGAGACAGATCAAAAATGAATAACTACACAAATAAAATAATTGCCAGCCTGCAATAAGTGCTAGGAAAGAAATAAACAAGTACTCATAGGAAGATGCGATTTTGTTTAAAGAGCTCAGGAAGACCTTTTTGAGGAAGTAGGATTTTAGCTGATGTTCAAATTATGACAAAGGTCCAGTCATGTGAAGAGCCTACCTAAGAGGGATTCAGGCAGAGGAAACAGCATGTGCTAAGAGCAGGTGCCTGAAAACCAGGTAAGAAGTTACTAGAAGAATGAGGATGGTAGTCCAGAAATGAAGGTTAGGAATGCAGAGAAGTGTGTACACTTGGAATCTCTTTGGAAGTAGAATACATATAACTTACTTATGGATTAGGAACTGAAGAAAAGAACAGACACAGGATGCCTCTCAGGTCTGGCTTCAGCCTCTTGGTAGATGGTGGCTCCATTTCCTGAGATAGAGAAAATGGGATGAGAGGGCAGGACAAGAGTGACTGGCAACGAGGGAGGCCATTAGTTCAACTTGAAGATTGGTCATGGACCTTGATAAAAATAAAGGATGAGGACAAAAGAAAAATGGAGATATCCGAGTTCAGAAGGAGTTAAGACGAGGGTTGGTTCATGTTGGTGTATATTTGGAGACAGTTGGGCCAGAGCCTGAAGTAGTTTTCATTACCCATGGCATTTATCCATGTGACCTTTGCTCAAACAAACAAAGCTTGATTTGTGCTGGGGAAAAAATGTATTTGGAGAGATTTGATCAGTAATTCTTTCCATGCAGTTAAACACGGCAGCCCAAGAGTGAGCGATGGCATAATTTAATAATGCACAACATGCCACCGAGATGCAGTCTGGCTAACAGGAGTGATTAATAGCCACATCCTGCAGCTGTGACTCGCTTTCAGGGATGGCATGGGAAAGGAGGAGACAGAAATTCCCATTATGCTATGACAACAGTCTAGACATTGATACTTGCTGCCATACCAGGCAAGATCCATGGTGCACACAAAGGATCTCAAAGTTGTACACACACACACACACACACACACACACACACAAACACTCATTCTGCAAGGTCAGAAAGCCTAAGTCAGCTGATGGTTCTCCTAACTCTTAGCTGGGTGTGATGCATAACTGAGTATAGAACGACGGAGTTAGGAGGCCAAAATTCTATATAGTTCCATCACAGACAGTAAGGCTTCTTCATGTGACCTTAGGCAAATTAATAACTCTTCTGCGCCTCGGGCATTTATTAATTTATTCAGAAAGTATACATGGGGTGCCAACTACACACCAGGAAACATGAAGTCTTAGGCAGTATTGTGGTGACCATACTCAATTTCTACTTCTTTTTTTTTTTTTTTTTGGAGAGGTTTTTGCTATAGGGCGCATGCGCTCGCCAGACAGACAGAGAGAGACATAGAGAAGGAAAGCGAGAAATCACCCCCCAGGGGGGTTGGTCATGCTGCAATCCCTTCTCCTCCATTCTCCTCTCTGGATCTTGGGCATGCACGCACACGCGCCCAGCGTGGGTTTTAAGCCACTGGGTCCGGGATGCGAACCGCGGTCGACTATGTGGGAGTCCAGTGACATAGCCATTACGCTAACTGCTGGTTCCCGATTTCTACTTCTTGGAGTTTGTAGTCTAGTTGATGAGTCAAGTGAAATGCTGATATCCCCATCTGTTCAATGGGCTCAGTGGACTAGGAGAGCTTCCAATTTTGTTTGTAAACTTTCTAAGTTTAGAAGTAGGCATAGAAAATTATAAACTCTCCCCGAAGTCCTTTAATTAATTTTCTTAAAAATATCCATTTGAAATATTTTCTACTCTATTGTATTTACTCTCTTAGTAATTTTCAAGAATACATTAGCATTAACTATAGTCATCACGTTGTATAACAGATCTCTTGAACTTATTTCCTCTATTAAACTAAAATGTTGTATCCTTTGACCAACCAACATCTGTTTTTAATTTTTTTTC
This sequence comes from Tupaia tana, assembly GCA_026018925.1. Lineage (NCBI taxonomy): Eukaryota > Metazoa > Chordata > Mammalia > Scandentia > Tupaiidae > Tupaia > Tupaia tana. The sequence continues at coordinate 37,936,323 of JAKSZU010000018.1, forward strand.
TTTTATCTACATTTATTTTATGCTGACTTTATTCCCATGCCATAAGTTTTTATTTCTTCAGTTTCTTCTGGGATAACTTTTTCTTCTGTGCAACTTCCTCTTCTGGTTTAGGAACAATTTGCTCCTGTTCAGGTGAGGAGCTAATGTATGGCTTACTCCACTCATAAATTCTGTAAGTACAACAACGCATCTTGGGTGCCTTGTTCACCTGAATATGCTCAATGACCAACAAGTCTACATCTAACCCCTTACTCTGCATTTTTAAACATGTGCAGCAAAAAGTCAGCACTCTTTTTGGGCCACCGACCTTGTGCACACCCCCACTACTAACTCCACTATTGTAACGACAGAATGGCACACACTGCTTCTGTAAAGTAACATCCTTCAGATACTTGGTGGCTTTTTAGATATGCATACCCTTGATGGCCTGGGCAGTTTCATGTATAGGCTTAAAGTGAATGTGAAGATTTGAACCTCTTGATTTGCATAACTGTGGGGCTTTCTGGGTCAAGTGAATAGCGAACTGTTTTCAAAGATCACCTTAGGCAGCTTATGAAAAGAGAGACCAATCAACATCTTAGCCCCCAAATAAGTATGTGAGGTAATGTGTATGTTAATAAGCACATTTTAGCCATTTCACAATTTATATGTATTTCAAAACATCATTCTATACAAAAAACAATTTTTATTGTTAAAAAAGTCATATGCACCCTTAAATTTTTCCTAATATTTTCTCCTTGTAAAACATCAAACAGGACCAGAACTGTATCATGTAGTAAGTGAAATTCTCCATTATAAATCCCTCTGGTAATATAAGGGAAAATCAAAGTTATTATTGCATTCAGAAATTCTACTATTTATATTTTATTTACATTTTAACATTGTCCAAAATATAATGCATTCTAGATTTATGCTAGGCAGATGGATGTCATGATGTTGTCGTCAGTCATTGTGTGACTGTCAGTGCTTGTGCATGGCATCAAAGCTTATAGCAGAGATGTGAGCAGCCTGGAAGAAATTTTTGAAGTTAATAGTGGATCATTATTTGGTGTCACAATCTTGATGGCAAAGAAAACAATACCATGGGGGAAAACAGGCATTTATGGTTCAGAGATTTTAAGACTTGTACTCTAAATGCAAAAAAAAAAAAAAAAAAAAAAAAAAAAAAAAAAAAAAAAAAAAAAAAAAAAAAAAATGAGTACCTTAATCTATTTTCATTTTTATGTATGTCTAAGAGAGCTATTTTATTTTCATACCTAACTATGTGTAAAATGGTACTTTTAATAATTATTAAACAAATTCTGAGTAACAAGTAAACATTGCAGTAGTTATTCAAAGAATCCAAGGATGGTTTAACAAAATAAAAGAACAAACAACATATGATTATTCCCATAGATGTTGAAAAAGCATTTGAGAATTCAAAAATAGATTTCTGGTGAAAATCTTAAGTGAACTGCAGAGAAAATGTAATGTTTTCAATAAAGGAGATCTACAGAAAATCTACTGCTATGAGTTCAATTTTTTAAGCTTCCACGTATAAGAGTGATCATGTAGTATTTGTCTAAAAGGTGGAATGGTGATTGCCAAGGGCTGGAGGGTGGGGGAAGAGGGAGATGCTGATCATATTTGTCCCAAACCTTCAGGTATAAGTTCTAAAGATGCGATGTACAGTATGTCGACAGTAGTTAATAGTAATGTGCTGTATACTTGCAATTTGCCAAAGAGTAGATCTCTGATGGTCTCACCACACACAGATCCCCAGCACCCCCCAAAAGGTAATTATGTGGGGTGATTGATATGTTCATTAGCTTGATAGTAGAATTGCTTCATAATGTATACATTTATCAAAACATCAATACCTCCTAAATATATACAACTTTTTTTTTTTTTTTCCTTGGAGAGGTTTTTGGCTATAGGGCGCGTGCGCTCGCCAGACAGACAGAGAGAGACATAGAGACAGAAAGCGAGAAATCACCCCCCAGGGGGGATGGTCACGCCGCAATCCCTTCTCCTCCATTCTCCTCTCGGGATCTTGGGCACGCACGCACACGCGCCCGGCGTGAGTTGTAAGCCACCGGGTCCGAGACGCGAACCGCGGTCGACTACGTGGGAGTCCAGCGACATAGCCATTACGCTAACTGCTGGTTCCCAGTATATACAACTTTTGTCACTCCTACCTCAATAAAGCTGGAAAAAAGAAAAGTCACTTTTGCAGATGATATAAATTCAAAATATAGTACCACACAAATGTGCATATGTACATTTTATTTTGAGGCTCTACATTTGAACTGTTTTTTTTTTTTTTTTTTTTTTTTTTACAGCTTATCAGAGAACTTTATTTCTTATTTTTTCTTGCACACGTTTGGAATGTAAAGTAATTGTATTTGTAAAATGGCTGTTTACTGGGATAATGCCAGTGTAACTTTCTTGACATCATTCTTTACTGGATAACATTTTGAAGTAAGACATTGAGGCTGAAGAAAAGGAAGAATTATGGAGGACCTTGGCTCCAAAGGTGAGACAATCTTCATACCTCAAGTAACTGAAGATTTTTTTTTTTTAACTATCTTTTTTTCTAGAGGGGGGGGATCTGTTGAATTCTTTCTGAAGCCCATTTTAAAATAAAATTGTTTCATTATGGTAGGAAAAAAAGTCTGTAAAACGTAAGACTGTATAAATGTAAAAAATAAAGAACTAAGAGAGTTGCAAGCATTTGTAGTCAGAAAGTAAGTGATAAGGGGGACCAGCAGTTAGCGTAATGGCTATGTCACTAGACTCCCATGTAGACGACCGCGGTTCATGTCCCGGACCTGGTGGCTTAAAGCTCACGCCGGGCGCGTGTGCGTGCGTGCCCAAGATCCCGAGAGGAGAATGGAGAAGGGATTGCGGCGTGACCATCCCCTCTGGGGGGTGACTTCTCGCTTTCTGTCTCTCTCTCTCTCTGTCTGTCCGGTGAGTGCATGTGCCTCACAGCAAACCTGTAAAAAAAAAAAAAAAAAAAAAAAAGAAGAAGAGAAATTAAGTGATAAAATAATACAGTTCATTTGCATTCTTTAGAATCAGACAAAATAAGCTGAAAATAAAAATGCAATAAAAGCAGAATTTTGAAAATGAAAGCAGTTAAAATGGAAAGTATTAAAGTATTAAATATTTTGTTGAGCAAAATAAACTTCTAGGCTGACTCTGGTGCAGTGGGAGTGCACTTCTCAAGAGAAGCTGCATTCCATGTGGTGACTGTGGGTCAAATCTCTGGCATGGTCAGCCTGAAACACAGGCTGGAGGCCTGGAGGAAGGGATCGTGGCATGATTCCCTGTGGCACCTGTGGAAGGTGCCTCTCTCTCTCTCGCTCTTACACACACATGCACATACCTGCTTGTATCATGGATAAAGAAACAAGTTAAAATAAATAAACTTACCCCATGGTCTTAAAATACAAATATTACTTTCACATTTGTAGAGTTAAATTTATTTTGCAAACTCCATCTTCTAGAATGAATTAATCAAATTATGTCTTTCTGTCTCTAGAAATAAGCATCTTTTTACTTCTGGAAATAACTGTTTTTTAAAGACTAGATTTTTTCTCTCTGATTTTTTAAAAAGGATTATTTATTTATTTATTATCATTTTAATTTGACCAGAGAGAGAGAGAGAGAGAGAGAGAGAGAGAGAGAGAGAGAAAGCCTGTCACCAGGTCTGGGACTTGAATCATGGCAGCCATGTGGGATTCCAGCACCTTAACTACCACGCCACCTGCTGGCCCCTCTGATCTTAATAATGTTATATTTTAAATCTGTGTCCATGCTCAACAAAAATGTTCTGATTAAAATGTTTCTTTTAAAATAGAATTACTTATGGGGAAAATCAGAAACCAGTGAGACCTAGAGAAATGATGCGTTATACCAGGTTCAGGGATGGGAAGATTCAGTACTGTTCATATGTCAATTAGGCTCAAATCATTCTAAAGATTCAATGCCATCTCAGATAAAAATACCAGTACACTTTTACATTTTTTGAGCAGGCACTAAAAAGCCAATAGTAAAATTTATATAGAAATGCAAAGATCTGAATATCCAAAATAATCTTGAAAAAGAAGAATGAAGCTGGAGAATTTCTACCTGATGTCAAGACTTACCACACAGCCATGGCAGTAAAGATGTGTGGTATTGGCATAGGACAGAATAGAGAATCTACACTTACGCAGTCACTTGATTTCAACAAAGACAACAATAAAATCAAATGGGCAAATGAAAACTTTTCCCATCGATTGTACTGGAAATTATCTACATTGATGTTATTCAGAAAGTAACCACATTTTCTACACTATAGTGTACACAAAAATTAATTGAAGATGTATTAAGATGTAGGGGAACCAGCAGTTAGCATAATGGCTATGTCGCTGGATTCACATGTAGTCGACCGTGGTTCGCGTCCCGGACCCGGTGGCTTAAAACTCACGCCGGGTGCATGTGCGTGCGTGCCCAAGATCCCTAGAGGAGAATGGAGGAGAAGGGATTGCGGCGTGACCATGCCCCCTGGGGGGTGATTTCTCGCTTTCTGTCTCTCTGTCTCTGTCTGTCTGTCTGGCGAGCGTACGCGCCCTATAGCAAAAACCTCTTCAAAAAAAAAAAAAAAAAAAAAAAAAGAAAGATGTAAATATAAGCAATAAAACAATAAAGTTTTTAGAAAAGTAGATACAGATTTATAAACAGGTCATAGAAAAAAGTGTCAATTAAAGAATAAAGATGAGGAACCAGCAGATGGTTTAATGGTTATGTTGCTGGACGCCTACGTAGTCAACCATGGTTTGAGTCCTAGACCTGGTGGCTTAAATTCACACAGGATGCACGTGCATGCATGCCCAAAATCCTGAGAGGAGAATGTAGAAGAGATTGTGGAGTGGCCATCCCCTCTTGGGGGGTAGTTTCTCACTTTCTGTCCCTCCATCTCTCTCTGTCTCTCTGGCGAACACACACGCCCTATAGCAACAATCTCTTTAGAAAAAAAGAATAAAGATGATGAGAGTTCACCCAAATTAAAACTTCCACTTATTGAAATGTAAGTGTAGAAAAATGTAGACAAATCACAGAGAAGAAGAAGATGATGTCAAAACATATCTGAGAAAGCACTGGTATTCAGGACATACAAATAATTTCTAATACTCAGTAATAAAAAGACAAAGAATCTAATTAAAGGTGGACAAAAGATTTGAATAGACCCTTCACAAAAGAAGATACATGAATGGCCAATAAACTCATGAAAAATGGACCACATCATTAGTCATTCAGGAAATGCAAATTAAAACAATAATGACAGACAACTCTCTATTTATCAGAATAGCTCAAATTGAAAAGACTGGTGGCATCAAATACGAGGGTTGGGGTATGACTTGAGCTCTTGTATGCTGTTGAAGGGAATGTAAAATTATACAACTAATTTATAAGATCTGGTGATTTCTTTTATAAATAAAAATTTGACTGCATGACCCAGTGATTTCACTTCTAAGTATTGACCCATAAGAAATGGAAATCCATGTTCACAGAAAGGTTTGGACGTGAATGCTCATAGCAGCTTCATTTGTAGTAGTCCTAACTGGTGTCCATCAACAGGAGGATGGATAAACTGACAACTTCATTCAATGCTATATTACTTAGCAGTAAAAAGGGAATAAACCATCAACGTATGTGACAATGTGGAGGAACTGAAAAAACATTATTTCAAATACAGGAAGCCTTACATAAAGTATGTACGCTTTATAATTATTCATATGAAATTCCAGAGGATAAAACTCATTTAGAGTAGGGGAAAAATTAGAATAGTAGTTTCCTTCTTGGGAAAAAAAGGGTAAGAATTTACTGGAAAGAGGCGGGAGAGTACCTTCTAGTGGTATAGGCAATGTGGATAGGGGTTTGATTTACACAGGTATACACATTTGTTAAAACTCATGGAGTGGACTTAAGATTGGTACATTTCATTTTACGTAAGTTTTACATCAAAACAAAGAAACTGTAAGCAAATACTGAACTCCTGTTAATAAAAGCCATGCAGAACTATTTAGGGGAAAATAGGTGATAGCTTCAATTTACTTTGACTTACCCTTCACAAAAATGGATTAACGGACTAGCAAAAGAATGGATAGATGGGTACATCTGTGATAAAGCATGCATAGGAAAATGTTAACAATAAGATCTAGATACTGTGGTTCATTGTGTAATTTCTTTAACTTTGCTATATGTTTGAACATCGGTAATAAAACATTTTTGAAAAAGAGAACATTCCAGAGCTGTCATTTCCTTCTGGGTGACCTTGTTGTCTCTGAGTTGCCCAGAAGTGTAGAAAGAAAGGGTAACCTTCTGTATGTGAACCAGCGCTTTGCAGACCCTCGAAGGTTTTACCAGTGTCGGTCACTGACTTCTGCAGAACAGGCTGCAAACAGCCTGTATCAATGCCTTCCCCACCCCCTACCCTACACTTCATTCCTCTCCCTTGTCCCTCGAACAGCTTTGATGACCACATAAAATAACCAAATAGCAGACACAGACAGCGCTTTATAGAACATGGCTTAAAAACTCCCCAATTACATATTTACTCCAAACTCGTCAAAAAGGAGATGGCTGCGGGTCTGTAATGAGAGCTGTTGAAAAGTCAAGTGTTCAGCACATTTGGCCGTGGGCACTTAGGGAGTCCCAGCCTTCGAATTACCAAGTGTAGTAATGCATGCGCCAGTAGAATCCTCTCCTACGCCCCTGCCCACCCTCAGCCACAGTCACCCGGGCATGCCCTCAGGCCTGCGTAGGTTCAATTTCATTTTCCTGCCCTGCAGCCCAAGTAGCCAGGAGCTGGCTATCTGGTTTACATGACTTCTTGAGGTAAGCCAACCACAAATGGTTGTGTGGTCTCAGGGTGGGGTACAGGGATGAGCAAAGGTGAGAGCAGAGCCTACCATTCTGCAAGGCAAGGGCGTTTTCCTGAAAGGACAATGGCACCCACCTAAGACAATGGGGGGACTAAAGTGTCCCCGTGGCAGGAATCAGAGCTGGTAGGACAGCCCTAAGAGAGAGGTAGACACTATGGTTTACTTCTTTCTCTCCTTGCGATTTCGGGCAAGGCTCTTCTACTATACTTTCTAGAACCCAGACCCTTCTGCAGAATGAGGGAGTTTAGATTTATTGAGTAGCTTCTCAATGGGGACTCTGCGATTCATTTTCAGTTCAAATCTAGAAACAGAACGTGTTTAGGCACCAACTACAGCACAGGTTAATAAAGCAGAGCCATTGCCTGTGCCTGGAATTGTGTCTACTCAGAGTTGTAGTGTTGGTCAGTCCCCACCCACTTGAAGTTCTGACTGGCCATTATCATGCCTTTATAAAAATTATTCCAAAATGTATTTCTTTCTTTATTATTTATTTATTTTTGAGAGGTTTTTGCTATAGGGCGCGTGCGCTCACCAGACAGACGGAGAGAGACAGAGAGACAGAAAGTGAGAAATCACTCCCCAGGGGGGATGGCCATGCCACAATCCCTTCTCCTCCATTCTCCTCTCAGGATCTTGGGCACGCACGCACACGTGCCCAGCGTGAGTTTAAGCCACTGGGTCCGGAAATCGAACCGCGGTCGACTACGTGGGAGTCCAGTGACATAGCCATTATGCTAACTGCTGGTCCCATCCAAAATGTATTTCTTTCAATTCAAACATCAGCACGTTACAAAAATAGGACTCAATATCCAACAGTCACAATGTGCTAGACTCTTTTCTAAACACATTGAATACATGATTTCATTTAATTAAATGATTTTTGTTTGTAGGCATTATTCCCATTTCCCAGTTGAGCTAACAGAGGTCTGAAGGGGTTAATGCCTTGCTCATCTAGCTAGTAAGAAACAGCCCAGGTCTTTATTTTTTCTACTCTGCTATGGGACCTCCAACTCCATAACACCAACTCCACAAAACCAACTCCACCATGCTAACGCAATGTCTTCAGCACCTTGACAAATAGGCACCACACATTTTTAGTTAAAGACATATATGCTATGTGCATCTTTCATAAACTAAAACGTGAAAATGAGTTGTTAATAGATGCTATTTGGTAAAAATGTCTGGTTAATGGGAAAGAAATAATAAAAGATGTGTTATATTCTCCTGGTCAGAGAAACCCTAAATCACTGAATTTAGGGTTAGTCTGGACTAGCTACAGCTCAGATCTATGAGCAGAGGCTGGTGAGGTCTGTTTTCAAATAATAGTTGACCTTAGTATTTCTCCAAGGACCACTGCTTTATTTCTAGATTATGTTCAGTGGCTCTTTAAATTTCAAACTGCTTCTCTCCACAATGCACCAAGTCAAGTAAAAGTAAAAAAAAAAAAAAAAAAGAGCCAAACACCATTTCTCTCTGTGTGTCCTTAAATGCCAAGTTTAGCTCTATGCAGCTTTTATGGCCGTTATAAACCCTCCACCTTAGGCTTACAACAGTGGCAGCTCTTTAGTGTGGTTACACAAACACGGCTGTCATAATAAAGCACGTCTTATTTGATATTATATTGTATCAGAAGCATTAAATACACATTAAAGGGGTGTTTTAAGGCTCTTCGCAGTAAGTGGCAGATGTTATGAATAATAACCTGCAAAATCCTTCTGAATTCTAAAAAGGTGTGTTCCATAAAGCTTTCATATAAATCTTTAATAGAGCAGAAACACATTGAGCAGTGATTAGAGAAAATCTCTAATCGTATTAAGCTATTAGACATAACCGGAAAAGAATCGGTAGCCTCCAAAAAAATAAATAAATAAAATGAAGCAAGAAAATGCACACGTGTTATGAATATGATGGGTTTCCTAGTTAAGCCTTCGGATGGTTCTTTTCTGGAATGAGCCAGGCAAGTCTGTGTAACACACACAAACACACATGCAGTATAAGACCAAAACTGCCATAATTCACTGAAATTTATGTAAATGAATATGCATTTCTTTATATAAAAAATCGGCAACATCTGCGCTCCTTTTAAACAACCTGATTTAATGAAGTCACCAAGAGATAAAGAGCAGGGCAGTGGGGTGGGGAATGACCTCACTGGCCCTCCCCTTAGAGTATCTTGAAAAACAAATAAAATAAAATATAGGTTACAGGCAAACTAAACAGCATTGAAAATATTGTCCCAGAGGACTCTGGCTTCCCAGGAAGCAGAGGTGTTTAAGGAGAGAGACAAGAGCCAGCTGCAATAAACTCTAGCTCAATAAAACTTAATTAACCCCTTGGGGGCCTTTGCAAGAAAGCTTGTCAGCAAAGCGAGAGCATGGGATCCCAGTGCCTGCCATCAAGGGTTAAAATGGCCTTGCCAGATGAGGGGATACCAGACTTCAAGGAACAAGTAACTCTGTAATGCACAAGCACTTACATAGATGCATATGTACTCACACATATGCTAAACCTGGCCATGCATGACTCTTACCTCTTGGAAGGGTTAATTAACCTTGAGTTCAGAGTCCCAGAGACATGGCTCTGGAAGGCCATGCCTAGATAGGCATGGGTAGATAATCTCATCCAAAGCTCTATCCACTGCAAAGTGTCCCCCAATTCTATTTGAATATTATCATTGCCAGGGAGTTCATTCTAGCTCAGGGTCACCAATGTCATCCCTGAATCAATCAAACTGACATTAATAGTTTTTCTGTATCCTGGTCTCACTGTGACCACAAGTCAACAGATCTCAGATCTGTTTCTACCACAAGTTTCTATGTTTTCTTTTTGGATAGAACGCAGCAGAATGAATCAAATCAAATCTAAGAGAAATGCCAGCTGTTTATTATTATTATTATTATTATTATTATTAGCCTATTTTGCACCAGGCTCCCTCTAGATTTTTAAAATACAAACTCCTAGACTTAACTAGATATTTGAGGTTGACTTGACGTTTTTCATTTCATGAGGAAGAGAGTGTAGGTCTGCTTCATGAGGAAGAAAGTGTAGGTCTACAAGTACATGTAATCTGCCGATGGCTTCAGGAGTTGGAGGCCAGAGAGAAACAAAGGGAAATGGTATTTCCTGATGGGCAATCAGGGAATGCTTCATGAGAAAAATGGCATTTGTTTTCAGTTTATTTATTTATATTATTTATTTAAAAAATTATTTATTTAATTTTATTTATTCATTCATTTATTTAATTTGACCAGAGAGAGATACACACACACAGACACACAGACACACACACACACACACACACACACACACAGAGAGAGAGAGAGAGAGAGAGAGAGAGAAAGGAAGCTGAGCTGCCAGGTCCGGGACTCTAACCGTGGTCGGCCATGTGGGAGTGTCCAGCATCTTAACCACCACACCACCTGCTGGTCCCCTGTTTTCAGTTTATTATTCCCCCAGGAGTGGCTAGGAGAAATGGTTACTGATTTTATGTGGGTATGACCCCATGGTCTCTAGAGTTTTCTTTTTACTTCTTCTCATGCCAAGGAGAAAGTGTAGGTTTGGTGCCAGCTAGTCTCAACATACTAGACTTCTGAGCCTTGGGCAGGAAGCAATAACTGGCTAAAATTTGGCAAGGACTTTCACTTTTTTTATATTGATTTCTAAAGCAAGTGGTATTAGTTTTAGACTTATGGAAGTGTTCTGAAACTTATTTCGAAATAAATTTAAGATTGAAAGTGGTGAATCATTTTGAAAATCAGTTCAAAGTACAAATAGAGGTACCAGGTGACAACCCATGAGCATGGTATACAAACTTCTGGAGTTGGAACACACACACACCGGTAGACCTTGGAGAGACTGATGGTGAAACAGTGTCCCCCTCCTCTCCTCGTCTGCAGCTTGGCAGTGCTGCTGGATTTCAAGGTGGCTGCAGGGAAGAGTTGAATTTCTGCCTCTGGCTCCTCCTTTCTCAGTCTGCCCTGTGGAGTGTGTGGGCAGTCTGGGGCTGAACACGCAGTTGGAATCTGCAGCTCCTGGAACCTAGAGGATCAAAGGTTTACAGCCAAGCTGCTGGAGGGTGCTCAGCCTATGGCAATAAAAGTGAGCTAATATTATCCTGCTGCAAGCAGCTTCTCCTGAGCACAGCAGATCTGCAGGCCCCAGCTCACCTGGGCAGCCCGGGAAGAGAGGGTGGGGCAGGGCCAACCGTGTCATCCCTGCCCATCACAGTGCCCTAGGAAATGGGCAGCTGCTCTGGCAGGGTTTGCTTCTTGGATAGAGTGACAAAAGGAAGGGCCATGGACTCAGTGTGTGGTTTTGGGCCAGCCACTTGACTTCTTTGTGCCCAGTTTGCCACCTGCAGGAGGTAGGATATTAAGGCAGTAATTAGCTTGGGCACAGTGATTATTAATCCATTGAAGAAAGAGCCCACTCAGGTTCTCATGCAGTCAGAAATGGTGGATTTCCAGGATGGTCAAACGGAAACATTTCTAGACTGTGATTCCACAGCAAAAGCCCCAGCCAAGATCATTCTTTCTCAGTGACTGCCTCATCTCTCAGCACACCGAATGACAGCTTGACTGTTTTGGAGCCATGCTGGGGGTTGGGAGGAAACTTCCTTCTATTCTGCTTCTCAGTCTTTGAGAAAAGAAGTGAGCCTGCCTTTCTTCTTCTGCCTCTTGCATGAGACTACTTCTTTCTCTCTCTTTTTAGAATTATTTAATTCTATTTATTTATTTAATTTGAGGACAGAGAGAGAGAGAGAGAGAGAGAGAGAGAGAGAGAGAGAAAGCTGCCAGGTCTGGAACTCGAATTGTCGTCAGCCATGTTGGAGTCCAGTGCCCTTAACCACCATGCTACCATGCTACCTGCTGGCCCCAAAACTACTTCTCTTTAACTTCCTCTCTTTTGCTCTTACTGTCAGACTCCTCCTGAACCCAAGACCTACTGAGTTAAAGACTCCTGCTCTCACCAAGAGCATGCGATTTAGGGGAAGGTCTACATGTGGACTATCTTACCATAGAGCTCAATTTGGCCTAACAAATAGATATGTTCTTGGACTCCTGTTCCATCTTGAATGATTATACCTGAGATTTCTCATGTCCAGTGTGTCCCAGGGAATTCTTCAGTTTCACCTCCATAGAAAGAAAACTTTTATTTTGTAAATAACCCCATATTGACCAAGCTCAATGACGTCCAAGTGAAGTGACTCGTTCTGTGCCTCCCATAAGGTGACCATATCTCATTGGCCATGCTGGCTATTTTTATAAGGAGAAGAATATTAGTCATCTGAGAATGTTCTAATCCTTCTACTTTCTCATCCCTGTAAAATCCACCTCGCACTGTAAGGAGTCAGACCTTATGAGGCTGTTCCCTTTCTGGATGGACGTCTCTAACTAGACAAATGATCTTGGAAAAGTCACCAGAAGTATAGCTTCCTCATTTACAGAGTAAATTGATTAAATTAGAAAAACTCATAGACTTTCTGCCTCCCCTGTCCCCACCCCTTCATTGATTTGGAACAGGAGTCATCTTCACACATTTTCATGGGAGTAAATAAGCTACTATTTCCAAGAAGTCTTTTCTTTTTCTTTTTTATTTATTTTGTCAGAGGATGTGTATGCTCACTGGAGAGAAACAGTGAGAGGAAAAGTGAGAAATCACCTCCCAGGGGATGACCATACCACAATCTTTTCTCCTCTAGTCTCCTTCTGGGATTTTGGGCATGCACACACAAGTGCCCGGATTGATTTTCAAGCTGCCAGGTTTGGGACTTGAGTAGCTATCAGCCATGTAGAAGTCTAGAGCCCTAACTACCATGCCACCTGCTGGCTGCTACCAGGGATTCTTAATGGTGAAGCTCTGACTCTCTCTGGAGATGAGGGAGGAAAGAGTTTGGATACCCTCCAACCCCCACCCCATTCATTTATCCATCCCAAAGAGAGTTTCTGAGACAGGCTAGGGAAGTTTGCAGATCATTGTCATGAGCAACCCAAGCATTTCCATTAATTGACCCATCAAGTAGGGCACTGTCATCTTTGGATTTCTTCAAAATGCAACTGCTCCATGGAGAACCTAATGAAAGGAAGGCACTCCACTCAGCCCACGACTCTTCTCTTATCCTTGGAGGTGTTCTGAGTGGTCTACGCCCGCCTAGCTGAAACACCATGCAAGACCCAGAAAAACACTCTGGGCACAGTGAAAAAATGTGGTATAAGCAGAGTGGCGTAGAATTAAGAGCAAAAGGCACTGGTGGGGAAGTAGAAAATCTTGCCTTTAATGTCTTCATTTGGCCTGGGTCAGTTATTAACTTCTCTGGTGTTCAGACTCCTGATTTGTAAAATGGCAGGGTTAATAAAGCCTGCCTCACTAGGTTCTCATGAGGATCAACTGAGATAATGTGTGTGCAAGTGCTTAGTAAATTGTTAGGTGGTATGCACATGTAAGGGATTTTGTTCTTTGTAGGAGTAGGAGGGATCATGCCAGCTGGGGTCCCCCTAGCCCCAGAGCCTGATGAACGGATCAGTCTCAGTCAGTAACATTCCAACACATGGAAAACAATGTGAGCTCAAAAGCTAATAACCAGATCAAAAACGACAGGCTTGAGGAGGGAGGCCAGCCTGGGAAATGTGTTATGAGCTGATCAGAAAGGAGAAAAGAAATAAAGTCATTAGCTTAATTAAGGGGCAGGAGGGAACGATGAAACACATCTCCAGCAAAACCAAATTAAGCATTTAGAAGATATTAAAAATGCATTTGAACTCCACTGGTGCTGCTGTTCTAATAACATTTTCTGGGGCCATAGTTAGCTGTCAGGTCAGTCTGAAATCCAGAAAAAGTACTATTTCTCACTGTCATACATCCCTGACATCCCCAAACCTTCTCTTAGCTAACTCTTCTGACTTCTGGTTCCCTGTGAGAACTTTCTAACTACTCCCTCCCCAAAGTTCCCCTTGGGTTACCATGTTACGAGGACAAACTTTTAATTTTTCACAAATCTGGCTGGTTTTTCTGTAGTTTCATGATGTTGGTTTATTTTAACTTTTGTGTTCCCATTTGGAAGAGAATCTAAGGACCTGACATGCTCCTTGATCATGATCATCACCTCTTTAGGTGGATTCCTGCCATCAAATTCAGTGCTTATGTTTGGATTTATGCTATGATTACCCTAGCATGAAGAAATAAAAGTATTAGTACTGCTAATAGTAATATAAACAGCAATAGCATATAACTAGCACATATTAGTATTTACGAGGGGCTAGACACTGTCCTAAGCACAGAATATACCTTGCTTCATTTAATAGTCACTTTTAGTCACTTATTTTAGTGTTTTTATTATTAGAGATGGGAAAATTAAGACATTAGTATTTCCATTATTAGCATCTTATTATATACATGAGGCAATTGAGTATATGAAATTATCATAGGCGAATGGGAATGGAATCAAGGTATCCTTACTATATATCATGTCTCTGGTGTTTAGTAACTTAAATAGAAGAAAGTGAAAGGAGCACATGGCAAAATGGACACGATAAGCTCAAAACACCTGGTCACAAGAAACAGTCCCATATTTGTGTAATCTATCATCAAAACCACCAATAAGTCCTGCTAGGTCTTTTTCTAAAAGATACCTTAAATCTATCAATCTCCGTTCATCTCCATGTGATCACTCTCATTGTGACAGGGCAGTTTAGAGGGAGACAAGTCCTTGTGGGATCTATGATGTGAGAGATTTGGAAGCACTTCATGATACTTGGCCTGTGTCTTAAAGTCTACATTGGATTTGGAAGATCCTAGGGTGAATTCAAGGCACAGAAGTCGCATGAACAGGGAGGGGAAAATGAGAGAAACAGGCTCAGGGGAGAAGGAGGAATATGAGGCCTCAAAATCCTACTCTGCTCTGCATGCCCTATCCGGAGGTCCGGCCTGACTGGGGCTCTGCCCCGCGTGCCGTGGCCGGGCTCTGCCGCGCGTGCCATGGCCGGGCTCTGCCCTGCGTGCCATGGCCGGGACTCTGCCCCGCGTGCCTTGGCCGGGACTCTGCCCCGCGTGCCGTGGCCGGGACTCTGCCCCGCGTGCCTTGGCCGGGGTCTGCCCCCGCGTGCCGTGGCCGTGGCCGGGGTTCTGCCCCGCGTGCCGTGGCCGGGACTCTGCCCCGCGTGCCGTGGCCGGGTTCTGCCCCGCGTGCCGTGGCCGGGACTCTGCCCCGCGTGCCGTGGCCGGGACTCTGCCCCGCGTGCCGTGGCCGGGGTTCTGCCCCCGCGTGCCGTGGCCGGGGCTCTGCCCCGCGTGCCGTGGCCGGGGTCTGCCCCGCGTGCCGTGGCCGGGGCTCTGCCCCCGTGGGCTGTGGCCGGGATCTGCCCCGCGTGCCGCAACCGCTGATGGCCGTCTCTGCTTTCCTGAGCCGCGTTCCTGAAACTGTGTTCCATGGAGATTCACCTACATTTGCGGGGCTGCACGAGACCCACCCTTGGTCCAGCCCTGAGTGCAGTCTACGTTTCCTATTGTTGGGAACTTTATGATCTGATAATTGGAAAAAAAATCATGTTTATCATAAAAAATAATTAGAATAATAATAATAATGATTGGGGGAAACATAGGAAAGATATTGAATGTTGAAGCGGGGAGATTAATGTCTCTGTACTGACTGACATGCATGACATTCCCTTTTGAAAAAGCAATGTAATACACTGTAAAGTTATATGTAATTCAATGTAATAAAAAAATAGATAATAAAAAAAAATTAAAAAAAAAATCCTACTCAGATCAGATGAGAAATCGTAAGGCGATTTCTTTATTTGAGAGGCAAAGAGTTTGGCTTCAGGAGTGAATGAGTCCTGAAACTCAGGTGGTATCCTCATGTCCTGCTCTTCCTCACTCCATCCCTCAACTCTGCTGCTCTGCATTGACTTCACTCTCACACAGGCCTTTTCCTCACCAGGCTTATGTCCTTGTAGCTGAGCAACCAGAGTAGGGGCAGTTTCTCTTTGTCAGTAGCTCCCACAAAACTCTAGACTCTTACCTCATTTACCTGACTTGAATCACATCTTCATTCCTGAATGGATCTCTGAGCCCGGGGGAAGGTAACATTTTAACTAGTCAGAAACAAACCACAAATTTCTCTTGAACTTGGAAGATGAGACCCCACATGCACCAACGGATTAAGCATAAAGAAGGGATTGTTCCTTCAATGGAAATCCAAGGTGAGATCCCCAGAAAGAGGAAGATGGATGCTCAGAAGGCAAAGACGATCTATTTCTATCATGACGGCCAGTTATGATGCAGTAGGTGGTTTGACAATGCAAAAAAACTCAGCTGGCACAGAGTGTGTGCAATTGTGTTCTGAAGACCAAGGAAAATGCCAAACATAACCCCAAGGGATGAAGAATTTATGGTGAAAATACCACCCTGGCAGAGCAGGCTGTCTGCCCCAGACTCAGCAAATGAAGCCCAACTTAATTGTTTGCAGTCTTGGATAAACTTCTAACTCTTTAGCCCTAGGAGAGGAAAAATTGCATAGACAACCTGCTTTCTCTCCTTGGCATGCTGAGCCTCTGAGAAAGTTATTTAACCTCTCTCAGCAGTGATTCCCCAGCTGTAAAAATAGGATGACAATCTTTGCCCATTCAGGGCTGCAGGCAGAGCTGGAGAGAGCAAGACCTATTATATAACAAAGGCTTTCTAGATTGAGGGTTAGACTGCATTAAGAAATGTTGCCTCATGACTTAGGGTCTTCACAGGTTTAGTTATCTAAAAGGTTTAGACCAACATTCCCCTCACCTCTCAAAGCACTTGACAACATTCTCTCCTACTTTTCGTGTTGATGAGAAGATAAGATTTAATGAAAATATGCTTTCTGTATTGGCATTAGCATTTCTCATGGATTCACCCAAGTCATGAGAGCAATGGCAACTTCTGACTGCTGTCTGAAGTTGGTAGCAGTATCTTAAAACACAGAGGTTAAACGAGCTTTGTTATGTTGAACTTGGGGGGTGGAGAGGGGAATACCTGCCTATTCTTAAGTTATGCAGGACCTACTACAGGAGGGAGAGAAAGAAAGAGAGAGGGAGTGAAGGAAAAGGGGAATAAAAGAGAGAGCAGGAGAGAGACCTGGGCTGGGCAGAGGACGGACATTTATAAGTAATGATCCTCTAAGACAAGGTTGGCAAACAAAGGCTCATGGACCAAATCTGGCCCATGGCCTACCTGTTTCTGTATGACCTGTGAACTAAGAATGGTTTTTATGATTTTAAATGGTTGAAAAAAGATGTTAAGGAATACTATTTTGTAAAAATTATATCCAAAAAAATTATTTTAGGCTTTTACCATAGGACTCATGTACTCGCTGGAGAGAGAGAGAGACAGAGAGGGAAAGTGAAAAATCAACCTGCAGGGAGGATGGCCATGCCACAACCCTTTCTCCTTTATTCTTATCTCAGAATCATGGACACACATGCACACAAGCCCAGCATGATTTTCAAGCCGCCAGGACCAGGACTCAAACCATATTTGGCCACATGGGAATCTAGCACCTTAACCACCGTGGCACCTGATGACCCTTGAAATACAAATGTTAATGTCTGTGAAATTTTGTGCACACAGTCTTGTTCATTTACTTACATATTGTCTATGAAGGCTTTTATATTTCAATAACAGTACTAGGTTCTGCTGGGAAGGACACTATGTGGCTCACAAAGTCTGACACACTTGCCAGAAAGAGTTTGCTGACCCCTTCTCCAAAGAGATATATTTTGTTCTAATGAAAAAATGAGTATTCAGAAGGCCCAAAGTGAGAGCCTTAGGATAGAATATGGTATTTGGTCTGGATCGTGAAAGATGGGTAGAATTCTAATAGAGAGAGACTCACCTGAATGAGAGGTCACAGACTGAGACTGGTACCCCTATTTCCCAGATGAAGACCAAGAAGTTGATAAAGACAACTGGAATTTTAAGCCACATTTAATAATTCCACAGTTTAAGTTCTTTCTAACCGCTCCCTTTCAACCTTCAGAAAGCTTTAAACGAATGGGTTCACATTATGAAGAGGCCTCAATGTTCTGTCCAAGAACTCCACATAATTTTATATCTAGGGGCCTACCTTCTAAATCTTGTGATTTGGAAAGTCATAGGATCCAAGCCACAATTATAGACAGATTATGTCAGCCATGGCACAAAGGGTAACTTGGAAAGAGGAGAGAAGGGATTTTGAGCAGAACATGTAGGAGACCAAGCCTGGAGTCTGGATCAGAGCTAGTGAGGGCTCGCCTGAAGGTAGAGACAATGGGGTAGGTAGGAGACACAGAGGAAATAGATGTAACATGTCTAAAGGGAATAGCTAACTTGAGGCAGCAGGTAAAGAAAAATGGCTTCTTAGTCTTGAGTCTTGTAATGGAAGCACTGAAGAAGGACAAGGCTGTGGTGGAAGATGGTGAGTTCTACTCTATCTATGTGGTTTGGAGTGATGACAGGTTGTCCATGGAAGAGGTCTAGTCCATAGCCTTGCTGCTTTGACCTTGGACAGTACTGGGATTAGAGGCAGAAAGAGATCTCAGAGAGGACAAAGGGGAGAAGAGCGTGTTTAAGAAGAGAACAAGGACAAAAGATCCAGGTTAGACAAAAACTCAGTTTAAGATCCAGGGGCAGGGACCAGCAGTTAGCGTAATGGCTATGTCACTGGACTCCCACGTAGTTGACCGCGGTTCGTGTCCCAGACCCGGTGGCTTAAAACTCACGCCGGGCGCGTGTGTGTGCGTGCCCAAGATCCCGAGAGGAGAATGGAGGAGAGGGGATTGCGGCGTGGCCATCCCCCCTGGTGGGTGATTTCTCGCTTTTTGTCTCTCTGTCTGTCTGGCAAGCGCACGTACCCTATAGTGAAAACCTCTCAAAAAAAAAAAAAAAAAAAAAAAAAAAAAAAAAAAAAAAAAAAAAGATCCAGGGACAGGGTAGCACACAGCACTTCCAACTGTGTAAGACAGGCCAGATGGGGCAGTGGTGAAGATGAGAGGCCATGCTCCATCTAAAGAAGCAGCAGTTTCTTAGTTTTAACCATTGTTGCCATGAAGGAATACATGAACTGCATTGTTAGTTAGGACTTTACATGTAAAAGTGTAAATTGGCTATTTATGTGCAATCTTTTCATTTTTAAACATTGGCTAGACATTCAATTAAAAGAGAAACACTGGACAAGTCAATTGAACACATCTGAGGGTTGAATTCAGCCTGGGAGCCTCCTGCTTGCAGTCCCTCACGTAATAAGCTCCATGCATTTGAACCCTTCTTGGTGTCTTTCCTCCAAACCCTCCTGAAGTACACCTCGAAGCCGTCCTAGCATGAGACTCAAGTCTCTTTTCTGTATACCCTCTAGCATGTCTCCAACACAGCTGCATTTGTGCCAGTGAGTGCCTGTGACTGAGAGCACAAGCTTCTGGAATGTTTCATGTTCAAACCATAATCAACAAAAATGAGGAGAAACAGAAACTTCACCACCACAAACAGCAACTCACAAAAGATAGACAATGGCTCTGTCTTACTACGATTATACAATAAAAGAGCAAATTCTCTTGGGGGCTCTGGCTGTTCTTCTCAAGAACTCAGGAAATGCCCAGAGGCAGTGATGTCTGGTTGTACTTGGTAGAAAGATGGCAGTGAGTAATCCCAAAACATTCTCAGGTGCCAGCAGCGGGGTCATCAACCAGTCATCATCCAGCTGCCACTGAGTGGTGAGCCCAGTTTAGGGGCAAGCAAAACTGGGCTTTCTCCTGGAAGCCTGCATTATTTGTGTTCACAGGGATGTGGCATCTGGAGGAAGAGCTCTTCCTCAGGTCATGAATTTGGCAGTTTCTCCCTCTACTGACAGCCTCTTTGAGTGATCAATTAGACCTTGGAAATGGCTACATCATTATGAGGAACTAAAAAATACTTTTTTCCTGCTTAAGAGAATGTCGTTGCATTCAATTCAACAATACTCCAGAGAGTGCCTACCGCTCTCAGAGAAAGTACATGTCTTGTTTCTCTTCAGAGAGTAGAAGAGACATGAGGGAAGGGACACACCTACTCCAGTTGGCACCCAGAGACTTGAGGACGGTAACCAGCAGACTGGGAAACTGAGAAGGGCTTCCTGGTGGAGGGTATTAAAAGGAACTGGAGGTGAAGGGAATGTCTTTACGACAAATCCAAGCATTCTGAAAATGACATCATAGAGGACCTTCCAAGGCTCTTCAAACACGCCCTGATAGACAGAGCCAAGCCATGCCTTTGCCTAGAATTCTTTAATGATTCTTTAAGTGAATAAATGAAAGACCAAGTCACTGGCTGAGCCTAAGAATAGCAGGATATGGAGCCACAAAAGACTAGGAAAAATAATGGGATGAAAATCAACAAGTCAATCAAGTTTGAGCATTGACACAAGGAAATACTGAAAAAATGTATGAGGAAATAGAATGGAAATCAGGGAAATAAGAAATGAGAAGAGAGAACTTAAGTTCCATGAGGTGAGTGGGAGGCAGAGAGCTGACAGAAAGTATTAAGTGTTTTTCACAGACCCATGTGACCTCACCCAAGGATGGGACGGAAGCTCTAGGAGCAATAAATTAGCTTCCACAGCTGTTTTTAATGAAATGAATCCGCATGTATACCCGCCATTATAATGCTTGAAGATGTGGCAGGGGCTAGGAGAATTTAGATCTCAAGACATTTCATATTCACCAAACACGAATAATTTCTGTTTTTCAAGTGCTTTTCTCCACCATAGACCTGGAAAACATTCAAAATCATACCACAGCATTTCAATCCATTTGTCTGGGAAAACTGATTTTGAAGTTAATTCCAGCCCGGACTCGCCTGGATTTCTAAGAGATGAATCTGTGCAAAATTTTTCCAACTCTCTGATCAGTAATGCCAAATTGGCCATGGACTATTTACACCACAGAAATAGATGAATGCTCAAATACAAGGAGGTTTCAAAAAGTTTGTGAAAAAATGGAATTAAAATACAAGTTTATTTTGGTGAAATAATTTGTAAAATCCACATGTAGTTTTTTCAAAATACGTTATTTCCCATGAACTTTTAAAGTCTTTTATTTATTTTATCCATGAAATAGAGAGGAGCTGGAGAGCCCCAACAGGGTTTTGATGCTGAGATCTACTCCCAGTCTCAGACAGCCTGGATCACAGGCATGCATGTGTTCTCAGCATGCCCAGGAAGTT
The DNA here is from genome assembly GCA_026018925.1 of Tupaia tana. NCBI lineage: Eukaryota > Metazoa > Chordata > Mammalia > Scandentia > Tupaiidae > Tupaia > Tupaia tana. The sequence continues at coordinate 37,957,439 of JAKSZU010000018.1, forward strand.
TTGGGGACATAAACCCAGTTCCTTTCCCTGTGAGTTCAATTGTATTATCACTATACCACTGTCTGTCCCTCCACGAACTTTTTAAAAGACTCCTTTAGGTCTCTCCCCACCCCAGAAACTGCTTTTGACATTTACTAGCATAAATGCAAGTGGGTCTCAGAGGGTACCATGGGCTCTCTTTCTGGGCAATGGCTCTAAAGTGATCAAGCTGTTGTTTATATCAAAGTCTCTCAGTATTTAAAAAATTGCTCTGATAGTTATGTCTTACCAGTTCAATGGGAGATGGGATTGTGAGGAAGGCTAGGAGAGCCATTAGCAGAAGTTTAAGTTATAGCAGAAGGAGCTGCTTTTAGTAAAAATGATTTTTCTAGGAAAAGTGATCAAGTCCAGTATTCCCATTTGCTTTCTTATTTTTCCCACTCTGATTTGAGCAACTGATCATGCAACCAGGCTCTACTTACACCTAGTACTAAGATTTGGCATAGAGAATGCCAAGTAATTCAAATTTTTTTCAAAACTTAAAAACAAGTGGACATGCCACAACAACTTAGGCTAGATGAAACACATAACTGGATGCCCCATCTACATCTCTTCTTCAAAGCCAGCACATCTATTCCTCAGTTGCTGGAAATGTCAAGGATATCGGTTTGTAGCTGCATTCCTCACTGGGTGTGGCCCTTGAGGAAGGGGACCTACCTTGCCCTTCCAGAAGGCAGCTCACAGATGAGTGCCTGATACAAAATGCCCACATCATGCTTCAAATTAGGACAACTTGGAAGAGTCACCTGGCTCCAGAATTCTCTTTCAGATTAGCCGAGTCCTGAGCTAAAGTCTTATTATAGGCTGGCTTTTCCTTCAAGCCAAACTTCATTACTGTCTTCCAGGTATAACTCCCAAGATCATGCTATGATTTGAATGTCTCCTCATGTTGGGATTTAATTGCCATTGTGACAGTATTAAGAGGTAGGACCTTTCAGAGGTGATTAGATTGTAAAAACTCTGCCCTCATGAATGGATTAATGCTTTCATCATAGGAATTTGCCTCTCTTTTTGTCTGTGCACTCAATTTCCCCTGCTACCTCCTGCCATGGTGTGACTCTCAACAGAGGACCTTTCTGGGAAAGAGAAGCTATACTGCCAAAAATGTGTCATTGGAATTCAGAGAAAGGAGGAATATTGAGTATCAGAGATAGGGGAAAAAAGCATTTTAGTGGTGTGCCTGTTGAGAAAGGCTTACAGAGATATATTAGGCTTTATACAGATACTTGGCAAAGTGCTTTTCTGAGTCAATGCTAGGAATATCATCACCTGAAATGTGCCTCTGCTGTTTTGCCAATCTAGTTTCATTCTTCCTTCCTCTGCTAACAGTTTTTTGATTTTCCTTTGTGAGCCTTCCCTCACAGTTCACATGATTCAAATGGAAGTGGTCACATGGCCTTAACTTTAAAAATGAGCTTATGACTCAGATGTCATCTATCAGCTTTTTTCAGTAGTTGGTCCCATGAGACTTAATCCCAGAACCTTTACAAGAATTATGAGAAAGAATGATAATTTTGTTTAAATAATCCATGAGCTCCTGTGGGCTAAACACAGGGGAAAGCAGAGCTTAGTTTAGGGTGGGAGTTAGAGATAGAGACCAAGAGAGGTATTTTGATTTGATTATGTTGTTTGAATCCTGTCTAGTCTTTACAATTGCATAGACTTGAGACAAAAATTCTTTTTGTGCTTAAGTCAATTTAAATTAGATTATTTATCACTTGCAGCAAAATGATGCCTAACTAATATAGTCTACAAAACCAGTACTTAAATTCTAGTCTGATGTCAAAATCCTGCTCTTGTTGTTCAGGAGTACAGTTCAGAAAGACACATGGCAGGAAGCTGGATAGGAATAAAGATTTCATTAAGAAATTGAGCTTACAATCCAGCCAGGAGGAATCTGTAAGGGCAGATATCTAATTCCTTCTTTCTTTGAAGGTTCAGACACACTCACTCACTTATTACCTATAGTTTTTGTAAAAGAATTATTTAATTTTATTATTATAATTATTTTTTAATTTAGAGAGAGAAAAAGAGAGATTGAGAAAGTGAGAAAGCAACCCACCAGGTCTGGGACTTGAACTGTGGTTGATCATGTGAGAGTTCAGCACCTTAATCATCATGCCACCCGTCGGGCCCACTACCTACAGTTTTAAGATTATACTGGTTTTTTTTTCAATGATTGGCTTACTCTATTAAATCTTCTGCAGAACTTCTAACTTTTAAGATGAATTGCTTTTAGAACAAGTTCCTCTTCGCCTTGGCTTTAGCAAATCCCAGGTGCTTAGTAGTTTAAATGACTTCATTCCTAAGGTGAATTTGAAAATGGCTCCTTCAAAAATGATTCTCAATTTGCATGAGAAATACCACATTGGGTTCACCCCTCAATTCTGTCTGTGATGTGGGCATTAAGAGACTTGGGGCAAGGGAAATGTTCTCCACCTTATCTATCCCCTCCAGGATCGCAAGTCTTTGATCATTTCTTTCTCAGCCTTTATATTGCCAGAACAAAGTGGCCCATTTTGATCTATCCTTGAATGGCATCCCTGTCCTCCACCTCCTTGATCATTTTCGATGTCCTCCTTCTCACTTCCCTCAGTGTCTTTATGTCTTTTAAAGGTATGCCCAGAACTACACACAATATTTCCAGAGATCAGAGAATCAGACTTTTATCTTTGTTCATTGATGTTAAAAATTCGATCATGATCAAATGAATTATTCTGAGGAATTTGTGTTGGAATTTAAGCAAAAATCATCCCTTCCTTTCTTCACTTACTCTCTGGTTTACTCACATATGAGGCAATTAGGAAGTGCTTCCTGTTTGCCCAAGCTTGCGCTAGGCCTTTTGGACTATCAAACAGGGTAAGAAATCATTCTCTCTCTCCAGAAGTATGCGATGGAGTAATAATGTAAGATCAATTTATGAGAAGCCAACGACAGTATTGTCTTCCACTAGAATCTTAAATGAAAGAGATCTTACTTGAGTCTAGCACCATGTACATTTTCATAATCAGGAGCTAAGCAACAGGCAAGTAAGGAGACTCAGGATTCACATGCGAATCATATAATCCGAGTTGATGAGCCATTCTTATCAGTCATTCAAGAAAGATCTTCACTCTGAAGTTCTGAGATGCCATGGTAAAGATCTAAACTTTTAACTAAGTTACTGCCTGAGATAAATGTAAGAATAAGAAACTTCTATAATATGAATATTTGGAGAACATAGATTTTGAAATAAATTTTCCCACTTTAGGGCCTTTCTGGAATCTTATTATGTCTTGGGTCTTCAGAAAAGTCATGACACATTTTTGTGTAGAAGAATACATCGTGACTTTTCTGAAGACCCAATATATAGAAAACCTAAACCTTCTTGGGACCAGCAGTTAGTGTAATGGCTATGTCGCTGAACTTCCGTGTAGCCGACCAAGGTTTGAGTCCCGGACCTGGTGGCTTAAACTCATGCCGGGTGTGTGTGCGTGCGTGCCCAAGATCCCAAGAGGAGAATGGAGGAGAAGGGATTGCAGCGTGGCCATCCCCCCTGGGGGGTGATTTCTCGCTTTCTGTTTCTGGTGAGCGCATGCGCCCTATAGCAAAAACCTCTCAAAAAGAAAAAAGAAAGGAAGAAAACCTAAGCCTTCTTTCCATATCAACCTCATTTTAGGATGCCCATATGAGATGAATTTAAAAAGTTAGTGAGGAAATGGAATTGAAAGATAAAACTATAAATGTAAATGTTATTTCTCAACATAAGCTCCATCAAGTTTGGGACAATTTTGTAAGTGGTAACACCAGCCCTCTTGGTCCAACTCTAAAGAAGTGAGGGTGTTGAATTTAACCAGGTCAATGCAGTTGTTTTTTTTACATTAGTAAGTGAGAAAAATAAGTGCTCTTAGGGCTTTTCTAATATTAGAAAACAAAAAAGAGTTAGGTTGATCTAAATCAGGACTGTAAGATGGATGCCTAACAAAATTGCTCTCACAAAATTGTCCTGTTAGATGAGAGAAACGAGGAAGTACATTGTTGTGGTAGAGAAGGACTCTCTGGTGACACTTGCTCAGGCATTTATCTGCCATGGCTTCAGTCAACCGTCTCAAGACACTCTCAGGATAAGTGAATATTTTCATGTTTTGGCCTCCACAAAATCAACAACCAAAATACGTTGAGCGTCCCCAAACACTGTTGCCATGACCTTTGCTTTTTATTTATTTATTTATTTATTTAATTATCATCATAATCTTCTTTATATTACATTGGATTACATATAACTTTACAGTGTATTACAATGCTTTTTCAAAAGGGAATGTCATGCATGTCAGTCAATACAGAGACATTAACCTCCCTGCTTCAACATTCATTATCTTTTCTGTTTTCCCCAATCATTATTATTATTATTCTAATTATTTTTTTTAAAACAGTCAATCACTATTTCTCATTTTGCTTGTAAAAAGACTTTGCCCAGATGATGAAATACTTCTCAGACCAATCCAGTTGATATGGAGGATCTATTGCTGAGTGAAGTAAGCCAGGCTATGAAAGAAAGATATTGCATGTATCTACTCAATATATACCGACTATCCACACTCTATGGTAGAGAGCAAAAAATTGGAGGACATAAAAGCAGTGAAGGTACTTAATGAGACTAGGACAGTGTGGAATGGGGGAGGTGAAGAGAAGAGGATAGAGAAAGATAGCAAGAGAACAATAGAGAGGCAGGACGTTAGTGAGAAACAGATATGGCTTATTAACTGTAGATAATGACATGACCTTTGCTTTTGACCAGTTAACTTTTGCTTAGACTGGACCACTTCCACCTCTTGATAGCCATTGCTTTGATTGTGTTTTGCCTTCAGGATCATACTGTAAAAGCCATGCATCACTTCCTGTTACAATTCTTTGAAGAAATCCTTTAGGATCTTGATCTCTCTGAAAATTATGCTCTTTGCAGCTGAGCTGAATGCAACAGTTTTGGCAGTCACCAAATAGGAAGTCTCAAGTTAAAATTTTCAGTTTGAATTGTGTAAGCTGAACTAGTTGAAATGTCTATGGTGCTGTCTATTATTTCTGCTATTAATCACAGGTCCTCTTCTACTGGGACATGAACAAAAAAATTTTTTCTTCACTAATTGATGTGTGCAATTTGCCACTGTGGGTGTCATCTTCAACATTGTCTTAACCCTTTTAAAAATGTGTTATCTATTTGTAAACTGCTGCTATTTGGGGCATTGTCCCCATAAACTTTTCATAAATCATCAATGATTTCTCTATTCTTCCACCCAAACTTCACCATAAATTTGTTGTTTGATATTGCTTTAATTTTAGCAGAATTAAATAATTTTAGCAGAATTGCTCTAAAAAGGGCTCTTTTCAAACTGATGTTTCAATCTCCTTGGTGCCTCAAATTAGATCCTTTTCAGGTAATGTCATAACAAGTTAATATGAGTTTATTTTGGTGTAAAGTAGTTTTGAAATCTGTACATAGTTTCAGCATAATATATATTTTCCATGGACTTTTTGAAGGTCTCTTTCATATTTCGATTGTATTGCCTGCTATCAGTCATTCTCATTTTAGCCAAATGCAATAGCTTGGTTTTCATTGACAAGTATCCCCTTTCCCATTCAAATCTGAATAACCCCCGTCTCTGTTTCCAAAAGGGACATATGGCCTAGTCTTGTCCACCCAACCCACTATTATTTACATGTTTCTAGACTTGACCCAGAGATGATTACATGATTTATGAGCCAGTCTGGGACAATAAGGATCAGTGCTGAAAAAGTTGAAAATGGCAGGTTTTCTTTTTTTCCAAGATTCTAAGCTGGTAGAAGGAAAATATAAGGCTGTTTGTGGCCATCTTGCCACCATGTTAAAAGAGACAATCTGATGAGTGTATGGTGGTCTCGACTGGGCTGGACTGAAGTGTATATCATGCTGGGTAAAGTCTCTTCACAATCTAAATAATGTATAGATTTAATGCATGAATAATAATAAAAAATAAAATAAACTTTATTATTATTAATAAAAAAGACAATCTGAGAATAGTCATGCAGAGGAAAAGAAGAATGGAGAGGTGGCATTAAATTGCTGATGAAATACAATTAACAACTTCTATACAGCCCTGAACTTTCAATTTGATGAGTCAATAGTAGTCTTCTTAGACATAGCCAATTTGAGTTGTGTTTCTATAATTTACAACCCAAAGGAGACTTGAGCAATTTTCCCATCTACCTATAGATTACTTTCTAGCAATGTGAGCTCCTATCTTTTCCTCTGTATCCCCCTAGTCTTGTCTTCCCTTAAGCGTAACTCAAGCCTATCTCTGTTTCAAATTCACCAGACATAGCTTTATGAGGATTAGTACCTTTCCTGCTTTATTCACCATGTAATACCAAGAGAATCAAGTAGTAGATAACAAACTCTACAATAACACTAGGGATGATGCCATATTTCTTCAGACTACTGAAATGACTGCAAAAGTTCATTCAGATAATATAGTATTGCAAGTAATTTATTACTATAGTCAAATTAACCAAAGTACTAAAGTTTGTGACTTTCTGTAAATTATTTAGTTTTCTATAACCTATGATAGATTCAAAGTTATCCACTGTCACTAAAATTCCAACATGCATTCTTAGATGAGAATGAGTATGTAGGGTATTTTGTAATACTGAAAGTCTTTCAAACTATGCAACAGCCTACAGTGAGTGCCTGTTACTGGGTTACCTTTTATACTTGTGGAAAGCATGAATTATTTTAGTGATTTTGGGGAAAAGTCCTCATATATGAAGCACATTTGCAAATATGCAAACTGGGGCATGTCATGCATGCATTGCCATCCTTTTGTTAGACGGGGAGAATAATCTTAGGAATCAGGACCTAATGTAATACATTCTGTTCTGTTATGTCTGAATTATTCTAAAGTTATAACTCATGATTTTTATTTATTTATTTGGTTTCTATTAACATTAAAAAGCACTTTTATTCCCTGTTCAGCACATATCATTTTTGGTCAACATGTTTCATGTAAGTCACCTGACCAGATATTCTTTATTCTCATATGTTCTAATTTTGCTCACTCTTCTTCAATGCTGAAGCAAATGACACCTTTGACATGAAACCAGCTGCATTCCTCCAACTCAGATGATATTCCCCTCTACTTCAAAAAAATTAAGATTTTTAACTTTTATAGACAATAAGTTAATTAGTTTTTGGTCTATAGCTTTATGGGTTTAAACACGTGTATAAAGGCATTTAACTATTCCTGTAATTATGGCACATAACAGTACTAGTAAGCCAAAAATTTACCTTGTACTGCTCCTTTGTAGTCAAATCTCTTTTACTTCAAATCTCTGGAAACCATTGAGCCAGTCTTTCTAATTTTTCTTTCACAGAATGTCATGTAAATGGTTTCATACAGCATATCACTGTTGAGATTGGCTTTTGAGATTCAACCACGTTTTTGTGTATATCAATAGTTCATTCTTTTTTCTGAGTAGTTATCCATTGTATAAATTTACCATAATTTGTTTATCACCTGTGAATAGACATTTGAACTGTGTCTTTCTTTTAGCATTATGAATAAACTGCTATAAACATTTGTTTGCAAGTCTTTTTGTTGATGACATATTTTTATTTTTCTTGGGTAAGTATCTTACAGTTAAATGTCTAGATCAAGGTAAGCATATGCTGAAATTTAGAAGAAACCGTCTGTTTTCCAGGGTGGCTATACAGAGACCATTTTGTATTTTCACCAGCAACATATGAGAATTGTGATTGCTCTGTAATGTAGTCTATTGTAGTTAGTACTTGATACAGTTGGCTTACTTAATGATGTAAACTGACTTTATCATTTTCTTTTCTTTTTCTTTTTTTTTTTTTTTTTTTGGAGAGGTTTTTACTGTAGGGTGCGTGTGCTTGCCGGACAGAGAGAGACAGAGAGACAGAAAGCGAGAAATCACCCCCCAGGGGGGATGGCCACGCCGCAATCCCTTCTCCTCCATTCTCCTCTCGGGATCTTGGGCACGCACTCACACGTGCCCGGCGTGAGTTTAAGCCACCAGATCCGGGACTTGAACCGTGGTCGACTACGTGGGAGTCCAGCAACATAGCCATTACGCTAACTGTTGGTTTTGAGTTTTCTAAGTATTATGAGTATAAGCCCTTTTGAATTTCTTACTTGTAAATATTTTCTCTTATGTAGCTTGAGTTTTTTATCCTCTTACTAGTGTCTTTTGTAAAGCAATAGCTGTTTAATTTTGACAAATTCAAGTCTGTCAATTTTTTTCTATGAATTAATCATTTGGTATTATATCTAGTAAAATTTTTTCTAACACAGTATCATAAAGATTTCATCTATTTTTGTAAAAAGTTTATTATTTTTTCCCATGAGCAAATGGGACAGAGAAAGACAGTACCCCTGACAGGGTTTTGATGCTGTGATTCACCTCCAGTTTCCACTGGCCTCAGTTTATGGACATGCATGCATTCCAATACTCAAGGAGGCCTTTGGACACAAATACAGAACTTTCACATATGGATCAGCTTCACAGAGGCTGTTTTTACTGCTCTAATGTGTGGGCCAATTTTTTTTTTCATACTTGTCTAGAAGTTTTATAGGTTTATTTTTTATCTTTTATAGTTTTACAATTTGTCATTGTTATTTATCTTTTAGATATGTAAGATAATGTTTGTATAAGGTACAAAGGTACCTTTGAGGTATAGATTAGGGTTAATTTTGGTGGCCACAGAGATGTCCAATTGTTGCATCATTATTTGTTGAAAAACTAACTAGACTAAAAAAGAATTTAAAAAGAAAAGAAAACAAGAAGACGTAAGTGACCAGTAGCAAGAATGAAAAAGGAGCTATCACTACAGACCCTGCAAACATCATATGACTATTTATGCACATAAATCTGATATCTTAGATAAAATGAAGCAATTCCTGTAAAGCCACAAACCGGCAAAACAAATTTCCAAAAAATATAAATACCTTTACAGCACCATCTATACTTTAAAGAAGATGAGAAAAATCTATTAAATTTACTCAGATATTTAGCGTTTCTGTTGCTCTTTCTTCATCCCTAAAGTTTCAGTCTACTTTTGTTATCATTCCCTTTCTACTTCAAGAACTTCCTTTTGCATTTATTTTAATGCAGTCAGTTCTGCTTGTCATGGATTCTCTTTATTTATTTTTACCTGAGAATATTTTTATTTCAATTTCATTCCTGAAGGATATTTGCTATATATAGAATGAATTTGGAATTAGCAGGTTGCTTTTTGGTTGTTGTTGACTTTTTCATTTGTTTTCAACATTAAAAAAATGTTCCAACACTTTAAAACTTCCATGATTCACAATGACAAATCAGCAGTAATTCAAATTGTTGTTATAATTTAAGTAATATTTCTTTTCCTTTGTCTGCTTTCAGGATTTTTTCCCATTGTCTTTGGTTTTCACCACTTTATTATGTGTCTGTTAAGATTTCTTTGAGTTTTCGGAACCAGCAGTTAGCGTAATGGCTATGTTGCTGGACTTCCACGTAGTCGACCACGGTTCGCGTCCCGGACCCGGTGGCTTAAAACTCACGCCGGGTGCGTGTGCATGCGTGCCCAAGATCCTGAGAGGAGAATGGAGGAGGAGGGATTGCGGCGTGACCATCCCCTCTGGGGGGTGATTTCTCGCTTTCTGTCTCTATGTCTCTCTCTGTCTGTCTGGTGAGCGCATGTCATGTGCCCTATAGCGAAAAACCTCTCCAAAAAAAAAAAAAAAAAAAAAAAAAAAAAGAAAGAAAGAAAGAAAAAGAAAAAAAGAAAAAAAAATTTCTTTGAGTTTTTATGTTTGGGATTCACTCAAATTGTTTGAATATGTAAGTTTATGTCTTTCACCAAATTAGAAAAATTTAAACATTGTTTCTTCTCATATTTTTTTCTGTACCACACATTCTCCTCTCCATCTGATGCTCTGACAACATAAATGTTAAACCTTTTGTGTCTCAGGTTACTCAGACTCTGTCCATTTTTCTTCATTTTCTATATTCAGATTGGATATAATTTATACTTATATCTATCTTGAAGTTTAGTGACCCTTTATCTCATAAATTACATTACATCTCTTAATGCACATTTTTATTTTGGTTTTTGTTATTTTTATTCATAACCTTCCTAGTCATCATTATTTGTAGCTTCTGCTTCTTTTCTGGAACTTTCTGTATTTCCCTTGTTTCTAGAGCATTTGCTATTACTTCTAAAAGCATAATTACAATAGCTGCTTTAAAGTCATTGACCATTTCAACCTCTTGGTTAGTCTGCTGATTACTTCTTTTTTCTTTTACAAGTTGTTGAGTTTTTTTTGTATGTGTCAAATCATTTTGAAATATGTTGAGTTTTTTTTTTAAGGTTTTTTTTTTTGCTATAGGGTGTGTGCACTTGCCAGAAAGACAGAGAGAGACAGAGAAACAGAAAGCAAGAAATCACCTCCCCAGGGAGGATGGCCATACCACAATCCCTTCTCCTCCATTCTCCTCTTGGGATCTTGGGCACGAATGCACATGAGCCCAGCGTGAATTTAAGCCACTGAATCTGGGACTCAAACCGTGGTCAACTACGTGGGAATCCAGCGACATAGCCATTATGTCAACTGCTGGTCCCTATATGCTGACATTTTGAATATCATGTTATTTGCCTTTGGATCTTGTTATAGTACTATAGAGTTTTTTTTTTTTTTTTTTTTTTTTTTTTTTTTTTTTTTTAACATTACATTCAGGCCACTAACACTCTTTATAAGCTGTGGTTCCCATTTCAGTTCCATTTCAAAGCTTTTGCAATGCTGTCCATATGTGCACCACTTTGAACAATTGTTTACCCTGTGATTCAGTTCCAAAAACCTCAGGTAAGATTTTCAGAGTCAGAACCATGCACGCACATCTTGTGGACAAGTCTGAAGTTCATTCATAACTTTATGGAGTCTCATTCTCAAACTGCCTCTTCTCTTCAATCTTTCTGATACTCTCCAGTCCCCAAATTTTCTTTCTTGGTCTTCTATCTAGAAAGCAGAGGTTTTAGTCTCCCTTTTCTGTTGCATAGTTTCCACAACTGCCTCTGAATTCAAGTGACAGGAAGATAGAGACTAAAAACAATAGGAATTCCCATATTATGTTCAGATTATTTTTACTTTGGTCAGTGAAAGGACTTCCCTTCCCTCAAAATTTTAGGTGTCTAGTGGCAACAACCACCACTCCTGCTCTTTCCCTGTCTAGCTGCCACCCAGGTATTATGGGATTATAGCTTTAGGTTTGGGGATTCCCTGGAACCTGAAATGGGAAAGAAATTGAGGGATTTACCTCATTCTCTCTGCCACTTTCACTCTTTGGATCAGAAATTAATGGCTTCACCTGAAATTCCTCCTGTCCACACCTCAAATCTGAGCTGAGTTTGAGTTCAAGCCTAAAGAATCAGAAGGAAAAAAGTCTCAGGAGGCTCTCCGTTAGAAAATTTATAATTTGAGTTGCTTTTCCTCCTCCAATGTGCCTGCTAAGATTTGATTTTCGTAGTCCTCAGGGAGTTGCTCCATGTAGTCTATCCAGGTTTTGGTTGGATTTGCTGGATAGTAAAGGGTGAACTGTGCCTTGTTCCTTTTATCTAGAACTAAAACCTCTCTGCCTCTCCTCTTGTCTGTTCTAATTAAGTGTTAGCATCTGGACATACGTAGTTTTGTGTCACTTTTTCTGAAGTCCCACATTTCCCAAACTATGTGCTGCATACCATAATATATGCTTCACATACGTTAAAGAATATCATCTCTATTCTATTTTTAAGAGGTACATATCATTGCTTTCATTTTACAGACCAAGACATGAGCCTTGAAAAAGTTAAGCAGTCACATCAAACTATTTTATTAACTGATAGGCAAGGAATCTGAGGGTAAGCTCCATACATACGGGCTCTCCTCCTGGCTCCTCTTAGCCCTATTCCTCTGAGATCCAGCGGCTGGCCCAGCTGGACCTCATGAGCCCCTTGTGACCATTCTCTTTATCTTATGGAATGGCCTGAGGCTTGAGCTGTTCTGGAGGAATGCCTCTTATGACCCTTATCTCATGAAAGCAGATACTCATACCTCTCCTACAATTAAAATAATGAAGCTAGAGGCACTAAGCTCATACATATCCTGCTGACTCTGTTAATTGATAGGAACTTTCTGTATTTTCTTTTCTTTCTTTCTTTCTTTTTTTTTTTTTTTTGGAGAGGTTTTTCACTATAGGGCGCGTGCGCTTGCCAGACAGACAGAGAGAGACATAGAGACAGAAAGCGAGAAATCACCCCCCAGGGGGGATGGTCACGCCGCAATCCCTTCTCCTCCATTCTCCTCTCGGGATCTTGGGCACGCACGCACACGCGCCCTGCGTGAGTTTTAAGCCACCGGGTCCGGGACACGAACTGCAGTCGACTACGTGGGAGTCCAGCGACATAACCATTACGCTAACTGCTGGTTCCCTGTATTTTCTTGATTTCTAGAGTGTTTGTCCTTCATTTTTAAAAAAATATTATTTCTTTTATGCATTCAATTGCTATACATCATTAACTTATAGAGAGTGTTTACCCAACATGAAATACACCTCAGACCAGTCCAGTTGAGAATACTATACACGTTATCATCAATAGGTACTAAATCATTTCTGTGTCCCACAAATGTTTTACTTTTCTATTTTTCTCCCTAATTTCTTTTTCTATACTCTTCCCCTCTCCCACCCTCCTTCCACACTGTCTCCAGTGTCCATAACTATTTTCAACACTTTTTTCCCCTCCAGCCTTTCAGTCTCTACCATAGAGTGCAGACAGTCAGGATATGTTAAGTGGAGATATGCAATGTCTCTCTTTCATAGCCTGACTTGCTTCACTCAGTAATAAATCTTTCATATTAATCCACTTTTGATCAAATGCCAGGGTTTTAATGTTTTTATGGCTAAATAGTATTCTATAGAGTATATGTGCCACATTTTTTCCAATCCTTTCTCCTGTTCATGGACATTTGGGTTAGTTCCATGTCTTAGCAATCGTGAATAATGCCACAATAAACATAGATATGCAAGCAGTTTTCCAACTGGATATTCTCCTGTCCTCTGGTAGATACCCAGGAGTGGAATTTCTGGATTATATGGTAATTCTATTTGTTGATCTTTGAGGAACCTCCATATTATTTTCCACAGTGACTGGACCATTTACATTCCCACTAACAGTGTAGGAGAGTTCCCCTTCAACCCCATGAATACTCATCAGTTTTTGTAATTTTAATCATTGCCATTCTGACAAGAGTTAGATGGTATCTCATTGTGGTTTTAATCTGTATCTCCCTTATGATGAGGGATGTTGAGCATTTTTTCATATGCTTTTTGGCATTTGCCCTTACTTCCTTTTTTTTTTTTTTTTTTTTTTTTTTTTGAGAGGGTTTTGCTATAGGGCGCGTGCACTCGCCAGAAAGACAGAAAGAGACAGAGATAGAAATCGAGAAATCACCCCCCAGGGGAGATGGCCATCCAGCAATCCCTTCTCCTCCATTCTCCTTTCAGGATCTTGGGCATGCATGCACATGCCCCCGGAGTGAGTTTAAGCCACTGGGTCCGGGACTTTAACTGCAGTTGACTACATGGGAGTTCAGTGACATAGCCATTATGCTAACTGCTGGTCCCTGCCCTTACTTCTAAGAGCATAATTAGAATAGTTGCTTTTAAGTCTTTGCATGATTCTTTCTCTCTTTCTTTCATTTTTTTTTTTAAACTGTGGAAAGCAAATGTTTATTGTATAAACCACCCAGTTATAGTAGTTGTTATAGTCCTGGCAAACTTACATACGCCTAGATGGGTTACTTCTTTGAGTTTTTTTTTTTTTAATTTTTAGTTTTTCTTTTTATTTCCATTTCTCTTAAACATTCAATCATGCTACCTAGCTTACAAAGTGAATATCCCAACATGTGTACATTTCTCACCAGTCCAGTTCACCATACTAGAAAGTTATCTTCCTCTACTCCTTCACTCGCCCTCTTCCCACACTGTATCTGGTGTTCACAGCCATTTATTTCAACCTCTTTTTATGTCAGTTAGTGTCTGTTGGTATGATTTGATATTGAAACCCCTAAACAATATATATCTTTACTTGATTTATTCATGCATACTTTTTTTTGAGAGAGAAGTTCTTTGGGCATATGCACTTTCTGGAAAGACAGAGGCAGAGAGACAGGAGGTGAGACATCATCCTCCGGGGGCATGGCCTTTCCAAAATCCCTCCTTCTCCATTCTCCTCTCTGGATTTTGACACGCATGCATACAAACTGGTGTGAATTTCAAGTCTTTGAGTCTAGGTCTCAAAATGTAGTTGACCATGTGGGAGTCCAGCGATGTAACCATTACACCATCTGCTGGTCCCACATGCTTTGTTCTTAATGTATATACCTTACCATCCTCTGCCCAGCAGTCAATGGAGCTTCCCTAGTAAGTAAATTCATGTCTTTCTCTATTGGATCTTTTGAGTGTGTTCCTCAGAATTGGTAAACATCATGGGCAGGCTCCCAAAACAGATTCTAATTCAGGTCTACAGATACTTTTGCTTGTGCTAAGAATGTAATGCTCATAATAATGTTTAACTTTGAGATTATTATTAGTTCCTTACTATAAAGAATGAAAAGGGCTCATAGAGGAGGCAACATGAGAAATCAGGATTAGAACCATGGAACTAAAAGCTAAGCTCCATGTAATTACTCCATAGTTAGACATATAAAAATGGCTCGTAAATATGTATGCAAAACAGGGATTTGATAAACAAAAAATGTGCCTCTATATAAAGGAATTATTTTATAACAACGAGGAAACTGGGCCTGTGTTTAAGGTCTTCACAACATTGCTTATTAATTCATCCAGTGTGTTATTCCTTCTTGGTATAAATACATTTCCCTCTTCTCCTTATTTCATTGATTACAACATCACAGTTCTTTGATTTCTAAGGCATATGTAGTTAGGACAGTCAAATTTCAATACAGGTGTTGCTCCGGATAGTCCATGTTTCCCAAAGAAAAGCAAATGAAGGAGTAATGGAGGATTCTTCATTCAGTAGTCTCCTGCTTCCCCAACCACTGGTAGCTTTGTTGTAAACCTGGAGCCTTGTGGTTGCTCTCATCAGAATGGAAGAGATAATCACATCTACAAATTACACAAGACTTCATTCTATGAACCTGACCCTCCCCCTAGATGGGAACTCATTCACCATGGCCTTTGAGCCCTTCAGGTGGAATAAAGATGTTACTATAATGATAGTCTATGAAATGAGAGTAAATATAGTGGCCTTGCATCAGAGAGCTTTCTATAGCAGAAAAGATTATAATAAAGACAGAAAGGCATTGTGACCCCCATCTTGCTGTATTTCCATAACAACGCAGCTTTATGGCTCCAGTGGGGCAAGAATTCACACAAGAGATTTATAGATGTTTCATCTATGTGCCGATTTTTTAGTGTCAAGGATGGGGGAAGGGCTCCTAGGTGTATTTTCCTAGGTCATTTATGGAAGATTAATTTACCAACACTGATCAGCTTTTGCAAATCTTTGTACCAGTCAATTCTTTAACTCTTTTTGTCAGTGTTTTCTTAAAAAATAGAGACTTGTATCACCAAAATAAAACCTGCTTCACTGAATTGAACTCCTTGGCATCTCAGAAATGTTTTGCCGTCTCCTCTGAGGTCTTTTTTAAAAATCTATTTCCTTTTAAGGTTTTAATTTAGTGAACAGAGAGGATATTCTGATGTGCATAACCCACTTAGTACTTGCCCTGAAGAAAACCACCTCCTCTTCATGCGTGAGTGTGAGAGCATACACACACATACACATGCCACTGCTTTTAGGAGAAAAAAATACAGAATTTTATAAAGCATGTATAGAAATAATCAGCCTCAAAGACTAGAAATGAGACTGGACAGATGGTATAATCAGGAAGGGTTTGTTTTCTTTTTTTTTTCCCCTAGTACCTTGAAATGATAGATTCCAGAGTATGTTAGGATTGGAAATGATATCCATACTGAAGGGTCATCAAAAGTCAGCCCCTCATCCCTAGCGTGGCATTATGTCCACCTGGAACTTCTGAATGTGATTTCCTAGAGGCTGTTTACCTTGCACACGGCTGAGGACTCTAAATTTTTTTTAAAAAGGGAGAAACTGCTCCAACAGCAATTTTAAAACCCAGAACTTCACCCCCACTGAGTTTTATAAATTTTAGTTGCAAGCGGTGAGCTCATAGATGGCAGAAGGTTGGAGTCACCAACTGAGGAGAAGATTCTGCCTGGTGCCAGAGAACCACATGGTCACACTGAAAGGGAAAAAGAAAAAGGAAAAAGGGAACAGAAAAAGAAAACAAAAGGAAGACCAACCCTAAGCCAGGTGTTCCAGGTTCTAAGAACTAAAATCCAGTGAGGAGTAGATTCGATTGCTGACTTCCTAGCTAAATTTCAGTGGGCTCCAATAGTGTGATGAAGACTTCCTCAACTGTTCATAGATTCACTTCAGTTTTGTAATTTATCTTTGTATTTTTTTTTAGAGGTTTTTGCTATAGGGTGTGTGCGCTCGCCAGACAGACAGAGAGAAACAGAGAGACAGAAAGCGAGAAATCACCCCCACAGGGTGGGATGGCCACGCTGCAATCCCTTCTCCTCCATTCTCCTCTTGGGCACGCACGCACATGCACCTGGCGTGAGTTTTAAGCCACTGGGTCTGGGACGCGAACCACGGTCGACTACATGGGAGTCCAGCAACATAGTCATTACATTAATTGCTGATCCCAAGTTTTGTAATTTATCTTCAGCATCAGTTTGTTTAACATGTACTTTCTCTAGAGATTTTGGGCAGGCCATGTACATAAAAATAAATGAAATATTTTTGAAAGAAGAGAATCAAAAGCTAATACAATATGGAGTATTTCCTTTTATTTCCACCCAAACAGAAATTTTTGATGATGACATTTCTTGGTTGTTTTGTATGTGATCCATTGATATTGAAATATTAATTTGATAGTTTATGTATATGGCAAAATTAACCAACAGTTTATTGTATTTTTCCAAAAATCTATTTTCTTAATAATATTTAATTATTTATTGAACATTTGGTGTCCTCTCTCCTAACATAAGGATGAATGAGATATGAATTTTGTCCTCAAAAGAGTTTAGCACGAGACTAGGCAGTGGTGCAGGGATAATGCAACTGCACTCACATGGGAAAGATCCTAACTTTGTGTCCCACAACCTCACTGAGCATGCCAGATGATTATGAACACACTGGTGATCCAGGCTAGCTGAGGTTGGAGATGGGTCACAGAATGAAGATCCTGTATCTCTACCTTTCTCTTATGGAAATAAATGAATATGTAGTCTTTAAGAGAATAGTTTAGCATCTGTTAGAATGGAACCAAAATGAAAATGAGTAAGTAGGACAAAAAGTAGAATGCAATAAATGTCATGTTTTGATCAGGAACATTTTTTTTGAGTTTTTTTTTTATTATAGGGCACATGCACTCGCTAAAAAGACAGAGAGAAACAGAGAGACAGAAAGCGAGAAATCACCCCCGGGGGGATGGCCATGCCGCAATCCCTTCTCCTCTCAGAATCTTGGTCATGAACGCACATGTACCCAGGGTGAGTTTAAGCTACCGGGACTTGAACCATAGTTGACTACATGGGAGTTCAGTGACATAGCCGGTATGCCAACTGCTGGCTCCAGGGGGATGTGTTTGTTTAACCAATCCAGCCTTTAAGAAGAATGTCTTGTGGGGGCTGGCAGGTGGAGTAATGGTTGAGCTGCTGGACTCCTACATGGCCGAGCATGGTTCAGGTTTCAGACCCAGTGACTTGCTTTCTCACTTTCTCTTTTTCCCTTTCTGTCTCTCTCTGGTCAAATGAAAAAATAATAATATCAAATAAATAAATAAATAAATAAATAAATAAATAATTGAATAAAAGAAAAAAAAGAAGAATATCTCGTAAGGAATAGATCCTTTCTTGCTCCATGAGTGAATTAATGAGTGAATAAAGCAGCAAGTCATTTAGATGAAATTCTCTGGAAGTTCAGAGGAAGTAGAGCCCTTTTTTATAGGCAGAAATAAAGAGAATGGGATGAAGGAGTTGCTCTCTGAGCCTTGATGGTTTAGATTTAAGGTTTTGGAGACAAAAGGAAGGACTTTCCAAGACAAGGGAGCAACACGAACACACACTCAGCAGTGGAGCAATGAGAGACACTCTTGGCAATCTAAGCCATCCAGTTCTGCTGAGCAGTTACCGCCATATACACTGAAATGCACTGGAACAAAAATAAAACTAAATATGCCAGGTACTTGCTGCCCTGGCAGGATTAGCAAAATGGGACAGAGCCTTACTGGGAGTTGGTTTGCCATTTGAAGCAGGGCAAGTCCTGGAAACATTAAAGCCAGCCAAAATGACATTAGAAGATGGACAAATAACTACATTCTTTGAGTCTCTTCATCCATAAATTGGTATTAATAGTACCTACATTGGAAGTTTTTTTTTTCTTTTTTGAGGATTCTATGGTCTATAAATTAGCTGCTCTATAACTTACTATATGTTTACAATTTTTGTAAATAATAATAGCAACAACAATGATAGCAAACAGCATTTGGCCAGGTGTGCCCAAACATCACAGTGTAGGTCCCACTCTTCTGAATTCTACTGAGCTTATGTAATTATAGATAATAAGACAGACATCTAAATAACTTGCCCATTAAGTTCACTCTCTATTTTGTGATTTACCTCATGCATTGATCTGCTCAGCTGCATCTGGTTAGAAATGTAAAACACTGCCATTACCAGAGATTTAGTGCGTTTCATGTAGATGAACATAAAAACCAAATGTTTTCAAAGGAAGCTTACTACAAAAGAGAATAGGCAGGCAAAATGTGAAGGAGGCTCATATTTGGAGTTGAATCTAAATTCAAATCTCTGTGGCATTCAGTAAGTTACCTAACCTCTCCAAGTATTAATTTCCTTATTGCAAAAAGGGAGGTGGTAGTGATGATAGTAACAGCAGCAGCAATAAACACACACAAACAATAATGCAAGAGTAATAACAGTAATACTTATTTCATAGAGTCATTGTTTAAAGCACAGTGTTGGGGACATAGTAAGTATTATTGTTATTTATTGATATCTTATTTCCCTTTTGCATATTCTTTTCCTTATTAGTTCTAATAGCAAGTGACCAGACCATACGGGAGGGAGCAATGAATTTCCATGTGGGGTATTAGAGGAAGGAATATTTGCTTTGCAGTTGGAAAACTTAAAACCTAACCCTGGCTCTGCCACTGTATGATCTTGTTCAAGAAAATAGTCCTCACATAGCCCAAGTTTTTTCATTTATTAACTGTAGAAGTTAAAATAGGTAATTATCATCTTCAAGGTCTGTCATTTTAGGATTGTACACATCTTCTATATGAAAATTTTCATTAAACTGAGTCTGTGTATATATTATAGGAAACAATTTGAAAGATCAGACAAAACTAATGCATCATTCAACTTATGTTGTTAACTTTAAAAAGTCACAACCTCCCTTCTCCCCCGCACACCCAACCAAATCTCTGCTTACTACAGGCTATCACAGAAGAATCCATATTTCTCTCTTTAACTTAGGTCTTTGTTGTGGATAAAGGTTGTGTTGTGCAGGAAATTTTTAACCTTCTGGACACATAAGTAGAGACGTTCAGATTGTGTAGTGGGGTTTGGCTTGTTAATGAGACTAGTAGTTTTGGGTAAACTCAGAATACTTCTTTAAAGAACTGCTGCCTTTCAGGATTGAAAGACATTCCAGAAACATTTGAAAATTCCTGGAAATTATTTATAGAGACAATTTGGAGAATGATTTTTTTATAATAGCTTTTCAGAGCTTGGGGGTGGGTATTTTCAGGCTTCCCTAGGCATCTGAGAATGCACAACACCTGTTTCTGAGAAACCAAATGGCAGAGACATGCTCTGTCTGGTTTTCTTGGCACATTTTGGAGTGCAGCCTGGACCCTGTGGTGTGCCACATACCTTAGACACTTTGATTCTCAAACAAAGATCTATGAAGAACTGAGGATGTGCACAGGCAAAAGAAACAGAGGGGAGCAGTTTCTTTTTCTTTCTTTTCGAGAAAGATTTCTTTCTATAAGGCATATGCACTTGCCAGAGAGACAGAGAGACAGAAAGAGAAAAATCTCCCTCCCCCCACCCCCCCCCGGAAGGATGGCCACACTGCAATTCCTTCTCCTCCAGTGTCCTCTAGGGATCTTAAAACTCGCACTGGGCATGGGACTCAAACCACGGTCAATTCAAGCCTCCAGCTCTGGGATTTGAACCATGGTCAACTACATGGGAGTCCAATAACGTAACCATTATGCCATTTGCTAGTCTCAGAGAGGTAGAGTTTCTAAACAGAACCGTGGGCAGTACACAAAATTCGGTCCCCTCTGTTCAGCACCACAAATATATGGACAGCTCACATGACCAGCCCTCTTTGTAATTCCTGGCTCTTAATGCTGTCCAAGATGCAGACAAGGGTGAGAAAAACACAGTACTTGGGACACACCCAGTGGGTAAGTGCCTTCTTAAATTTCATGCCCTAGAAGCTTGTTTGGTGCATTCCAATTTTATCCTGTGGCTGTCCATAGTTCATTTGTTCATGCCGTGTTTGTGCCAGTGAGCTAATAAAACAACCCCTCTCCTTAAGGCATTCTGTTCCTTCAGGGAGTTGCAAGTCAATATGACTGGAATGATTTGGCAGAGGTGGAAGTATTTTAAGAAATAATTTGGGGATATGAGCAAGAAATAGAACATGAATGTGCTAGTGGACCACACTTAGGAGGATGAAGCTTTTTAAAGCTTCATGACATTTAAAGGTCTGTGACTATGGAGATATGTTTGTGTTGTTTGTCCTTATACACAGAACACCTGGCAATAAAACAGGTAAATGCTTGGGGCTGGCAGGTAGCATGGTGGTTAAGGGCGCTGGATTCCCACATAGCTGACCGTGGTTCAAATCCAGGACCTGGCAGCTTGCTTTCTCACTTTCCCTCCTTCCCTCTTCCCCTCCCTCCTCCCCCTCCCTCCCCCTCTCTCTGTCCCTCTCTGGTCAAATTTAAATAAATAAATAAAGTTAAGTAAAATAATTTTTTAAAAAAATCAGGCAGATGCTCCATATTTATTTATTTGTTGAATGAACAAATAAGTTAATGCAATGTGTGAGAGTGAGCTTTTGGGTTTTAGAAAGTGTAGTAGCTTGTTCCATTTGGCATTTTATACATATCATTCCGGAGATGTTATGTAGGGTAGATTAGAGGGGAAAGAAACTAAAGACAGGAAGACCAGTTATAAGATGATTGCAGTGGTTGAAGTGAAAGATGGGAAGATCCAATATCAAATAAAGAATAGATATGGGCGACAGGGCACAAAAAATGGGATATTTTATAGAATTAACATTTTTAAGAGAAGATGTAGATTTAGTGGAAAAGAAATTTTACTTTGGGATAGTTTTATGTTTGAAGTGGCTGTGAAATATTAAAGAGGAGGCAACAAAGAGACAACTGTTCTGGAGGCAAGCCAGAAGTCTGGGTTGATGAATATAAATTTGTTTCCAGAAATGATGACGACAGTCATTAACTCCTGCTCATGAGACAACTAGCTGGGGCTTGAAGACTAGAGAGAGGCAAATAAGGAAGACTAGCAACACTAGGGTTTCTAAACATAATGTCTATTACATCCAACACTGCCATTTTCTCACAGACAGAGTAAAGTTATTGGTTCAGGTGATGTCTTTGTTCCTTCTAAATTTTATAATCTCTGACTATTCTATATTAGGATTTGAAAGTCAAACGTCTACACAGGCAAGGTAAGCTTTTTTCAGTTGGAGAAGTTAACCAGGCAGAGACCATGAAAATTTGGAAAGTACATTCTTTACCTAAAGGACTACCTAAGGTAGTCACCCACTCCTTACCTCCAGAGACCATGCCATGTGAAAATAGTGTATCTTTGAAGGTGGATGAAGATGCTGTGTTGCATCCTCTTGACCCAGTTCTTTATTTAACTATGGAGATCCATGTGAGTGCTTACTCATCTTGTGATGACAATATCTAATCATTCTGCCTCCATGTCTTTCCAAAAGTTGTGGGATGTACCAGTTTGCATACAAGTAAAGTCTAAAAATGTCTGAAGTAGCTGGGCATGGTAAAGCATGCATATGGTCCTAGCTACTCAGGAGGCTGAAGCAGGAGGACCAGGACAGAGTAAGACCATGTCTTAAAAAATTTAAGCAAGCTAACACATCAGAGGGTTAACCCTCAACCAATAAGAACAGGAATGCATGGACAAATTCTCTAGCCTCCCATCTGTCTGAGGTAATTCTAGGGGGGCATTCTGTTTGTTTTCTGAAGGTTAGATTAGAATTGAGCCACTCTTTCCTTTAGCAGAAATCTTGTATTAAAAAATCCATAAAATCTCCATGGCAATTTTAAAGTGACTGGTGATAGAATATGCAGCTCAACAGATGAAGTGCTCAAGTCAGTTCCATGTCAGAGGGGAATAGGACACTCGAACATAGACTTGGGACATTGGAGAGATGTTTCTGTAAAACATGAAACCCAGGGCATGGTGGCACCCACCCTATGGCAAAACATGAACCCCCAGGTTGCTCTGAACTCTCTTGGGCAAGAGCTGCAGCCCTTTTTTTCTCATTATGGGACACCAGCCTTCCTTCTCCAGGAGTCTTTTACTGGGATGAATCTTTCTCTAAATAATGCTCCATTCCAGAATATTCCCCTTTGCCTCCCTTCATTGTTTCCATACCAATAACTAGACCAATAACAGGTGTAAACATAGGTCAAATATAATCCCTTCCCAGAGAGGAAAACTTATTCTTTAAGAGTTCAGGACCTAGTTAATTACAAATCAGCAGAAATCTAAGAAATGTGGGTGAGAGAGCTTGATGGAGTTGGACCAAATGAGACAGAATATATGAAGCTTTGTAAGAGTGAATTTATTGACATGGGAGCACCTTACTGTGATTTATGACTTAGCATCCTGGTAAGGACATCTGAGGCTGGTCCTGTTAAGCTTCTAGATTGGTTACTTGAAGCTTGGGCGTGATGATGGGCTATGATACATGAGTTGAATACTGGGGCTCAGGAAAGTAAAAATGTTGGACAGGAGTATCACTGACTTCTCCTTGTGAGGGCTCAGAGGTTATGCCTGTCACTGTGCAATTAGGAATACACCAGAGAGGGGGCACCAACATGAGTGGAAAGGTCAGTGGTGGCTGATTGCTACAGGCCAGGGGACACTGCCTGGGAATGGGGTTCTCGAATTACAGAAACCAGCTGGTAGCACTTTACATCGGAGGAAAGGTGGTGGTAATGACCACAGCTGGCAGCAAAGCCAGGAGGACAAATTAAAACCAGAGCTCTTCGACTCAAAGGGATCTGTCAGAATGCCTGGTAGATGATGACATTCTTAGGGGTGAGATATGGGAAGCTAACTAGGATATTGCTTGACTCATATCATGAGAAACAATTGAGAATTGATGAGCAGAGGTTGATATCATTTACAATAATGTAAAATTTCAATTTATTACTCATTTTATAGATGTGAATCAGTTATCAGATCCAGGGCCTGTTGGTCGAAAAGACTGATTTCCCTTGAAGAAATATCTGAAAATGCTACCATAGTGCATTTTATTTGTTTATTCCATAAACATTCTCCTAATCTTTCCCTGAAGAACTGATACCAGTTTTTCAGAGCAAGCATAAACAGAAAAAAGAATTACCCAGAGCTTAATTAGAGCAATTGCAATTAACTAATTAACTAGGACTATTGCATACTGAGTCAGAGATCACAGTGAGGCTAAGGGAAGAAAAACACCATCATGGGGGCCAGCAAGTGGTGTAACGGTTAAGGTGCTGAATTCCCAATGGCCGACTGCGATTTGAGTCTTAGACCCAGCAGCTTAAAAATCACCTCTGGCGTATGTGTGTGCATGTGCAAAATCCCAAGAGGAGAATGAAGAAGAAGGGATTGTGGTGTGGCCATCCTCATTGAGGGGTGAGATACACACACACACACACACACACACACACACACATCTATACCTATCTATCTATCTATCTATCTATCATCTATCTATCTATATATCTATCTAAAACAAAACGCCATCATGGCCCCTTGGTTAGAGTAAGAAATTAGAAGGATAGATAGTAAAGTCCATTTTCCAGTGGATACAGTTGCTCTGTGGATCTACTCAGTCTCTGGGTATGTAAGTGGAATGGATATATTGTTGATATATCTCTCACATAAGTCTCTGACCTAAAGGATAAGAGCCATCAAAGTAGGAAACCTACATATCCTCTCGTCCTTCACCTAAAATAGTGTATCAGAAAAAATATCACATATTAGAAGAAACTACGATTATTAGCTAGGGCATCTGAGAGGTCCAAGGGGTGGACGATAGCAGATGCTTTTTTGATAGGATGTCACATTTCCATGTTCCACTTTTGATTTCAGCTGCAACTGTGGTGGACAATTCTGACTCATTTGCTAAGAATAGCATCTCACCTCAAACTCGTGCTACATGTCTTTCTCTTTTTATCCATAGATTCTTCTCCAGTCATGGGAGCCCAATCAACCTATGAGCACATTTGATTCAGTTTGCAAAAGATGAAGTTAATGTCTCCCAGAGAGATAGCCACTGGTACAGAAAGTGTAGCCTCTTGTCCTTCAGGCTATTAATTGTAGAAAACATTCTGCTTGCATCTCAGAAATTCCAGTACAATAAAGTCTTTGTTGCTTATGGCAGTAATAACCCCTTTTTCAGCCTCTTCTCTTTGTCTGTTTCATCTTTCTGCTCTTTTACTACTGATTTCTGGGATCAATTTCCTTTTATATCACCTGTATCCAAGCCCCTGTCTCGGTGTCTGTTTTCAAAGGGAACCAAGTGATGACACAGGCCTGCTGCTGCTAGATTTTCCAATTTTTCAAAGAACTTGGAATCCCGGATTTCTATGAGAAATTTCTGATTTTTAAATGGGGACAACTAATTAATTAAGAAAAAAATACCAAGTCTGCCAATTGAAATATACCTGTTATTTATTTATGTATCTTTTACATCATAAACCACCAGTGTGCAACTTTTTTCAACCAGCTTCTGTTATATCTAGAACCTAATGCTTTGGTGGCATAAGTAGTTATGCTGATAGGGTGGTGTAAAGATAATTGCATTCAAGGCCTTATCCCCTCTGTCAAGCATAAAGAAAGTCAAAATGAACAGGAAAGTTATTAATTTTTAATTTATTTAAAAATGTATTTATTTATTTATTTTAAGTTATACTCAGGTATAATTGGCAAATTAAAACTTAATTGTAATTACCATGTGCCACATGATGTTTTAATATAGAGATACATCATGAAGTGATTACCACACATGAGCTAATTAACCTAACCATCACCTCACATAGTTACCTTTTTCTAATGAGAACACTTAAGATCTGTTTTTCAAAAAAATGTAAAGTACACAATTCAATATTGTTAACTATAGCTACCATGGTTATGTCACTGGAATCTAGTAGTACATTAAATGCCCAGAATTTATCTCTCCAGTAACTGAAAGTTTGTGCCCTTTGACTACTATCTTCTCATGACCTTGACACTATTCTACTTTTTGCTTCTATGAGTTCAACTTCTTCTTCTTCTTTTATTATTTATTTATTTATTTGCCAGAAGGCAAGTGTGCTTACTGGAAACAGGCAGAGAGTGGGAAAGCAAGAAAGCATCCCACGTAGGGGATGGTCATGTCACAATCCCTTCTCCGTTTCTCCCTCTTTTTGGGATTTTGGGCATGCATATGCATACACCTGATGTATTTCTTTTTTTTTCTTTTCTTTTTTATTTTAAGAGAGATTTTTACTGTAGGGTGCATGTGCTTGCCAGAGAGACAGAAAGCGAGAACGCATCCCCCAGTGGGGATGGCCATGCCACAATCCTTTCTCTTCCATTCTCCTCTTAGGGTTTTGGGCATGCATGCATGCACACGCACCCTGCATGAATTTTAAGCTGCTGGGTCTGGGACTTGAACTGCAGTCAACTATGTTGGACTCCAGTGACATAACCATTACACCATCTGCTGGTCCCCACAATGTGTCTCTTAAGACACTGAGTCTGTGGCTCAAACAAAGTCAGACAGTGGTATCCAGCATTTGAACCACCACACCATGGACTAGTCATAAGTATGACTTGTTTAGATTTCAAATATAAGTGAGGTTATGTGACATTTGTCTTTACCTACCTAACTTATTTTACTTAACACAATGCCTTTGAGGTTTATACATGTTATTTCAAATGGAAGGATTTCTTTCTTTCTTGTAACTAATGTCCCATTTTGTGTGTGTGTGTGTGTGTGTGTGTGTGTGTATTAAAGATATTACAATTCATCTGCCAGTTGTTTCCATGTCTTGGCTACAGTGAATAATGCTGCAATGAACATGAGAGTACAGGTAGTTTTTTTTGTTTTTTTTTTGTTTTTTTGAGAGAGAGAGTTTTGCTATAGAGCACATGTGCTCACCAGACAGGTGAATTATTATTATCTATCCTTTTATCCTCTCACTCTAACCAAGGGGCCATGATGATGACTTTTTTTTAAGATTTTTTTTTTCTCACTGGATAGAGAGGAGAGAGAAAGAGAGAGAGAGAGAGAAAAACAGAGAGAGAAAGTGAGAACTCCCCCCCCCCCCCCATGGGGAATGACCACACATAGTCCCTTCTTCTCCATTCTCCTCTTGAGATTTTGGGGATATATCCACATGCACCTGGTGTGAGTTTCAAGCCACTGAGTCTGGGACTTGAACTGTGGTCAGCCATGCCTTAACCACTATGCACCTGCTGGCCCCCAGATAGCTTTTTCATTTTTTAGAGAGAGATATTTTTGCTATAGGGTGCATGCGCTTGCCAGAAAGACAGAAAGAGACAAAGAGACAGAAAGCAAGATATCACCCTACGGGGGCGGGGGGAGGGGGATGGCTACACTGCAATCCTTTCTCCTCCATTCTCCTATCAAAATTTTGGGCATGCATGCACATGTGTCCTGCATGAGTTTTAAGCTGCCATGTCTGGGACTTGAACTGCAATAAACTAGGTGGGACTCCAGTGATGTAACCATTATGTCATCTGCTGGTCCCCAGATAGCTTTTTTATACACTGGTTTCATTTCCTTTCAAATATATATTTAGAAGTGTATTACTGAATCATATTGTAGTTCTATTTTTTATTTTAAAGAAAATGTTATGCTGTTTTACATAATGGTTGCACCTTTTCACATTTCCACCAACAGTATAGAGTTTCTTTTTTCTGCATTCTGTGTGAGGTGATATCTAATTTTTGGATTTCCCTGATGATTATTGTGTTGACTACCTTTTGATGTACCTGTGGGCCATTTTCATCTTTTTTGGAAAAAAATGTCTTTCCAAACTCTGCCCATTTCAAAATTGGATTCTGTGTTCTTTTGTTATTGAGTTATATGAGTTTCTTACATATTTTTGATATTAATCCTTTTCAGATGTATGATTTGAAAATATTTTCTCCCAGTCTGTATGCTGCCTTTCCATATTGTTGGTAGTTACATTTGTTGTGCAGAAGCTTTGTTTAATATAATCCCACTTATCTGCTTTTGTTTTTTATTGTGCTTCTTATGTCAAACATTGCCTTAGAGATTTACCCTTCATTTTATTTTAAGAATTTTATGGGTTTAAGTTTTGCATTTAAGTCTTTAATTCATTCAATGTAATCTTTGTGAGTGCTATAAAATAAGGCTTTAATCTTATTCTTTTGCATGTGGATATCTAGTTTTTCCAACACCTTTTCTTAAAGAAACTATTTTTTCCCTCCCCTGTGTGTTTTTGGCACCTTTGTCAAATATTAGTAGACTGAATTTACATATGGATTTGTTTATGGGGTTTCAATTCTGTTCCATTAATCTATGTGTCTGTTTTTAAGCTAACACCACACTGTTTTGATTATTAAAACATTGTAATATATTTTAAAGTAAGTAAGTAATACCTTCAGATTTGTTCTTACTCAAAATCATGTTGGCTATTTAGGGTCTTTTGTGGGGCAAATGAATTTTAAGCTTTTTTTTTTCCTATTGCTGTGAAAAGTACTATTGGAGGGTAAACTTGTGGCCTGCTGCTTACATGAAACACACTGGCCTTGTGCATGCATGTCCAAAATTCCAAAAGAAAGGAGGAAGAACACATGAAGAAGGGATTTCAGTGTAATCATGACTCCTGTGGGGTGTTTTCTTTCTTTCCCTTTCTCTGTTTCTGTCTCTTCCTGGTTAGTGCACATACTCTCTGAGAACATTTAAAAAAAAAAGACTTACTGGAATTTTGATAGGAATTAAATTGAATGTATATATCACCTCAGGTAGTATGGACATTTTAAAAGTATTCATTTTTCTGATCCAGGAACATGGTGTATCTTTCTATTTACTTGTATGTTTTAAAATTTCTTCATCAATATCGAATAGTTTTCAGTGTACAGCTCTTTTACCTCTTTGCTTAAATGTATTCTTAAGTGTTTTATTGTTTTTGATGCCATTGTAAATGGGATTGTTTTATTTCTTTTTCAGATAGTTCATTTCTATGGTATAAACTGCAGCTGAATTTTGTATGTTAATTTATTTCCTGCAACTTTTTAGAATTAATTTATTAGTTATAACAGATTTTTGGTGGAATATTTAGGGCATTTTATATATAAGATCATGTCACCTGCAAACAGAGGTGATTTTATGTCTTCCTTTCCAATTCGTATGCTTTTGTTTTTTTCTCTTACCTAATTGCTCTAAGGTTTTCAACATTACATTAAATAGAAGTGATGAGAATAAGCATGGTTTTCTTGCTCCTGGTTAGAGAGGAAAATCTTTCAGCTTTTCACCATTGAGTGTGATATTAAATGGAGCTTGTCATTTATCATCTTTATTGCATTGAGGTATGTTTCTTCTATGTTCAGTTTGTTGAGAATTGTTTTTTTTTTTTTTGTCATGAATGAATGTTCAATTTTTTTCAAGTGCTTTTTCTGACCATACAGTTTTTACCCTTTATTCTGTTCATATAATGTATCCCATTTATTGATTTGTATACATTGAACCATCCTTGCATCCCAGGAATAAATCCCATTTAATCATGGTGAATGATTCTTTCCATGTGCTGTTGAATTCAGTTTGCTAGTATTTTGTTGAGAATTTTTTACATATATGTTCACCTGGGATTGCCTGTGATTTTTCTTTTCTTTTTTTTTTTTCATTTTTTTGGAGAGGTTTTTGCTATAGGACGCGTGCGCTCTCCAGAAAGATAGAGAGAGACAGAGAGATAGAAAGGGAGAAATTACCCCCAGGGGGAGAGCCACACCACAATTACTTCTCCTCCATTTTCCTTTTGGGATCTTGGGCATGCATGCACACGCACCCAGCGTGAGTTTAAGCCACCAGGTCTGGGACTTGAACGGCAGTCGTCTACATGGGAGTCCAGCGACATAGCCATTACACTAACTGCTGGTCCCAGATTTTTCTTTTCTTGTGGTATCTTTATTTGGCTTCCATATCAGGGTAAAGCTGTTTTGTAGAATGAGTTTTAAATTGTTCCCTCTGCTTCATTTTTATTTTGCTGGAAGAACTTGAGAAAGATTAGTATTAACTCTTTTTTAAACAATTGGTAGAATTTATCAGTGAAAATATCAGGTCTTGGACTTTTCTTTGTTGGAATATTTTTGATTACTGATTTAATCTCCTTGCTCATTGTTGGTCTGCTCAGATCTTCTATTACTTCATAATTCTGTCTTGGTATTTTATATGTTGCTAGGAATCTAATTTGTTTCCATACAATTGTTCATAGTGATATCTCTCTCTCTCTCTTTTGTATTTCTGTGCTATGGATTGTAAAGTCTCCTCTTACATTTATAATTTTATTTAATTGAATCCTCTCTATTTTTCTCTTGGTTAGTCTAACTAAAGGTTTTTCAATTTTGCTTATTTTACCAAAAAGCAAAATCTTAGCTTTGTTAAGCTTTTAAAATTATTTTTCTAGTTTTATAATGTTCTCACCTATACTATTCTTGAGTGGAGCTTTTTCTTCTTTTTCTAGTTCTCTGAAGTGTAAAGTTCTCTTTATTAGTGATCTTTCATTTTTCTTAATATAGGCATTTATAGCTATAACTTTCTTCTTAGAACAGTTTTTGCTGCATCCCGTAAGTGTTGGTATGTTGTGTCTCCGTTTTCCTTTGTTTTAGGGTTTGTTTTTTCCTCCCTTCTTTCCTTCTTTCCTTCCTTCCTTTCTTTCTTTCTTTCTTTCTTTCTTTCTTTCTTTCTTTCTTTCTTTCTTTTTTTTTAGAGAGATTTTTGCTATAGGGCGTGTGAGCTTGCCAGAGAGACAGTGAGAAATTACTCCTTGGAGGGGATGGCCACACTGCAATCCTTTCTCTTCCACTCTCTTCTCAGGATCTTGGGCATACACATACACATGTGGCCAGCATGAGTTTTAAGCCACTGGGTCTGGGACTCAAACTGTGGTCGACTATGTGGGAGTCCAGCAATATTACCATTATGCAATCTGCTGGTCCTAAGGTTGGTTTGTTTTTTAATTCCCTTTTGGATTCTTATTTGAACAACGAGTTGTTCAGAAGTGTGTTAATTTCTGCACATTTATGAGTTTTCCAACTTTCCTTTTGCTTTTGATTCTAGTTTTGCAGTCGGAAAAGAAACATGATATAATTTTGGTCTTCTTGAATTTGCTAAGACTTGTTTTGTGGCCTAACACATGTTATCTATACTGCAATATGTTTCATGTACACAAGAAGAATGTGTACTCTGCTGCATTGGACAGAACGATCTGCATGTGTCTGTTTGGCCCGTTTGGTCTATAGTGTTGTCCAAATCTGTGGTTTCCTTATTGACTTTCTGCCCAGATGATCTATTGTTGTTGAAAGAAGGGTATTAAAGTCCCCTTCTATTCTTGTATTGCTGTTTATTTTTCCTAGGTTCCGTTAGGATTTACTTTATATATCTGAGTACTGCAATGTTGGGTGCTTAAGTATTTACAATAGTTTTATCTTCATGATGAATAGACTTAAAAGGGAATGTCTTAGATCAGCATATTAGGTATGACTTGGGCTGTTCAATTATTTTGTCTGATCTCAATAGTAGTCATACGACAAAATGTGAATTAATGTAAAATTACATCTTTCATGGACTTGAGCCCAAGCACTCCCTGAGTATGAATATAAACATTTGGTATTGGTGCTGGACACCACTGAGAATGGGTCTGACCCCAGAGATCAAGCCACTGGGCTGCTTGTCAGAATCACAGGCCATGGTTACTTATGAGAGTAAAAATCCTGCAGCTGGTGCCCGAGTCTTCAATGCCCATGTCCCTGGGGAGAGGCCTGCTTGGTCATGTGCATCTAAGCACACAACCTTGGTTACCCAGGAAACCAAGGCCAAGTGGGTCTGGTTGCTTTTTCTATGGCTCTCATGTTTAGCAGCTGAGATGTTGCCAGAGCAGCTCAGCTGTGAGTGTCTTGGAGATGAGGGATTCATGTAGCTTCTTTCACAAATGTGTGTGACAAGTGTGATCAGGGGCAATTTGTGGTGACAAACACCACTGAACACTGGAACAAACTGTTATTATTCTGAGGGCTTGTATCTGGTATACAAATGAATTAAACATTCATTCAGAGATTTCTTAAGTACCTACTATGCCACAGGCAGGGTGCTAGGATCCAGGGATAAAATGGTAGATGAGACAGACAAGGTTCCTGAGTTCGCGACTTGGCATTCTTTTGGGAGAGATAGATGTTAATTAATCTAACAAATTTTCAAGACAAGATCAAAGAAATCTACAAAGAAAATAAAATGCAGAAGAAGATTCCTGGCATGCGTTTGAAAGGATGGGAGAGAAGCCACTTTGTCAAAGGAAGGCATGGCAAACCTCTCTGAGATGACATGAGATCAAGGAGTGCCACAAGGGAGCCAGCCTCAGGAGCATCTGCATGGAGAGCCTTCTAGGCAGAAGGAATGCGTGAGACCTTGGGGAAACACTGAGTATTCCCCAAGGCATTAGGAAGGCTCTGCACATTTAAGCAGACACACCTTCACCTGAGGCCAGAAAGACTTTGAAATAGAGAGGAACTGGAGTGGTAGAAGGGTGTGATGAAAAACAAAACAAAACAAAACAAAACAGTAAAACTGTTCGTATCGAAATTAAAAAAAATAATGCATATTTGATGACTGCAGTAAGCCATATAGCCCCAACTGGGTACTACTTTATAATATGTTCATTCTACTCACTGAGGTTTATGCCTAAAGTCAGACTTGGGTTCATGTATAGGTATATATCAGCTGTGCTAGCTATTGGATATATTTAGGCTAATTAAGTTCATTAGCAAATCAATTAAATCGGGGGGTGGGGGAGGAGGGAAGGCATAGAAAGCAACCATGGATACCAGAGACAATGTGGGAGGAGGGTGGGACATGGCAGAGGGTGAGGGATAGGGAATCAAGGATGGCAAAACAAAAAGCAAAGTATACAAAACATAAGAATTGGACAATTATTTGCTGATAACATGTATGTTGATGTGCTTGATTGAGCCAATACACAGTATATATTGGATGGAAAATTCATCTGTATGCTGTAATGATGTGTAGTGAATTAATGTAAAAAATAAATAAATTTAAAGAGAAAAAAAAAAAAAAGAAAAACAAAAACAAAGACAAAACAAAAACAAAACACCTTGGACCAGAGGGAAAAACTATCAAGTCCTAGTGCTGTGTCTTCCCTCTGTTAGATGGGTGGCCTTGAGTATGCCACTCTTTTTAGATCTCAGTTTCCCAATTTAGACGGGAGTGTTCATATCTGGAAATAAGGGGGATGGACTAGGAATACTTCAGTGGCTTCCTTTGGCACTCTCAGTGATTGACCTTTTTGCCTGAGAGATACTTCATCTAGTAGTTAGTAGAATTTATAAAACCATGAGCAGATGAAGCAGTTAACAAACCCTAGATGAAATGATGCTTAATGACCCAGCTCCCCAGCAATTCTAGGATTCCAAAGATCCAGGCTACCTTGCTCTACTTTCAGATCTGAGAGTCATGCTGTTTGTTTCATTGATGTCTTTAAGTCAAACTACCACCCCCCAAAGCTTGCCCAACTGCATATTGGCTCCTGGGGCTTTGTTCGCCTGGATCCTTCTGTCTTGCTTGTATGCTGGCAGAGAGATGTCTGCAAAGTCAAGGCAAAAGGGCTCCTCTCAGTACTGAATTTGACACCATGGAACCAGGCCCAGGGGAGAACTCTAGGAGGTTATGCTCCATCTAAGCCCCATAGACGTACAGTCTCCAGGGCCCTAGCACCGCAGGTGGGCAGGACCTCAGCTCAGAGTCACCTCCTCCTTGATTAAGCCCTGGCATATGAGCAGCATGGAAGAAGCAGGGGTGCTTTCTCAGGCTGTGTGGAGGGCTCATAGGGCTGCTCAGTGCTCTCTATCCCTTCCAGTCCACATTCCAGAATGGCAGAAGTGGGGTGAGGCTTCTTCAAGTTCCGCCATTCTCCTGCCATTACCACTCTCCACTCTCTGACTTTGTGGGTCTCAGCCAAGGAGAACGCAGCTGCAGCTTGCACCTAAGTGGGGCCTTCGGTTGTGCCGCATCAGCGACTTTGCTTTGCGGGCACCCAGGAGAAACCTCATTGCCACCCTAGGACTCACACATTCCTTGGGGAGTGATGAAGAGCCCATTAAATGTTTAAACGTGAAATATCGTGTAACTACATTTGGGATTCGTTTCTCTGAGCGCACGGGGAAATCTGATTATGTAAATAGTGCATAAATCCCTAACGTAGAAGGTAAACTTTCAGCTGTCTCGGTAACTCAGGCTGAGCTTTGGGTTTGGAATGTGAAGAGAAAGCTGATTTCTTTAACTCAGCAGGTTTGGTTATTATTATTATTATTATTCATTGCAATTGAAGGAGACGGAGGAACGTGCTGCAGGGTAAGAGTGCTGGACAGAGTGTCCAGAGCCCTGGATCCTGCTCCTGGCCTAGCACTGTGTGATCTCACATAAACCCTTTATTTTCCCAGGCTTTAGTTTCCTTATCTGATTCAGATGGGCCACTAAGTCCCAGTGTTCCTACCTCCTTGGGTTATGATGGAGATAGATGACAATGGATCTATGCTACTCGAGGTGTGATATCACTCTGCCAATGGCTTGTTACCAGTCTGAAGTGTGAGAGTTGCAGAAAGTTAGAGTAAGCATTTGGAAACTTGTCACAGTTTGATACGGCAGTGACATCCAGCTGTGTGACCAGGGGACTAGCTTTATTCAGTAGGTTTAGAGCAGTTTGGGTGTTGTCAGTCCCACATGATGAGTTACACCTGGCAGAAGCTGCACACAAGTAGTCACCATGGATGAGAACTGTCACAGGCTATAATTATTCTACAATGCTGTAGTATGCTGGGACTTACTCCATTTAACTACTTGTGTTCTTTTATCTGATAACTAAGCTTTCCCATCTCCCATCCCTTGCTCTTCTCTTCTCAACCTTTGTCGTAGACCATTTCACTCTCCATTGCTGTGCAGTAAAATCTTTTAGTGTCCCCTAACGAGTGAGGACATATAGTACCTGTCTTTTAATACCTGACTTTAAAAAATAAATAAAATAAATGAAACCAACAAAACAAGAAAAACTGGTCCTTCTTCACAAATATTTTGGGAAACACTGATATAGATTCTTTCTCTGAAAAGTCCTAAAAGAGTAGGATAGTTTGTAACTGAATGAGGTATGAAGTAGCTGATTAAAAAAAAAAGTGACAGAAAGGAATGATAATCCTGCCTCCTGCACTATTTACTCGCTCTGTGACCTTGAGTCAATCAGTCTGTCTGGGCCCCAGATGTCTACATAATCTCTACATGAGGCTTTCTCTTTTTACCAAGGTGCTTATAAGAGATCCAGGATGGCGGCTCAGGGTTATAATGTGGCATTCTAAAAGACTGGTCCACATGAGAAGGTTCCAGGTTTGTATCCAAGACCTTCCTGAGTATGTCAGGCAAGTGTATGTCCATAAATCAAGTCTGGCTGAAGTTGGCATCAGATCACAGCTTAGGAACTCTGTTGGTGGTGCTGTCTTGCTGTCTCTCTTCTTCTTTTTCTCTCGCTCATGGAAGAAATGAATAAATTAAATCAAAACAAAACAAAAAGATCAAGGAGAAGACTAGAATTCCTGTTAACAGAAGAGACCAAAATTGGCTGATGAATATGGGATGGAATTGGGAGATGTGGTTGGTTGCAAACATGGCCACAGTCCTTCATTTCTTGCTGTGTCTATGCCCTTTGCAATGTGATTTTACAGCTTCTTCTATCAACAGATAGAATCTACTATCTTTTTCCTTTAATAAGGGATAGCTTTGCACCAGTACAGCAGAAGTTACGGTATGCCAATTCTGAGCCATGTCCCAAGAGGCTTTCACTTGTTCTCTTGGATTTCTGCATAGATTCCACATGAACAAGAAATGAGCTTTTCCACCAGAAGCCATCCAACATCAGTCAGACACCCAGCATCCTGGCAGCTAACAGCAGAATCATGAGTGAGTCTAGGTGACACCCGAAGGATCACCCAGCTTAGTTTAGTCCAAAGGGCTGACCCATAGAATTAAATGCTAAAAATATGTTTACACCATTAAGATTTAGGATTTTTTTTTATGCAGCAGAAGCTAATTGATTCAGGAAGAACATATGATGCTGGCTATTAAAGGATGCATATGTCGGGCCCGAGGAAAACTGATGGCAGAGCCAGTTTGATGGACTCATCCTTCTGGCCTTTCTGCACTCCACCCTCCCATTACAGCCCCAAAGTTGCTTTTGGTTCCCGATCCCACTCAGTGAGGCATGCTTTTCAGAATGTGCATCTCACCATCACAGACCAATGACTCTTGCACATTCTAGATAATGGACCTTTTCAAGAACCTGATGAAGGTAGAAGCTCCATACTTCAGGAAAAAATGTACATCTCTACATTTATGTATATTTTTACACAATTTTTAAGACTCTGGGATCTTCTTATGAACTCTTCTGCACAGGTTAAAAGTTTTAATTATAAACTTAGTCTCTTTCTTCAAATCATGTTCCAGTGTGGTCATTTCCCAGTCCTCTATCTTAGCTTGTAAAGGTCTTGCTATCCTTGTCAATCAATTCACACAAGAGAATATTAGAAAAATAATCCGTTAAGAATGTATAGCCTCTTGAGGTCAGATAGTGGCTTGGAGGTAAAATGCAATGCTCTGCAAGGCGATACCACACAGAAACCTTCCTGGCTCGAGTCCAGAGACCTTCCTGAGTATGCCAGGCACATGCATGCTCATGATCCAGAACTGACTAAAGGCTGGGGGTGAATCATGGTGTTGGGGCCCTGTTGAGAGTGTTGTCTTTCTCTTTCTGTCTCTCTCTTTCTGAATTTCTCTCACTCATCGAATAAATAAATAAACCTGAAAAAAATGTAGAGCCTTTGGAAATGACCTCCAAAACACTCTCATACATGGACTCTCAGTTATTCCTTTTAATAGACTATAAAGCATGTGGACAGGATCTATCATCCTTATTTTTCTGATGAGGAGACTGAGCCTCAGTCCGAGGCTGTCATCCCAAGTCACTCAGACATAATGGGCAGCACTGGGCTTCCTAGTGCTAGCCCATGTTGCTTCCCTTCAGAGACTTGGCATGTCAATGGTAGCAAGCCTCGATGGGAAATGCTTATCCTGTGGGAGATACTTCAGGAAAGTCTATGTGACTGGGTAGAGTGCAAAAAGAGTGGCAAGTGTTGAGATCTAGAGGCTGAAATATCTAATAAGTCTCGAATCTTTCCTTTGGAAGCCTATACTCCCAAGGCATGAACATGGAAGACTAATATTTTCAGTTGAACTTCACTTAAGAAAATTCCATAATTAACTGCATCGGTCTCTCTCTATATATATCCCCCTCTTCTCCCTTTTCCCAAAAAGGAAGGGATCTCGAGTTTTTCACACAGTCCAAACTTAGAATGATTTACACTTCTCTTAAACATGCCAGTCTATACCTTTCACAGCAAAACACAACTTGTTGCATTTTATTTTTAAAACAACCAAGAGAGGACAGATCTAACTTGGAGCTGATGTTCTCTGAACCAGTGCAAGAATAGTGGTTGAGTGCCTACTAAGTGTAATGTCTTGTCCCAGGGCCAGAGATTGGTGAGCATGAGAGACGATTTAAAGTTTAATTAAATGTCTTAAATTGTCAAGAAATATTAGGGGAGATAAGAGCCATCACACTTGTTTTGTAGGCTCTAGTTCAACTCTCAGGGATGAACTCAATTTTCTTTTCTTTGCTGCCCTTTCCCACTCCAGAAGGAAACATTTTCTCATTTATATCTGCTCTCCACTGCCGCAGGAATAGCACTGGAAGATGCTTTAATGCGAACCCACAGTATGCTGTAATTTAGCTACTAGTTTTTATTTTCTTCTCCCTCCTCCTCTTTCTCCCTTCCCTTTCCCTCTGTCTCCTTCTCCTGTTCCTCCTTTTCCTCTTTCTTCATCTTTGTCTTTTCCATTCAGCTGTGACTTTCTTCAGTTCAGGCACATGTCTTATTTTTTTCCTGTGTACCATTTTCCCACCCCGGCTGCTCAACAGCCACACGATACTAGGCCAGTAAATACATATTTAAATTGAACTGACTAACCACAAAATAACAGAAAATGTCAAGTGCCCAGAAAGAGGTGCAGATAATGATCTTCAGAGGTGTGTGTGAGGGGAACTTTGTCCTATCACATGACATTGTTCTTTTTTTTTTTTTTTTAAGAGGATTTTCCTATAGGGTGTGTGTGCTCTCCAGAAAGACAGACAGAAAGCGAGAAATCACCCCAGGGGGATGGCCACACTGCCATCCCTTCTCCTCCATTCTCCTCTCGGTTCTTGGGTGCATACGCACATGTGCCTGGTTTGAGTTTAAGCCACCGGGTCCGGGACTTGAACCACAGTTGACTACATGGGAGTCCAGCAACATAGCCATTATGCCAACTTCTGGTTCCATCACAAGACATTGCTATTAAGGACACAGACTACTACTCCATTATAGGAGGGGAAACAAAAACAAAACTAATCTTAGGCTGCAAGTATAGTACTTAAAATGTAGCAGCCATCTAAAGCACTGAGCTATTATTTTTGCCATTGTTATAACAATACTACACCTTCTAGCAGGAGCATTTTTATGGAAAGGGACCGTTACAGACCACTCCTCCCCATTTATGTAGTCCAGAGAGCTGCCCTGAACATTCCCTCACTTAAATAGAGAAATTCCTTTTCTTTATCCAAAGAAAATGTCCTGAAGAATAACATGGCCTGAAATTGTGTTTGACTGGCCTGAGAACCATGGGATTCAAGAAGCATATTTCTTGAACATTTCTGGATTTCAAGGTAACAGATTATATATCTGCATGGTTACCATGACTTCACTGGCTTATTAGGTTTTCTGTGAGAGCATTTTCAACCTCAGACCCCTTGTTGTATTTTAAAATTGTTCTATTATTTACTCAGGAGCTGGAGAAGAGGGCATTGGGTGTTGAGAGTCCCAGTGAATGAAAATGAACAGATGGGGGACACTGCTCCGAGGCCAACACCACATAGTTCATTTGGTGCACACTAATTCTGATCTTACAGGTCACTAATTTCTTATGAGCTACCCAATCAATACAGAGGGCTGTTTCAAGTCAGGGCCAAAGCTGAAGTTCATCTGTTGCAGAAATGGATGAAAGGTGTCTTAGTTAAGAATCTTCTGATTGAAAGTAACATAAACAAACTTGAGCCAGCTTATCAGAAGAAAGAATTTGCTGGAAGGTTAGTGGGGCCTCTCATGGAATCCTAGGACAGAATAATCGTGTCTGTAGAAAAGGCATGAAGAAGACATCTTTGGTGCTGCTGAGTATTGTTTTTGTTGGCTGTCTGATGGTCATTACTCTTCCTAATACCACTCCAATTTCCTCTTGGAAAAGTAAACATTACCCTTATGAGTACAGCCTGGTGGAATAATAAACAAGAGGCATAGATACTCTAGTTGAGAAATTCACATCACCCCAAATATCCCAATGTGATATTTGTTTCTTGGAAATTGAACCTTGATCAAAACTTTAAAGAAACTCAAAATGGTTGGGCTCTTGCTCTTCCAGCTATAGTGCCTGAGTCAGCTTGTTCTTGCCATAGACTATCCCTGAAGTTACCTTTTCATAAAGCCTCAGGGTCATCTCATTTCTGTACTTTTTAAGCTTTCTAGCTATATAAACAATTCTCTGGGGTACACATACTCTAAAAAATATGCATTCCAATAAATAACCAAAATAAGTCATTTTTTTTCTGGTAATAACAACAACAAAAATCCTCTGTTCAATACATATGTCATCCCTCTAGAACTTGGCAC
The DNA here is from genome assembly GCA_026018925.1 of Tupaia tana. Lineage (NCBI taxonomy): Eukaryota > Metazoa > Chordata > Mammalia > Scandentia > Tupaiidae > Tupaia > Tupaia tana. The sequence goes on from JAKSZU010000018.1 coordinate 37,996,997, forward strand.
ATTTTGGGTCAGGTGTCTACTTGATCTAATCAGTACTGAAGGGCCAGAATGTACCTGCCAAAGCCTAATCCCTGTGAGGAAAATGCAGTTCTCAGAGAAGAGTACAGGACTAATGGACCAGATGAACACTTTCTCAAGAACTATAAATGGGAGATCTTTGCTGACCAAGGAGCATGGCATATTGTGTTGGGACAAACCTATTACTGGGAACCATGTGTGAGCAAAAGACACCGTAAGTTCAATATTGATTAGATCTAAAGAAGGGTGGTTGATCACAAAACCCACTTTTTGAGTACTAGCACAAACTTGTGTTAAAGCAATTTAGAGGCTGTGATTTATGCTATATATTTTTTTTTCTTTTTTTTTGGAGAGGTTTTTGCTATAGGGCGCGTGCGCTCGCCAGACAGATAGAGAGAGACAGAGAGATAGAAAGCGAGAAATCACCCCCTGGGGGGATGGCCACGCCGCAATCCCTTCTCCTCCATTCTCCTCTTGGGATCTTGGGCACACACGCACACGCGCCCGGTGTGAGTTTAAGCCGCCGGGTCCGGGACTCGAACCGCGGTTGACTACGTGGGAGTCCAGCGACATAGCCATTACGCTAACTGCTGGTCCCTATGCTATATTTTTAATGGTAATGCTACACCTTCAACCTATTCAAATAGTAAGTCTAGCTTTTGAGAGTTCAGTGTATAAACACTTCTGCTATAGAAGACATGATTTTCCAGTAGCATTCCTCAGAACCTTTTCTATTTTTTATGAAAGCTATGTTTCTTTCTCACTCTCATCTGCCAGCCAAACCCTATTATAGTAGATATTTGTTACAATGCTTCACTTCACTTAGGCAAAAATAACCACCAGTAATTTTCTTCCAGTGGTGTTGATTTTTCTAGCCATTGTTTGGGTCCATTAAGGGGAGTCTTACATAGTCAAACTCTAACTATGTTTGCTTTCTTTAGTATGTTTTACCCCAATATTTTTTCTTATTCTCTACCAAAGCTTTTCTTCATGTTTGAATTGAACATTAAAAAAAATTTTTTTTAGTGGTTTTTGCCTTAGGGTGCTTGCTAGAGAGAGACAGACAGAGACAGAGATAGAAACAGTGGGGCAAAGTTAGAAATCACTCCCCCCCCCCCCCAGGGGAGATGGCCATGCCACAATTTCTTATCCTCCATTCTCCTCTTGGGATCTTGGGCACGCACATATGCTCCCAGTATGATTTTCAAGCCACCAGGTCCAGGACTTGAATTGAGGTCAGAGAGAGTCCAGAGATGTTACCGCTATGCCATCTGCTGGCCCTGAATCGAACATTTTTAATCGAACATTTTAAATTTCCAATACCTTTGTCTTCCAAGGTCATACATGTAGTTAATCATACTAGGACCCCCCATTTACTTTGAAGGGAAAGTTTTGGGCATCTTTTCTTGACTTGGTTGGGTATCGAAATTTTCAATTTTTTCTATTTTTCTAGCTAGACACACACAATGTACAAAGATATAATGCAGAGATCAGTTTTGATTCTTCTTACTTTCTCCAAAGGATGTTGAGTGAATTTAAGCTCACATTACGGGTCAATGCCTGCAGGTTGTAATTCAGTAGGAATCTTAATTTCTTATATTTCTACTATTCTTGATCATAGAGCAGCATTCCATTTGTTTTTGTGCATGAGCTGCAAGGTTACATGTATAAAATTCTTAGAAATCAACATTTTTAGTGATAAAAGTCACCATATTTTAAAAATAAATGAAGTCACCAACGCTATTTTGTGCCTACTCCTTCCTATACCATGTGAGCAGATGAAGACGATGTAGTCCCTACAGTCAAAGGCAACCATTTGTGGAGTTATGGTCAGGCCCATACTTTAATTCTTCTGTCAGCACCATGGCAAGATACTACAATGATCCCCGTTTTTCTGATAAAGGAACCGAGGGTCAGTCAAGTCCATATGACCTAGTGATTCCTAGAATTAGAACTCAAACTCAGGGCTCTCCTAAGGAAAAGTTCATGCTTCTGAGTAAACACAAGACAATTTGAACAAAGCAATGTATTATAGGGTAACTAGGTTGGGTCAGACCCTTAGTGGAGAGTGGGGAAGAGAAAGGAAAGACCAGGATGATCTAGAGGAAAATGAAAAGGCTTTCTAGAGAAAGTAGAAATCTCTGGATCTTAGATGTGTGTGTTTTTAAAAAGAACTAATTTAACTGACAACATTTACATATGAGATTCACCAAAAAATACAGATTTATTTCTTTGTCTAAATCCATTTGGGATGTTGTAACAAAATACTTTCTAAACAATAGAACTCCCATTGTCACAATTATGGAGGCTGGGAAGTCCAAGATCAAACACTGGTAGTGTCTAGTGATGGCTCACTTCCTCACATAAGGAGCCTTCTAGCTGTGTCCTCACATTGTGGAAGCGACAGAGCAGCTAGCTCTCTGGGGCCTTTTAAAATAAAGGCACTCATCTCATTCATGAGGGTTCTACCCTCATACCCTTGTCACCTCCCAAAAGGCACTACTTCCTAACACCATCGCTTTCGAGGTTGGGTCAACCTGAATTTTGGGAGGAAAGAAATACTCAGACCATAGCAGTCTTTCTTTCTTTTTTTCTTTAAATTACATCAGGAAACCCAGGCAACCCCTTCTGCATGGTGACAATCGTATGCATGGGGCAATTCCTTTCTTTAAATGGGGTATGTACTTTTCAGTTTGCCACTCAGTTTCCACCCCTCTGAAGCTGTTATGTAAACTGGAAATTCCTGCCTGGCCCTGTAGGCTTCTGAGTTTGGAAACCTAATATGTATTGAAACAGAGTGTCTGGAGGTGCTATGGTTTGATTTATGTGTCTCCCTAAAATTCATATGTTAACACTTAAAGCACAAAGTGATTGAGGTGTTAAGGTATGAACACACCAAGATACTAAGAGGTGGGGCCTTTGAGCGGTGATTAAACCATAAGGGCTTTGCCCTTGTGAATGAGATTAATGCTCTTAACAAGAGGCTTCGGAGAGTTGTCTGGCCTTTCCAGTCTTCTGCCATGTGTCACTTCTGCCCTTCCACAATGTGACAATGCAGCCAACAGGTGCCAACATGGAAGAAGAGAGCATCCTTCATCAGACATTGAATCTGATGGCACCTTAGTCATAGGCTTTCCAGATTCTAGAACTGGAAGAAAATAAGCACTGTTCTTTATAAAATATAAAATACCAAGTCTCAAGTATTTTGTTATAGCAGCATACGTGGACTAGTACAGTAGGTGACTGGGCTCAGATGACAAGGGAAGAGGTCAGAACTTTTACCTTAGACCAGAATTAAATCGGGATGTCTTGGTGGCCACTCTCAAGGTCAGGCGGATAGGCCAGTTTTTTTGTTTTTTTTTTTTTGAGAGGTTTTCGCTATAGGGCGCGTGCGCTCGCCAGACAGACAGAGACATAGAGACAGAAAGCGAGAAATCACCCCCCAGAGGGGATGGTCACGCCACAATCCCTTCTCCTCCATTCTCTTCTCGGGATCTTGGGCACGCACGCACACACACATGCCCGGCGTGAGTTCTAAGCCACCGGGTCCGGGACGTGAACTGCGGTCGACTACGTGGGAGTCCAGCAACACAGCCATTACTTACGCTAACTGCTGGTTCCCAAGGATAGGCCAGTTTTAAGTTTTGGTAGATAAAGATGAATAATCTTAATCAAGATATTTAAGTCACATACTACCAAGAACTTCTTTATGATAAAAATGGTATAAGCTACTGCAGAATTATTGTCTTTGGGGTACATTTTCATACCAAGTCTGCCAGCTGATGTGCTCCCACCTCAAGCCCTCCAATAATTGTCATAATTAAGATGATAATGATAATAACATCAATGATCATTTACTGAGTACTTATGCTAGGTTTTACTAAAGACTCCACATTGGTTAGCTCATTTAATCCCCTCAACAGCAGGTATTGTCATCTCCATCATACTTCCTAATGGCCCTACCTCTCAATACCATTACCTTGGGATATTAAATGAAGAAACTGAGGCTCAGAGACATTAAGCAACTAGCAAGAGACACTGAAAAGTGACAGAGGTGATCCCAGACCTAGCTTCCTGAATGTAAATTTCAAGTCCTCAACAATGATAGCAATGCTACTCAAGTTCCTTGCATGAATGACCTAGAGTAGTCAAACTTAAAAGCATAGTGAGAAAGAGTGTTAGAGAGAGAAAGCACCCGGTCTCACCACAATCATTTTTCATCCAATTGTCCATCCCATTAGGATTCTGGTCATGCTTGCCAGGTTTTTCAAGTCAGCTATGTGGGTAGCTTCAAGTAGCTTCCTCTGTGCAGTGTCTAATGGTTGTGCTGTGAGGCTGGCTCCCATCTCCTTATTTTATAGGAGATAAGGAGGCTGAGGCTCAGATAGAGCGACCAGCTTGAACCAAGGCATACAATAACCTGGGTATTGTGCCTCTCTATCAATGTGCTTTCCTGTGCTGAAGGTCTCTCATTTCTGCAGGCCTATCCCCCTTTTCAGGCAGACACACCTTTTCTTACTCCAGCAAGATGAGCTGAGCCTAAGTTTTCCTCTGGGGATGGCATTTACAGAGAAATAGAAGAATGTCCACGACTGGATCACTTTAACAGAGTTTATGGAAGCATGTGGCTTGTCTTGCACTTGGGGCAGAAAGTTGTCACGTTCGGGGTAAGCAGCCACAACATTTGAATTTGGGCTGTTGAACACTGAACAGACTCCATCTCCATCTGAAAATCAGAACCTTCACCCATCTTGTCTTTGCTCACACTCCCACGTAAGACCTGGGCATCTCAGTCTTCTTGCATTCAGCAGTTCCTGACTCAAACCTTCAAAAAACTAATAAAAATATTTAGAATCCCCGTTCTCTGACTTTGTGTTTGTGTTTTCCTTCTCCCTTTCTCTCACTTTTTTTTTTCTTTTTTTTTCCTGGCTGCCTTCAAAACAGAGAGGAGAAGCCTCTATTTGGCTCTGACAACAAGATCTCCCGATGTATTTTTCGCCTTGTGTTTTACTTGTGTCATTGATCAATAGACTCAAATGCCAGGCCTCCATCACAGCTGCAGGCTTTGATTGCCCAAACTGTCTTGGCCCAGCAGAGCTTGTCTGCTCAAGTTCTGATGCTGAGAAATGTCACAGTAGGGAGGGGCTGTGAGCCTCTGTCAGCGTGCAAAGGAGGAGGAGGGGGTGACAGCTCATTCAGGCACTCTCCAGGCACCCCATAGGCCCTGAGGGTTATTACAGGCTGAAACCCATTCCTGTCTGGGGCTCTTTGCAGACACAAGGAGTCTGTCAGTCACAGTGCAGACGTTGAGTGAGTGGGGCATCCCCAGAGTCCATGACAACCAAGCCTTATTAATCTGTTTGCAATGAAATCCTCAAGGAAAAAGGAATATCCACAAGGAGTCCTCTGAATCTAGGGCTCAGCTGGGTCTCTCACCAGCAGTATACCCTTTGGCTCACGACTCAACTTACCTGGCCCTCAGTTTTCAACAGTTCTAAAGCAGCTCTCTATCCCTACTAGCAAACAAATAAAGTAGATGTGAAAGTGTTTTAGAAAGTGCAGTGTGCTCTTTGAGTGAGAAGCCTGCCATTCTTGTCTTTGTTGAAAACTAGTTACACAAGTGCGTTTTCAAATCTCTGTCCCCTTAATTGTCTTCTCTCTGCAAAAATGGATCGAGAGCAGTGCTGTTTGCAGAACAATTCTCACTTTCTAAGGTACTGCGAAAGTTAAAATTATAGGTAGATGTGGAAGAAAGGAGAACTAGGCTGTTGCTAAATTATTCATAATGTTACTGTTCAACAGTTACCTTTCAGTCATCCTCACCTCCATCTGCCTTAGGTCCTGTAGTCTCCTCCCCATAAAAGCCCCTTGCTCCTCACAGGAAGATCTAGGACTTGGAGAGAAAGCAGGAAATGGATGGTATAGGTAGCCTGCCTCCTTCCCTGCTTGGGATATAAGTGTGTAGTCCCCTTTATCAATTTCCTCTGCCAGAAGGTAACTCTCAGCCAGCGGGACTGAGATTTCTGCTTAAAATTCATTAACAGAAAACAATACAGCCAAGAATGCTGATGCCTTTTGTGTTGTCATGGACAGAGACTTGAGATTGGGTCCATGTCTGTTCAGGGGTAGAGTAGGGAGTGAGTGTGTCCAAAATCTTCCTGTTGCAAGCCCACCAACTTTCTAACCACCAAGGCCAATGGTAGGGTCCCCTAGGCTTGGTCATCAGAAACAGACCAATAATAAAAACGCATCCATCTGATGGATGGGGTTTCCTCTGAATCAGACAGTGCTCATTCCGTTGGAGACGGCTGTGACTTAGCTCTGGCGGCTTGTTGGTGTAGGAATGCAGAGTCAGGGCTGTTAGATCCCCCGATGTTTCAAGAGAAGGCTAGAATATGAATTATGAAGTGAAAGTATCCACACTTTCAAAAACAAAAAGCAATTGCATGGGCACCAGTTTGCAGCTTTTGTTCTAAGGTTATCTTGGGGAAGGGGGAGGAGAAGAATCTGGAAGGACAGGTATGCTGTGCCATTAATGTCCTTTTCTTACCTTTAAGCTGACCAGATCTCTGGACCAGGCAGGTCACCTTCAACATAGACACTCCAACTCTTCTCTCCCAGGCTGTCTATCTGATATCAGCAGAAACTATTCACTCCCCTTCGCACAGCAGAACCATTGTTAGAATGTCTGTGTTCCCAGTAGTTGTGTTGTCCCTTACACTAGCATTAGATGCACACATAGCCTCCACCATGAATATTAGATGCAAAACAAAGCTAGAATTATAATTCAGGGTGGTGGTCATAGGAAGGAGGTGTTGTCTTAGTTCATCATTGTGATGCTAAACAGAAATACCTCAGGCTGAGTGATTTAATAGGAATAAAGGTTTACTTAGCTCATGATGCCAGTGACTAGAAAGTTCAAAGGCATGGGGCCAGTATCCAGCCAGCTTCTACTGTGTCACAACATGGGGGAGAGAAGCAGAGAGGCCAGCAGGTGCATGCGAAGAGAGAGTGACCTGCAAGCAACCATATTACTTTTATAACAACTTTCTTTTGCAGAAACTAACCTATTATAAGAGCAAGAACTCCCTTCTTCCGTCTTGATGTCTTTAAACTATGTATGAAGGTGGTGTCGCCATGATCCAAATACCAACCGAGGCACTCCTCCACCAAGGCTAAAAGTGCCACTATTTCTCATGACGTTACACTGGGGATCAAGCTTCCAGCACATGGACCTTTGGGAGACAAACCATTATCCAAACCACAGCAGGGATATTGTCCTGATCTTCAGCCACTTACTGACCATTTATACCTAGTCCAGTGGAGCTGCTTCCAATGAGCTTTTTCCCTATGTTGAGAAAAATATCCATACTTTGCATAGGAAAAAAAGCATATAAAGTGATTTCAGTCATTGCTTTCAAAGTGAATGAGCCTGAAATGAGGGGTGTATTTGTGGTGGTCCCTGAGCTACTCGCATCTGTGAATACCTCTTGCCACCGTGAGAGGAGTTCCATCTTTCAACTCCTGTTCATGGGCTGTGAGGTACTGATCTTCATCTTGTACAGATTCCCACATGACACTGAACATGGGACTTTTGGTGATCCAAGCAATGTTGAAGAGGAGCCCTGGTCTTGCTTGATGTCCACATTATTCTCTAGAGCCCAACATCCGGTGAAAGAACCAAACCCAGATAAGCTAAGTTTAGACATTTTTGGATTGTTTTTGTAGTTGCTAGAGCGTATATGTGCATGGCAGGGAGAGAGAGGGAGAAAGCACCTCCCAATGGGGCATGGTCATTCTGCAATCCTTTGTTCACCAGTTTTTCATCTTGTCAGGATTTGGAGTGCACACACACACACACACACACACACGCACATACAAGCACTGTGAGTTTTTCAAGCTTCCAAGGCTGGGTTTGAATTGTGTTGGCTATGTGGAATCTGGTTCCCTATGTATTGTACAAGGCATAACCACTGTGTATGGGGCTGGCCTCATTTCTTAATCATTTAGAATGGATGTACAGATACATGACAACAGCCCTCACATCACTTGTGGTTGCAGACACATGTTTGAGTCAGACAGGAAAGGGCAGAGGCTCAGCTAGAACCCTGGAAACCGAGAGGTGGTTAACGATGCCATGAGGGTGGTGGTGAAGATTGTAGAGTTGTTGTGTTGCCGTTCCTTATGACATTTCGGTTGGTTTCACCAAATTTGGAGGTTTAAACATTGTTGATGTCAATGGGAGATTAAAACACAAAGATTGCTGGGAGACAGAAGAGCAGTGGCAAAAACAATGCTCTGCAAGGCTAACCCACATGGGAAGGCTCTGGTTTCACGTCAGACAGAAGACCTCCTTCAGTATGTGTGTGTGTCCATGATCCAGGGCGTGGCTGTATGCATGTGCCCATGATCTAGGGCTGGCTGGAACTGGGGATGGATTGCAGCATCAACCCTGCAGGGTGTGCTCTCTCGCTCTCTCTTTCTCATAGAAGAAATGAAAAACAAAGATCGGGTAACGCTCTCTCTCTTTATCTGTCTCTCTTGGGAAATAAACTAGTACAGAAGGAGCTAAAGACTCACTCTTGTGTTCTCTCCTCCTTCTTCCTTCTCTCTCCAGAGGCACTTTTCATTGAAGTTGTTCTGTATTTTTCCCTTGTATATTTTTATACTTTACTTATTAATGCTCACTTACATTATTGTTTTGCGTATGCTTGGACTTAGATAATGGTGTCGAGCAGGACATACCTCTTTGTAGCTGGCTTTATTGTCTCTTTTTGTTGTTGTTCTACTGTATAGAAATCTTACCCAATTCTTTGAGTCTAGTTGGAGTCTCCAGTCTTTCCTCAAGGTCCCCGGATGCTCCAGCTCTTGCTATCTGGCCAACTTTCTTTCCGTCATCCGAGCCCATTCGTCATTGACTGCACTACCCTGTTCACTTCCTGGCTGGTCTGAGATTCTGGTTCCCCCAGTTGGAACAGAGCTTCTCTGAGAGTAACTGCTGAGTCTCCTTTATCTTTGTAATTCCTCTTCCTCACCACATCCTCAGTATGATATTCAGATGGGGGTCAAGTTACTATGAGATATTACTATACAGTGTTCTATGGGTGGGGGACATAGGAGCCTCACTGAGGCTTGGTGATTAGCACTGGAAAGTTATAGGTCTTGGGATGGCTGAAAGGAAAATGAGAGATAATCAGCTGCAACAACAAGCATCCATCCTCCAGGTAAAGGACTGCTGTCTACCTGGGGCATTTCATTGCCTAATTTTCAGCTTAATCACGTTTAGGGGGGATTTTAGGACCAGGATAAGCCAGAGTTTGGTTGAAACTTTTGTTCTGTTTTTTGGCAGATATTTGCAAGATTTGTGCTTCTCAAACATACTCTATTCTATAATCACTTAAGGAGTTTTCTGGTGCCACTCCAAGAGTCTAAATTGGCAGGTAGAGGCTGTTCCTGCTTTTGTTCCACTGTGCCATCCATCTTCTCTGCATCTAACAGCAATGTCTTGGAAGGCAAATTAGTGACCCCAATGTTTCTCAAATCTTCTTCATCCTCAGACTCACCTGGGATGTCTGATTACAAATGCAGAGAACCGAGGGCAAGCAGGTGGCATAGTAGTTAAGGCGCTAAACACCCTTGTGGTCACCTGTGGTTTGAGTCCAGGACCCAGTGACTTGAAACTCACGCTGGGTGTCTGTGTGTGAATGTGTGCCTAAAATCCCAAGAAGAGAATGGAGGAGAAAGGATTTTGGTGTGATTATCCTCTCGGGGGAGTGATTTCACACTTTCTGTCTCTCTGTCTCTCTGGCAAGAGTACACTCTCTATGGCAAAAATCTCTCAAAGAAAAGAAAATGCAGAGGCTTAAAGCTCCACCCAGCTCTGCTGAATACGAATCTTCAAAAGAGGTCTTAGACATTATTTTGAAAACAAATATCAGGAGATTCTAATCAGCAAAGTCTGGGAAATACCGATCAAATAAAAGTAACCTTTTCTCTCAATATTTTATTATGAAAATTTTCAAACATACAGAAAAATTCAAAGAATTTTAAGTAAACATAAGTATACTCACAACTGCCATTGACATTTGACTATACTTGTTTTATTGCGTATCTATTCACCTATCCAATTCCACTCTCCATCCATCAAGCCATCTTTGTTTGGGGAGCATTTTAATGTAAATTGCAAACATTGTATACCTTCCCCTAAACAGTGCAAGCATGCATGTTAATAACTAGAGTTCAATCTTTGTTTACAGTTTTATGTGTTTGAGGTTAAATGTACATAGAGTAAAATGTGTAAATATTAACTGTGTTCTATTGGACTAGTTTTGACAAATGCATGCACTGTCATATCCCAAACCCCTCAAGATATAAAGTATTTTATCACTCCAGAAAGTTCTCTCACACACCAGATGATCTCTGAATCCCACCCTTTAGAGATAATTAATAGTCTGTTTTTTTTTTTCCATCGAAGTTTAGTTTTGCCTTAATAAAAAGCAGCAAAATGAAAAACTGTTTCTGACAATATCCAGATCCCCAGTATTTTATATCCCTAGTATTTTACATGACTAAAACGGAGGTACCACAGTTGGGTTTTGTGGAGGTTCAGAGTCCTGGATCCTATGTGCTCATGTTGTGGCCCCACGCAGCCTTGAGAGGTCTCTCCAGCTCACTCACACTCCAAGAAACACCTTTGCAAACTGCTGCCCCAGGGCCCCACTGTGACAATAGTTGATTTCCTTTCTTTGGTCCTTAGAGGGTTGTTGTATTCTGGGAAAACCTTGCTTCCTTTGAGTGGAAAAAAATTCTAGATTCCTAGCTACAGCTTTCTACAGTAATTCTACGGGAGGGGGGGAGGGGAAGCTTTAGTTATTGTCTTGTTTGTTTGTCTGTTTGGGGGGAGGGCTTTTCTCTTTCAAATTCGAATACATGGGCAACACAGTTTTATTTCACAATTCTCAATAAAGCTACCTACACTCTGATCATAGCAGCAACCTCTGGCTGCTTCCTCCAAATCGCCTGTAATATAAGCCTATAATATTCACTGTGCAGGGGGAGCAGGCTTTATGGGCTGGGGGCTGCAGCAGTCTCATTTCGCCACTTGGTTGCCACTGGCTAATAACGTGGAACAAGCTCACTGTCAAAATGTCAGCGAGAGAGCGAGAGAACAGCCCCACCCCATTCCCACTGTAGCTGGAACTTTGGATGAGAGCTGCCGGTGGTCTCTAGGCATTCTGGATATCAGTTATCTTCTAGGCTTTTCTGGCTGAGCTGCTCAGCTCTCCTTTCAACCTCTCAGACATCCTGGACCAACAGTTGCTGGCTCACAAAATCCAGAGAAGTGTTTCTGACCCCCAGCCCTGATTTCTCTTGGCCTGTTTTCCACTTCTGAAGTTGCTCCTGCAAACCAAACAGCTAAGGTACTAGTGAAAATCTGGGAGCTGGAGTCAGCAGAAACTTCAAGTCCCACCCATTCCAGGCCCAAGTTAGGGTGGCCACATAATTTAGGGTCCAGACCAGAAGAACAATTTTGAGAATGTAAAGGGACATTAGAATTATTATGCTGATACCACGTGCAAAACTAAGATCAAGTGTCACTCTCCCTGAGAGCTCAAGGATGTGGCCAGGTCTGTCCTGACCCTGACCAGGCCTCCTGATCCTGTTTCCATCTTGATGGATCCTTCTTCTACTTAATTGACTAGGCTGAGTCCCGTCCCTAACTCCGGCTGTTAATACAAAGAAATTTGTCTGCAAGAGACAGGCTGCCATAGCTGTAGTTGAATGTTCAGTATTTTTTTTTTCGAGAGGATTTTTCGCTATAGGGCGCGTGCGCTCGCCAGACAGATAGAGAGAGACAGAGAGACAGAAAGCGAGAAATCACCCCCCGGGGGGATGGCCACGCTGCAATCCCTTCTCCTCCATTCTCCTCTTGGGATCTTGGGCATGCACGCACACGCGCCCGGCATGAGTTTTAAGCCACCGGTATGGAACGCGAACTGCGGTCGACTATGTGGGAGTCCAGCGACATAGCCATTATGCTAACTGCTGGTCCAAATGTTCAGGATTTTTAGTTTTTACTTTATTAATTTTTTCTTTTGAAAAATTTGCCAGAGGGTTTGTGCACTCACCAGAGAGAGATAGACAGAGAGAGAAAAAATGAGAAAACACTCTCTGGGGTCAGAGTGGGGAAGGCCACACCTCAATCGCTTCTCTTCCATTTGTATCTCTGGATTTGGGGCATGCATGCATACTGCCTGGCATGTTTTTGCATGCTGCTAGGGCTGGGACTTGGGTCTTGAACTGAGCAGCTGGCCATATGGGATCTGACCACCTTAACCACTATGCCACTGGCTGGCCCCAAAGTTCAGGCTCTGATGTAAAAGGAATCTCATCCTAGTCTGAACTTTTATTAGCCATGGAACTCTAGGAAGGTCACTTAACCTTGCAGATCCTCAGTGCCCTCACTCTGTTGATATCATGCCACAAAATTGGGGGAGAAATAATGAGACATTGTATGACAGGGCCTGGCAATTAATGAGATCTCATAAATGTTCATGACTACATTGAGTGCCTCTGTGTTTCTCCCTGTCTTTCTGCCTCTGTCTGTCTGTCTCTGGCCTTTTAAAATTGTGTGTTCCAGATATTAATATATAAAGGAAGTTTTGGGTGGATGTTTGCTGAATTATTACATAAGAGATTGGCTGCATGGTGATCTCATTTTCACATTTTCTCTAGTTCTCGGTCCCATGCCAGATCACTGTCATTCATTTCAGATAGCCAGTTATTGTTTCCAGAACAGCAGCAGGGACTTTCCTGACCCGAAACGGGATGGTTTTCATCAGTCACAGCAGAAGTCATAACCACCGTAAGCACATTGGCTGTCCATTTCTGGACAGTGATGATTCTAGTAAATGAGGACAGTCTTGTGCTATAAAGAGTGGTCTTTTGTCAGCTGATAGCACAGGCTGTGCTAGATTATACTCATCCATCCATGGAAGGGTTGACTGAGCCTGGACCCCTGCTATAAAACTCCAATGAACTTATTACTAGTGAAAGATTCTTAGAGGTGTAAGACTCAGTCCACACTGGAACTATTTTTCTTCTTTATTTGCTTTGAAGTAAGTTCCCATCTTTCTATTTATTTATTTATTTATTTATTTATTTATTTTCTTAGGTTTTTGCCAAAGGATGCATGTGCTCACCAGAGATAGAAAGACAAACAGAGACAGAACAAGGGAAAATGAGAAATCTCCCCAAAGGGGGAGGGGGGTGACTATGCTGCAATATCTTCTCCAGTTTTCTCTTGGAAGTTTGGGTATGCATGCACATGTGCTTGGCCTGAGTTTCAAGTCACTTGAACCGCCATTGGGCACGTGAAAGACCAGTGCTTTAACCACCATACCACTGGCCAACCCCCAAAGCTCCCACTTTGTCAGGCTAGTGGGAAATTATCTCTCAGCTAGGACAGGTGATATCCCTGCACTCGGGTTTGCTGAGCTGCTGATGCTTCAGTGTCTGAGGTACCTATCTCTCTCTCTCTCTCTCTCTATATATATATATATATATAATTATATGTTTTTTTGGGCATCCATATAATTTACCAACTATTCTGGTCCTCTTTCCCTTTCTAGGCCGTAGTATGATTTCACTTCCTGAGTACCTTATAGTGAGATGGTAACTCATGACCAGTTATGAGCATAAATTGTGAGTGAAAGTGATGAATGTGAGGGAAGAATTCTAAGAATCAGGTCCATTCTTAACCTTGACCCCATGAGACCAAGCTACAGCAACCTGTCTGTACCTCACACTCCTCAGGCGAAGAAGGAAAATGTGGTGTAGTGGGGAAACTTGGACTTGAATTAAAATCTTGGCTCTAAAACTGACCTGCTGTGGGCCTTGGGCAAGTAACTTAACATCCCTGTGTCATCATTTTCTCACTTACAAAATGGCACCTCGGGCTGAATGGGATCTTTTGTTTAAAGCTCCTAGTAAAGTGCCTGGCACATAGTAGGGACTTACCAAGGCTGAGTTACCTTTCGATAGATAGTTGTGGGCTCACATCCGCCTCGTGGATGTCTTGTTAGAGGTGGAAGTGGCAGTGGGCACTAGATAACCGATGGCTTCCCTCCAAGTCTGCTAGGCTCTGCTGCTGAACTGCATCAGGACACAGAACCAAGTAAGACATTTACTGGAAAGGAAGCAGGCAGCAACTGAAAATGCACTGATTCTCTGCATCAGGTTTGTTATTTCAATGAACTGTTAAATGTCAAGTGAACACTTTCTTTCTGCTTTTAGTCTGCACTAAGATCATCTCTCTGTGATGCCAGGGAGAAGGATTGGGCAGTCTCAATTTGCTTCCAGGCTGAACACTAAGACTTGGAAAGGAGGAGTGAACAAGGTCTCTGTGTCAAGACAAAGTCAAATCCTTGGAGTTTATACGGATTATATTTTATTAAAAGTATGAATGTCTGTATGTGTGTGTGCATGTGGATATTCACCCCTGTGCTGCTTAATGATATTTTGGTCAGTGATGGACTGCATAGATGATGGTGGTCCCATAATATTATAATGGGCTATCCCACAAAGCCTATGTGTATAGTAGGCTATACCATAAGTGCTTTTTGAACAACAAAGAAACCACCTAAAAAATCACATATTTCTCAGAGCATATTCCCATTTTTTTTTGAAAGGTTTTTGCTATAAGGCACGTGCGCTCACCAGAAAGACAAAGAGACACAGAGAGACAGAAAGCGAGAAATCATTACCCAGGGGGGAAGGCCACGCCACAATCCTTTCTCCTTCATTCTCCTCTCAGGATCTTGGGCATGCACACACACACGCCAGGCATGAGTCCAGGACTTGAACCACTGTTGACTAGGTGGGAGTCCAGCGACATAGCCATTATGCCAACTGCTTGTCCCAGTATATTCCCATTTTTAAGCCACACAAGACTGTGTTTATTCATTCATTCTTTCATTCACACCAAGATACAATAGTCATCCCTGTTCATGGTTTTATGTTCTGTGATTTCAGTTACTGTTAGCCAACTGGAGTTTGAAAATACTGGATCATTGGGAAAGTCATTACACATTTCTGCATTGGGAAAACATAGAAAAATATGTCATAACTTTCTTGATGACCTAATAGTAAATGGAAAATTTCAGAAATTAACAACTCATAAGTTTTAAATTGTGTGCCCTTCTTAGTAGCATGATGAAAACTTCCACAGCCCCGCTCTTTCTTTCCCAGAACGTGAATCATTCTTTAATCCAGCATTTTCTAGCGATATCTGCTGCTTGCCCATTAGTGACTTAGAAACTGTCTTGGTTTTCAGATTAAATAACAACAACAACGAACATCACATAGAGTTTGGTATTATCTGCATTTTCAGGTATCCACTGGAGGTATTAGAATGTATCCTCTGTGGATGGGCAGGGGTGGAGGGACTATTGTATTTATCAAGACTCTACTACCTATCAGGTGGCACTGTTCTAGAGTTTAAGGATACAAGGATAAGCAAAAGAGAGAACTATCCCTATTGGCAGGGAGTTTGTATTCAACAAGCAAGATAAATAAAATAAAATAAAATAAAATAAAATAAAATAGAAAGGCATATAGCAATAAATGCCAAGAAGGAAAACTAAAGCACAGAAGAAGAATAAGAAATGCCAGTGTGAAGGTTACAATTTTAGATAGGGTGTCCTGGGAAGGCCTGTGCAAAGAGAATTTTTGAACATATCCAGGTATCAGCATCTCCAGACTGTGAAATGTCTCTGCCCTGCCCCATCTCACACATCATTTTGATAAACTCAAAGCAATGACCAGGGCGTGCATGTGACTGACTGGTACCAGGAATAGTGAGAGAAAAGATGAGCAGAGAGAAACCCACACAAAGACAGAGTGGTAGGACTGCTGGATGCAGAGATAACCCTGACATGGTTGAACTATGCATGTTTGTTCACTCCTTTCTTCCTCCATTCAGTTGTCCAACAAATATCTATTTCTAGTAATAATATACATTTATTTCATAATTTAATTTTATAAAGTGCTTTTAGAAATACAATGACAAAAAAATAAAAAGAAATATGATTAAGACCTTTATAGTGTTCTGAAGTCCTCAGACCAAGAGAGTATCTACCTTCAGAATCTTACAGTTTAGCTGAAGCCAGGGATCCAGACAAATACTAGTAATAGGAAACACTCTTATAAAGTGTGCTGATTGTCAAACTCTGTTCTAAGGCTTTACCCATATCAAATCATTTAATTCTTATCACAACTCCATGAGACAAGAACTATTATTATCCTACTTTGAAGATGAGGAAACAGGAACAGAGAGGTCAATTGCTTGCCTCAAGTCATATAACTTTTGAACTCATGCATTTTTTTTTTTTTTTTAGAAAAAGAGAAGTTTTAATGGAAAGTAAAGATTTCTTCATTTTAAAAAAAAATATTTTTGCTATAAGACATGTGTGCTTGCGATGGAGACAGAGAGAGAGAAAGCAAAAAAATCACTCCCTCCTCCAGGGGGAATGGCGATGCCACAATCCCTTCTCCTCCATTCTTTTCTTAGGGATTTTGGACACATATGCACACACGCCTAGTGTGAATCACCTGGTCCAGGACTCGAAATGAGGTTGACTATGTGGGAGTCCAGCGATATAACCATTATGCCATCTGCTGGTACCAAAAGTAAAGATTTCTTTTCTTTTTTTTTTTTTAAGAGGTTTTTGCTATAGGACACGTGCACTTGCCAGCCAGACAGAGAGAGACAGAGAGATAGTAAGCGAGAAATCACCCCCCAGTGGGGATGGCCACACCGCAATCCCTTCTCCTCCATTCTCCTCTTGGGATCTTGGGCACACACGCACACGCGCCCGGGTGAGTTTTAAGCCACCGGGTCCGGGACGCGAACCGTGGTCGACTACATGGGAGTCCAGCGACATAGCCATTACGTTAACTGCTGGTCCCGAAAAGTAAAGATTTCTAATAGGAAGGAAGTACATCCCCATGCCTGAAAGGCATGAGGATGGGTAGCTACCAGAGAAGGACATGAGGTTAGGTGTTATTTTGATCCTGGGGGGTTGGTAATGAATATTTAGGAGGGGAAGTTCTGTCATAGTATCTGGCTTCTTTGTTGGGTTTCCTAGTGCTTTTCCTACACTTGGGCATCTCTCTCAGGTTTCTTCCCATCTAGATGCAGCTTCTTGTCGAGTACTGGTTTAGTTAGACCCTACTACTACCACCTCACAAATCGACCATGGCCTCTAGATAGACTTCTGTTGAAAACTCTCTGACTGCTGTTCCCCCATTATCATTGTCCAGTCTCAGCAGGAAGCAGCCAGAATAAACTTTGCTCCCTTTCCTAGTGACAGTTCAACAGACAGGGGTACTTTATCAGAGGGGAGATTGAGACATGAATTAGACCTAATGAGTAGATAAGTAGGGCAGGGACCCCCCGAGGAAGAGTCACTATAAAATGGAATCATTCTGATCAAGCCTTTGAGAAGGGTCATTTACTGTCACTAAAAATCATGTATTAGCTCTGACTGCTTGCTCACGCAGGGTGTTTCTTACAACCAGAGCTGTCTTACAGCTCTCTTGAACTCATATAATCTTTTTTTTTTAAAGTATTTTTAATTCAATTTCTTTTATACATTCAGTCACATATGTCACTTAGCTTACAAAGTGAATATTCCAACATGTATACATTCCTCACCACAGAACTCATCCAATCTTACTCCAAAGCTGCTCTTAATTACTACCTTGCCTTTCTATAAACAAATAAAAGGAGGGATTAATATACAAATGAACGTAGACTTCTTTACACCAGTGCTGTTGACGGAGATGAGACTATTCAGACTGTGACAAAGGTCCAAGGATTCAGGAAAGGGGAGAGGCACCTCTCTAGGCCTGGGCACACCTGGCTTGCTCAGAGAGGGAGTCTGGATGTGAAGCCTGGTAGAAGCAGGAGAGAAAAGCAAGAGGTCCTGTTCACACATCAACTCTGTCACCTTTTGGGAACTTGAAATGTGTCTAAGAAGAGCTGTTAACAGTGTTTGTTTCTGGTAAACACCTTTGTTCCTCTTGTTGACTATTTTTAAACTTTTCAAGCTGAGCTAACTTCAGGTGTGACATTTCAAAGCACTTGCCCAGTTTTCTATTATACGAATGAGGGGGAAGGGACAAATGAATGGAGAAGAGACCCTGGGCGAATTTATTTAGACCATAGGGAATGGTAAGCTAGAATTTAGGAGTGGGACTTCAGACATCTGGTAGCCCTCTGGTGAGATCTGGTGAAGTAGGAATTAGGAGATGGTGAGTTAGAGGGGAACATTTTCAACGTATCAAATGCTGGTGTGACCATGGGCTCTTCACTCAGATTTGTGTTGAGTCCCTACCTTTCAAAATGCCTTGTTGTACAACTGGAATAGTAGTTTCTGATGTCTATTCATTTTTTGTACATCTTATTTTCCTGATCAGTTTTGAGTCTCAAAGCTAACTTTTTTAGATCATAGTTAGTTTGTCCAGAGGAAGCATATTTGCTAAATTCCAAGAGCTGCCTTATTATTATTATTAACTTTTCAAGATATTTTTCGGTATAGAGCATATATGCTTGCTGGAGAGACAGAGAGACAGAAAACAAGAACCCCCCCCCCACCCCGAGGTGGATGACCATACCTCAATCCCTCAATCCTCTCAGGATTTTAGCTTGCACGTGTATATACTGGCATGAATTTCAAGCCTCCAGGTCCAGGACTCAAACCACAGTTGGCCACATGAGAGTCCAGTGAGGTAACCATTATGCCATCTGGTCCCAAGAGCTGTCATATTTATGAATCAATAGCCAGGCCTAGCTACCTTGGGCCCTAGAGCTTTACTAGTAACCATGGGCAGAGAAAATTCAGGAGATGATGTAAAGAGAGTATCTTTCTGAAAGGAAAAGAAAGAAGCCTTCCTGGGAGAAAAAATGGAAGGGTGTTAAGATTGGGATTCTGGATCTCCCCCTTGAGGGAGAGGTTGTGGGCATCTCAGCAGGGTGGGAAACATGAGTTTGGAAAACTCCCAGTTCAGGGAACTTGCCTTTCATTTATTAGGGTTCAGTATGGAAATTTTGCAATCCACTGAGAAAGTCTTCATGTTCAACATGGAGCAAGAACAATGTGGTTCCACACAGACTATAGTTTGCATTAGCGGAGAGGATTGTGTAAGAAGGGAGAAGGCTGTCATCAGCACCTCTCAAGGCTCCCTGACTCTGGTGACCTATGGAAGAAGAACACAGACCTTGTAGCCTTTCAGAGGACATATGGGTGATGCAGGGACCCCTGAAGCTCAGGTGTGGCTGTCAGCGGGGACTGGGAAAAGCTTGGTTCTTTGTGGCGCTATATACTTTAAAATCATGACTTCAGTGGTGTGGGTCAGAAAAATGGCCTCCCAAAACCAAACAGCCCTCTACCCTGAAAACAAAACACAGCAAACAACAGCACTTGATTCTGAAGCTCCTGCCTCATCACAATAGGCTACCACACAAAATCTCCCTTGAACTCAGCATTGACTTTGAAACACAAAGGCCAGAGAAGGTAGAATAGAGACAGCCTTGATTACATTTTGAATTTCCAAATTGTTAGTGACCCTTTGTTACTGAGATATCCATTGGAAAGTTTAAATTCTTTAACCTTGTCACTATTTGGTAGCAAGGGATTCATAGGAAATGTAACTTGGCTGTGGAATATAAAAAATGTCACATCTGAGTGCAGCATCTGAACTGTTGACTCAGACTTAAGTCTAATTGAGAGGATCAAACAGAATCAGAATTAAGACAGAGAAGGGTGGTAGGTAACAAAGAAGTGAGGCAGACCATGGGCATGTGGGGCTTCGAGCCTACTTCGTGTGCGCTGACATGCTAAAGGCAGGTTCCCTGGAGGGGAGAGTTGAAGTGCCTAGACAGTGGGCAGGAGAGTGGGCAGGTCACAGTCAGCTCTGGGCCTCAGGGTGGAGAGTTGGACCATTTCTATCTGCCTTAACTGGCCCAGAGTTTATTGTGGGAACCAAATGGTATTAGGGATACCAAAAATTCAAAAAGAGCTTCCGATGTGCTGTATGAGGCTCACATGCCTCCTGATGACTTTCTCCTTTCACAGAGCTGGGCTGTCATCTTTGCTGGCTGGTGTCTGCTCAGCGCAAAACAGAATCCCTTACACAGGCTGCTCCACTGGACCCCTCTGAATCTGTGGGGTCATCACAGGGGACCTTCTTCCCACCTGAGAGTAAACACTGCACAGGTGCTGGGTACCTGTGGACCCAGAGAATATGCAGAGGTCAGAGGGCTGGGAACAGAAGAGAGAGGCCACTATCCAGTGAAAATGAAAGGCTGGGAAAGACCCTCACCCATCTGACTGTGGGGGTTGGGATGGGGCAGGCCCCATCCTGATGGCTTATACAGTTCTGTGTTGGAGACCTCTGGGGTCATGTCTTGAGGCATCTGGACTGAGCCTTTAGTGATGAGAGGCTTTTTCACAAAGCATCAAACTCTTGTTTCTTGTGACACTCCCTAAGAGGTAAAACAAATAAAACCCATCACTCCTTGGAGTATTTGAAAAGCGAAGTAGAACAAGGGTTTCCTTAATAGTTCTTAGACTCTTTTCTCTCTTTTCTGATTCATGGAAAATGTCAAAAATAGAGAAGGATACATAGTATTCTGCTTAATGTATGTGCAATCCCCACCAGGTGAGCAAATATTGATGTTTTGTCATGTATACTCCTGCTTAGAAAATGTACTATAGACACAGGAAAGTTTACATTTTTAAATCTTCATGACTTCATCTTTTTCTCCCTCCTCAAAGTAAACAACTATTATGAAGTTGAGTTTATCCTTGCTGTCCATGTTGCTATCATTGGTGAATTCATAAACAAAAGTAGGATATTAACTTAGGTGTTTTAAAACACTTTCATAAATAATAGTGTATAGAATAAAATTGTTTTGTAAAATTAATTTTATCTTTAAATTTCTATTATTATTATTTTTGAATTTTGGTATAGGATATGTGTACTCACCAGAGAAAGACAGAGAGAGAGAAAATGAGAAAGCAAGCCACCAGGTTCAGGCCATGTGAGCGTCCAGTGCCTCAACCACCATGCCACCTTCTGACCCCTAGAGAATAACATTCTAACCTTTCAAGCTTGTGTATTAGAATCTTCTCACACGGGTTAAGAAAGCCTCTTTTGAAGAGGTTCCCTTTACATTAGTTTTTCCTCTCTACAACTTCCTAAGGTCTTCCTAGGTTAATTCTTGTAGTTAGACTCCATTGTGGGTTGAATTGTGTCCCCTTCAACTGAAAATTTATATGTTGAAGTCTAAATCTTAAGTACCTCAGCATGTGACTGTGTTTGGAGACAGGCCCTTTAAAGAGGTGATTAAGTTAAAAAAAAAAATCACTGGGGCAGGTTGTGAGACAGTACAGCTGGTGTCCTAATGAGAAGAGGAAATCTGGACATAGACACATACAGATGAAACTCACATGAAGACCAAGGAAGAAGACAGCCATCTGTAAGTTAAGGAAAAGGGCCTTTCCCTCCCAGCCCTCAAAAGAAACCAACCCTATCGACACCTTGACCTCAGACTTCTAGACTCCAGAACTGTGAGAAATAATTTCTGTTGTTTAAGCCACCCAGTCCAGTGCTTCGCTACGGCAGCCTGAGCAAATGAACACAGACTCCATTCTACAGACAATATTTGCTGAGGGCTAATGGCTAGTCATGGACTAATACATTGCTTTTCTCTGGGATTTTTGAATTTTATCAGAGGAATTCACAAAAAACCTTAACACTATTATCTTCTTAGGGTCAAATTTTAGGCACTGTCACAGCTTATTTCAGAATAGGTTTTGGGGCAAGGGATTGTTCCCAGTACTCTATATAATTATCTCCGGGAAATCAGTTTCCTGGAATGACTGCACAAAAGGCCTGAAATGAGACGGCCACCCGATTGGCCACAACTGAAGGGCATTGGCCACTGGCTTATAATTTCTTTGTAATATGGAAAGTCTGGTCTATTCTCCCTAGGGTCCCAGGGACTGCTCTTGATTTAGGAGCCTATCTTAGAAGCTTCCTATACACAAAGCCTGCTCTGTAGGTCCTGAGAGAGAAGAAGATGCAGATAATACATCATGAAGCCAGGCTTGTGATGTCATGCACCATTTTTAATCAAATGTTTAAAGAGTCTTATAGAAAGCCTTTCTCCTCTAACATGGGTGTACAACCTGAAGAAAACACCTGCGAAGATTTTCATCTAACCAAAGGTCAAGAAATCCTGCAAGGCCAAGACCTGCTCTTCAGATTCACTCACAGCAACTCTACAAGGACTGACTTCATGGCCATACTATGAAGATGGGATAAAATAATCTGAAAACTATTTTTTTTTTTGCCATGTTCAGGCAGCCTGTGAAGAAACCAAAGATTCTCCTTGAAAACTCAACATTCTATTATAGCCCAAAACGTTTAAAGTGCTCAGAGGAAAAGGAGGTTTTTGGCATCTTTCAGAAGCATTTCCGAGGCATTGTTAATAATGGTGAAAAATTGGAAACACACCAAATGTCCACAGAAGATCTTTAAATATGGAATCTATTGGGACCAGCAGGTGGTATAATGGTTATGTTGCTGGACTCCCATATTATTGACTGTGGTTTGAATCCTGCACCCAGTGGCTTGAAACCCAGGCCGGGCATGTGTGTGCGTGCCCAAAATCCCAAGAGGTGAATGGAGGAGAAGGGATTGCTGCATGGTCATCCCACCCTGGAGAGGGGGTGATTTCTTGCTTTGTGTCTTTCTGTCTCTCTGGCCATGCACCTATTGCAAAAATCTCTCTAAAAAAAGTAGAATCTATTAAAGGAAATAAACTATACTATACAGTATTTATACTAGCGCAGCTATTATAAATGATATGCAATGACATGAATAGATGTGGCGTTGCTTGGATAAAAAGGCTGCTTTTTAAAAAAAAATTAAATTTGCTATAGGGTATGTATACTTGCCAGAGAGAGCGACAGAGAAACAGAGAGAGGGAAAGTGAGAAAGCATCCCCCAGAGGGGATGGCCATGCTGCAATCCATTCTCCTCCATTCTTAGGATTCTGGGCATGCATGCATACATCCCTAGTGTGTCTTCCCAGTGAGTGGGACTCAAACCATGTAGTCGACCATGTGGGATCCAGCTGCCTCAATCACCACACCACTAGCTAGCCCGGGTTACCTTTTTGAAGAGTAAACACATCACAATTCATTTTTATTTAAAAATATTTGGAAGGAAGAGACTAAATGGTTATATAGAAAAATGATAACTTGAATATCTCTGAATGATATCCCATCATATGTATTTACATGTTTTCTTCTTAGTTCTTCCTGCTTGGAGATGAACTCTCATCTGAGTTCAGTCAAAGACAACACTTGTGGTGAGTCAGATGGTAGGGAAAAGAAAAATAAGAAAGTAGATGGATTTAGTGACATAAAATGCTATTTTTTTAAAAAAGCATTTATTTCTTTGTGTGTGTGTGTGTGTGAGATGAAAAAAAGAAGTAGGGCTTTATTGCAAAGTGCAAAGTAAGGAGAGCAGGCAGTTCATGCTGAAAAGATCTGGTATGCCTGAGGTGTTCCCCATAAGCAGTTTTTATTTTGGAGATTATTTTCTATAGGGTGTGTGCACTCACCAGAGAGACAGAGACAGAAAGCGAGAAATTGTCCCCCCGGGGGGATGACCACACTGCAATCCTTTCTCCTCCATTCTCCTTTTGGGATCTTGGGCACACACGCACATGTGCCTGATGTGAGTTTAAGCTGGTGGGTCCAGGATTCAAACATGATCAACTATGTGAGAGTCCAGCAACATAACCATTACACCATCTGCTGGTCTCCCCAACATGTGTTTTTAAGGGCAAAATTAAGGGCAGAGGTCCCAGGCACATGGTCAGTTCAATGATCACTCCAAGACGGCATGATCATCTCATGGGCATCCCCAATTGAGGAGGCCCTAGAAATCAAATTTCTATTCAGCTTTCAGGGGCCATTCAGCCTGGGGTCTTTGAGCTCATAGACAGCAGTTTCCATGAGAAGAAGAGACAGAGTGAGAGCAAGAGTGAGGGTGAGAACGAGAGAGAGAGAGTCACTCCCTACAAGGTCTTCATGTCACAATCTACCCTAGCCTTAGCCAGCCTGCATCGTGGTCAGGTGTGTGCATGCCCAGCATGTATAGGGAGGTCTCGGGTTACAAACCAAGGGCTTTCCCATGTAGAGCCAGTTGGGTTACCACGACACCACTCTCTGGTCCCACAATGTGATTATTAAAAGAGCATTGGCCTGATTTCTTTTAAAAAGAAAATTTTTGAAGAATCCAGAGCTGGCTGCAACACCCACACAACCGATGGTTTTTCATAGTATTTTTGCTGTTGTGACTTTAAGGAAAGAATGCTGATAGCTCACATTATATACACATTATATAAATGACACCGGGCCAAATGTTTTCTATGGCCCCTCATATTTGAATAGGCCCAAAGTAGGTGCTATGGTGGTCTGCATTTTTCAGATGAGGAAGCTGTGACCTTCGAGAGGTCAAGTAAGTGCTGAATATCAGTAGGAAAAGAGAGCAGAGGGTGCATTTGAACACAAAACCTGAGCTCTGTGTCCAAGCCTTAATCTTACTTTCTGCTCCCCCTATTGGAGCACTTCCCTCAATCTTGGGGGCCTGAAAATGGTGGTGTCAGAGAGCCTAAGGAGGTAATATAAGCTTTGAGGTCAATGAGCATCAGTAGAAACCAACCAACTAGGGTCTTACTAGAGCAGATGAAGATACTCCACAAAATCAAGAGTTGAACTTGGTGAGAAACAAGTCATGGTCCCATCCATGGGACCATGGTATTTTGCCTCAGTGTAGGCTCAAAGGAATGGAGTTAGTGAGGAATAGCTAGTCACAGAGAGAAATAAGCTATCCTTAGGTGTTTACATTTCCTTAAAAGTGTTATGTAAAGTTTCATATTGGAGATGAGTTAATGAATAATGCTGTTACTTTAATGAAGTGTTCCAGTTTTAGAAAGATGAGGTATTGATTTGGATCTGTGCTATTCCCCACTTCTGCCCTGTTCTGCTCTATATCACAGGGGAGGGTGATCCATGCCAGCTGACCCTCATCTGAATTCAGTCAAAGTCCATTCTCATGGTAAGTCAGATAGTAGGAAAAAGAGAGGGCCAGAATATCCCCCTTCATCACCTCTAGCAACATCTCTGCCAAGGGCCATGTCTCTTCTGAGGCTCTAGCTCTCATTGGATGACCTACCACAATTCCAGACTTGGTTTCTGAGTGACCCGAGACCTAAGGTCTTGTAACTTCACTTTCTCCCATTATCCTTTCAGCCTTGAGGTGGTATTAACTTCTTGCTATTGTAAATCTTCGGTCAACTCGTCCTCCTCTTCTTGTTTTCTTTTTCTTTTTGTTGTTGTTGTTGTTGTTATTCCATTACTTGTGTAACCAATGAATTTCCCTCTGACATTTTGTAGTGGTTTCCTTTTCCTGACTGGACTCCAATATGTCCCCCTTGGTTAAATTTCAGAGGTATCCTGCAATGTAGAGCAAAGCGTGTCACATAGTATGAGGGAACTTCAAAGAAAGTTCTATGAGAATATGAAATGTATAATACCAGCCTAGAATATTAGGCATAACATGTAACTTGGCCATTAAAGAATGAGGGAGCTTAAGGAGAGAAGAGCCTTATGGGTGAAGTGATCTGTATACACAAAGGTATGATCAATAAGAATCTTAGTCTTGCTATAAATAATATGGGGTGATAAATGAAAAAAGTTAATGAAAAGTGTTCAACACTGTGCACAAAATTTTCTCAGTTAAGGTACATGTGAAGGTAGAGATGTACAGAGTATCAGGGAACTAATTTGCCATGGGTGTGTCTAGAATCTAAGATTGGAGAGAGGTGGGAGGAATAAGCCAAAAAGGGTATATTGGTATGTTGGGGTTGAACCAAATACCAGATTAAAAGTTTGGGCTTGGTTTTAAGACAACCTGTGTCACCAGTGACTTCCAGTGCTTGACACATAAAAGTGTTCAATCAATATTGTTAATAAAGAACTCCTGAATATCTTGGTAAAGGGGAGGGAGTCACATGGGGTCATAGTCAATGGAGCAAGACTGTGCAGATTGGCTGGAAGAGAAGAGAGGAGCCAGTTAGAAAGCTACTGCAATCAACTGCAGGTTTGAAAAAGGCAAGGAAGACAGATTTGCTGGACATCAAAAAAATTGTAATTTCAGATCTCAGATGTGGGGGTTGATGGAAATGGTGGCATAAAATGCCTTTGGGACCCAGTGCCCAGGATATTGGGTGGATAGAAATGCCACTGTGAATATGTCCGTGCTGATTAAGCAAAGACCCAAGGGGAGGGGGAGTGGAGAGGGGGCAGATGCATATTTTGTGGTGACAATTATTTAATAACCACCCTTGGATCTTCTGGCCTTTTCTCTCCTGTTATTGTAAAGACATTCATTTTTCTTTAAACCCAGTAAATTATTCTCTGTCAGCAAGCTGGGGGGAGGGGATGAAGAAGAGATCTAAGTTTGCTCTTGGCTTTTCCTCTGTCTAGTCCAAACACTGGAAATGTCAAGTTTGCTCACTAATTAAACATGTCTGTCTTGGACTGCACTTGTATCTTTCACTGAGGTGGTGTAGATTTCCAGTGAGACATTACACATTCATGTTTCCAAATACAGCATTTTGAAATCTCCCTGTGTGACACAAATACCAACTTTGTGGAAGTGTCTCTCGGTAGGAAGGACGCCTGAGCCAGGATCTGGGAGAGAGTGAGGATGTGCACTGCACACACCCTTTAATTTATTTTCTAGGAGCCTCTGTAGGGCCAGCCCTGGGCCTTTTAAGATTTTCATGGATCCTGCTACACAGTTCATGTTTGGGAATTCTTGTTCCCTGATCAGGTTGGAACTGTCCCTGCACCATCCTTGATGTCTGGTTGGCAGGGAACTGAGGGTTTGCAAACATGTTTGTGGCCATAACTTTGCAAAGCCTTTTAAAATCCTATGGGTGAAGTATCACTATCATCCATATTCTAAAAATAAATAATAGGGCCCTGGCCTTGAAATCTTAATCGAGTGAAATTATTTTACTACATATTTTCCGGGTGCTAGCTATGTCCCTCACACCGGGTTAGGTGTTGCGGACAAAACCGTAAACATGATTCGCATGACCCCTGCATGTATGGAGCATTAATAGAGTGGAGAGCAAGTACATAATCAGCCATGGAGAATCAGAGAGGTCAGGGAAGTCAGCGAGGACAAGTCACTGCTGGTTAGGTGACCCGGATAGGCTGTCTGCCTTTAAATCTCTGGTCCATCCTCCCGAACAGTCAAACATGGACCTTAAAAATGTGAGCTGAAGGTTAAGTGCTGTGTATTCTGAGCCAGATGCCACGTGATCAACCGTAGTTTGAATCCCAGCCCTGGTGGCAAAATACACCAAGCATATGTCTATGCGTGCCCCAAATCCTGAAGGATGGAGAAATGGCGGAAAAAGGGTTGTGGGATGACTACATCCCATTGAGATTAATTCTCTCTCTCTCTCTGTCTCTCTCCCTGATGAGTATACCTATGCCTTCTGGAAATTAAAAATAATACAGTGAACTGAATAGGTGGGTACTATCTGAATCCTGTGAAAGTTGAGGAAAAAAAGAGCCAGAGAATAAATGATTTTAAAAACTATCTTCTCTCTCTCTCTCATCCTTTCCTTGTTCATCTGCTCTGTTTGACGCTATCCTTTCCTTTCTTTTTTTTTTCTTTTCTCTTCTTATTATTTTAATTTGCTATAGCTACGTGCATTCACCAGAGAGATAGAGAAAGTGAGAAAGCACTCCCCACGGGAGATAGTCATGCCTCTATCCCTTCCTTCTCTGTTACTCCCTCCTTTCAGGATTTTGGGCACGCATGCTCAGACACCCAGCGTATTTTTCAAGCCACTGGGTCAGGAACTTGAACCATGTAGTTGGCCACATGGGATCCAGCCGTTAATCGCCATGCTGACCCTAATCTATTTTTGTATGAGTAAAGATGTGTCTATTGTGCTGCACTGACAGCACTAGGCAAGGCGACTTTCCTGGAGGAGGCATCCAATATAGACTCCATGTTCTCTCTTTCCCCTACCATGGCTAAGTCATCAAGTTGTGAGGGCTGAGAGATCCCACTCCTCGGAATCTACCCAAAGGACAAAAGAATTCTTCATTGGAAAAGTGCTTGCACATCGATGTTTATTGCAGCACTATTCACAATTGCTAAGTCATGGAACCAACCCAGATGCCCCCGTATGGAGGAATGGATTGAAAAACTGTGGCACATATACTCTATGGAATACTACTCAGCCATAAAAACCAACAGAGCCCTGGCTTTTGACAGAAAGTGGAAGGATATGGAAGATGTACTGCTGAGTGAGGCAAGCCAGGCTATGAAGGAGAGACATTGTATGTCCCCACTTAACATATACCGTTTGTCTGCATTCTATGTCTGAAACTGATTGACTAACAGTTGAACAAACACAAGAGATGGGTGTGAATGTCAGATGAGGTGTATGTGGAGGAGTGGGGCCCAACGAAAGACATTTGGAGAAGGGATACAGAGGTAGAGCATTGACGGGATGGGGAGGTGTGGTGTTATCTGTTGAAGATATTTTGATCAATGGGTCTGGGGAGAAATGTTCACATATCGAAATGGTCTCATTGTAAGCCAAACAATATGATTGAAAGTATATACAAAAATAAATTAATTAATTAATTAAAAAAAAAAACTGTGGGAAGACAGAATTTTTCTGGACCCATTTTTAAATCTCAGAATCTCAGTATCCCCATCCCAACACAGGCACTTTGATAAGTAAACAACTAAGTCACAAGTTGCCATGCTTTGGTTCCATAGACCAGCACTGTTTTCTATCAAGTGCATGCATGTTGAGGTGGGAGGTGTATCCCGGAGTTCAGGTTAAGACACTAAGCGTACATTTTTTCAAAACCCTGCTGTTGACTATTTCGCCATCTTTTGTTAAAGAAAAGACATTCTCACATCAGATAAAAAAGAAGGAATAATACAATCTATAATAATACAAAGTTAAAAACAGCTCTTTGAATTGAATTTATTTTAGCTGTTATAAAAAAGCTCACATTGTCATCATGGTCCTCATTTCTCTGTGGACTAGGGCACCAACTGCACCATGGACCAGCCCCACCTTTGGGCCCAGGGCCAGCAGCTGGGAATATGGTCCCTCAGTCCCTTCCCATTTGAGTTCTCAGCTTGCGACATCCCAGAGTCAGTCTGGGGTCTGTGGCTATTCTCCTTAGAAGCAGATGCATCCTGGCTCCATTCCACCCCAGGGGTGCGTCTGGAGGCTTTTGTTTGGTCTGGGATCACTGAAATGGCAGCGTCCTGCCAAAGCAGCTCTCTCCAATTCCTGCCATATGGGGACTGCATTTCCACGGGGTCTGGCAGCTCTTTGGCTCATAACATCAGTCCCCACTGATAGATTCGTCCCTGTCACACTATTTACTGAAACTAGGCCACTTAATTAAAAGCAAGAGCTTTTGCATAAACTCCAACAGTGGCTTTATAAATTCCAAACATTGTAAAGGAACCAGATGGGAGAGTGGGCCAATTACCATGGAGCCCAATGTTCCCACCCTTTCCAAAGTGCCCCTTAATAACAGAGGCACCTGCTCACCTCGGGGAGTGAGGATGTTACTTTCATTGTCAGCTCCCCATGAACATAAAAAGGGTCAACTCCAGCACAAATACATTTTGCTTTCCTGGGATATCTATACCAGAAAGCCAATGGCTCAGACATGCACTTTATAGACAGACATGGGGGAAGGGGACTGTGGATGGGACAAATGTCCTGTGATAGGGGATTTGGAATGAGATTGGGAGGAGACACTGAGGGACCAAACAGGTTCTAGGAAGTCATTAGGCAAAGTTTCAGGGAGTTAGGCAACATTTACTGGGCATGGGCTCTGAGTCTTGCCCTCCTGCCCTGTGGCTTCTGTTGGCTTCCATGGGGAGTTCCCATTGATTTCTAGATTTATTCTCCAGCCTTCTCCATTCTTCTCCATGCCTTAGTGCCCATCCTATATGAACTGCATCATCTGACTCCCCTACCTGCTGGCTTCTGGTTGAGTGTGGACAATAAGAGCTTCTAATGAAGATAGGAGAGTGAAAGTGAAAAAAGTCCAGTTATTTAATCCTCCACTTCTCTAAGTCACTGAGTCTTAGTCTCTGCTATCATTCACATAATGGTTCATATGCTGGAAGCTTGGTCCCCAGTGCGATGGTGTTGAAAAGCTGTGGGACCTTTAGGAGATGGGACCTGGTGGGCAGTGTTCAGATTATGGAAGCACCACCTTCATGAATGGATTGTGCCATGTGGAGGGAGGAAGTGAATTCTTTCTTTTGGCATGAATGGGTTAGTTCCCATGAGTCTGAGAGTGGGTTGTTATAAGAGTAATGGCCACTTACAGGTTGCTTGCTCTCTGTAAGTATTTGCTGACCTTTCTGCTTCTCTCCACCATGTTGTGCTTTTGGACTTTTGAGCCACCAGAAAGAATGGTGAGTCAAATATAACTTTATTCTCCTCTTCTTTGTTAGAAGGCATTCATGCTTGACAGAGAGAGGAATAGGAGGAAGTAACCCCCATTGGGAATAGTCCGGCTGTATTCCTTCTCCATCTCTCCCTCCGTTTGGAAATTTGAGCACATGCACCTGTCATGTTTCATAAGTCACTAGGTCTGGAACTCAAACTGCACGGTCAGCCATGCGGGATCTGACTGCCTTAACCACCAGACCACAGAGCCAGTCCAACCTTTATAGCTATTAAATTACCCAACCTCAGGTATTTCTGTTTAGCAACTCAATAACAGACTAGAATAGCTCTGCAGACCCTCATCTCCTCAGGTGGCGCTTCCCCTAAGTTCTTCTACTTTGAAAAAGAGCTTGATCCTCTTGCTCCTTCAGGCATCAGAGAAGGGAGGTAATGATTTCCTGCTATAACTAGCCCGGATTACTATACTATCATTTCTCTAAACTTTGTAAACACTTTCTTAACACTCCTTAAATTACTCAGTCTGAGTGATCCATTTCTTGACTGCTAGAACCCTGACTTAGGCAGGGGTCTTTAGGAATGTCAGAAATGAGTAAATCATATGCCTCGCCCCTGGAAGTTTGCAATGCAATTGGAGATAAGAGACAGAGATAGAAAGGAAATTGGCTTTTCCATTACATCACATCCACTAAGAAACATCAGGGAAGGCTTCCAAGAGAAGGTGGTGGCTAAACAGGGCCCATGTATGGCCAGTTTGAGGGAAGTGGGGAAGAGAGAGATGGCACCCTGGGTGAAAAATCAGCATAAATGAAGAACAGGGATCAGG
The DNA here is from genome assembly GCA_026018925.1 of Tupaia tana. NCBI lineage: Eukaryota > Metazoa > Chordata > Mammalia > Scandentia > Tupaiidae > Tupaia > Tupaia tana. Next base: position 38,028,469 of record JAKSZU010000018.1, read on the forward strand.
ACTTCAACTCTGAAAGGAAAGTGGGGGAAAGTAGACCAAAACTGTTGAAGAGGTGGAGGAAGTGTAATTCATCTAGGACTTGGTACAAATGAGCAGAGCCAAAGTCTCCTCAAATCTGTCCCTGCCCCATCTGTCCAGGCTGTAGGTACTTCATTCTCCAGGCTCTCTGTGTGAAAGAGCTGGCTTCCCTGGAAGCGCTGGCTGGCTTATTCTCATCACTGAGCTCTCAGATCCAATAGTCCATCTTCTCCGAGGGCTTCTGTGGTGTCTGGCCTGTGAGATGGCTTCAATGATACCCACCCCTTGGTATTCACAGTCTGGTGTAGGCCTTTCCCATTAAGTGAAGGCTGAACCTAGTGACTTGGGTTGAAAGCACAGAAGAAAGTGTATGTCAGGGATTAGGTCATAAAGGACAATGTGACACCTCTCTGTCACTCAGATCACTTGTGCTGAAAGCAGCCAGATATCCCGCTGTGAATCTTTTCCAGTTTTCCTATGGAGAGACCTACCTGGCAAGGAGCTAAAGTTTTGGGCCAATAGCTGCATGCATGATCCAATCCTTCAGCTCAGATCACTGAAACTCCAGCTGATAACTTGGTTGCAGCCTTGTGAAAGATAGAAGTAAAGCCACCACCCCAGATAAACCACTTTCAGATTCCTGTGGAAACTGAGAAAACGCATGTTTATAGCTTTAAGCCGTTCATTTGTTATGAAGAAATAGATAACCACTACAGCTCCTCCGACCACAGAAATTAAACCAGCACCTCCCATCTCATACCACACTTCCTGTTACTGTCATGCCATATCCCAGCCCAGCCCATGAGGTTCTGTTCTTGCTATCTCTGTGAAGCCTTCCAGGCTTCCTGTTGCTCCTCAAACATGAAGAGCAGTCCTATTTCAGCACTTTCACACCTTTATTTCTAGAACATTCTTTCTAGTTATATGCATTTATTTATCTGTGTTCCTTCAGGTCTTTTCTCAAAAGCCAAGCTCTCAGTAAGCTCTTCTCTGCCTACTCTATTTCAAACTATACCAACATCTCCCAACTCTACTTTAGCCTTTCTCCTCATTAATTTTTCTCCATACACCAACACCTGACAGAGTATTTATTGTACTTATTTATCTTGTTTATTGTTGTCCTTTTCTCACTTAAGTGTAAGCTCTAGGAGCCAGGGGATTACTCTGTTTCATTCATTGGAATAGAGCCTACACTTAGAACAATGCCTAGTAGGTAATAGGTGCTCAATAAAAATTTGTTAGATGAATGACTATTACTTTTTTTTTTCCTACTAAAGTTTATAGTAAGCAGTTTTTTGGTTCTCCTTCATGATTTTTGCCCCCTGGTATATTTAAAAAGATGTCATGTTTCATAGCAAAAGGAAAGCATCTGATGTAATTAAGGCCACTAATCAGTTGACCTTAAAATAGGTAGGTTATTTTGAGTTATCCAAGTGGGCACAATATAATCTTATGAGTTCTTCCAAGCAGAGAGTGGAAACAGAAGAGGAGGACAGTGAGAGTCAAAGTGTGAGAAGTAGCTGATGTGAAGGAACGTGGGCTACAAGAGGAAGAATGTAAGCCTCTAGAAGCTGAGAGAAAAGTCCCCAAGTGACAGCTAGTAAGGAAATAGAGACATTGACCCTACAACAGCACTAGTCACTTGAATGAGCCTGGAAAAAGATTCTTCTCAAAACTTCCTGACAAAAGCCTCACTGGCTGACACCTCGTGAGACTGAGCAGAGAACTTGGGTGAGATCACCCAGACTTTTGACCTACAGAACTATGAGATAATAAGTGGGAATTGTTTCAAGCTGCTAAATTTCTGGTAATGTGTTATGGCAGTAAAAGGAATGTAACACAGAGCCCTTTTAATTATTGTATATTAAGTTACTGACTTGTTCAATATGAGCTCAGAGCTATGTCTGTTTTGCAGCTCTGGTGCTTTTAACAGTGGCAGGCATAGGGTTTAAAAAGTATTAGCCTGTAAATGATCAAATGGATGGGTTTGCACTTTGCAGTGAGATGGGGCTCTCTGTTGGTGTGTCTAGAAGTCACTAGACTAAGAGACTCAAGAACAGACTAAAATAGCTCTGCAGTTCCTCATCTCTGAATGTGGTATTTCCCCTAAGTTCTTCTAATTTGGGAAAGAGCTTGCTCCTGCATTCAGCTCCATCTACAGCCTCGGTGCCTGGTCTAGACCTGCCATAGGGGGAGCAGCACTATCCTTTTGGTCGATTCATGGGCTGCCTAGCACCATGCTACAAGTGAAGGGTCCCTGTCATAATAAAAACAGCCTGGCTCTGCACAAAGTTCTTATTCCTCCACCATCTACAAACCAGATTCTGACCTTGCTGGCCAGAGTGTATCAAAATGCAGCTAAGTCTTCTATTATCTGTGTGACCTTAGGTAAAAGGCTTCACTTTCTGGGCTTCTATTTCCTCATCTGTCACATGGGGTCGACAATAGCACCTACCTCTTAGGGTTTCTTTGTGAAGATTAATGAATGCAATGAAATGACTCTTCAGGCAGAAGATGCTTGATAAGCCATCGTTCTTTCTTTTAAAGTTATTTGTAGGTACACAGGTATGTATGTATGTATTTAAACAGAGTCTCACTATGTCAGAATCCTCTTGCCTCAGCCTCTTGAGTAACTGGGCCCACAGGCACATACCACCATATCTGGTTTTTTAGGGTGGGCTAGGAATGGAGCCTGGGCCTCCCATGTGGCCTCAGACTGCCAAGTGGCAGCATCCAGCATGTGTTACTACAGCTGTGCCTAAACAATTGTTTTCATTATTGTGCCTTTTGTTCAATACTGTGCCTTAGTAGTTTCCAGGGATGGCTTCAGATGAGTTTTTAAAGAATTATGCCTGAGGTAGATGACAAATGTGATCAGCAACAACATCTGCTTTGGCTTCCACCATGAACTCTCTCAACCCAACTCAATCTCTGCTTCTACATTCATGCCAAAGGGGATCAGCTTGGTCTGGCTGCAGTCATCCAGGGACCAGATTTACACAAAGCACATATAATTGATAGTAATAGAGACATATGGTCACAAAACACATAGCAAAAATGATACAGTTGATTGATTCACACAGAAATGAATAGGTAGATGGTGTTATCAACCACATGTAGTCACACATACATATTCATGCATTTACACTCACACACACACATATACAAATACACACCTCACTGAACAGGTTAAAGACAGTTACACTATCATGGGAATGGATACAAAATATTGCATGGGGATTTAGAGGCAAGACATACAAGGAAACATAATGCACTGTAAATTAAAGTCATTTATAAAGTGCAACTGGCACCCAGATAGAAAGGAAAAAATGATTAGTCAGCAAAAGTGGGGTGTCCTGTTATTTATTTACAGAATATTTCTTTGGGACAAAAGAGAATGAATTTATCAAGGGCTTGCTGGTGTACAAACACAAACATATTAATATCGGGCACCCAGGACACCTCGCTAAATTATTTGCCTTGAAATAATGTTATTTGTTAGTTTTAAGCTCACGAGGCCCATCTGGCATTGCTTAGGATGTCTGCTCTCTCACAGGTGTGGATCTCTTGCTCTGGAGCTGGCTGTGACTGACTTGTGCACACACGGCAGGGAAAAGGTTACTTCTGGAGGTCACCAAGCCGCCTCTACTTGCACAATATGCTCCCTTTATTCAGCAACGTGGACATGGTCTATGTACTGGATTTTCTTTCCTGCTTCTATAAGGAAGTACACCTTTTGATGGTCCGAAGAGCAATGGATGCAGTGCATTCCTTCTATCTCGTTACTAAAAGCAGGAGTATGTGTTAGCTGAGTATTCACTGGGGCCTTTTGTGATGCTAATAGAGGCAATAAGAAAATTTTAAGAAACATAAACAGATATCAGAGAAGAAGAGGAGAAATAGGTTATACCAGTGTTCCGAGTTACAATGTTTCCACCTAGGATTTTTTGGCTTTACAATGGTGTGAAAGCAATACCCATTCAGGAGAAACCATATACTCATTCTATTGTTCACTTTCAGTATAGTGTTCAATAAATTACATGAGACATTCACTAGCATTTTATTTTTAAAGAGGCTTTTTGGTCAGATGATTTTTCCCAACTGTTGGCTAAGGTACGTGTTCTGAGGATGTTTAAGGTAGACTTGGCTAAGCTGTGATGTTTAGTAGGTTAGGGGTGTTAAATGTATCAATGGGTATAGACTTATTGTAGGTAAAGGAACATATGCTTGTTGGAAAAGGCAAGGCCACTAGTGAAAAAGAACTGAATGGTATAATGATATCAGAGGTCAGGGAAAGAGAAAAGAGCCTATGTTACTCAAATTTCAGAAAGTGCTTGGGAGAGTTTTAAGAGGGATAAATGAGATTGTGTATGTAAAATATTTATCACAGTGCCTGGCATCTAAGAAATGCCCAATAGGGACCAGCAGGTGGCATGGTGGTTAAGGTGCTGGATTCCAACATGGTCTAGCACAGTTCCAGTCCCACAGAGCTGGTGGCTGGAAATTCACTCCTGGTGTGTCCAAAATTCCAAGGGGAGAATGGAAGAGAAGGGACTGTGGCATGGGCATCCCTTCCTGGGGGGAGGTGATTTTTCACTTTCCTTCTCTCTCTGTCTTCTTTTTGTTAATATTTAGCTTTCTGTTATCTAAGCAGTTTACCTGAATTTTTAGAAGCACACAGAATGTTTACTGTCATAAAGATTATACTTTCTAAAGCAGTACAACCATTTCAAAAATTGGAACCCAGCTGAGGTCCCATAAGGACAGTTATACAAAATGAATTTAAAACCTACACCAGTTGGTAACATTTCAGAAGGAGGCATCTCCTGAGATCGAGAAGAAAAGTAACATGACACTATTCGATGCGAGGTAATTTGAAAACTTGATTAGTCTATTTTTCAACCATACAGAAGGGCATGACCATTGTAAACCAACGCAAACATGAGTTATTGTGAACTCTGCAATGGATGATAAAGTGAGTATCCTGGGAAGTATCCGAGTGGAGGTATAGAAGTTTAGGATTCAAGAGGCATTTTTCCACAACAAAGAAACAACAATGAAGAAATAAAAATAATTTGCCTGTGTCTCAAGAAATGGAAGATATGCCTGGGGACCAGACTTTAGGCTCTCCAAATCCCAAATGTAATGGCATCTTTAAAATTTTTTTCCCTGACCAGTTTCTTTTATTCTCTGCTAGCAATATTGCCCCCGCCCCCATTTTCAGTTCATGGGTTTCAGATACAGTTCACTCCACCCCACTCCAGAGTGAAGTGTGTGACTTAGGCCAGTCAGATTACTATATGCCCTGATAACAGCAATTGGGATGAGTGGGCTGAGGGACGAACACATGACCCAAGCTGAGTCAGTAAGAATGGGATGTCCCATCCCATCCTTTCTGCTGAAATGTTAAAACAAAACAAAACAAAACAAAACAAAACAGATAATTTGTCTTTCTAAAAGGGTTCTTTGAGAACCATCACAAGAGGAGATTCTGCTTGGAAATGGACAAGACACAAGAAAACTGGAACTGAAAAACAGTGTGAGGCCATGTCCTAAGACTATCATCTGAGCTCCCTAGATCCAGCAGAATTTGAAAAACATCCTACTAGGGGAGATCACAGATAGATAGAAGCTAGCTAGTTAGCAAGCTAATTAGATGATAGAAATAGTAGAGAGATAGGTAGATAGATACAGGAACAGATGGATGATAGATGTAGAGATAAGAAAATTAAATAGGTCTGTAGACAGATGATAGATAGATATAGAGATAAATAGATATGGACCCTATTAATTGGCTTTATGTCATTTGAAACAGAACATTAATAAAGTCCATTCCTCTCTTGCTATAGCACTCTGCCTCTTTAATGTTATCCTTTGAGAAATATCATGGTATGGTAACCACCAACTGCTTGAATGTAACTCCTCAGGGGTCGTCCTCTTGTACAAATGAAGCACTGGTGTCTGGAGTAGATGTCCTAGCCCCTGTGCAGGCCTGGCTGCTGGGAGGAGGAAGGATGATGGAAAGCTCGTGGCAGGGAGCACCATGGATAGTAAGAGCAGAATTATGCACACCTGGAGATGATATGCACCTTAGCAGTGAGCACACCCGGCACACACAGGTGTCAGCCATGACAACAGCAGCCTTCATCAGAAATGGCATCTTGGGACCAGCAGTTGGTGTAATGGCTATGTCACTGGACTCCCATGTAGTCAACCACAGTTCGAGTCCTGGACCAGATGGCTTACACTCATGCTGGGTGCGTGTGCGTGTATGCCCAAGGTACTGAGACGAGAATGGAGGAGAAGGGATTGCGGCGTGGCCATCCCCCCTGGGAGGTGATTTCTCACTTTCCATCTCTCTGTCTTTCTGGCGGCGCATGCACCCTATAGCAAAACCTCTCAAAAAAAAAAAAAAAATAGAAATGGCATCTTAACAGGGAGTAGTAAAGGGTTGGCCGTGAGTGTAGGAGCTGAAACATAGAAGCAACGTGGCTGTGGTGCAGGGAATACAAAGATCTGATGTCCAGCATGGACTGTTATCTGATAGCGGCTTCAGAAATGCTACGGATCCAAGTCCCTAATCTGTACAATAGGAATAAAGATGCCTTCCTACCTCTTGGCATTTCTTGAGACTCAAAAGTGGTTTGTGTAGGGAAGGTAATTTCGGGAGAAAAAATAGAAAGGCAAGACATTTGTGGGACACAGAAATCATTTATTACCTGTTGAAGAAAACGTGTATAGTATTCTCAACTGGACTGCTCTGAAGTGTATGTTATGTTGGGTAAATTCTCTTTACAAGCTAAAAGTTATATAGCGATTGAATATAATAATAATAATAAAATTAAAAATAAAATAAATAAAAGCATGGAGAACAATTGTGAATATTTGAGACAATGTGGGGAAGAGTGAGAAATGGGGGGAGAGTGAGAGGAAGGAATCAAGGAGAAAAAGAGAAAACATTTAAGGGTCACAAAAATGGAAAATTATTTGTTGATAATGTGTATGATATTATCTTTACCTGGAAGAATATACAGTGAATTAATGATGGGAAAATTTAATGTAATGATATACAGTGATTAAATGTATATAAAATATATTAAATTAAAAAAGTGGTTTGTAATAATAAAATGACATTGGGTCAGCTGGTAGTGTGGTGGTTGGGGCAGCCAAATCTCATGTGGTTGACTGCATGGGTCAGGTCCCTGACCTAGTGACATAGAAAATATGACAAATGTGTGTGCATGCATGTCCAAAATCCCAAGAGGGGAATGGAAGAAAAGGGAGTGCAGTGTGACCATGCTCCATGGGGAGGTGCTTTCTCATTTTCCCTCTCTCTCCCTCCATCTGGGGAGCACACACACACTATAGCAAATTTTAAAAAATGGTATTTTATGTTTATTGATATGTTAGCCAGTGTTCAGCATTTGCTACATTTCCTCATTGAAACATCTCAGGATCCTTATGAGGTAGGTAGTTTTTGTTTTAGAGAGAGATTTTTGCTATAGGGCTCGTGTACTTGCTGGAAAGACAGAGAGAGACAAAGAGATAGAAAGTGATATATATACATATACATATATACATACATATATATATTTTTTTCTCTACTTCTCACCCTCTGCCATTTCCCACCCTCCTCCTACACCATCTCTGGTATCTACAGTTGCTTTCCATTCCTTTCCCTTTCCCCCACATTTCATTGATTCACAAAATATCTTAATTAATCTAATTATTTTCAGTAGTAAGTTCAGCTGATATATATACATATCTGTGAACACATGTCTGACTTTAGGCATGAAACTCTGTGAGTAGAATGAATATACTATAAATTAGCACCTAGTTGAGACTATATAGCTTACTGTGGTCATTAACTAGGTACTTTAAAATTTTTTTTTAAGTTCAGGAAAAGCTGTTTTAGCTTTAACAAATCAAAACAAAAAAATGTTAAGAGAACTTTGCTTAAGACTTAAAGCCAGGAAATAGATTAAGATTCTGTTCAAATAGTACATACATGAACCTATTAACAGCTCAAGAGAAAACAAAACCCTTAAATCTGGAAAACAAAGCATAGAAGAAAATCAGTAATGTTTTAGTCAAAAGTCAGAAGATTCTAGTTCACCAGTTCAGTCTCATGTACTTAAATCTATCTTCTGTTGTGGTCCGATCTTTCCATTTAAATTCTGGAAGATAGCATTCAACTCTGGACTTGTCCCTATCATTAAGTTGGCCATTTTCTTATTGTTTTTGAACTTGTATTTCTGTGTGTCTGTATTTAGTTTTCCCGATACAGCACTCACTTCAGAACTTCTTGGAGAGCTGGTCTGGTGCTGATAAATTCTTTCAGGTTTTGTTTATCTGAGAATGTCCCTGTCTTTTCTTCCCATATGGAGGATAATCTTGCTGGGTATAGTGTTCTTGGTTGAAATTGTTTTTCATTTAACATTTTGAATATATTTTCCCATTTCCTTGCTCACATTGTTTCTGATGAAAGTCTGCTGTTAGCCTGATGGGATATCCTTTGTAGGTAACTTGACGACTCTCTCTTGCTAATCTTAGTATCTTGTCTTTGTAGTTTTGGTCAATCTGGCTATAATGTATCTTGGAGAAGGTCTTCTTGGGTTGATTCTATTTGGGGTTCTTTGTATTTCTTGGGACTGAATCTTTGAATGTGTTTCTAGGTTAGGAAAACTTTCTTTCAGGGTTTCATGGACTAAAATATCAATGCCCTTATTAGTCTCTTCACCTTCTGGGATAACAACTATCTGGATGTTTTGACATTTAATGGTATCTAGTATTTCTTGTATATTATTTTCATTTTGGGGGCTACCTTCTCAGTCTTCATGGCGGATTTTTTTCTAGGCCAGTGATTTTGTCTCCTACATCTGAGATTTGATCTTCTGTATGATCTAGTCTGCTTTTAATACTTTCAATGGAGGATTTGATTTCCTGCATTACAGCTTTCATCTCTAACAGTTCTGTTTGATTCTTTTTTATAATGTGTATTTCTTCTTTCAGATCATGCAAGAACTTCTTCACCTCCTGGAACTCATTGGCTATTTTATCCTATGTCTTCTGAAGTTCATTGTCTCTCTTCTCTTACATCTCTGCTAGCTTTGTCACTATGAATATTCTAAATTCTTTATCAGACATTTCTGCGAGTTCCATTGTATTGTCTGTGGATGAACAGGAGTTATTCTTTTCCCTTGGGGAAGAGGTATTTTCTTTGTTTTTCATATTTCTTGTGCCTCTATGGCAATTTTTGGTCATCTGATGAGTTATACATTTCTTCCTAATTTCTTGAAGTTCAATCTGAGTATTCAGAGGCTTATAGGAGGGAGTGATCTGCAGTCTCTCTGTCATTCTGTTTTTCTCCCTTCATGTGGCAGATTCAGTGAAATCTGGGGGACATTCTGATCCTAATAGTATTCACATGTTTGGCTACATTCACTTAGACCTGTCTAGACACTCAGTGCATGGAGGCTGAGCAGCAAAGTGATGAAAGTAGGAGAAAAAGGAAAAGAAAAAACAGAAAGAGAAAAAAAGAAGACAAAACAATTAAAAATTTTTATGTTTTTTAAAAAGGCAAAAAGTGAAAACTGCATGGTGTGCAAGCACGTCGCATGAAAGAATTGTTCACAGATCATATTCATTAGGCACCTCAGAAAGCCTGTGTTTTTACCTCTCATAAATGGGAGGAGGAAAAGACAAGCATTAGCAAGATAAAGGATGATCTGAGAGCCAATGAAATACTTTACTTTAAAAAATAAAAAAATTAAAAATAGGGGACCAGCAGTTAGCATAATGGCTATGTCACTGGACTCCCATGTAGTCGACCATGGTTCATGTCCTGGACCCGGTATCTTAAAACTCACACCAGGCACATGTGTGTTCGTGCCCAAGATCCTGAGAGGAGAATGGAGGAGAAGGGATTGCAGCGTGGCCATCCCTCTGGGGGGTGATTTCTTGCTTTCTATCTCTCTGTCTGTCTGGTGAGTGCACGTGCCCTATAGCAAAAACCTCTCCAAAAATAAAATTAAAAATTAAAAAAAAATTAAATGACAGAGAGAGACAGAGAGGATACAGGGAGTGCCCTACCACTCTCTAATGGGGTCTGGAAGACACAAGTCTCAGCAGAAAATCTTCAGTCTTAGTCCCTGAAAAGAATTTTTCACAGCTCAAGTTCAGTAAGCATCTCAGAAGGTCTTCGTTTTTGCCTCTCCACTTTAGAATGGGGTTTGGAGGGTGAAGTCTCGGCAGAAAATCTTCAGTCTTAGTCCCTACAAGGAATTGTTCACAGCTCAAATTCCCTTTTATTTTTATTTATTTATTTTTTTTGGGAGAGGTTTTTGCCATAGGGCGTGTGCGCTCGCCAGACAGACAGAGAGAGACAGAGAGACAGAAAGCGAGAAATCACCCCCCCCCCAAGGGGTGATGGCCACGCCTCAATCCCTTCTCCTCCATTCTCCTCTAGGGATCTTGGGCACGCACACACACGCACCCGGCCTGAGTTTTAAGCCACCGGGTCCGGGACTTGAACCGCGGTTGACTACATGGGAGTCCAGTGATGTAGCCATTACTCCAACTGCTGGTCTGCCCTTTTATTTTTTAAGAGGCTTTTGCATTAGGGCATGTGTGCTTGCCAGAGAGAAAGAGAGTGAAAGGGAAAGCGAGAATTCAGCCCCCGGGGGCATGGCCATGCCACAATCCCTTCTGCTCCATTCTTCTCCTAGGATCTTGGGCATGCATGCACACACACACTCAGTGTGAGTTTCAAGCCACCAGGTCTGGGACTTGAACCGAGGTCGGCCATGTGGGAGTCCAGCAATGTAACCACTATCCATCTGCTCACCATGGACAACCCTTCTTGAAAAAACTTTGACATCCTGAGATAACTTACTGTCTTAGTCAAGGCAGGTGAACTGTTCTTATGAGCAGCTTTAAAATCTCAGTGGCTTAGCACAGAATTTTATTTCTCTCTCGTATAATGCATTGTGGGTGTTTGGTTGGTCACCTTCATGTGGACATCCAAGGGCACAAATTTCTCTCTGTAATGTTAACATCCTCTTGATCATGGGGTAGCCCACTGAATCCTTTAAATTCTGCTGGAAGGCAAGAGGAGAGAACAAGGATTGCATATGCAATGCTTTTTATGAACCAGGATAGGAAGTATCCAACTTCACTTTACACACATTTCCTTGGCTAGGACTCAGTCACATGGCCATGCATAACTACAGAAGAGGTGGGTAATGTCATCTAGCTGTGTGCCCAGAGGAAATGGATTTTGTTGAACAAATAAAAGTCACTCGCACACTAATAAAATAACCTGACTATTCTGGCTTACAAACTCTTAGGTGATTGATTTCATGTTTCCTGTCTTGACTGCCTAGGAACAGGGCAATAAATGTCTTTGGTCTAGCCTTGAAATGGATACTTTGGGTAAAACAAAATGTATGTGAGAAAGAAGAAAACAAAGCTCCATCCCACTGAAACATCTGTCAATCTTTCTGTAGTGGATGCAGTCATGTGCCATTCAGATTCCTTCATCTAGACAGAGGCACTCGTTCCCCTAGCTATTGAAGTGTAGTTGGCTGTTAACATCAGGAATTGTCCTCAGATGAAGATACACCTCTCACCCAAGGTAATAAGAGATGTTCTCTTTCCAGGACATCTACAAGATCATGACCTGATGACATGAGTATAAAGACCTAATTGCCTTGCCTTGAGGTGGGTCAAGGAGGTTGATGACAGCTTCAGAGAGTCTGAGATTAACTGAGATCTTTGTCATGATTGCATCACAGTCAACCCATTCTTCTGCATAACTACTTCCTTTACTCTCCAACAGATATGGTCCTGAAGATACTCTTACTCAACTTTCTCTGGGCCAACTCTATCTCAGAGTCTGTTTCCCTGGAAACTCAGCCTAAAACAATTAGGTCCAAGAATGACTTAAAGAAGCAGACTCCAAAATGGGGTTTTGGAGCTGAGTCACCTGCTAGTTAGCTGGCAGTGAGAACACCACTACTGGTTGTAGATTGTCATCTGCTAACTAGCTGACAATAAGAAAAACAGGTGGAGCATAGATTACCTCCCCAAATTCTCTAGTAGTGTAAAGATTGCAACTTTCACCAATGGTGAGTAGGGGTGGGAAATGGTGGAAGAAAATGTACTGAAAGGGACACTATCTGAGGCCTTTGATGTGTGAGAGAAGGAGTAATTACAAGGGCTAGGAATTATATGACTCTTGTTTTGATAATCCTTGTACTGGAAAAAGTGAATAACTGAGGTTGTTTGCAATAAATAAAGGACTAAATTGAAAGCCATATGGTGTCTTTGGCTGCATATAAAACACATCTTTCTTCTTTGCAGTCAAAGGAGTAAAAAGCAGTAAAAAGCTAAGAAGTAGGTCCCATATTTAATTATCAGAGTACCAAGGTCTAGGGGTGGTTGAATTTTCAACCGTGACAAATCTGCTATACAAGGGTCAAGGCCAGAAAGAAATGGGGCCCTTAGATAGGGGAGGCATTTGGAGTGACACATTCAAAAGTCTTGAATCCACAGATTCACTCCTCCTATTAAAAGGTAGCACCTTCTTGGTACCTTAATCTGTTTTAATCACCTTAGGCTTTCATAACAAACACCATAGACTAGGTGGCTTAAATAACAGAAATTATTGCTCACTGTTCTGAAAGTTGAAAATCCAAGATCAAAATGACAGCATGGTCAGGGCCTCTTCCTGGTTGCTGTCTCACTGTGTCCAGAGGGAGGGAGAGAAAAAGAGAGAGGGAGAGATCACAAGTTTATGGTAGCCCTCTTATCCATGTTTAGGTTTCAATTCTCATGCCCAACTAAAGTCCAAAGATATTAAGTCAAAAATTCCAGAAATAAACAATTTGTAAGTTTTAAATTGCATATGATTCCAATTATTATTGTAAATATTCTATTTTATTATTAGTTATTGTCATTAATCTCTTTAAATTTTTTTTATAAATTCAATCATTGTATATCATTACAGCTTGCAAAATGAATTTTCCCAGCATGAATACACTGTATATTAATCTCTTACTATGCCCAATTTGTAAATTAAATTTTATCATTGGTATGTCTATATAGGAAAAAACATAGTATATATAGAGAGTTCAGTGCTTTGTATGGTTTCAGGCATCCATTGAGGGTCTTGGAATATATCCCTTGCAGAGAAGGGGATACTTCTGTATCAGACTAGGGGCCTACTCTTATGACCTCACTTAACCTTTATTAGTACCTAATAGCTCTGTCTCCAAATACAGTCATATTCAGGGTTAGAGCTTCAATATATGAATTTTAAGGAGATGCAATTCCATCCAAAGCTACTTCCTTCCTTGATGACTATCTACAGGCTCTTGCTCTTCATGAAAACACACACAGCCATTTTCAGGATCTTTGTTCACCTTACCACCTTGCCTCCAGACAAATGCCAGTACTAGGGTTAAGTTACAAAGGAAAGGAAAGTTAGCAAAGGAAGCCCTGGGTCTGCTAAGAGAGGATTGGCATATATCCTGAATGAACCGCTGGGGCTTGCTAACACATCCCAGCAGGAGACAGAAAAGTATGTACAAGACTGAATACTGAGGGTTCTGGATCAAAGGAACAGTTGGATAAGGAAGAACTTATCCATATGGGCACGTAAAAGATAGTGACACACTGTTGGGTGGCTCTTAGAAGCATGGATAAAATCATGGTCCAAATTAAGTAAAAATGGCAAAATTTCTAGTGCAATTCTGAATGAAGGTATCAAAAGGCTTGGGGGGGGGGGAGGGTTGGCAAGCTAGAATGGATATGCTACATAAAGCCAAAAAATTCCATCAGCCCACTATGTTCTGCAGGACCAGAAGATAACTAATTACTAAGTAATAAGGACTGCACTGGTGAGAAGGGCATGAATGTTATTGGGAAGTTCAGTGTGGGCTGACCTCCATAGCCCAGGGTAATGATGGAAAATGCTATTTCAGAACTGTACTCCTTGATAGCGGTCAAGCTGATAAAATCTCTAGACAACAGAGGTGAGGTGGCAGTGCTCAACTCTCAGAAACAAGGTGGATGCAATTATTGTAATAAGTGGCAAGGTCAGAGCAGCAGCCATAGGGGCTTGATCCTCAGAGCACTATGGAGATGATTAATAGAACCCAGCAATCCTGTGAGTGAGATAGATAGCCAGCCAGCAACAATGTTACTCAACCTATACAACCCAAGGAAACCAAGAGTGGATGATTAGGAAGCTGAGAACAGTTGTCCCAATAAAAATTATAGTCCACAGAACAAATTTTCATCTGACCAGTTTTTAGATCCATAACCTATTTAAAGAGGAGCGAGATACACAGAAAGAAGAATTCTGTAATGCTATGGCAAGTGTATATGGAAATAATTCACCCAGTGTTTCTGTAAATAGATCTATGATCATTTAACAGAATGCTGAGGAAATAGGACTATCCAAACATTGGATCTAGACACAAGGTTAGAGCTAGAGACTCAAATTATAACCAGTACTAAGGTGGAGGTACCTGGGGACCAGGCATTGAGCAGAGTCCCAACCTAAGTTTAGATAATATTGGGTTCCCGGGTCCATCGTCCAACCCAGGGGCATTTCCCTAGGTCTCAAATGTATAATGGAAATGGACATGTCTGGTGATTAGTAGAACTACTGCACTGGGTCTCCGGCTTATATGGTAAGAGTTAGAGTATAAAGGCCAAGTGGAAACCTCTGAAACTGTCTTACACCTTACCCTCAAAAATGGTGAATCAAAACAATATTACAAAGTGAATGTCAGAAATTAGTGCCACCTTTAAAGTTGAAAGGATGCAGGTGTGGTCGTTCTTATCATATTCTGATTCACAGGTCTGACTCCTGTAAAAGCCAGATAGATCCTGGAGTATAAAAATACTCAACCAGCTCAACCAGGCAGTGATCTCAGTTGTCACTGTCGTAACAGATGTGGCATCTTTGCCAAGACAGTTTAGCCCAGTTTCAAATACATAGCATGGGGCTATGTATTTGCTCAGTGAGTATACTCTTCTGCATCCTGTTACTTATGGGATCAGAAACTTAGGATCAGAAATAGTTCTCATTCTCTTGGGGTAGAGAGTAGCATACATTTACTACCCAGTGCTATGTCAATGTTACTGCATTCTGTTATAACCAAGTCTAAAAGGACCTGGATCACCAGGCATCCAGAAGAATATAGTCACCACTATATTGATGACATCATGTTGATAATATCAGGTGAGCAAGAAATGGTAAATATATCGGAGGCACATGCACACAAGAAGGTGAAAAATGAACCCTACAAAAATTCAGGATGTATAATATCAGAAAAGTTTTAGGGACTTAGAAGTTTGAAGGATTCTGGAACATCTCACCCAGCTAAGGACAAAACACTACACCTTTCACTTTCTACCATGTAGAAGAAAGCACAAATCCAGGTTGATGCCTTTGCATCCTGGAGGCAGCCATGCTGGAGACGCTTCTATGACTCATTTATCAGGTAACATGTAAGGCTACTACCTCTGAGGAGAGCCAAGAGCAAGATAGGGCTCTTCAGCAGTTACAGGCTGAGTGCAAGCAGCCCTGCCACTTAGGCCATATAATCTAGCTGAACCTAAGGTATTATAGGGATTGGTAGTGGTTCCCAGGATTCCATTTGTCATTTATGTCAAGTTTATCAACCTCTAGAGTTCTAGAGCCAAGGAAAGATAGCTTCACTAGAGAATTATACGTTATCATAAAAACCTACTTCTAGTACACTATAGGCCTCTGGTTGAGATGAAGCTTCTGACCATGCGATATGAAGTGAGCATGTGGCCAGGACTAATTGTGAACTGGATTTTCAGACCCACTAAGCTGTAGGCTGTTGATAAGGGTATAACAGCCCAATCTCTTACCTTGAGCAGACTCAGGAGCAATCCATCATAGAACTGATGTGGAATATCCTGCCATAATCAGGGACAGAGGCATAAGCAGACTACATAGCAGTGACTGTCAGTGACTTCCTTAGCTCATACATGTGGCCACACAAGAAGTTCTTTCTTGTGTTGGGGTGAGTCAAAATGAGTCAAAAATGAACTTACACAAAAGTATGGTCCCATTTATGGGGGTTCACATGAGATAAAAATGAAGGGGAGATATTCCCAGTTAGTACAATTACGTGGGATTATCTATAGTAAATGGGAAGAGAAATGACTTGAATTAAGACTGAATTAAGTCATGATGCATTTTTGCATAGAAAAAAATACATCATGACTTTTCTGACAACCCAATATTTGCTGACTCATGGACATTGGCAAATGGCTGAGTCAGAGATCTTTAGGAAAAAAAATGAAAAATTAGGGTCAGGGAAGTTGAGGGACGAGGGCATGCTTATGTGCATATTTCAGTATGAAGTGTGGTTTCTGCATCTCATGTTAATGCTCTTTAAACAGCATCTACCATGGATGGGCCACTAAACAACCAAGTAAACAGAAGGACTTGCCCTCAATGGTTGACCTCACTGACCTCTGCCATCAGCTGCCCAAGTGCTGACACAGTAGGCCCATGAGTAGAGTAGCCACCATGCCAGGGACTAAGGCTATGCATGGGTGCAGGACTCCCATTCACCACGGCTGATCTTGCTACTGTCACTGCCAAATGTCAGTCTGCCAGCAACCAAGGCCAAAACAGTCCTCAGTGAGGCACCAACCCTAGAAGAGACCAACTGTCTACCCATGCAAGTTGATGATATTGGATCCCTTCTACAAGCGACAGTGATTTGTCTTGACTGGGATCGACCCATATTCTAGGTAGAAGTTTGTCTTTCCTGTTCTCAAGGCCTTAGCCAGTTCCATTATCTAAGATTTACTGAGTGAGACCTCACGTAATATGGCCTAAGCACAAGGGTCCACTTTGTAGCAAAAAGATGTGGGAAAGGATTCGATGATCCTGGGATCCCCCTGGTCTTACCAAAAGTGCATCCATCTGAAGTTTCCATGAGGACATGGTGAGAAGGACTTTTAAAGGTGCAATTGAGGTACTATCTTGGTGATGATACCCCGAAGGGATGGGTAATATTCTCTAGGTCACAACAGACATTCCAAATTAACAAAAATTATATGATGCTGCATTTCTAGCTGACAGAGGAGGAAAAGGCTGATTTTGATTCACAGATGTACTCAGTATGTCAGTGTAAGTCAAAAACGAATTGCCACAAAATTTTGGTCCCACTTATGGATGTGAAATCATGGATTGGATCTAGGGACTAAGAAGAGGACACAGGAATGGCCCCACTTGTTACAGTCCCCAGTGACCCTTTTGGGGAATTTGTGCCTCCTGTCCTCATGACTCTGGCCTCTGTGGGGTGGAGGTCCTAGATTTAAGAAGTGGAATGAATGCTTCCACTGGGTGACACATGGCCTGTGGCCGAGTCAAGTCTAATGTTGACTGTAGCTTAGTCACTTTGCACTTCTCAAGATAAGAGACAAGTGGTCAAGGGAGGTCATCCTGGCTGAGATAATGACTTGGATCTTCAGGTGGAAGTTAGGTTGATAAAGGACAGGAGGTCAGGTTCCGACAGGGAGAGAAAAGAATATATTTGGCAATCTGGCAATCTCTAGTCCTTGTTACTTCCTTTTCCAAATGTGATGGTAAATAAACAACTACAGAATCTTTAACCTGGTTAGGGTATGAGACCCCTCAGAGATGAGTCACCTAAGCCAGCAGAAACAATTAAGTCAAGGATAAGGGCAATATAGAATAGACAAAGAAAAGAGCCACTAGGTATCAATTGTGGGTGAATGAACCAAGCAGATTCTTGGAGAAGTTGTTCCCAGAATTTACTATACAAGGAAAGCAGATCTGAATGATGCAAGGCATGGTCTCATACCACTGGCTCTGTGGTGCATGGCCAGATTTTCCCTTCTGAACTGAGGCATTCACTCTCCAGCTGCTGAGAGTTTTGAAGGCTGATGGATATCAGCTGAGTCTCTCTCCAGGAATCACTTTCAGCTGAATGGAGTCACATTGTCCAATATCACACATCACCTGGGGTGGGGGAAGGAAGGTGCAGCCTGCATCCAGTGACCTGTTGATAAGGGTATAATAGCCCAGCCTCTTACTTTTAGGCAGGACCACACTGAAGGGCCATACTATTCAAAGCTACAGGTAGGAATTCAACAACTTCCTCTGCCTAACTTGCTGCTGTCACTCCCCTACAGGTGCTGATCATGAAGACACTCCCCAGTCAACTTCCTGTATAAACATTTCTTTTTTTTTTTTTTTTGGAAAGATTTTTGCTATAGGGCGCGTGCGCTCGCCAGACAGACAGAGAGAGACAGAGAGACAGAAAGCTAGAAACCACCCCCCAGGGGGGATGGCCACGCCACAATCCCTTCTCCTCCATTCTCCTCTGGGGATCTTGGGCACACACGCACACGCACCTGGCGTGAGTTTAAGCCACCGGGTCAGGGACGCGAACCGCAGTCGACTACGTGGGAGTCCAGTGACAAAGCCATTATGCTAACTGCTGGTCCCTCTGCATAAACATTTCTGTCAGCAGTCCAATTGCCAGGGAACCAGACCCAGAGCAGTTTCTGCCATTGTCTGTTCTGCAAATTTCACTTTGAAGTCAAGGGGTGGGAGTCTTATTATCAGGGGAGACTGGAGAACCCCCTGCTGCAATGATATTTTCCCTTCACTGTTGTGAGTGACCCCTTCTTTTCTTGTGAGTCCCCCTGCTAGCCTAGAAGATGCAGGCATTCCTGAAAATCTTGGCACCGAGGGTATCTCTTGGCTCCTTCTCTTAGGGTCTAATATCAGTTTAACAGAAAAATAGAAAATTCCACAAGTCCAACATATCAATTGAGGGAAAGTGGAAGGCAAATTTTCTTTTTTTAAATAATTATTTTATTTAACTTTATTTATTCATTTATTTCATTTTTAATTTAACCAGAGAGGGGCAGAGAAAGAGAGAGAGAGAGAAAGTGAGAAAGCAAGCCACCAGGTCTGGGACTAGAACTGCTGTTGGCCATATGAGAGTCCAGCACCCTTAACCACCACACCACCTGCCAGACTCAGGAAGGCAAATTTTCTAAGCAATAACTAAATAAATAAATGAAAAAGGAATTGTATATTATTATTCAGAGTCTCTGGCAGAAAAAAATAATAAACTAATTTGGGAGTTTGTGGAAGTAATAGAGAAGCAACTGGTAACCAAATCAGTGCTTTGATTCACCCCAGGCCAGAATCCTTCACATTCCAGTTCCAGTGGAAGAGCTCGTTATATTCAAACATTTATTTTTGCTAAAGGGTGAATGAGTTCACCAGAGAGAGACAGAGAGAGAGAGGGAAAAGGAAAAGCATTCCGTGGGGAATGTTCACACTGCAATATTTTCTCTTCCATTTCTCTCTCCTTCTAGGATTTTGGGCACACATGTGTACATGCCTGTCATGTTTCTCAAGTCACTAAGTCTGGGACTTGAGCCAAGGGGTCAGCCATGTGGTATCTAGCTGCCTCAACCACCAGGCCATGGAGCCAGCCTGTTATTTTGTTTTATAATTCAGGATTTTCTCTAGTAGGGAATTATTATTATTTTTATTATTTTTAAAAGAATAATTTTTTAAAATTTTATTTATTTATTTATTTATATTATTATTTTAAATTTGACCAGCGAGAGAAAGAGAGATAGGGAAAAACACCAGGTCCAGGACTTGAACTGCGGTTGGCCATGTGGGAGTCCAGTGCCTTAACTACGACACCACTTGCTAGCCCCAATTTTATTATTTTTTTAATACATTCAGTCACTGTATATCATTATATCACGTAAAATTAATTTTCCCAGCATGAATACACTGTTTATTAGTCTAGTCAAAGATAGTATTATACACACTATCATCAACAGATAATTTCTGACATTGATAAGAGCATATATCTAAAAACTGAGACACCAAGGTGAGCAATAGCCTTGCTCTGAAAATACTTCTTCTCAGAGCTTCATTTGGGATTGCCTATCACTATATCTTGAGAGTTTTGAGGATCTTTCTGGTCACTAGGCATGGAAAATACATTCTTTCCACAGTGACTCTTGGTAAATCTTTAAAATTAAAGGCAGAAAGAGCTGAATAGGGCTGCCTACAGTGCAGCCGTTAAGCACAGTGCATTAGAAGCCCAATCTCACACAGTCGACCATGGTTCAAGTCCAGACCGTAGCAGCCTGAAACACATGCTGGGCACATGTGTGTACATATCCAAAATACTGATGGGATGGAGGATGAAGGATGGCAGCATGACCATGTCCCATGGCAGGGATGGGGGTGTGCTTTCTCTCTCTTCCTTACTCTCCTGGCAAGGGTATGCACCCTCTGGCAATTAAAGAAAAGAAAGAGGCGAACAGAGCCACCAACCTTGCAGCTCAATAGTCTCTTTAGAACCTGGCTCCCGGTAGCTGTATCTGGATTTTACATTGGTCTAACCTTACGAAGAGAGAGGAATGAAGCTCTCATGTATTCTCCCTGTATAATCTGGAACATCAATTATGAAGAGTCTGCCCTGCTTTCCAGCACAAGTTAGGCCCTACCTGGTTCTCTAAGATCCCTTGCAGTGTAATTAGGCAGGCAAGTACCCTTGTCTTCATTTTATTTATGTTTTAATTTAAAATTTTAATATGAAAGGGAAAGCATTGTCTCATGTAACTGAGAAGTCCAGATCACTGGCTACAACCAGGTACTCAAGTGATACCTTTAGGAATTCACTTCTATAGGCCTCTCGCCTTTGCTTGGCTCTGTGCTTGCTTTATTCCTCAGCAAGCTTTCTCCACATAGAGACAAAATGGCCCCTAGCAGCCCATGGGTTACATGGTCCATAGTGTTTACAGCTGCCCACTCTCTCCTGCTGCTACACACACTTCCTGGTTCCTAGTCTCTGTCTCCTTTTGAATAACTACCATTTTACTGTTTCCCATCCCATATCTCACCATTTACCTCGACCTCATGACATACCCCCAGTGGCCCTCAGACTGAGTCAGACAGGTCTCTGGGTCTCTGTTTAATTTGGTTCACATGCTTTGTGTTGGATAAGTGGAAAATTAATGATTAAAGTTCCTACTTGCAGGGGAAATTTCACTTCGTTCTTTCCTGTGTTTACTCAAAGCAGGGAGAAATCCATATTTTCATACAGCATTATTTGAAGTGGGAATGGAAGGCAGAAGGATGATTTTGAAGATTTGATGAGGTGGATGGTATTACCTGGGTGCTGCCCTGGTCTTTGCTCTTCCAATGGTATTGCCCTTTCCTATCTGAAAGCCATCATTGTCTGCTGGCTGGAAGATCAATGGGTGACATTGTGCAGGGATTGGTATTTATTTAAGAGAAATCTCTCCGACTGACCCAATTCCTGTAATGCATTAAAAAAAAAAAACCGACAGAAGTAATATTTTTGTTCTTGTTTCACTTTCATTCATCTTATTTGATCAGGGCTGAGCAAAACTGACATCTCATCAAACTCCAAAGTGTGTTTCAGCATCAGGTTCATCGGAGGGTGGCATTTAAAACACAGACATTGCAGGAACAAATGTATTTGCCAATCCCGTCCAGCAATGTAAACCTGACCTTTCTCCTGTAGATTTATTGACACGGGCCTGTTTTGTATCATATTTCATTATTGTGCGTGGAAGGACTGAAAGTTCTTCTCTTGGAAAACAACTCAGTTGGGGCTAGAGTGGCCAATATGCCTTCCCTTCACAGGGAGGAAGAGGGAATTTGAGAGTCAGGTACTGGCAGGATTAACGCAATTCCTCAAAGAGTGTCTTTAATGAAAAAGACTGGCAGTATGGGCTGGGACCACATTTCTATTTGGCCTGTGGTGGGAGCAGAGGAATGACATCCAAGGTCACTGTCACTTACTTGTGGTTACATCACAGTTTCCTTGCATCTGGGATCCACAGGAGGTGCCCCCTCCCACCCAATGCAGAAATCCATCTCTGATCAATGCTTGCTCTGTCTGTGCTATGGCACACTCAGTGTTAGAAACCTACCGTTTCACTAAGCCAAAGAGTTGTAGAAATTATCCACCTGTGTGTTATTATGACAAAACATGAGTCTAGAGACTTCCTTAGCCACTGGGCACACAGTAGTAAACAGGAGAAGCAAGGTCCTTGGTTTAGGGAGTTTCAATTCTGTGGGGAAAGCTAGTCTATAAGTTAATAAAGAAGTATACAATGTAAATATGAATATTGTAGGAAGCTAAGAGTGTTCTTTATTGTGTACAACAGGTCAAGGTAACAGAGAATGCCTACACAGTAATAGGGAGGTGATGGGTGCTGTTTTATCTAGAATTTTTTTTTTTTTAAGAGAGAGAGATTTTTGCTATAGAGTGTGTGAGCTTGCCAGAGAGACAGAGATATACAAAGTGAGAAATCATCCCCCAGGGAGATGGGCATGCCAAAATCCTTCTCTTTCATTTTCTCTTGGGATTTTGGACATGCCCATTTACACGTGCCCAGTATGAGTCTCAAGCTGCCTGGTATGGGACTTGAGCCATGGTCAACCATTTGGGAGTCTAGCAACATATCATTTATGCCATCCACTGGTCCCTTTATCTAGATCCTTTTTTTTTTTGAGAGGTTTTTGCTATAGGTTGCATGCGCCCGCCGGAAAGACAGAGAGAGACAGAGAAACAGAAAGTGAGAAATCACCCTCCATGGGGGATGGCCATGCTGCAATTCCTTCTCCTCCATTCTCTTCTTGGGATCTTGGGCACACATGCACATGCACCCGGCGTGAGTTTAAGCCACCGGGTCCGGGACTCAAACCGTGGTTCGACTACATAGGAGTCCAGTGACATAGCCATTACGCTATCCACTGATCCCTTTATCTAGATTCTTTAAGGACACTCCTAAGGTAGGCGGGTCTTCGATCAGAGATCTGAATAATGAGGTGAACTCATGACATGGAAGCAAGACCAGAAACTGTTACAGATATAACATACTGCAAGTACAAAGGTAGAAATGTGTTCAGCATTTTTAAGAAGCAAAGAGAAAGCTACCATGGTCAGTCCTTCAGGAGTTAAGAAGGTTCTGAGATGAACCCAAAAAGTGAGCAGAGGCAAATCAGGCAAGTTCGCCTTATGAGAATTAAAAGTCCACAGTAGGGAGCTGTTGCAGGTTAAAAAACAGGAATGATAGAAGACCATTTCACTTTTAAGTGGTCACTCTGGTGGGCAGGGGCTGAGTTGTAGGGGGGAGGGCAAGTGAGTAGTAACAAACCAGCCATGTGGCTGTTTGGAGCCAGGTCTAGCGAGAGGTGGCAATGCTTGACCTCATCCAATCTATGGAGCCCAAATTCATGTCTGTGTAAATCAGTTCTGCCCTCCCCCCTCCACCACCACACATGGATACAGAGAGAATCCAGACTTTTCCCACCACTTCAGGTACTTAGGGACAGCACTTATGATTTCCTCTTATCTTTTTTCCTTTGAGTAAAGCAACCCCATTTCTTCCAACTCTTCTTCACATGATAAGATTTTAAATATGTTTTCTTCATATTAAGTATTAACATAGAGGTCAACATATAGTAAAACAACTCGTATGTGGGTTACCCTTTCATTTCCATTCTTTGTCCTAGGGAGTCCCCTTCCACCCACTGCCAGCCCATGCGGGTGGGCAGAGTAGAGGCCACGCCCAGCTCTGGAGCAGAGTGCAAAACCTGAGTCATCCCATCTACTATGAATGGTCCAGAAAGGATCACATGATTCAGTATGAACCAATGGAGTCTGGTTAATAATGCCAGGCTAAGATTCTCTTTCTTAGCTAAGTAATTAAAAATACAGCATCTTGGGAGCTTCCAGCAGTCATCTAAAAACTATGGGAGAAAGGTTTTATCTGAGAACAGTTTTTTTGTTGTTTGTTTGTTTTTGTTTTTTTTTTTGTTTTTTTTTTTGTTTTTTTTTTTTTTTTTTTTTTTTGCTATAGGGTACATGTGCTTACCAGAGAGACAGAGAGAAGGGGGAGGGATGGCCATGCCACAACCCCTTTTCCTCCATTATCCTCTTGAGATCCTGGGCATGCATGCATGTACACACACCTAGTATAAGTTTCAAGGCGCTGAATCTGGATTCAAACTGCGGTTGGCCATGTGAGAGTCCAGCACCTTAACCACCACAGCACCCATTGACCCGAGATGGAGCTGATAAGTGGAGAGAGAGATGGAGATAAAAGAGAGAGAGAAGATGAAGCTATGCCATTTGCACATTGGCCCAAACAATATATAAAGTCTAATTCTGGATAATTAAGTTAATCAATAGGTTTTCCCTTTTTTCTGCTTAAGCAGCTGTATCATGTTTTTGACACTTGCTTTTGGATTGTGGCATGGCCATCCTCCTTGGGGGGTGATTTCTTGCTTTCTGTCTCTCTGTCTCTCTCTGTCTTTCTGGCAAGCGCATGCGTTCTATAGCAAAAACCTCTCAAAAAAAAATTCTAACTGACAAACTGATCAGGAAACATTTGGGCCATCACTTCCCTCAAATGTGTCACAATACTTCAGTCACTGCAGCCTTAAGTTGTCACCATTGTCACAGTTGTAAATGTCTTGTATTGTCTATTGTTTGAGCTTATAGCCAATGAGAGCTCACACTTTCCTCTTCAGCAGTTTCCTTCTCAATTTCTCTCTAATACATCCTCTGAGGATTTATGTAAAGCCCTTTTATGAATTTAGTATTTATTAGACCTCCCTCTTGCACTTGACATGTATCCATTTTTGCCTGAGAAGCAAACTCCTGAGAACCCAATATTATGACCCATTTGGGGGAAAACAGCAAAGAGAACTAATAAAACCTAACAAAGCTAAGTCTAATCATTCCCAAAAACACCCATTTGGCTCCCTAATGGGCCAAGGGGGAGGGGGCCATGATATCTCAGAGCTTTTGCCTTCCATAGTCATTTCTGATGCCTAGAAAACCCTCCATTAAGCTGCCCAACACAGTCATTTTTTTAGGGGCCTCTGAGAATTGTGTCTGTGCTGTGGCTTTTGCAGCTTAACTGGCTCAAGTTGGAGAGCTCGGCTGTTCAGGAATGGGACAAGTGCCTTGAGGAAAGTGGAGCCTGTAGGTCCAGCTCTCGATCCTGATGGCAAAGTCAGGCATCATTGAAAACAAGAAGGAAAACATGGCTTTTCAACTTTACACACGGTTTAGGAGACAGATGGGGGATGGCACCAGTAGCTGACTTATAGTGTCCCAGGATGAAGACACAGAAGGACCCTTTGGGAACTGCTAGCCCATTTGGGGAAACTGAGGACTAGCAAGGGACAGAAATGTTTCCCAAGAGGACCCAATGAGCCAGTGTATGAGCAATCTTAGATTAGTGCCAAGGTCTTCTATCATTTAAGCCACTTTTCTTTCTAATATAAAAGGGCAGGGTAGCAGAATAATTAAGAGTTATGGAATCACTTGCTTGTCATATGGGACATCTGTTTCACATTTTGATTACCTGGAGCAGGTGAATTGGACCATTATGTGGACAGGGCTCCTCCTATATTTACACAGGGGATGGTGGAGACAGAAGTCCTACATACAAGAGGATGGGCATGTGCCATCTGGCTCAGGACATAGGAGATCAACGTTTTAATCTTGATGCCATGACTTTTTGGGCAGCTCAGAACAAATTTCATCACATGTAAGCCTCACTTTGCCCACTCTTTTGTGTCAGGCATGTTCTCTTGCTTGATATTATACACTCCTTTAACCCTTCTAATAATTCTTTGAAGTATTTGCTATTATCACCAATCTAAAGATGAAGAAACTGAGGCAGGGACCAGCAGTTAGCGTAATGGCTATGTCGCTGGACTCCCACGTAGTCAACTGCGGTTCGCGGTTCGCGTCCCAGACCCGGTGGCTTAAAACTCACTCTGGGCGCGTGTGCGTGCGTGCCCAAGATCCCGAGAGGAGAATGGAGGAGAAGGGATTGCGGCGTGGCCATGCCCCTGGGGGTTGATTTCTCGCTTTCTATCTCTCTGTCTCTCTCTGTCTGTCTGGCGAGTGCACGCACCATATAGCAAAAACTTCTCCGAAAAAAAAAAAGAAACTGAGGCACAGGTAAGTTAAGAATTGGTCAAAATGGAGCTGGCTCCAGGACCTAGTAGTTAAAGGAGCTAAATCCTATATGGCCAACTGTAAGTTTCAAATTTTGGCCTTGGAAGCTCAAAAACACTGGGATTGTGTGTGGTGTACTCCAAATCCTTACAGGATGGAGAAATGGAAGAGAAGGTATTGCACCCCTTTGGGGGAGTGCTTTCTCTCTCCCTCTCTCTGGTGAGCACATGGGCCCTCTTGCAAATAGAAGAAGAAAAGAAGAAAAGAAGAAG
Source organism: Tupaia tana (assembly GCA_026018925.1). Taxonomy (NCBI): domain Eukaryota; kingdom Metazoa; phylum Chordata; class Mammalia; order Scandentia; family Tupaiidae; genus Tupaia; species Tupaia tana. The sequence goes on from JAKSZU010000018.1 coordinate 38,054,840, forward strand.
AAGAAGGAGGAGGAGGAGGAGGAGGAGGAGGAGGAGGAGGAGGAGGAAGAAGAATGAGAAAAGAAGAAGAAGAAAAGAACTGGCTTAGATTACCCAATTCAAACCCAAGCAATCTGGCTCCAGATTTCACTCTTAACCTCTGCACTTATTGTCAAAGGATACTAATAATTAATAGTAAAATAAAATTGATAAATAAAATATACATAATAATAATAAAGCAATGTATCTCTCAGAGACTTCTTTGACAATTTTTAAAAATAATTATTTATTTAATTTAATTTATTATTATTTTTTAAATTTGTGATAGGGCGTGTGCCTTCACCAGAGAGAGACAAAGAGAGAGAGGGAAAGTGAGAAAGCAAGTCACCAGGTCCAGGACTTGAACTGTGGTCGGCATATGGGAGTCCAGAGCCTAAACCACCATGTCAGAACTGTGTTAATCAAATTATGTCTTTTATTTTCTGTATTCTAATGCTTTGGCAACGTGTTGTTGACCCTGGAGGAACTGCCCCCTCAGGGCTAGCCAATTTCTGGAGATTATAAACAGTGGACTTGAAAACATGTTTATTTATTTACTTACTTTTTTCTGTATTCATTATAGAGTACATGTACTAAATATGAGAATGAAAGAGAGACAGACAGACAGAGACAGATGCTCAGCCTCCATAAAATCTGACCATGCCACTATCTCCTTCCTCCAGTTCTCCAGCCTGTTGGATCCTGGGCATGCCTGATGTGTTTGGGCTGACCAGACTGGAGATTTGAACTACAATTGCCATGTGGGATCTGGCTTCTCTTGATCAACACATCAACCATGGAGTCAGCCTGAAAACGCCTTTTAGATTCAAACCAATTGAGCCAGAGTTCATACCCCAAACCACCTGCTTTACCAGACTTTCATTCTCTGGGTCCCTACCATTTTGCCCTGCTCATTGTAGGGCTATGTATTAGACAACTAAGGATAGTCCTGAGTTCTGGAAGCTTCTGAATGATTCTAAACCTGCTAACCCTGTCTTGTTTCTTCCTTCCTGTGGAAAACACAATGAAGACTCTGGACACAATTTCTCCTCTTCTTCTGCCTCTGATTGACCCTGGAATTTCCCCATGTGGCCCCCCTCCATGACATGGCTTGTCCCCTCCTATTAGGAATATGAGAAACAAACTATCTTTTAATGTCAGTAGTCTCCCGACTGGTTGGCCTTGTCATGCCCCAGATTTTCTATTAGTGCCTTAAATTTGAAAATAGTAAGTGAAAGGTCTTTGCACAAATAGTAATGAACAAGTATATTACTACCCACTTACCCACAAGGAGGTCAATAATACATATTGAATATATATTGACCTTATGCCTGATGTTTTACTAAATATGAAATGCATAATTTCATTTAGTTATTACTATTTTTCATTTTGAAAACTAAGAGTTGTTATACCTAATTTACAGACAGGAAAACTGAGACTGAAAAGATGAATTTGGCTGAGTCACCTAGTATTAACAGATGGTAGTTTCTAGGCTTGACTCCTGGTTTATTTGATCCTAAAGCTTCTCTCCTCTGCTCCACCCAGTAAAGGACTAGAAAAAGATACTATAGGGTCGGCAGGTGGCATAGTGAGTAAGGTACTGGACTGCCACGTGGTTGATTGTGGTTGAAGTGCTAGACTGGCAGCTTGAAACTCACTCTGGGTGCATGTGCATGCATGCTCAAAATCCTGAGAGGAGAATGGAGGAGAAAAGATTATGGTGTAGCCATTCTCCTGGGGGGTGATTTCTTGCTTTTAGTCTCTCTGTATCTCTAGCGAGTGCATGTGCCCTACAGCAAAAATCTCTCAAAAGAAAAAAAAGAAATAAAAAAGAAACAATATCATAAATGTCATTCTAGAAGGATGGGAAAGTAAATACATTTTAAAAGCAATGCCTCTGCTTCTTGCCAGATTGCCTCCCCTTTTTAGTGTCTCAAGGAGATTTTCTCTATAAAGAACTTTTTGTTTCTTACCAGCCTTAGCTTCTTTATTTAGTAATTCATTCTCTAGCTCATTTTCAAAATAGAGGGGAGAGCCTGGCTTTTAAATAACATACACTTTAATTTCACTTTGATCTGGATCAATATTTCTACTTGTTCCAAACAGACAACTTGTCCTATATCCTTTTATCTTCCCTCTCCCTGCAATTCCCTTGGCAAAGACAGCTTGTTAGGCTCAGCTCATCCTCCTGGGCCAGGGTCCAGGTGGTAAAGAGGGCACCTCCACATTCCATCCCCCATGACATGGAACTCCATCTGATTGACAATTCTTTTGGTGCAAGAAGACATGCTTGATGAGAATGCTTATAAGTTAACACAGTTGAGGAGGAAAGCTTCCACGTGGTGTTGTCCCAACAACCTCCATTCACATAGTAGAGACATAATCTTGAACACAGACAGAGAAGGTGAAAATATGGGCCTGTTCTGCAGCCTCTCTTTGGTCTCAGTTGCCATCTCTCCCTTTTGGAGAACCATGTTCAATGGCTCCAGTTCAATGAGTTTGGCACCATCCTCCCAGTGCTAGAGCTGACAAATTGGACTACTGCAGTTTCTTCAGAGTGGGCATGTGACTAAATCAAGTAAATTAAAATCGACCCCAGGATTTTAAATAAAGTCACTGGGAAAGAAGTGCCCTTTTGGGGAGACAGTTCAGTTGGTGGGTAATGGGTATGAGGTTGCTAGCCTGCCTGAGAATAAAGCCAACGAAGAGGAAAAGCAAAGAGGAGATAAGAGGTAATCATTCTGTTGGACTAATTTAAACATCAAGATTTAGTTGAGCCTCTAATTGGATCCCCTGCTTGACACTCAGCTGTGTGAACCAATACTGCCCCTTTTATTCACAAGCTGGTTTGAACTGAGTCCTGTTCCTTACAGTCAAAATAGGCTGTATGAGCCTGCTGTTAGTCCCCTCTGCACTATAAGGGAAGACCATGTTTGTTCCAGCTACACTGGTCCTAGTTTCCCTTTGTTGATTGCTTCAGTCTTGTCTCTTGAAACTACCTTAAATAAAAATGTTCTTCTTCACTCCCATTTTGCCTGGATAATGTCTATTCAATCTAGATCTTCGCTCCAGAACCGGTTTGAATTAGCCAGAACCAGTTGGAGCCAGTCTGAACAGGTTTGAGCCAGCCAGAACTGGTTTGAACCGGTGTGAGCCAGCCAGAAGCAGTTTGAGCCAGCTAGAACCGTTTGAACCTGTCAGAAGCAGTCAGAACCGGTTTGAGCCAGCCAGATTTGGTTCGAACCAGCCAGAACCGGTTTGATCTAGTCTGAACAGGTTTGAGCCAGCCAGAAGTGGTTTGCATTCACTGCATGCACTGCACTCACTGGATGCACTGCATACACTGAGCTCACTGGATGCACTACATGCACTGCGCTAACTGGATCCAGTGCACTCACTGGATGCACTGCACACACTGCATTCACTGCATATACTGCACTCTCTGGATGCGCTGCACGCACTGCACTCACTGGATCCAGTGCACGCAATGTGCTCACTGGATGCACTGCACGCACTGCACACACTGCACTCACTGGATGCACTGCCCTCATTAAATGCACTGTGCACTCACTGGTTTGAGCAAGCTAGAACTGGTTCAAACCAGCCAGAAAAAAGTCAAAACCGGCTTAAGCCAGCCAGAACCGGTTTGAGCCAGCCAGACACCGTTCCCATCAGAGCAAGACAAGCACTCCTGTTGAACCTCTACACACCCTTAGTCTTGCCTTCAGAGAGATTAGCACAGTTTATAAACATATTTTTTTAATAATTTTCTGTTTGTCCACTTCCTCCACTATATTGGCAGTTCCACGAGGACAGAGATTCTGTCTGTTTCATTTCTTGGTAGATTTTCAACACCTAGCATGGTGCCTGACACACAGTAAGTACTCAGTACATGTTGAATATACATGAAATAATGATTTTATCCTGCTGTGGACACTGGACAATAATGAGAGAGAGTAGGCACATTGTAGTGGGACCAAGGAAGACAGTCCAGTGGGTGTCTCATCCCCTTAGTCCCAACAGTAAGAAATAGGACCTAGAAGAGTAGGTCCACTGCCATCAAATACCTGAAGGGTGATGGTCTGGATAGAGAGACAGTCTTGTTTCTATTTCCCTACAGGATGGGTCTTTAGACAATGGAGAGTATTAAGGAGACAGGTATAGGTAGTGACTCAATATGAGGAAGGACTGGCTAAGAGTCAAGCTGGGAAGTTTGAAGGTATGTATTTTATAAAACGTTATATACCGACTAAGGTTTCCTAAGGAGAATTTGATCAGGTGGGCCATTTGATATATTTGTAAATCCCAGAATCAAACATAGATTTTAGTCATAGGTTCATAGTGTCATAGAGATCCAACTTCCTATCCTCTTCCTCCCCATAGCATGACTCAGGTAGTGGTGTTCCAGTGGCGCAGTCCCTGTGTGGTAGAGCTCCTCACCTCACATCTAGTCTAAAGTACAGGTCCTGTGAGACTTCTCCCTCATGTTCCTCAGTCAGAGTGTTTTTCAGTTGATGTTTGAACTGAGTCTTCAGAGACCTCTGACTGGTCTCTGCATGGTCAACAAGCCGCAGGGTATCAATATTAGCCTCATAGCTAATATTACTCAGATATAGGATTTCTAATGAGGGATGTTGTTGCTAATAAAGATGGGCCTGGCACACTAGCTAATATCTTGGCTTCCACCAGGCACTCGCTGCCTCCACACAGATGACTCCAATGAGATAAATTACTTTTCCACCAATAGAAACATGACTGCAATCAATACAGTGTGTAAATAACACATTTTCAGAAAAAAATACAAATACCAATATTAAATACATTTCTATTGACATAAAGACAAATTTGTTTGAGGTATGAATGAGTTCAGGCACCCATGCTGGGGTCCTCAGGACAAGAATCCAGAGCCAAGTATCTGCCAATGTCCCTGTATGACCAAGCACACACTCACTCTTCTGCCCTGGGTGTAGGCTCCCAAGAAAGCAGAGTGAGAATTACACCAAACAGAATTAATTTTTTTTAAGAAAAATGATCATCTTTTCTTTGTTTTAGATTTTTTATTTTTTGCCATAGGATGCATGCACTTGCTGGAAAGTGACAGAGAGAGAGAGGTGGAGAGTGAGAAATCACACCCCACTGAGGATGGCCACACTCTCAGGATTTTTGGCATGCACACATATGCATGTTTTTCAGGCCACCAGGTCCAGAACTTGGATCATGGAGTCAGCCATAAAGGATCCATTCACCTTAACCACCACACCACCTGCTGGCTTGACTCAGATCTCTTTCTGTGAAGGTTTGAATACCCTGCTCTTCTTCCCTTAGGTCATAATGTCTTTCACCAAGCATGTTGCTTCTCTGGGTTTCATCTGTGTCATCTACTAAGAGGGAATAATTTCCCCCAAGGAAGCACCCTGTAAGTGTGAATGGGAGGATCTGATGACAAAACTGGAACAGCTTTGGAAATCACAGTGTCCTTAACACATCGGTAATCTTTCTATCTTGGTTGCCATCTTGTTTACTTCACTCTTTTTATAATACTGCTGGGGTCTTGTAAAACTCGGGATTACATTATGTCTTATCAGAAACTTCAAAGAGAAGAACAAGGAATATAGTAACAATGTCAACATAATCAAATATTTATTGAACACTCACTATGGATGGACCCCCTATCAAGCATACATAAATTATCTAATTTATTTCTTGCAACCATTAATACCCCTGTTTTATAGATGAATAAGCAGCTGGAGTGGTTTGAAAGAGTGAACAGGAAGGTCTCTCTGAGTAAACTATTTGAGCCAGGAAGTAAGCCAGAAGTGTAGAGTGAGCCCTTTGGATAGGCATCTGAAAGCTGGAATCCCAGGTAGAGGGTAGAGCATGGTAAAGACCTGGTATCAGGACTATTCATTGTATTTGAGAAATTCCTGAAGACCAGTGTGTCTGCCAAAAAGTGGACTAGGGAAGGAGTTGTAGGAGATAAATCAGAAAGGTGGGCAGGGTGAAATTTGGGGGCTCTCTTGTGGCAAGAAGTTTGAGTTGTATTCTACTGTGAATGTTTGGCATGAAACATAAATAATGGGTCCCACGTGGTTTGTAAATTGCAAAACATTAAACTGGCATGTTTTGCTATTTTATTCATTCATGCACTCATTTATTCCATATTTCCTTCCCCTTGCTAGTCCCTGTCCAGGGAACTTTTTCTAAGGAGCTCAGATTTAAGCTGTTTTTGGATTCCAGATGGACTATTAATAGATCAATCCTGTTCTCCAAAGACTTGTGAACTAAGAACTGATCATGTTGGAGGAACCTAGAATGAGGCATCTCTTCTTTTGATTCCTTTCCAAACTAACAAGGCATTAAAAGACTACCTGCTCCCTGGGATGAGGAAACGTGTAATGGGCCATTGCAAAATGAGCCAGGACCACTCTGAAGATGGACTTGGAGTAGTTCCAGGAAGAAAAGCTCATTTCTAATCACCCAGAGATTTCTTCTTGGAAACTAGTGTAACTTAGAAAGAAATTACATAAAATACCAAAGGAAAACTGTGGAACAGTGAATTAACAAACTTGTTAAGCAGAGACCTGAAGATTTTCAGGCCCTAAATATGGATTTACTGTATGAATATAGGCAAGGAATACAGCAATAAAAACACATCAGAAGCATGAAATTTTTCACAACCGATAGGTCCAAGAAGTGTCCAATCTAGGGTGGCACTACCAGGCAGTCACTTAAACCTGCAATCTTCACTTAAAAACCAGGGAAGAAGAATGTGATTTTTTTGTTCTTAGTATAACATGCTGTAATTTTGTCAAGTTAATGGGTTTAATAGCTTCTCATTGTTAAATTATAGTTTTCTTGACTATAAAAGACATCAAGCATATTTTTTAAAAGAATGAAAGATGTGTATTATATTTATAAATAATGATGTTAAGCACTGATTATAGTATAAAGCAGATCACCTTTTCATCTTTCTCTTTTTTTTGTAGTTTGCCTCTGGCATAACACTTCCTCTTCTTGGTGATACGTGAAAAGAATTAAGAAATGTTATCAAAAGTAGTGCTAATTACCCAGGTATGTGTCTGATATTGCTTATCTCTTCTGTATGTTTATTTATTCAATGAGCAGGTAAGATACATCACCTCTATTAGTCAAGCAGTTGATTCTAGCTCCTACAGTAGAAACTTCTCAAATATTAGTAGCTCGACACAGTAAAGGCTTATTTCTCACACATGCGAAGTCCTATGTGGGCTGGGTAGCTCTCCAGCATTGTTCCTCTCCAAGGGGTGACACAGAAATCCTGATCACTATGTCTTTATCTATGCCATAGGAACAAGTAGCTTCCCAGCCCACAGTGGAAATAGAAGAGAGGGCTGAGAGATGGTATGAGATAGTTTTAAGGGCTACATCAGAAGTGACTTGTATCACTTTTACTCACAGTCTATTGGCCCAAATCTAGGCACATGACCCTGCTTTGCTGCAAAGGAATCTGGGAAAGGTAGAAGAGCACTTACATAGATGGGAGCACTTAACTCACATCTACTTATCACATCACCTCTGCTCATATTTGTGCTTGCTGATGACAGAGATTTAGGAATAACTAAGATATGGACTGCCCACCAATGGACTCAGTCTAATTGAGGTGGAAAAGGCCCCATATAATTATGCTTTATGACAGAACATGGCTATTACATAGTGAGAATTATAGATCAGATACTGCTACTCTCTCCACACTTTAGATACAGTACAGGTAGAGAGAACAAACTGCAAAAACAAATGTGTGGATGCCAGAAGAAATGTGATGTGTCTTGGTAATGTTGATACAATACTTTAGTTCAAAGCAAGGACATGTAAGAGGGACAAGTGGCAGGAAATAAATCTGAAAATGTAATTTGAGGTTAGATCAGGGAGAAGCTAAAGAGTTTCAGAGTTCATTGACTGTTTTTGAGAAAGGAAAGAAAAAATATTAAGAAAAGTAACTAATAAACCAGTTAAAACAGGAAAAGCATGTAATCACATCGTGCCTTGGTTTCTTTACCTATAAAATGGGGCTATTAGTCTTTACTTTTGCATAAATCCATGTATAGTGCATGTTTGGAATCATGCCTGACATATTACCATATTAATAGTACCTGAAGAATGTCTTTTCTTGATGTACTACCCCCTCTAAGAGAGGTAGTCATAACTCAGAAGACATTCTTTTTTTTAAATTTAATTTTTAATTTACATTTAGTTACTGTACATCTTTAGAGCATAAAGAATGGTTTGCCCTATCATGAAAATAGTGCCCATTAATCAAGTTATAGGTATTATCATGTGCATTATCAGCAGTCATTAACTTTTCATTTTTATATCTGTTAAATGCTTTTTCTTCCCAATTCCCTCCCTCATAATCCCTATTACCTAGCTCCTCCTATACTGTTTCTAGTATCTTCAGTTGCCCTCCCAGCTGTTACACCTTCCAATCTTTCAGTTTCTGCCATAGAGTGCAGACATTCAGTATATATTAAGCAGAGACCTATAAACAGAACTATCATATGACCCAGAAATTCCACTTCTGGGTATCTACCCAAAGGATAGGAAAACACTCAGTTGGAAAAACACTTGCACATTCACGTTTATTGCAGCATTATTCACAATTGCTAAGACATGGAACGAGCCCAAATGTCCAAGAACAGATGAATGTATTGAAGAAATGTAACACACACACACTATGGACTACTCCTCAGCCATAAAGAACAATGAGACCCTGTCCTTTGATACAAAGTGGACAAATATGGAAGATTTAATGCTAAGTGAAGTGAGCCAGACTATGAAACACAGGTATTGTATGTTCCCCAAAGACACTCTTGACCAGGCCATTAAAGAGATTGTCCAAGTGGGTTGACAATCAAAGAGGAGCAAAATATCCATGAGGGAAAGCAAAATGATTTTCTGGGAGCTCCACAATTTCAGGAAGGTCATATTCCCTTCCATGTAGTCTTTTGCTTTAAGAGAATGAGCATCAAAATGTATTTCAGACTACCTAGGGATATGTCCAAGGAGTCTTAGGCAAAACTTCATAGTAGTTAAGAGAAGTGTTGCTGGTCTCACTTAATATGGGAGTAAATTCTACCTCTGCCAGTTATAAACTGTGACCTTGTACAGCTTATTTAAAACATTGTTGTCTCAGTTTCTATAGCTGCAAAATAAGGGTAATATTTGTCTCCTGAGGTTACTAGGAGATTTAATGAGATAATAAGTGTATGATATTTAGTGTGGTATCTAGTTTTTACTAAATGTTTGATAAATGTTGATTACTACTTATTATTAGTTACAAGGTATAAAGCACAAATTAAAGACTAAATTCTGTAACCCAATGAAGTGAAAGCACAAATTCAGATAATCTTGATATTTTTAAATAATGGGTTGTTGAAAAAGTCATGATGCATTAGTGCATTAAAAAATAGATAAAATATTTCATGGCTTTTCAGATGATCGAATATTAAAATTGGGGACTTACTTCTATTTTTTTCAAATGTTTAGAATTGTTTAGATACCAATCCAGAGAAGTGATTACTTCAGGTCAATTGCGCGTCTTCCCCAGTGGAGAACCTTTTAAACTTATTACTGACTCAGGCAATAATTTTAACTTTACCTTAACCCAGGTCAGCAAGAATTGTAGAGTTGAGTTTTGTCTATGATTAAGTTCCAGTATGACTTTACTTTTGTATCTTTTGTCCAACAACATCCTGGGTCCTGTGCTCTTGGGGGGAGTAGAAACAGCCCTGTTCAATTGGGAAAGGCTCTGTAGATTATTCAAGGAATGGTGTGGGTGGGGGTATTTAAGCTACGGCTCCAAAACTACTTGCCCTTATGACCTCAAGCTAGGCTGACTCCTCACAGACCATGGCCCTTCCTGACCCTGCATCTCCCCCAAAGCAGCTCTGCTCAAACTTGTTTCTCTCTTATCTTCTAAGGTAGAAATCACAGTCTAGGACTTTACCTGCTTGGTCAAATTCAAAGGGGCCAGGTAGGTTAGAAGAGCCACCGTTGTTACTGTGCTTCACTGAATCTTGTAATCAGTCTCTCTTTTTAAAGCTCCTTCCTTTTCTTTCAGCCTGAAAATCCACCAAAGCTTTAGGTCAGGGAAGTTGTTGTATATCATTCTACAAGCAGTCCAACTCTGAATCAAGTTTAAACTCAGTGACCACTGTCCCAACCCTACTCCTATAGAATGAAAGAGTAATTCAGGGAGGAGAAAGGAGGAGGAACATTGAGAGAATAAAATCACTGTATGTAATTTATTTCTGTAAACATGTATTGATGCCTACTACATGCTGGGCACTATTCTGGGTACTGAAGGTGAGTAAAGCCCTGTTAGTGACTTAAAAAACAAACGTCAAGTAGGGAAGACAAAAGACTAATCCAGGAGAGATAAGAACGACATAGCAGGACAAGTACTGCAATGAAAGTCATGATCATGGGAGGCATCGGCACAGTGGAGGGAGCAGAGGTGTCAGAGAAAGTCTCCTGAAAGACATGACATTGGAGTTGGGTTTTTAAGACCAAATAGGAATTGTCCAGGTGGAAATAGGGACAAGGAAGAGAGTAGAAAGAATAAGACATTCTAGAATTCTGGTACTTAAAGTGTGGTCTATAGAACGTTGTCATCATCCTCATTATGTGGGAGCTGTTTGGAAATGCTCAAGCTACACTCCAGATCTACTGAATCATTATCTGCATTTTAATAAGATTCTTACATGAGTCATGGGTACTTTAAGACCTGAGAGCACTGGTCTAGGAGGGGTGGAGCCGAGTGAGGACACATCGAGATATGGACAAGTTGAGGCAGTTATAAGAAGCTTAGACCAGCCAGGAAACCAGCCAGCAGCATTTTAGATGAAGCTAGAGAGACAGATCTCACACCACTTCACATTTGCAAGGAAAATAAGATACTCCTTCGCCTAAGGTTCTCCACTTGGAATCCCCAGACTTTCCAATAAGAGCAGAGACTCAAACCATGGCTGCTGGCTGGGAGCTGTAGGCTTGATAGTCCCACCTGAGGCCAGAACTGACGTCAGTCTGCATTTCCTCCTCCAGGCTGGGGCCCATTAGAGCTGATTCAGCTGTTTACTTCTGCCCACATCACAGGGCTGCTCTGATGAAAGTTCATACAGACCAATCAATCAGGCCGATTTCAATTAATCCTAATTGTCCTGTTGGGATTCCTTGCCAATAACTAAGATGCGGTGAGCTGCTGGCATGACTTCATCACAGCTTTCAGAATTCCCCTGGATGCCAGAGGCATCTCACTTCTGTCCTGAACTCTGCAGGCCTCTGTGCACAATGGTGCATGTGTGTGTGTGTGTGTGTGTGTGTGTGTGTGTGTACGCACTCTTCAGGTCAACCCACAACATTTTTCATTCCTGTGGTTCTTCTTCTGGGAGTAAGGAAATATTCATGATACAAACTGAGATACAGACACCAGTAAGGATTAAGGACCTACTTTCAAAGAATCTATGGACAATTGCTTCATCTTCTTTTTGGTCTCCTTTTCCTTACCTCTGGGCAAAATCATTACTCATTCGTCCTTTTCCCCAAACACGACATGTTTTTTCACATGGTCTTTGTACATGCTGTTTTGTCTTCCTGAAATGCCTGTTTCATTCTGCTGTCTGCCTGAAGAACTCTCCCTCAAGCTGTGCCTCCTCCCTGAAGCCCACTGCAATCCCCTTGGGTAGAGTGGGGTTTTCTTTTCCCAGCTCATAATTCATAATCCACCTCTTTACTCTCATAGTTTTCATGCTGAACTGAGGCTGAGGTTTGTGAGACTATTCCAGAGCAGAGATTGTACACCTATTTTTAAAGTTTATTTGTTTACTTTATTCATGATAGCATATATGTATGCACAAACATACAAGAAAGAGAGAGACCCTGACAGAGTTGTCATGACTCAGTCTCCTTCCCTCAGTCCTCCAGCTCATCAGGATCTTGGGTACCTGTGCACATGCCTGGTGTGGTACGGGAGTCTGAACTTGTGGTTGGCAGTGTGGTCTCTAGCACTGCAGTTCAGTACACTATCAGCTACACCACAGAGGCTGCCTACTACTTATTTTCATCTGCACACTTGGACCAAACTCATTTCTTAATACAGAGTAGGTATTCAATAATGTGTAGGGAAACGTCTACTCTGTAGAGATTGAGCTAGCTCAATCATACATTATAAACATAAATAAAGATTACTTTTTATTAAGAATATATCATGATTTTAAAAAAAGAAAAATCAATAGCCCCAAATATTTCCTCAATACTACCTGAACAAGCATAAATAACACAAAGGACCAAGATACAGATTGGAATATTTTGGGAGAAAGGAAACATAGGGAACTTGACAGTTTTGCAAAGGCTGGTTCCACAAAGATAACTAAAGTCTCCCCCAGGGCAATTTGGAACACTAGAAAGAGGTCCCAGAGTCTGGATAATTTAAGGACAATTTCCCGAACAAGACCTTCGTTAGTGTAGACAATGAGGAGAAACAAGTTCCACCTCCAGTTACCAGTCTCCATAAACATCAGTGCAATGATTGCTGAATTACAAGGGGAAAGGACAAGATGACAGGGAACTTCTTTATGTCCCTGAATTTAGAGCAAGGTTACTGGCATCAAGTTGTCTACAGGGGTCAGGGTAGCAGAAGCAGAAGGCAGGTTAAGGAGATGAGTACAGAGGCCAGGTGGTAAATTGGTCCACATGAAAAGGTCTTGAGGTTCATGTCCTAGGATCCATCTGAGCTTGCCAGGTACAGACATGCCCATGATCTTGGCCTGCTGAGACTCAGGGTAGATCACAGCATAAAGACCTTATTGAAGGGACCAGCAGATGGCGTAATGGTTACATCACTGGACTCCCACATAGTCAACTGCAGTTTGAGTCCCAGACCCAGTGGCTTAAGTATTTGAAGATCATCTGAATTGTTTACTCTTAGACATACTAGGCAGAGGGTATGAAGCTTGGCTCTTTCATGCAACAAGCATTTATTAGTTCCTACTAAGTACCACTGTTTCAGGTGCTCAGTATTCAGCAAGGAGTTCAAATAAAAGAGACAGAAATTAAGACATCATCACTGTCATTTAGATTGGGCTGGCAGCAATGGAACAGTAGTAATGGAATGCTCTTTGTGACCAGATCTTCACGGGATGGTCTTGCCTATACAGGTTGAGAGCATGTACCTGAGATCTGAGGCTGCTGAGGCTGGGGTGGATAGCGGAGTGAGGACACTGTTGGGGGTGCTGACTCTTTCTCTCTTTTCCTCTCTTGGAAAAAAAGTAAATAACAACAAAAAAGAAAGAAACAAACAAACAAAAAAAAACTCATGCTGGGCACATGTGTGTATGTGCCCAAAATCCCAAGAGGAGAAGGGATTGCAGCATGGCTATCCCCACGCGGGGAGTGATATTTTGCTTTCTTTCTCTTTGTCTCTGGCTCTCTGATGAGTGCATGTGCCCTATAGCAAAAATCTTTCTCTCTAAAAAAAGACCCTATTGGACATGTCTGCCTTTTTTTTTCGCTGAAGAAATTAAGATATAAATAAACTTAAAGAAGATGAGTACAGGAGCCATACAAGCTGGGTTCACATCCATATTCCACTACTGACTAGCCACATGACCTAAAGAAGTTTCTTGACTTTGGCAAGGCTCAATTTCCTTATCTACAATATCGAATATTTACAGTAGCTTTTTCGTGGAGGCGGGGGTTGGGAGAATTAAACAGATTGTTGCATGCAGGTTTAGTGTAGTGTTTAGCATTGTGCCAGACACACCAAACATGTTCAATAAATCATGGCTGCCATTTTATCTTTCTACACTGTCAGAAACAGAGTAAGTACCCATCAGGGCATAGGAGCACGTGGCTCTTGGACTGATGGTCAGATACCAAGTGAAGTAAGAGTCACAGCACAGCATAAGCTAAGTGATGGCCCACTCCACTCATAGCATTTTACACTGAGTCTTCACAGAAGCACAAAGAATCAAGAGCCCCAGCTTGGACATGTGACCAAATGGCCTATTTTGAGCCTTGACTGTGCCTTTGGATCTTCACAACCTTTCTGGGTCCCAGTTTGCCTCCCCATAAAATGATGCCATTCAAAATGATCTCACAAGGACCAAATAACATGATATAGTGATGGATATAAGAATGATTAATCCTTCTATGAGACCAGAATTACACTGATACCCATAACATACAACGACAAAACAAAAATGAAATCTATATATCAATATTCCTACTGGACAGATACAAAAATTTTCAGCAAAATACTAGAAAATTGATTCCAGCAGCACAGGCAAAAGATTATACACCATGACCAAATGGGATTTATCCCATGGATGCAAGGATGGATCAACATAAACAAATCCATAAATGTGATACACCACATCAACGAACTGAAGTACAAAAAATATATTATCATCTCAACAGATGTGAAAAAGCACTTGACAAAGTTCATCATCCTTTATGATTAAAAAATGCTCAATAAACTAAGCATAGAGGAATATATCTCAATTCAAAAAAGGCCATATGTGATGTGTCCACAGCTAATATATTAAATGGGGAAAATTTGGAAGTGTTTCCTCTAAGAACTGTAACAAGACAAAGATGCCCACTTTCCCCAATATTATGTACCAGAACAAAGCACCAGAAGACCTGACCAGAGCAATTAGGCAAGAGAAAGAAATAAAATATTCAAATGAAAAGGAGGAAGTCAAATTGTCCATGTTTGCAGGTGATATAATCTTATACACAGAAAACCCTAAAGATTAGACACACATACAGACACACAGACAAATTCTTAGAACTGATAAATAAATTTAGTAAAGTTGCAGAATTTAAAAAAATCAACATACAAATCAGTAGCATTTTAATATACCAATAATGAAATAGCTGGAGAAAAAGGATAAATAGTTCTGAGTCAAAAGAATGAAACTGGAGACATCACACTACTAGAATTTTAAATATACTCTAGAGTCACAGTGACCAAAACAGTATGGCACCAGCTGAAAAACAGATACATAAACCAATGGAACAGAACAGAGAATCCAGAAATAAATCCATGTATAAAAAGTCAGCTTATTTTAGACTAAAGTACCAAGAACATCCACTGATGAAAAGGCAGTCTTTTCAAAAAATAATGCTGGGAAAAAATAGTGCTAGGAAAATAATAACCATATGCAGAAGACTGAAACTAGAACTGCATCTCTTACCATATGAAAAATAAACTCCAGGTGGGTTAAAGACTTTGACATAAAATCTGAAACTATAAATCTACTAAAATAAAATTTAGGGGAAACACTTCAGAACATTGGTATGAGCAGAGTTCTTGAACAAAACTTCAAAAACACAGGCAACAAAAGTAAAACAGACAAATGGGACTATATTAAACTAAAAAGTTTCTGCACAGCAAAGGAAACAAACAAAAAGAAGAAACAACCCATAGAATGGGAGAAAATATTTCCATATGATTCATCTGTCAAGAGATTAATAAAAAGAATATACAAAGATCTCAATTAAGGGGGAACAAAACAATTTAAAAACGGCAAATTACCAGAACAAACAGTTCTCAAAAGAAGACACATCAGTGGCATATATATATATATATATATATATATATATATATATATATATATATCAGTATCACTAATCACTAGTGAAATGCAAATCAAAACCACAGTAAGATATCTCATTATGTCTCCAGTTAGAATAACTAGTATCCAGAAAAAAAGTAATAAATGCTGGCAATGATGCAGAAAATGTGGCACTCTTACACTTTGTGGTAATTGGTGGGAATGTAAATTAGTGCAGCTATTATTAAAAAATCATAGAGAGGTTCCTCAAGAAATGACAAATAGAACTGCTATATGACCCAGCAATTTCACTACTAGGCATATATCAAAAGGAAATGAAATCTGTATGTCAAAAAGATATCTGCACCACAATGTTTATTGCATCACTATTCACAATAGCCAAGGTATGGTAATCTAAGTATTCATCAACACCTGAATAGATAAAGAAAATGTGAGACACACACACACACACACACAATGAAACATTATGAAGACATGGAAAACAATAAAATCTAGTTATTTGTGACTAAATAGAAAAATCTTGGGGGAATGTTAAATGAAGTAAGTCAGGTACTGAAAAAAAATACTGTATGTTCTCCCTCATATACTGAAATTGAAAAAAAATGATCCACAGAAGTAAAGAGAGATAGAATGACTACTAGATGCTGGGAAGATTTAGTGAGAGGATAGAGGAATGCTGATTAAGGAAAACAAAACTGCAGATAGAAGGAGCTATGTTTAGTGTTATGAAATACAGCGGGATAATGTGGTAAACAACTTACTATATATAATGTTTCAAATAGTGGAGGTGATGGGTATACTTATCACCCTCTTACTAATTATTACACGTTGAATTCATTTACTGAAAACTCACATTGTAATCATTGTTATAAAAAGTATCAATAATAAAAAAAGTAGCTTATAAACTCTAGAGCATGAAATGGTATCATTATAGTTTTGTTTGTATAGTTCTGTTTGGTGAAGTATACTCATTTCTTGTTGATATTTTTTGTTGGCTCTGGACTGGGGGGAAGAAAGCTCTTTTGCTTTTATATTTCTTACATGGAGGTCTTTGGCATCAGTCAGTCAGACTTCTCTTGAACACCATGTTCACTAGAGCTTTAACAACTCACTCATTTAACACAGGCTCATTTAGGGCCTCTGATGTGCCAGATGTTCTAGGTACTGGAAATGTATCAGTGAATACAGTATACAAGTACTTTGGATATTTTCACTGTCTTGTAGGCCTCGCAGGTCCAGGAAACTTATGTCACCTGCTGTGAACATGAAATCACAATTTATGAAAGATGAGACAATTCTCCCCCATAGATGTTAAATAGCTTAGCATGTTACTTGAGCTAGCACAGGAAGTTAGTAAATGATTCATAGGTTCTAAGCTTTCATGGTATTGTGGTAAAATGACATATTAACAATTTAATGCAGAATAGTGACCTATTAAGAAATTACTCTGTGCTTGATTTTGGCAATTTTAGATTCCGTAATAAAAAAGAAAGGAAAATTTCATCCTCTTCACTGCCCACCGACTGAAAGACATTTGGTCTTGAGATCTCTGTTTATTCAGGATGGAGAATGAAGAGTAGTGGTTAGGCACTTGAGACCCTCTTTTTTCATAAGTTCCCTCCCAGCTCTTTAAGGAAATGTAGGCTCATGGATATCAAAGTCTGCCAACCATCTTAGATCTTTTCTCTACCTATAGCTCTTGATGGATAAATGTCATAGAGTTATTGCTTTAGTAAGCTGGATTTTCTCAAATTATATGTATTTATTTTAAATTTTAATTTAATTTAATTTTTAAATTCACAAATTATTTATATATACATATATATCATACAACACGGTGTTTTGAAATATGTGTACACTGAAATGGCTTATTTGAACCAAATAACATATATCTTACCTAATATTTTTTTTATTATGAGAACACTTAAAATCTACTCTTAAGTATTTTCAAATACCATACATCATTATTAATTATAGTCAGCATGTTACACAATAGATCTCTTGAAATTATTTCTTTTATCTAATTGAAAGTTTGTATCCTTTGGCCAATATCTCTCTAGCCTGCAGTAGCCACATTTTATTTTCTACTTCTATTGGTTCAACTTTTTGAGATTCCACAATATAAGTGAGATCATGCAGCGTTTGTTTTTCTGTGTCTGGTTTATTTCACTTTACATAATATCTTCCAGGTTCATCTATGTTGTCACAAATGACAGCATTTCATTTTTCTTTAGGGTTGAACGGTATTGCATTGTATATGTATATGCCACATTTTCTTTACTCATTTATCTATTGATGAGTATTTAGATTGATTCAGATCCTGGCTATTATGAGTAATGGTTCAGTGAACAGATGAATGGAAATATTTCTTTGACATATTGATCTCATTTTTTTACAAAAATATACCCGGTAGTATTGGCATTGGCATTGTTGGCATTGTTACTACCATTGGTAATATTGTTACTGTTGTATCATATGGTAGTTTTTTAAAATAGTATTTTGGAGAGCTTTTACACTGTTTTCCATAATAGGTGTATAAATTTACTTTCCCGCCAATAGTTGTAAGGTTTCCCTCTTCTCCACATCCTTGTCAACACTCACTATCTTTTATCTTTATGATAACAGCTATTTTAACAGAAATGAGGTGATATTTCATTGTGGTTTCAGTTTTAATTTTCCTATAATGAGTGATGTTAAGCATTTTTTCATATATCTATTGGTCATTTGTATCTGTTCTTTAGAAAAGTGTTTTAGTATTTTTGCCCATTTTCTTTTTGAGAGATCTTTGCTATAGGGCATGTGTGCTCACTGGAAAAAAGAGAAAGAGACAGAGAGACAGGAAATGAGAAATTATACCCTAGGAGGGATGGCCAGGCTGCAATCCCTTTTCCTCCATTCTCCTCTTGGGATTTTGGGCATGCATGCACATGTACCTTACATGAGTTTCAAACTGCTGGGTCCAGGATTCAAAACATGGTTGGCCATGTGGGATTCCAGTGCCTTACGCATTATGTCACCTGCTGGCCCCTGCTCATTTTAAAAGTTGGTTTATTTATTTCCCTTCAATTGAGCTGTTTGGATTTCTTATACATTTTAAATATAAAACCCTTTAACAGATGTATAGTTTGTAAATATTTTTTTCTATTCTATAGGTTGTCACTTTGTTAATTGTTTCCTTGCTGTGTAGAAGCTTTTTAGTCTGATGTAATTTCATATCTCTATTTTTGCTTGTGTTGTCTTTGCTTTTGAGGTCATATCCCTTAACTCATTGTCCAGACCAATGTCACATAGCCTCCTTGGGTACATTTGCTTCACCTTTTAATAGCCGTGTCTCAGTTTTCTCATTTTCAAAACTGGTGATAAAAATACTGACTTTGGGGAACCAGCAGTTAGCGTAATGGCTATGTCGCTGGACTCCCACGTAGTCGACCGCGGTTCGCGTCTCGGACCCGGTGGCTTACAACTCACGCCGGGCGCGTGTGCGTGCGTGCCCAAGATCCCAAGAGGAGAATGGAGGAGAAGGGATTGCGGCGTGACCATCCCCCCTGGGGGGTGATTTCTCGCTTTCTGTCTCTAATGTCTCTGTCTGTCTGGCGAGCGCACGCGCCCTATAGCGAAAATCTCTCCCCCCCAAAAAAAAAAAAAAAATACTGACTTTGGGGGCCGGCAGGTGGCATGGTGGTTAAAGGCGCTGGATTCCCACATGGGCGACCGCAGTTCGAGTCCCGGACCTGGTGGCTTGCTTTCTCACTTTCCCTCTTTCTCTCTCTCTCTCTCACTCTGTTCCTCTCTGGTCAAATGAAAATAAATACATAAGTAAATAAATAAAGTTAAATAAAATAATTCTTAAAAGAATACTGACTTCATATGAATATGGTGATATTAAAAAGAGCAAATGTAGATAAATATCTAGTGCCCAGTCAGTACTCAACATTGTTCTTATTACTGTTATGATTAATATTCCATAACATAGATATCAAAGTATTTATAGTGTACAATACTAGAAAGGCAAAGATGACTGAAGAAAGAAATAGACTTCAAAAAGAAATCTGGGTAGCATATAACCACAAACACTTTGGGGTATATAACAGTGAGTGCTAAATTGAATAGTTTGCTCTAAATTGCAGCATGGAATGAATAGATTAACCCAACCATGTTCTTCTCTAGGAAACAGCACAAAGTCAAGTGAACATAAGGAAACTCACAAGACCTCTTAAGATTGTTTGGAACTGACAAGCAATTATTGTTACTTCCGCTTCATTCAAAATAAATCACATGACTGAACCCATTGTCAAGATGATAATATATCCCACCCCTTTAAGGAGTGGAACTGAACCCTCACACGGTAGAGGATATGGAGTCAGGGAGGGATAAATAATTAAAAACAATGAGGCATTCTTCCCAAGGGGAGAGACTAGGAAAAGGTCTGCTCTGTGAGCAAATGTGTGGCAGCCAAGATAAGATTGTGAGAAAATTTATCCCAGTGGAGAGAACGGTGCTTGGATAAAGCAGTGTTAAAAAAAAAATTCTATGAGAGTTGGTCACTGAGGGCTTACCATGTAAGGGAAACAATATAGATAGATTGGATAGATCCAATGCCTTCCTAGTGTACTTAGAATAAAGTCCAAAGTCCCTAACCTGAAGCACCTTGTAGTGCTAAAAGGGAGAAACTATCAATAATGGGAGCATGTCAAAGGCACATAGAAGCCAACTAAAAGAGCCCTCAATGGTCAAATCTGGAACAACTTGAGCAACAAAATGTAATGTTGGATTGTATCAAAATATACAATAAGTATCCATAAGTACATACTGGTATAAATACATGGTTAAATATGTATATATATATACATATATATATATATATATGTATATGTGTGTGTGTGTGTATATATGTGTATGTGTATATATATATAAGCAAGAGAGAACAGAAAGTTTTCTCATAGTGAAATAATACCACCAACTTTTCCCTACTATAAGACCCCATATGATCTACCCCCTGCCTACTTCTTTCTGCACTCTTCTTCTTCACCCATGGTATTCCAGCCACGCTGAATTTCTTGGGGGGGGTTGCATCTGTTATTCTCTTTATCTGAAACATTTTGTCTCCAATTCTTCACACATTTGGCTACCTCTTGTCATTTAAGTGTCAGCTCAAGGTCACCTTCACAGAGACGTCTTCCCCATCACCCTGTCTACTTCCTGTTTCGTTGCCATTTTATTTCCTTAATAGCACTTGTTATTTCTAAAATGATCTCATTAACTTATTTGTGGTTTTCCCTAGTTTAAAAAAATAAGCCATGAGAACAATAACCTTGTCTGTCTTCTTCACCACTGTGTTGCAGGTACCTGGTACATAGTAGCTACCCAATATATATTTATAAAATGAATGAATGAATGAATGAATGAATGAATGACTGTTTATAAATTTCCACAGTCTTACAGCCAGATGTGGTGCCTAACAGAGAGCAAAGATGAAAATTGTTCACTTTGTGGGTTTGTGCATGGATTAAGAAATTAATAAATGGATGAATGAGAAAAGAAGGGAATGACTGAGTATGAATTAGGCAGTAAAATATAATTTTAAATCCTGAGTTGGCCTTATATAATGCATTGGTAGTGAATTCTCCTACCAGGTGAATTCTGAAAAGTTGTCCTGTATACTGGACTGTGAGAAAGTCCCTCACCCCGTTAGAATTTATGGTTACTTTGAACTTTTGGAGATGCTTATTTAAGGTAGAGAAGAAAAGAAGCCTGTGAGCTTCTCTCTAAACATTTAATGAGGCATTTGGAACAGATAATTTGGAAAGGATGCTGCAGGGATAAGGGCCAGGGTATAAAAATAGATGGATTTCCTTATTGAACTAACTCCCAGTCATATTTTCCCTACATGGCATAATAATTAAAACTCATAAATTACTATTAACAGTGAAGTGAGCATATAGTGAACTTGTGAGTATCTCTTCTCCACATTGGGGTCTCAGGCATCCTCAGGGAAGGTCTGGTAGCTGCAGAAAGGCACTTTACCTGAAAGCCCAGAAGTCACATCATAGAAGAATCTCAAAGGTCCCAAAGTTTCTAAACACAGAACAAGTAGGTCTGTGCAGCTCCTAGGGTCCTTCTTACAGGGAAAGGCCCAGAGGAATGAAGGCTTAAGATACACGCTTCCTGATGCCATCTTTTGAGTCCTGTGGTTATGGTGTGTACAGTGTTCTGAGGATGAAAGGTTATCCCCTACCCACACCCAATAAAAGCAGCAATTTGTAGAGCAATCCCATGGCAGTCATCTGGGGACCTGGAGAGAGGAAATAGCCCTCTCCTACGCCATTGTGGTCCCAGGGAGGCTTAGAGTGGTAAGTCCCATACTAGGTATTGAATCAGCATCTTCCAAGGATTTTTAAGATAGAAATTCCCAGGTCCTAGTCCAAACCAATGAGTCAGAATCTCTCAAGATGGGCTCAGAGAATCTGTGATTTTAAAAACTCCCTGAGTACCTTGCTTGCTTTCTCACCATCACCAAAATAGAAATGAACAAAATTAATGAGCTAACTGTTTCCAGGCAGTGGACCAAAGACAGCGCAGAATTGTGATCCCTGAGGGGAGGGCAACTCTCACAAGAAGAGATCATGTTTGCTCAGCTTTCTGTCCAGAAGTACTTTTTTTAAAAGAAAATTGTTTATTGACAATTGTTGTACATATTTCTGGGATATAATGTGGTTTTTCAATACATATATACAATGTGTTATCATCAGATCAGAGCACTAAACATATCCATAATCTCAAATACTTATTATTACTTTGGGAACCAGCAGTTAGCGTAATGGCTATGTCGCTGGACTCCCACGTAGTTGACTGTGGTTCGCGTCCCGGACTTGGTGGCTTAAAACTCATGCCAGGCGTGTGTGCGTGCGTGCCCAAATCCCGAGAGGAGAATGGAGGAGAAGGGATTGTGGCATGACCATCCCCTCTGGGGGGTGATTTCTCGCTTTCTGTCTCTATGTCTCTCTCTTGTCTGTCTGGCGAGCGCATGCGCCCTCTAGCGAAAATCTCTCAAAAAATTTATTATTACTTTGTGTTGTGAACATGTAAAATCCTCTTTTGTTATTTTGAAATATACATTGAATAGTCACATCTATAATTTATCTATTGTTCCATAGGACTTGAAAATTAATTCCACTTATCTATTATACTTGCAATTTTTTATCTCTTTACTATGAACTCCATATCTTTCCCATCTCCCGCTTCCTAGCTTCTTGCATCCACTGTTTCAGTCTCCATTTTTACTCAGTTGACTCTTTTAGCTTCCACTAATGAATGGTATTTGTCTTTCAGTGCCTGGCTTAGCAGTAGTTCCTTCAAGTTAATCTATGTTGCTGCAAATGACAGGATTCAATTCCTGTTAATGGCCAAATAATAATCCATGATGTACAGAGACTACATTTGTGTTATCTATTCATCAGTCATTGGGCACCTGGGTTGATTTCGTCTCCTAGCTATTGTAAACAGTGCTGCAATAAACATGGGAGTGCAGATACTGCTTCAACATACTGATTTTTTATCTTCCAAGGAGCACTCTTCAAAATGATTACGGGACACATTTTTCTGCTTTATTTGGCTGGTCATTTTTTACTGTATGTTGGATACTGTGGATGGTGCCTTGTAGGGACTTAGAATTCTGTTGGTTTCCTTTGAAGGTTGTGAATGTAATTATCGTAGACATTTAAAATACTGGGAAATTCCCCAAATCCTGTTAGGGTTTGTTTTGTTTATCATTAGGACTGATCAATTTTCATTTTATCATTTGTCGCAGTGGTCTGACTGAGTTAAGCAGAGTTTGGGCTGGAGAACTGGCTAGAATTTAAGGGAGTAAGGTACTAGAGATGAAAGCTGCAAAGAGGAAAGACTCTGGAAGTTAGTGTGGGCATGCCTTGAGGGTCCTTGGATGAAACCTGGGCTTTGAAGTACAGAGCAAGACTCAGTGAGGCCTGGCAAAAAGGAGTTACTAAGGGCCTGATAAATAAAAGGAAATACCAGTCACTCTGCAAACCGGTGAGCTCCAGCTCAGTTTAGAAGCCTTGGTGTGCACACCTAAGACTATATAAAGGTCATATATTAGGAGTAAGAACTATGCTCCAGGGTAAGCACTATACCACAGAGCAGAGTTTCTCAACCTTAGCACTGCTGACATTTGAACAGATAATCTATTGTGAAGATTGCCCTGTGCATTATAGGATTGTTAGCAGCAGGCTAGTCCTGGATCTATTAAATGACAATAGCACCCCACCCTCATGTATGACACTGCAAAATGTCCCTGGCAGGCAGTGTGAAGTACAAAATCAACCTCATTTTAAAATAACTGCCTAGAGTATTACTAAAGATAAAATGAAAATAGACCAGTCCTAACAAAAGATAAGACAAATCCTAACAGACTTTTGGGAATGTATCAGTATTTTAAATATCCACAATAATTAAACTCACAATCTTTAAAAGAAAACACCATAATCTAAACAGGCAAACAAAGCAGAAAAGTGTGACCCATGATTAAGAAACTGGTAGTCAATAGAAACAGACATTCAGATGACACAGAAATTGGAATGAACCAAAGGACTCTGAAACAATTGTTATAGATCATGTTCAAGTATTTAAAAGAACAGATGGAAATAATGAGCACAAAGATGGGGAAATTTCACCAGAGAAATGAAACTACAGGTTGAGTGTCCCTTATTTGAAATGCTTGGGACCAGAAGTGTTTTAGAATTTTGATTTTTTTTCAGATTTTGAAATATTCCCATATACATAATACTGTATCTTGGGGATGGTACCCAACACAAACACAAAATTTACTTATATTTCACATACATCTTATACACATAACTAGCCTAAAGCTAAATTTATACAGTATTTTCTTTTTTTTAGAGAGAGATATTTTTGCCTCAGGGTGTGTGCTCTTGTCAGGGACAAGAGATAGAAAGTGAGAAATCACCCCCTGTGGGCATGGCCACTATGCAACCCATTCTCCTCCATTCTCTTCTTGGTATTTTGGGCATGCATGAACATGTGCCTGGCATGAGTTTCATGCCACTAGGTCTGGACACAAACCATTGTCAGCCACGTGGGAGTCCAGCGCTTTCACCACTACGCCACCTGCTGGCCCCATTTTATACAGTATTTTAAATAGTTTTATTTGTGAAATTCTTTGTGGGCATGCTTGCGTGGGGTAATCTGAATGTACACAGAAAAGAAACATCAAAGCTGAAGGGAGCAAGGAAGGTCTTATTTTCCTGAAGGCTCTGAATAAACTGTGTGTTATTGTACCTGCATTTGACTGCAAGCCATCACATGAATCAGGTGTGGAACTTTCCACTTGTAGTATCACAGTGGTTCTCAAAAGGTTTCAGATTTAGAGCATTTTACACTTTGTATTTTGAATTAGGGACGTTCAACCTGAAAAAAAAAATCAAATAGAAATTATAAAACTGAAAATTATTGTATCTAATGAAAAATGTACTAGATGAGGTTAAAAATGGCTTAGAGACCACCACAGAATGAAGGGTCAGAAAACAATGAAGATAGATCGACATAAATTATTCAGTCTGAAGAAGGAAAAGCAAAAGAGTTTTTAAAAATTAACAACTACTTATACATTAGGAGACAGACTAGTGTGTCAAGATTTTCAACAGGGAAGGAAAATTTTGACAGCAAGACAAGTGAATAGTGATATGAGAACTCTGCACCATAAATAAAAGACACCCCCACCACATACAAAAATCAACTTGAGGTGAATAAGAGATTTAAATATAAAATCTGAAACAACAAAGGTTCTGAAGTAAAATAAGAAAACATGATGCTGAATAAGTTAATGTTTTTAAGTGGGATAAAAATATCAATAACTATAAAAAAACTGCTAAATTGGATATCATCCAAATTAAAACACTTTTTTTAAGAGATATTTTTGCTATCGGCCACATGTGCTCTCCAAAGAAAGACAGATAGAAAGGCAGAAATCACTCCCTGGTGGGATGGCCACAACTCAATCCCTTCTCTTCCATTCTCCTCTTGGAATTTCTTAAGAGAGATTTTTGCTATAGGGCACATATGCTTGCCAGAGAGAGAGATGGACAGAAAGGGAGAAATCATCTCCCAGGGGGATGGCCATGCCACAATCCCTTCTCCTCCATTCTCCTCTTGGGATTTTGGGCATGCACATACACCACATGCCTGGCATGAATTTTAAGCCACTGGGTACAGGACTTGAACTACAGTTGACTATGTGGGAGCCCAGCAATGTGACCATTACACCATCTGCTAGTCCCAAAACATTTTGTTTCTTAAAAGACATTATTAAAAATGAATAATCAAGTTGTAGATTTGGAGAAACTATTCTCAAAATATATATTTCACAAAGAATTGTTATCCAAAATAAAGTTAATACTTTGAAATCCCAATTTTTTAAATAATAAAAGGATTTGAATTGACATTGCCCAAAAGGAGATATACAACTGGCCAATCAGCATAAAAAATGCTCAACAGGGACCAGCAGTTAGCATAATGGCTATGTCGCTGGACTCCCACGTAGTCGACCGCGGTTCGCGTCCTGGACCCGGTGGCTTGAAACTCACGCCGGGCGCGTGTGCGTGCATGCCCAAGATCTCGAGAGGAGAATGGAGGAGAGGGGATTGCGGCGTGGCCATCCCTCCTGGGGGGGTGATTTCTCGCTTTCTATCTCTCTGTCTGGCAAGCACACGTGCCCTATAGCAAAAACCTCTCCAAAAAAAAAAAAAAAAAAAAAAAAAAAAAAAAAAAAAAAGCTCAACATTTGTCATCATAAATATAAAAAGTAAAACCGTGATGTGTACAAATACATACAAAAAATAGCTAAAATTTGAAAGACTGACAACACTCAATGTTGGAAAGCATGTAGAGCAATCAGGACTCTCACTTTGTTGGCAGGAATACAAAATAGTGAATCATTTTGAAAAACGTTTCAGCAGTTTCTTATCAAATTAAACAAACACTTGCTCTATGACTGAACAATTCTACTCTTACATATTTATCTGAGTGGAAAAATATATGTCTATAGAAAAAAGCTTGTTCAAGAACAATTATAGTAACTTTACTGATAATATCCAAAAGTGGAATATAGCCTAGGTCTCTATTGAAAGTAGAATAGCTAAAGAAACTGGGTGATAGTCATCCAGTAAAATATTACTCGGCAAAAAATTAAAAAATATAAATCTGTTACATATAACAACATAAATGGCTCTCAAAAAAATACCGAGTTAAAAAAAAGTCTTACAAAAGGAAGTATATACTGCTTCATTTTGTTTATATGAAGTTCTAATATTTTTTGCTAAAAGGTGCATGCACTTGTCATCTAGAGACAGAGAGAGAGAGAGAGAGAGAGAGAGAGAGAGAGAGAGAGAGAGAGAAAGGGAAAGCACACTCGGAGGCATGGTCATATAGCAATCCCTTGTCCTCCATTTCTCCATCCTGTCAGGATTTAAGTCAGGCACATACACGTGCACAGGATGTTTTTCAAGCTGCAGGGGCTGGAATTCAAAGTACATGTTTGGTCATGTGAGATCCAGCTTTCTTAACTACTAGGCCATAGGGCTGGCCCTATATGATGTTTTATAACAGGAAAATTAATCATAGGTGGAAAATATCGTAATACTGGTTGTCTTAGGAAGAGGGGATAAAACTGGGAAGAAGCATGAGGAAACTCTCTAGAGTGATAATGTTCTATATATTGATAGAGGTTTATGTTATGAAAGTATATGTATTTGGGCCGGTAGGTGGCATGGTGGTTAAGGGTGTGGGACACCCACATGGCCAACCATGGTTCAAGTCTTAGACCTGGTGGTTTGCTTTCTTGCTTTCCCTATCTCTCTACTTCTCTCTGGTCAAATTAAAATAATAATAATAATAAATAAAGTTAAATAAAATTATAAAAATATAAAAATAAAAGTGTATACATTTGTCAAAGCTCACCAAATGGTATACTTAAAATCAACATATCTGTCAAAATTCACTAGATACACTAAAAACCTGTATGTTATCTTATCTTTTAAAAATTCCATAAACCTGTATAGTATCCAGAAACTGCAGTGAGGTGCTCAGGATAAAATGTATTGATGTCTACAACTTACTTTGAAAGTTATCCAAAAATTGAACTGATGGATGGATAAAAGAATGAGTAGATGGGACCAGCAATTGGCATAATGGCTATATCACTGGACTCCCATGTAGTTGACTGTGTTTTGAGTTCCGGAACTGGTGGCTTAAACTCACGCTGGGTGTGTGTGCGTGAGTGCCCAAGATTCTGAGAGGAGAATGGAGGAGAAGGGATTGTGGCATGGCCATCCCCCTGGGAGTGATTTCTTGCTTTCTGTCTCTCTGTCTTTCTGGTGAGCACACACGCCCTATAGCAAAAACCTCTCAAAAAAAAAAAAAAAAAAAAAAAAAGAATGAGTAGATGGATAGACATGTGATAAAAAAATGTTAATTATAGAATCTTATTGGTGGGAATATGAGTGTTCAATCTATAATTACTTCCACTTTTCTAGTTGTCTGAAAAAAGTTGTAACAAAATAATAGACAACAAGAAAAGAAGAGAAATTTAGTAATCTATGGTTCAAAATTGAGTTGTTTAACATATGTATAATTGGAGTTTCAGGAAAGGAAATGGAGACAATGCAGAAAGGCAATGTTGCGAAAAAATAATTTCCAAAATGCCCCTGAATTTGGTAAAAAGCATCTACAGATCTAAAGATTCTAAAAATAATTGAGTTGTATAAATACAAAGGAAACAATATCTGGCACATCATCATCAAATTGCTACAAACCACAAAGACAAAAAGTTTCAAGCTGCCGGAGGAAAAAAGATGCATCCTATATGAAGGAACAATAAATTGAAAATGACAGATTTCTCTCCAGGAAAAAATGACTGAGTCCAGAAGACAGAAGATATCTTTAAAGTATTGGGGGAACACTGACAGTGTAAAATGCTATATTCAAAGCTCTCCATCCTGCACACAGAACAACAAATGAAACAAGAATAAAAATATGTATTCTTCAAAAACAAGGGTTTGAGGGACCAGCAGTTAGCGTAATGGCTATGTCGCTGGACTCCCATGTAGTCGACCGCGGTTCGAGTCCCGGACCTGGCGGCTTAAACTCACGCCGGGCGCGTGTGCGTGCGTGCCCAAGATCCCAAGAGGAGAATGGAGGAGAAGGGATTGCGGCGTGGCCATCCCCCCTGGGGGGTGATTTCCTGCTTTCTATCTCTCTGTCTCTCTCTGTCTGTCTGGCGAGCGCACGCGCCCTATAGCAAAAAAACCTCTCAAAAACAAAAAACAAAAAACAAAAAACAAAAAACAAAAACAAGGGTTTGGGTGGCATGGTGGTTAAGATGGCTGGATCCCACATGACTGACTGTGTAATCTGAGTCTCAGACTTGGTAGCTTGAAAAACATACCAAACATGCTGGGCACATGTGGATCCAAAAATCCCAAGATGAGAATAGAGGAGAAAGGATTGTGGCATGGCCATACTCCTTTCTCACCTTTCCCCCCTCTCTCTCTCTCTCTCTGTCTCTCTCTGTCTCTGGTGAGCACACATGTCCTATACCAAACTAAAAATAAACAAACAAAAACCAAAACAAAGAAACAAACAAAAAAAACGGGCATATATTGCTCTCTAGAGTAACCACAGAGAAAATAATATATAGTTAAAAGGACAATTGAGGAAATAAAGTGGAGCACTACAAAATGCTTACTTAGTGTAAAACAAGGCAAGAAAAGGTAAATATTAAAAAAAAAATTAAAAATAGTACATTGGAGGGACTGGCAAGTGGCCTGGTGGTTAAGGGCACTGGACTCCCACACGGCTAACTGCAGTTCAAGTCCTGGACTTGGTGGCTTGCTTTCTCACTTTTTGTCTCTCTCTCACTCTCTGTGTCCCTCTCTAGTCAAATTAAAAATAAATTAAATAAATAAGTAAAGTAGAATAAAATAATTGAGAAACACGTTGGGCGCATGTGCATGCATGTCCAAAATTCTAACAGGATGGAGAAATGGAGAAGAGATTAAGGCCTGACCAATCTCCCTGGGTATTGCTTTCTTATTTTTATTTATTTATTTATTTTTTGGAGAGGTTTTTGCTATAGGGCGCGTGTGCTCACCAGACAGAGAGAGACAGAAAGCGAGAAATCACCCCCCATGGGGGATGGCCATGCTGCAATCCCTTCTCCTCCATTCTCCTCTTGGGATCTTAGGCACACACGCACACGCGCCCAGCGTGAATTTTAAGCCACTGGGTCCGGGATGCGAACCGCGATCGACTACGATCGACTACTATGTCCAGCGACATAGCCATTACGCTAACTGCTGGTCCCGCTTTCTTATTTTTCTTTTCTCTCTCTTTCTCTCTCTCTCCTTTTCTCTCTCTCTCTCCAGTTGAGACATGCACCCTCTAGAAAAAACTTTTTAAGAAAATAAAAAGATTTTTTAAATAATCTTTTTATTTTCTCAACTATCTTTAACTAATATATATATATATATATATATAAAATCTTTTTATTTTCTCAACTAAACTCAACTATATCAATATTTACAATAAATGTAAAGCAAATAAGCATCCCCATTTAAAGGCAGAAATTGAATGGATGAACAAGCTGGCCACAGCTATACAATATCTAAAAGATGCTCTTAAAATATTAAGGTAGAGATAAATTGACAGACACATGGAACGTGTGTCAAGAAAGAGGTGAAGATAGCAAGATCAATGTCTGTACATTTGAAGAACAGATTATGAGAGGTAATGCTTATACTAATTAGCTAGATTTTACCATTCCATAATGTATGCATATTTCAAAGCATCATGTTGTACACAATAAATACATACGATTTTATCATCAATTAAAAAAATAAACTCAAATATTCTACAAAAAATTTGTAACATTACAGGATGCAAAGTAGGTATACAGAAATCAACTTTACAGTAGTAGCAAACAATTGGGAAATGAAATTTAAAAACAATTCCATCTGCAAAATGTGAAGACATAAGTACTTAGGCATAACTATAACAAAATAAATATGTTCAAGGCCTATTCACTGAAAACCACCAAACATTGCTGAGATAAAGCAAGATTGAAGTAAATGGAAAAGCATACAACTTTCATGGATTAGAAGACAATGTTCTTAACACTTAATTCTTGCCAAATTTATATATATGTGTTTGTGAACACACATATACATAAAATGCCAACCCAATCAAAACACTGCTGGGCATTAATTTTCAAAACTTAATGATTTAATTCTAATTTATATAGCAATTCAAAGGATGTGGAGTGCTAGAACAATTTTGAAAAAGAACAAAGTTGGAGGACTCACAGTATCTGATTTAAAGATTTACTAAAAATCTATATAAATCAAGACAGGTGGTATTGGCATAAGGAAAGGCATATGGAATGATGGAATAGAATTGAGAATTTAAAGGTAGACTTACACCTACAATTAACTGATTTTCTTTTTCTTTTATTTTTGGAGAGCTTTTGCAATAGGGCACTTGCGCTTGCCAGAAAGATAGAGAGAGATAGTGAGAAATCACTCCCCCAGAGGGGATGGCCATACCACAATCCCTTCTCCTCCTTTCTCCTCTTGGGGCTTTGGGCATGCACATACATGCACCTGGCATGAGTTTCAAGCCACCAAGTCTGGGACTCAAACCGTGGTGGGCCACGTGGGAGTCGGGGCCTTAACTGCTACACCACCTGCTATTCCCTAGAATTAAATAATTTTCAATAAAGGTATCAAGGCAATTCAGTGGGGAAACAGAATGATGACTTCAACAAATGGTTCTTATACAACTAGGTAACTGTATAGGAAAAATCTAACCTCCACTCCTCATATCATATAAAAATCCAATTCATACTAGATTATTGACCTAATGTATATGCTAAATGTTAAAATTCTAAAGATTCTGGGAGAGAACACTGAAGAAAATCTTCATGGTTCTGAGGTAGGCCAAGATTTCTGAGAGATGAAAACACAAACTGTTAAAAATGTGTAAATTCTATTTCATCAAAACATTTTTAAAAATAATGATGTATTTAATTAAATTAATTAATTTATTTTTCATTTGACCAGAGAGACAAAGAGCGAGAGAGGGAAAGTGAGAAAGTAAGCCCCCAGGTCCATGACTCAAACTGCTGTCAGCCATGTGGGATTTCAGCGCTCCTACCACTAAGCTACCTGCCGGCACCTATTTGATCAAAATGTAAAGGTCTGCTTATCAAAGGACATCATTTAGAAAGAGAAAAGGCAAACCACATTAGGAAAAAAGTATTTGTACATCTAACAAATGTCTGACAAAAGATTTGTATCATACATATATAAATCCCATAATTCGGTAACAAAAATTTATACTTTCCCCAAGTGAGTCCACTTGAATAGACACATCACAAGATAAATGAATGACTAAACATTTTTTGAAAAGGTATTCAACATCATTCATCATCAAAAAATTCAAATTGCAACTATAGTAAAATCCTACTTCACCCCCACCTCAGTAACTAACATTAAAAAACCTATCGTCACTAAATGTCGAAAACAATGTGAAACAATGAAAACTGTCATGTGTTGCTGGTGGGAGTATAAAATGTGACAAACACTTTGGAAGTCTCTTTGGCTGTTTCTTATGAAATTAACTACACACCTACACTATGACCCAACAATTGTATTCCATTGTTAGCCTCATTGCTAGTGGAGGAGACAGGGACTAAATTGGTAAACAAAGAAGGAAATAAGATAATTTTAGGTTGTGAATGTGACCAGTTAATGTTTTTAACGTGTTTAGTTAGGTCATTGTGCTGGTGCCTGCTGTTGTTGTTTTTTTAGCTACCCATGAGAGCCTGGAAGGCTGGCTTAGTTCTGAATCATTCCTAGCCTGCAACACAGTGCCTGGAGACATCAAAAAAGTGCTTTATTGAATGACTGAATTGGAATGAATGATAAATGAGGAGAAATCAATGAACACAAACCATAATGAAAAGGAAGAATATAAGCCCCAAAGAATAAGATACAAGTGACATGAGCAGGTGTGTAGAGGGGAGCTGAGTTGGAGAAGTCTGGGAAGGCTTTTTGGAGGAGGTAAACTATGAACTAGTTCTTTAAGAAGGTTCAGAAGACATGGTGAATAAGAGGAGAACTGGGTGGACTGGAGGGAAGATTCAGATGAGGAAGAGAGGCCTCTGGAGGAAGCCAGGTTGGAGTTATACCATGCTTCCATATGAGGAGGCTTCGACGGAGACAGGGGGCCTGGAAGACTCTGCTGCTGACAGCTAAGCAAGGGAGGTCCTCTTGGCCCTGCAGCCAGTGCTCAGGCATCTCGTGGCTTAGTAGTACTCAGCACAGTCAGCATAGTCAAGTAGTGGCTTAAGGGCATCTGTTCCCTATGCTCACCTACCCTGGTCCTGACAGAAGTGTTCCAGCCCATATTTGGGCTGGTTTCTGAATGCCCCTGGCTAACCAGTAAGCCACCTTGTGATTTCCAAGGTGGTTTTGCAACTGCAAGAGTCTATGATTTGGATCCCCTCAAAATCCTTTTGCTGAGACCTGACCGCAACAGAATTAAGAAGGCAAATACTTGATCCAGGGGGACAGCAGGTGGATGTTGGTTAAGGCACTGACCATGGTTCGAGTCCTAGAACTGATGGCTTGCTCTCTCACTTTCCCTCTCTCTGTCTGTCTCTTTCTGGTGAGCACGTGCACCCTATGGTCAAAAGCTAAAAAAAGAAAAAGAAAAGAAGAAAGGAAAAGTACCAATGATCCATTTTAAACTAGAAACTTAGACTTTTCCAAATTAATGACTTGGAACAGTGGTTTTAAACATTGGACTCATCTGGAAGTTTTATTAGATGCCATCCTCTGGTTCCACAGTTTCTGATCCAGTCTGTGTCAGGTGAGGCTTGAGAATTTGCACTTGGTGTTGATGCTGTTAGGCTATGATCATACTCAGAACGGCTGACCTAAAATGATCTGGGATCATCGAAATATTCTCCAAAGCCAACTCAGACAGCTTTGGTTTTGGTTCTTATTAAACATCTGATTTAATGTGACAACTCTAATGCTGAGAACTATAAATTAAACTTACTGAGTTGCCACCTACAATACTACGGTTTTTAGTCTTCCTGTGTTGTAAGACACCCCTTGAAAATCTGTTTTTAAAAATTGTATGAGCACTTGGGCCAGTAGGCGGCATCATGGTTAAGGCACTGGATCCTGCGTGGCTTACTGTCTGGTTCAAGTTCTGGATCTGGCAGCTTGAAAATAATGCCAGGTGTGTGTGCGTGCATGCCCAAAATCCTGAGTGGAGAATGGAGAAGAGATTGTGATGTGGCTATCTCCCCTGTGGATTTATTTCTCATTTTCCCTCTCTCTTTATCTCTCTCTCTCTCTCCAGTGAGTGCATGTACCCTATGTCCACAGTCTTAAAGTAGTTTTGAGACCTCTCCATGGGAGGTGGGGGAGACATGAACACAGATGCATGCAGAATTTGACCTGCATTTTGCTGTGGTTGAGTCAGAGCATATTATTTTGAATCATGTTCATCTCGGGACCCCAGGTTAAGAAAATTTGCTAATGAGGCAACAGCAGCACCTGTAAGTGAAGAAGGGCATTTCAGAGCTTTCTGGTTCAGCCATGTGACTTTAGGCTAACTGCCTATCCTCTCTGAGACTACAAAATGGGACTCACTATATTTTCTTTTGCTTGCTTCTGGAGAATGGGTCTTGGGAAGGTGGAAAACAGATCTTTAATTTTTATTTGATGTACTTCTTTACTGTTTCAACTCTAGGCTATGTGTAAATGTAAACACACCACACACTCTTGCATCTTCGTTTTGCGAATATGTGTACACATTTTTTTTTGAAACCCAAATTGATAGTCTATTGGTAACCTTTAATACCTTGTGTGATGCATGCAAATACAATTTTTCAATTCTGCAGTCATGTTTGTTTTAGTTCTCATGTATGTGACTATGAAATCACACTAAAGCACTGAGTAACTCAAGCTAAATAAATGGATGTGTATAAATACTAAATGCACACCATCCTCACTGGGTTATTTGGAATGCAAGTCCAAAAAAAGTATGTGAAATAATTTTGGAAATAGGTCGTCTGGATTTAAAGGTTATTATGATTGGTTTTCCTATCACCTGCATGCCTATGGGCTTGAAACCCTTCCAAGGCTTTCTGAACACTCCTTTCTCTCTGCCAGTAGCTGAAATCCGTTCCATTCACGCCGTACGTTTTCATTATTTGCAGCAGGTGGAAGGCTCTTCTTAGAAAGAAGTTCAATTCTTTAACGTCTAAAATCCAGTGAGAGTATGTGTGTGCATGCTTGCGCTTATCTGGGCAGACATGTACATGTGGGTATATGCTTGTGGGTGGTTGAAGTCTTTAATGCATGTTCCCCATTTTCTCTCTCTCTGTATATACACATCTTACCTGGTAAATATTAGATTGTTGGAAAAGTCACGACATATTTTTTCTATGTTTTTCCATGCAAAAATGAGTCATAACTTTTCTGACATCCTAATAAAAGTAACACATAAAGCCTCCAGCTAGCTTGTGCCTGAGCAGAAGGTCCTGTCTATGTTGGCCCTCTTGTGCTGCTTTCCCAAAGTCATCAACAACTGCAGAGTGTTTCAGTGAGGTCATCTCAGCAGCCCCACTGGTCATTCAATGACTCCCTGCCAGTGCAATTAGTGTCCACCTTCCACAAAAAAAGCAGGTCCTAATGGGTTCCAGGTCCCCTGCCCTGAAGTTTTGTTCTGTGGTTGTAATGGTCCTCACCCAGACTGCCCTCATTAGGGCAGTGGCAGGCTCAGTCTGGTGGCTGTCCTCACCTGACATCTGCCTAGGCCAGGCTCAGTATGGGAGGTAGACTGAACCTCGGCCTAGGAGCTGGAACACCATTTCCCAGGCCCCACTCTGCTTAACTCGTGCATGTTAGGGCATGTACGTTCTCTCTGGGGCCCAGTATCTCCATTTATAAAATGTGGATGGTTGGATTAGATCAGTAATTCTCAGCCTTTCTGGATCTGTAGTTCTCAGCCCTTTGAAAATCTAATGAAGCGATTGGGTCTTCTCCCCAGACAAACATGCATAAACATATATGCATAAATAATGCATATTTGATTTTCGAGGTTCAGCAATCTTTTGGAGCACATCCATAAACTCCAGGGTAGCGCTGAGGTTCTTTCTCCAATTAACAATTGCACAAGTGGGTTATAAACTCTGATCTTTCTCCCCATCTCCATTTTCTCACTTTTCCCCTTTTCCTGTCTTTAACGTGCTGATATGGATAGAAAGAGGCTATGAATGGAGAAACTTCAGAAACCGTAACGTGCTTTGCACATGTGAAGGGTGTTATAATTAACATGTGGTCTTCTCTATTCCTTTTTGTTGACCTCATGATAGTAACAGTGAGTATTTAAGTATCTACTCAGTATAGGTGATGTACTCAGAGCTCTCCATACATTATTTAATTAAAAAATTATTTTATTGAGCTTTTAAAAATTTATTTATTTATTTTAATTTGACCATAAAAGGACACAGAGAGAGAAATAGCCGCCAGGTCCGGGAATCAAACTGTGGTTGACCACGTAGGAGTCCAGCCCCCTTAACCAGCATTCCACCTGCTGGCCCCCCCCCACATTATTTAATTTAATCTTCAAAATAAAACCATAAGGTAGGTGCTAATGTCACTCCCATTTGGCAGATGAGAGAACTGGTCAGAAAAAGTTTAATTATTTTTTTCCAAGATTACATGGTTATAGTGGCAAAGAACAGGTAAGTTTTGATTGAGGTAAAATAGCCAGATTATGAGATGGCCAGGTAGTCATTCACAGTGATTAATTTTATTTCCACTGGAGGAAATATTAAGAGTGATTCCTGGGGGCTACCAGGTGGCATGGTAGTTAAGGCACTGGACTCCCGTATGGCTGACTGGTTCAAGTCCTGGAACTGGCAGCTTGCTTTCTAACATTCTCTCTCTCTCTCTCTCTCTCTCTCTCTGCCTCTCTCTAGTGAACATGATGCCCTATAACAATTAAAAAAAACCAGTAATAATAATAATAATAATAAATAATATGAACTAAATAATTCTTAAAACACATAAAAAGAGAGATTCCTGAAGTGTAAGAGCAGGGCACCTACTCAAATACACATATGCTTGCATGCACACACATAGTCACAAACACCCTGGACTGATGAATTCAAGTAGACCAGTATAGATGCATGTGGCCATTGGAGCAGTCTGGGCTGAGGTGACTGAAGTGACAAGGCGAAGAAATCAAGCAAGGGCACTTTCTGGAGGGGTTAAAATTGGCTAAGCTTGAAAAAAAGGGGAAGGTAAATGAACAATGGAAGAGGAAAGGGTGTCCTTCCAGGTCAAAGGAATAGCTGTGCAAATATATAGGCTGAGGGAGCCTGGGGTAATTCCAGTCAAATAAATGTTTCATGAGCATGTACTCTGCACACCCTGCTACAGCCTGAGCAGGGGGTGGTCCTGCCTCCAGCTGCTCTGTGTCTAGTGGTGGCAATAAGAAGGTTGCAGAGGGGCCAGCAAGTGATATGGTGGTTAAAGCACTGGACTCCCATATGCCGACCTTCATTCAAGTCCTGGACGTGGAGGCTTGTTTTTTCTCTCTCTCTCTCTCTCTCTCTCTCTCTCTCTCTCTCTCTCTCTCTCGTTAGTGCACATGCTCTACAGCAAAATAATGATATGAATAATTCTTAAGAAGAAGAAGAAGAAGAAGAAGAAGAAGAAGAAGAAGAAGAGGAGGAGGACTACAGGGATGTCCATCCATGTGGCTCAGGCAGCCAAAGCATTTGAAAAGAGTCCCTAATAATAATAATGGCCTAGCAGCCAGCACATGGGCTGTGAAGTCTACTGGTTCTGGGTTCATACCCCAGCTCCATCTGACTATACAGGAAGCTACTTAACCACTCCAGCCTCAGTTTGCTTTTCTGTACAATATAGATAACCACAGGATCTGCCTTGTAGAGTTATTGAAGGTGTTACCTGAGACAACGTAGAGGGTTTAGTACAGAGCTGCCAAGGATAAGCGCTGAGTAAATGATGACTATCACTGCCTTCTCATCCAGCGTAACTGTAGGAAAGACAGCATGGTGCCTGACACATACGGGGTACTTCAACATACGTTTCCTCTCCCTAAGGCTATTCTCTGTGTCCGTTCGTTCAAGACTGAACAACAACAAAATTTTTTTATCATGTCAGAGAAAAAGAAAAGACACTCCCTTGTTCCCAACTGATGAGCGAACCGCACAGTTCTTTAGAAGAAGCTTCATGTGTTAATAAACTGCACAGATTCTGAGAACGGGGGACCCAGGAATGACAACTTGATAATGCCATTAGGTGAAATTGAACACTTAGAACATTTCACTTGATTCCTTTCAAACACAGGGTGAGAGAGAGATGACCCATACTTTGGCTTTGTCCTTAATTGATCACATTTTGAAATATGCTGTTTACTGGTGACCCCAGAGTTAATAAACAGCCAGTCACAGCCCTCACTGTATCAAAATGCAATTTACAAGCAGGAGGCTTCCTGGGTGCCAACAAGCATCTGCTGAGGTTTTAGAGTAAATTACCCAACAAATTCTGTTTTCCTGGGGGCCTTGTTTCAGGTCAAAGGATCCTTGCAAGAGTGAAACTAAAATATTTTTTAAAAAATGGCCAGCCATGGTGGCACAGGGGTAACACAACTCCCTGCAATGTGGAGGCCACATGGGAAAATCCTGGGTTCACTTCCCGAGGTCTCTCTGCTCATGCCAGGCCCATCCACCTGTGGCCATGGTCCTGGCTGGCTGAGGTTGCAAGCTGATAGCAGCCTGAAGACCTGTCAGAGGCTGTCTGTCTCTTGGAAAAAAATAAACTTATTAAAAAAATTCACATTTATCATTAAGGCACCTAATACACAAGGTTCATCCAGCTGGTCCCATTGTCTTGCCCCCTCCTTCCTCTCCCAAGCCAATCTCCCTCTGCCTCAGCTGGCACTGAGCTGCAGACTTGGCATGCTCTTTGCTGCCTTCCTCCTTCTCCACTTCTAATCCATCACCAAATCATGATTCTGCTTCTAAAGAGTCTCTCCGTCCCTATTCCCACTGCCCTGGACCCTCGTCTGTTGTACTAATGAGACACCTGCCATTGTCTTCTAACTGCTCCCCCTGCCACCGTTCTTACTCCCTTTCAAGCTATTCTCCCTGTGGCTGTGAAGGAGATCCTTCTAAAATGCAAATTCAGTCCCATCATGTTCCTGATTAAAACTTTCCAAAGGCTCCCTGTTAACTTCAGGATAAAGTCTTAGCTTTATACAATGGCAAGCAGGATCCTTCAAGATCTCGAAGGCTCCCCACCTCCTTGCTGCTTCCCTGCTGCACCAAAGTTGAGGCTTTAACAAGAACAAAGAGGTTGAAGCCCTAAAAGATTCCAGTTTCACCCAGCTCTGCACACAGAGCTTCCATCCCAGGATGTCCTCCTTTCCTGGTTGGCCTGGAAAATTTCATCCCTTCCTCTCCTTTGACGCTCAGCTCTGACGTTAGTACCTGCATGAAGCCTTCTCTGACAGTCACCTCTCATGGAAACAGAGTTTTCTCTTGGAACGACATGAATATATTTCAATTGTTGAATGCATCTCATTGAATTAAAATTTCCTGTATTCAAGTCTGTTCTCTATTTCAAACTGAGAACAAGTTGACGTCAAGGTCCTTGAGTCTTTCAAACCCAAGTACAGAAGCCAAACAGCGAGCTTCACACAGATAATTTCATTTTACCATTGCAATATTTATGGTAGTTTCATGCTGTTCCTATTCCCCTTCTATAGAGAAGGCAATTCAGACTCAGAGAGGTTAAGCAGCTTATTGGAGATCACACAGGCATTGTCAGAGACAGATTTCAGCTCAGATCTCAGTGACTTAAAAAGGAAGAAGTGATCAAGAAATACTGGTTTCTTCGAAGGTTGATCAGGTGCTCATTGTTTTAAATCACCATTTGTCCCCTCCTGAAGATACATTTAGAATGAGAGCCTAAAGGATCCTAATGAAAATGTTTAGGCACAAATATAATGTATGAAAGGGATACTGCCTATATGAACTCTTTCAAAACAAAACTCACTTGAAAATAAAGATATGGAAATGGTTTGAATTTAGAGAACCTGGGGCTCCTACAGACTCCAAGCATTTACTTGCTTCATGAACTTCCTCAAGCAGAAAGCATCAAGTGCTGGCAGTCAGCACGTGTTGGAAGCAATCATGGTACCAAAAGGGCTGCGTGTGGGATGGTGACAATGTCTGTTAAGAACAGTAACAATAGTAAGAAGACTCCATTCATTGAGCACTGGTGATACCTCGGACACGATGCTAAGCACTTGGCAGGACAGAGCTTTCTGATAACTTGCCCAGAGTTGCACACTGTCAACAAACAGTGGAGTGGGACCTGAAGCCAGAGATCATGCTCTGCTCACTGTTCCACTGCTACTACATGCTGCTGCTTATTATGGTCTGCCGAGATTTAAGTAGGGTCAGTGGCTGGTAGGGACCTCTGAGGTGGACCTGCCCTGGTCTTGATGCTGTGTGACAATGTGGTGAATGTTCATGGTGCTGTAGAAACCACAGCTACCAGACAGCAAGGGTCCAACCGCCTATGAGGATATGAAGTCTATGAGGGTCTGGAGTCATCGCTCCCTGTGCTAAAACACTTCACTCTCGATTCACTGAAGACAACTGAGATCTCTCCAGAGTCTCTAAGAAAGAAGCAAGAAAGAGAGCAAGGGGAAAAGAGAGACTTTTCCCTCTTCACACACACACAAATCCTGCCATATCTCCCAGCATGGCACTGAAAGAGTTAGTCTGAAACTGCTTCTATGATGAATGGCTATAATACTGTCTACGTAATGGGTTTCCTATTTAAATTTTGTGAGGATTTAATCAGTTGGGCGCAGCTGTGCAAGATGCACCATAAACTATGTTGAAAAATATGTAGACATATACATTTATCTGCTACAAATTAAGCTCACTTAGAGGTGGTCTTAATGGCCCATGTAGCCATCATTACAAGCATAAATTCTAAACTGTCTGTTTCCAGTGAATTTGCTTTGAGAAAAAAATTAATGCTCATCCTTAGCAGAGCATGGTAATAAATGAAAGGACCCTTAATTTGCAAAGCACTAATAGCCCAGCCATTTTTCATTAGGAACCTCATGTTAGATCATGTATGGCAGGGTGGCTTCATGGGGGATTCCGTTGTCCAGTCTGGGGAGGGATGAGGACTGACTCTCTGGAGGTCTGCCCTCTATGGTTTGCTTGAACTCCCCAGGGAAAGGATGAAATCCTGGTTCTGAACTGAGGAGGAGAGCCTCCTTGTCATAGGGTTTGAGATGCAGCCTTTCAGAGGCACCCTGAGCTTTGCTCAGGCCACATTGCAAAACTTAGCATGCAGATAGCCCAATGAGGAGCACACAGCTTTGTGCTAGTGAGAATTCTCAGCTAGTTGATGTTCTCCCACTTTCTCTTAGATCCTCACACTGGAAAATGGTAAAATGGAACTGGATTTGAGTCTCAGCTTGCTACTTTGCCACAGTCTGGTCCTGGCAATTCACTTCTCAGAATAACCAACAGTTGACAGTTTGTAAGACCTTTTCTTTTTTTCTCCTCACATCTTAATCAACCCTTATCTTAGAGCAACCTTAGAGTTAGGGACAATTATGTTCCCAGTGTAACATATGGGGATGAGGTTGGACTAGGGTGAGGTAAATGGGTGTCTGGGATATACAATTAAATGAAGCACTCACTCTCGGGCAGGTGCAAATGCCCCCTCTACATTTGCACCCCCACAGCCATGAGAGCAGTCTTAAACTTTGTTCCTTAAGTGTCTCTCTTGCCACATCGTAGTTACAACCCTGGAGAGGGATCCTAAGGCATAGAGAAGTACCTTGCCCAAGGGCACACAGGTACCTAATGAGAGAACGGGAGTCCAATTCATGGCTGTCTAACTCCAATTCCATTATCTTTCCATATGCCATG
Organism: Tupaia tana; assembly: GCA_026018925.1. Lineage (NCBI taxonomy): Eukaryota > Metazoa > Chordata > Mammalia > Scandentia > Tupaiidae > Tupaia > Tupaia tana. Next base: position 38,096,576 of record JAKSZU010000018.1, read on the forward strand.
GTGATGCCCATTTGAATTGAAAAGCTTGATTGCATTCAGCCCAAGACGAGCATTTACTGTGAGCCAAACTTCATCACAAAAGCTGTCACGTACTTTGTCTCATCTCATTTTCTTCACAGTATCCTTTACTTTCACAAATAATCATATACATGCATTTAAAAATTTTGTTTTGGGAGTCAGTAGGTGGTGCAGAAGTTAAAGCAGCTGGGTACCACATGGCCTAACTCATGGTTCAAGTCCCAGACATAGCAGTTTAAAATCATACCAGGCACATAGGCGTATCTGCCCAAAAATCCCAAGAGGAGAATGGAGAAGGGATTGTAGCATAGCCATTTTCGCTAGGGGATGCAGATCTCTCTCTCTCTTTCTCTCTCTCTCTCTCTCTCTCTCTCTCTCTGGTGAGTGCATGCACCCTATAGCAGACTGAAAAAAAATATATCTGTGACAGGTATAGTCTGGTGAAATGTTCACTACTTTGGTGGTTGGAACAGCGCTTGGCACATAGTAGGGGCTCAATAAATATTTCTTGAATTAATTTCCTTATTCAACACATTTGAATGACAGGCTGTGTAAAATTAGTCTGGTGGTTCTTATGCGTGGTCCCAGACACCTACAGATGAGAAAGAACCACTCAGGAGGTTTGGTTCACTCTCTTTCCTATAAGTAGCAGGTGTTCCTACTACTCAACCATGTCCAACCATGTCATCTGGCGATAGGAACCAGATAAGAAAATCAGGGTTGGTTTTGTCTGATTCATTTCCAGCCATCAGAAATGCAAAAACACTCTCACCAAAGTGTCTGGTAGTGAGAGGTGGAGTTGCACCAAAAAGCGATAGAACCCTGTTGGGGGTACCCACCCCTTTCTCTGTCTATCTCTCTCATGAAATAAATAAATAAAGAAGAGAAAGTGGTAGAAGGATAAAAATGCAGCAAATCTGAATCTTAAAAAAAAAAATAATCTACTGAAACTTAACCAGTTGCCAAGACATCAGGGGTGACTGGACTTCCAGAACTCTCTTGAGAAATAGGAATAGCTCCTTTTTGGACTTTGAGACCAGCTCTCAGAGTTCTTTTCCTCTGCGTCCTGCCAGCCCAGCCTCCCCCTTTGAGACAATGCTCCATCTAAGACATTTTTAGGAAGGCTCCCAGTACGTGCTGCACCATTTCCTTAGAAAGCACCAAGGAAAATAGAACTTTAAAAATCCGGCCAATGGTTCTGCACAAAATGCCAATTGACAAGTTTGTGGAACCAGGCAAGAATGGCAAGCACATCGGTATCGTTGCAATAGAAATAGATGATGAAATTAGGAGCAACTGCAGTGAGATGCTGACCCTCCATGATGAGTGTCTGACAGAGATGATCCTAAGGAGTGGTGTTTACTTCTCCCTGGCTGCTTCCCCGGGGAGGGCTCCATGAAGGACAGGTGCAATGTGAACTGAGCTAGTGGCTCATTGCTGGCCATTAAGCTCAGCAATGAGGTTCAACAGAAAAGGCCAGACTGAATTTCTGACAGATTGCAATAATAGCATTACTTGGAGCTAAATATATATGGCCAGACCTTCACAGATAATAATTTTTTTCAAGAGAAATTTTTGCTATAGGGTGCATGAGCTCACCAGAGAAACAGAGAGAGACAGAGAGACCCAAAAAATAAATGTGAAATCACCCTTCAGGAGGATGGCCATGCAGCAATCCCTTCTCCTCCATTCTCTTCTTGGGACCTTGGGCATGCATGCGCAGGCATCTGGCATGTTTTAAGCTGCCTGGTCCAGGACTTGAACCACAGTTGACTATATGAGAGTCCAGTGATATAATCATTATGTCGTCTGCTGGCCCCCAGATACTGATTTTTTTTTTTATAGTTAATTAGGGTAGGGGCCGATCTAAACACATGCCCAAGGCCAGACCTCTCATTTGCACTAACAAGCTTCTAAGTCAGCTTCCTTCTGTCTTTGGAGCCCCAGGCTGCATCCTCACCTGGCTAGCAAATACTACTTCCTCTAGGCAGCCCTCTCTGATGTCCTACCTGCCCCAGACTGTCGCCATGTCCCTAGTGGTATTCTCAGAGTACACAGCATGTAGAATTCTGCCCCTGCTTTAGACCTTCCTGCACTTGGTCTGCCTCCCCCAAAGCCCTGGGAGGGCAAAGACCATGAGGCTTCATTTACCTGCTGATTCACATCTCTTAGCACAGATAGAAGCACTGAGCAGTGCATGTAGTAAAGGAATCAAAGACTCAATGGTCTTCACCAGGGCATCTCAAACTTTAAGGTGTGTAAGAGTTACCGAGGGAGCTTGGTAAAATGTAGAGTCTCGGCCAGCAGGTGGTTTGGCACTTAAAGTGCTGGTTCCCACATGGCTGATGCCAGGTTCAAGAACCTGACCTGGACATGGTAGCCTGAAAAACACACTGGGTGCATGTGCATATATGCCCCAAATCTCGAGAGGAGACTGGAGGAGAAGGATTACAGCCATCCCCCATGGGGGCAATTTCTCACTTTCCCTCTCTCTCCATCTCTCTCTGTCTCTCTCCAGCTGGCTCATGTACCCTATGACAAACAAACAAACAAAACCTAAAACCCCCCCAAATATCCAGATTCTAGTCCAGCCACAGTGGCACATGCTTTGAAGACACTGTGCTCCACAGCATGGACCACATGGGAGGCCTGGGTTCAATTCCCACTCCAACCTAAAGACTGAGCTCAGTTATATGCACCTGTAGTCCCAGCTGGGAGAATGAGGCAAGAGGATTGTGACATGGTGAGACTCTGCATTTAAAAAAGAAGTGCCGTGGCCGGGGCTCTGCCCCGCGTGCCGTGGCCGGGGCCTGCCCCGCGTGCCGTGGCCGGGGCCCTGTCCCGCATGTCGTGGCCGGGGCCCTGTCCCGCGTGCCGTGGCCAGGGTCTGCCCCGCGTGCCGTGGCTGGGGCTCTGCTCCGCATGCCCTATCCGGATGTCCGGCCTGACTGGGGCTCTGCCCCGCGTGCCGTGGCCGGGCTCTGCCCCGCGTGCCGTGGCTGGGCTCTGCTGCGCGTACCGTGGTCGGGCTCTGCCCCCACGTGCCTTGGCCGGGGTCTGCCCCCACGTGCCGTGGCCGGGGTTCTGCCCCCGCGTGCCGTGGCCGGGGTCTGCCCCCGCGTGCCGTGGCCGGGACTCTGCCCCGCGTGCCGTGGCCGGGACTCTGCCCCGCGTGCCGTGGCCGGGGTCTGCCCCCACGTGCCGTGGCCGGGGTCTGCCCCGCGTGCCGTGGCCGGGGTCTGCCCCCGTGTGCCGTGGCCGGGGTCTGCCCCCGCGTGCCGTGGCCGGGACTCTGCCCCCGCGTGCCGTGGCCGGGGCCTGCCCCGCGAGCCGTGGCCGGGGTTCTGCCCCCGCGTGCCGTGGCCAGGCCCTGCCCCGCGTGCCGTGGCCGCGGCTCTGCCCCGCGTGCCGTGGCCGGGGCTCTGCCCCCGCGGGCCGTGGCCGGGATCTGCCCCGCGTGCCGCAACCGCTGATGGCCGTCTCTGCTTTCCTGAGCCGCGTTCCTGAAACTGTGTTCCATGGAGATTCACCTACAATTGCGGGGCTGCACGAGACCCACCCTTGGTCCAGCCCTGAGTGCAGTCTACGTTTCCTATTGTTGGGAACTTTATGATCTGATAATTGGAAAAAAAAATCATGTTTATCATAAAAAATAATTAGAATAATAATAATAATGATTGGGAAACATAGGAAAGATATTGAATGTTGAAGCGGGGAGATTAATGTCTCTGTACTGACTGACATGCATGGCATTCCCTTTTGAAAAAGCAATGTAATACACTGTAAAGTTATATGTAATTCAATGTAATAAAAAAAATAGATAATAAAAAAGAAAAAAAAAAAAAAAAAAAAGAAATGCAGATACTGATTCAGCAGGTCTGGGCATTTGCATTTCTAAGAAGCTCCTAGGTGAGTTCCACGCTGCTGTCCTGGGACACACATTTAGTAGCCAGAGTTTGTTACCATATCAGACATGAACATGGGCATGAGATGTTCTGATCACAGAGAAGTGAGGCATGACCTCAGTTCTTATCTAATGAAGTGAGATAGGCTACCTGATAGCTTATTCACCCTCTACATTCTTTCAGAGCCAATGGACAGTCAGCACAGACTAGCCCTTAGACAGTACTATGCTAGATGCTTTGTGTGTGTGCTCTACCTCAAGTGAGAGGCTGCTAAAATCTTCCTAAGACCCAGGTGGTGCCAGGCTGCACTGAAGCTGGGAGCAGCATAGCCCTGCATAGCATGCCTGGGCTCTGCAGGCCAGCCTGCACAGGGGTCTGCCTCGTGTCTGCTATCAGCAAGCTACTCAACATACCCTCACCTCAGATACCCCATTTTTAATGTAAAGATCATTCCAACATTTGTTCAGAGTGTTGTGAGGGCTGAACAAGAAGCATCTTCTAGTTGAGTCCCAGTCACTGGGTCAACATCAGCAGTTCCAAATAGTTGCTTAATGTACACATGGAGCTGTGTCCTGACCTGGAAGAATACTTTTGGGGGCAGCTATTCAAAGCCCAAACTGAGGCCAAGAGAGAGCTGCCACCTCAACTTTATAATTTAAATGGCCTAGAGCTGTCCTCCTGTAATAAAGCATGTTTTAAACAAGAGACTTGATCATATGTTGTCACATAAAGATGTGAATGGAAGCCATAAATCTCCTTATAAAGCCTCCGATGCCAGGGAAACTTGGTGGTGCCTGAATCACTGTTCAGGATGCCTTGCTTGGCTTGGGCCCTGGCTTTACCCTCTGCAGAGCTCCCAGAACCTTGGCCTCTCCAGGGACCAGCCCTTTTCACACAACTCCATCTGTCCCATAGGGTCTGTTTCCTGCCTTGAACCAAAAGGCAGAATTATGTAGTCACTTGTGGCCAGGTAGACTAAGGCAGGGCCCCAAAAATAGTATGAATGAGTCCTTGCCAGAGAGGTGCACTTGAGTGGCTTCTATCATTGATTCAATCTAGCTAAAGGAGTGGCATCGTGTCTGGCCAGAAAAACATTCTTCTGGAACACCTTGGGGATAGACCCCCTGGCATGGCACTCTTGCTCTCGCTCCTGTGCCAGGGACACATGGGCTTTTTCTCTATCCAGGGTCCTTGTGTGTGATGTGTCTCTGTCTGATCAGCCCTCATTTCTCTGTAGAGCCTGTTAATTCTCACACGCAGATCTCACCTTAATTATTATCTCATCCTAAATATCATCAGGGAGGTTGAATCCAATGCCCAAATCTCAAAATGTGGACCCCACCATCATTCTTTCTCATAACACCCTGCTTGTTTTCTGCATAGCTTGCAATACAATGTGTTTTGCTTTTTAAATTTTTTTTTCAGAGTTTTGCTATAGGGCACATATACTTGATAGAGAAAGTTGAGGGGGGCAGAGAGTGAGAAATCATCTTTCAGGGAGGATGGCCATGCCACAATCTCTTCTCCTCCAGTTTCCTTGCACATGCATCTGGTGTGATTTTCAAGCCACCAGGTCCAGAACTTGAATTGCACAGTCAGCCATGCGGTATCCAGAGCCTTATCCTCCATGCCACTTGCTGGCTGGTGACACAATTTCTAATTGCACGTTTTAATTCATTTGTTTATCAATACTGTTTTGGGTTTTTCAATCACCAGAGAAATAAAGAGAGAGAGAAAGCACCCCTAATGAGATGTGATCATGCTGCAATCCCCTTTCCTCCATGTCTCCATCCTGTCAGGATTTTGGGCACACATGCACATGAGCCCAGCATGTTTCCTAAGCTGCCAGGACCAGGATGTGAACTAGGATTGGGAAGCAGCTCTTGATGTACGGCACTACAGGGCTGGCCTTGTTTATTTTTTGTGTGTTTCCCCTGCTAGACCTGAGCGGCCTAAGGGCAAGGCCAAGTGCATGTTATTCACTGCCCCATCCCAGCATCCAGCTCATAGTCACGGCAGTTAAGAGTACTCATTGGGACCAGCAGTTAGCATAATGGCTATGTTGCTAGACTCCCATGTAGTCGACCACGGTTCGAGTCCTGGATCCGGTGGCTTAAACTCACGCTGGGCGCGTGTGTGTGTGCGTGCCCAAGATCCTGAGAAGAGAATGGAGGAGAAGGGATTGCGGTGTGGCCATCCCCCCCGGGGGGTGATTTCTCGCTTTCTGTCTCTCTCTATCTTTCTGGCGAGCACAAGCGCCCTATAGCAAAAACCTCAAAAAAAAAAAAAAAAAAAATGTACTGATTTGCTCATTCTGTGCTGACAGTTTTCTAAGGAATTTTTCCTGCTTTACCTCCTCCTGTTCTCAAAACCTCCCTGTAAGGTAAGTACTGCAATTTGGCACCTTTATTTATTAATAGAGGAGGAAACTGAGCAACAGAGCCCTTCAGTGACTTGTGCAGGGTTATATAAGAAGAAGACCCATTAGCCCATCTGGGACCATCTGACGTCAGAGCTGGCCCTCCAGAAACTGTGCAGTTACACAGTGGATGTTCAAAAGGAATTTGTTAAATGAATGAATGATCACAACCACTCAGTGCAGCACAGTCCCATCTAAACCCATCCAATCCAGGCTAATTCACCTCCATCGATACCAGGTCCTCTGCAGTGTGCTGAGTACAATGGTGACCTTACTCTTGAGGAAGCTAATGGTGGCCGTGGCAACAGAGGCACATCTGAATAACCTTACCCACCTCCTCTTGTTCTCTCCTGTTTGCCTGGTTAGCTCATCAGATGTTCTCAGACTATAGCATCTCTTGAATGAGTATGAGATGCCCACACCCTTGTGTGGTGCACAACGGAGTAGAACATGGTCTCCATATCCACCTCATATCCCTTATTTATAAACATGGACACCAAGCCAAGGGGCATTAGGTGCATGGTGAAAAAAGAGGATGTGAATCTCCTAGACCTGCTCTGGAACCTCAGTTACACCAGCAAGCATCACAGTTGGTTTTTTTTTTGGAGAGGTTTTTGCTATAGGGCGTGTGCGCTCGCCAGACAGACAGACAGAGACAGAGACAGAAAGCGAGAAATCACCCCCCAGGGGGGATGGCCATGCCACAATCCCTTCCCTTCCATTCTCCTCTCGTGATCTTGGGCATGCACGCACACGCGCCCGGCGTGAGTTTAAGCCACCGGGTCCGGGACTCGAACTGCGGTCGACTACATGGGAGTCCAGCGACATAGCCACTACGCTAACTGCTAGTCCCAAGCATCACAATTTTTAAACATCTTTTTTCAAAGATGCGCTTGTTTCATTGAGCTTGGGCTTTCTCACATACAGTTACAGACATCGCTGGCTATAGGTAGGCGGTGATGCAGCCAGAGAGGGACTGAGCTGGAACCCTCAGCCTCACAGAGCCCCCCAATAAACCTCTCTATGTGCGCCTACAAGGGCAAGATCTTAGTAGAGCAAAGTGTCACGAAGAAGAAAACAATGAGTGCATGCCTGATACAAGGTCGTCCCTTTTAAAGTATCCCATCAGACAAAGGCACACAAGGTGAGTTCAAACTCAGCATATTGTTCAAATTCAGTCTATTGTCTCCAAGAAACTTAGTTTGGCCTCGAAACCATTTATAAGAAGCGCCAGATGTAAGCAGTAGTTTTAAAACTCTAGCTCTACCTGCATCAGCTTTGCCATAGTCACAGACCGCTAATACGGTTAATTACTTAATACTTTCTTTAAACTAAACTCACTTAAAAACTTAAATAAAATTATTTTCAATGTATGAAAAATATAGTTATTTAAAAATAGTCATTAAAACACGCTAAGTGGAAAATGAGTAATATTAGGTGGTAACATTAACTATAAACACAATAAAAACAAAATAATGCTATTAAATTTGAACTAGATGTTGTTACCTAGTCCCAACCAGGGGCCTGCTGTGTTTGTTACAAAGGGAGATAAATACTGTTATAGAGGCCTGAAAGATGCTTTAGCAGCAAACCACGCTTTTCTCCCCAATGCAATCAAGAGCAAAAGTAAACTAGAGATGGAAAGGAAATAATAATTCTCCCTCTAGATAAATCCTTTTTTTAATGCCATTTAATATCATGGATCATCTGAAACCACCCTGGTACCATCAGGAGAAGATGTGTTACACCCTGGGAGACGCCAAGGTGGGGACACTTGAACAGGGCTTCGAGACCCTGCTCTGCTGCCCATTTGCTCTGTAACTTTGTGTGAGTCGCTCTTTTTCTCTGGGCCTCAGTTTAATCACCTGTAATATGCACGATTTGACTAGAATTTAGTTACTAGGTGATCTCGCGAGGCCTTGCGAGTCTCCGATTCTCTGACTCAATTCAGAACAAGTGCTATTACCTCCAGCAAACTGCAGCACACTGAAACTGAGAATGTGTCCTCTAAGAGCAGTTCAAATATACCACCGATTCCACACAGGGCTCATTCCTAGGCGGAAATCAGGTTTCACGACTTTCTGGGAAGCTTTCCTTCATTGGCAAAGGCCGTACAAACATGTGAGGAAGGGCCGGGGGCTTGGGTGGGAGGAGGACTCAGCAAATAAAAGTCTGTTAGAAACCAGAAAACCAGCCTTCATGAGCAATCGGAACAGCTCACTTTGGTTAGAATATTCTGTAACCAGTAGGATTATCTGCGATGATAAAATTCATACCTGTGAGCCTTCAAATAAAGATGTCCCCGGGAGAGTATTGATGGCATCATTGTTGTTGGAAAGAGAAAGAAAGAGTGGCCCTGCGATTCCATTGTGCACAGAATAAAAGGCTGAGGAAACAGATCTATTTCTGTATTAGCTAAATGCAGAAGACTGTACCCCCAGATCCACTCATTCTTGGGTCACAACAGCTCCCCTCCAGGAAGCCAGGATGTGCTTCTAGCAAACAAATACAGGCCTGGACACCCTTGGGGCCAGGACCTGATATAGGGGCACAAAGAAATGTAGTCACCATGTGCTCCCACAACTGCCGGATCTTCATTCTCCATACACCTGGGCCCAGCAGGGACTGCCCTCTCAGCCTCAGCTTCCCTGCCTGCACAAGCAAATGGCCCCCTGCCATTCTTTTCTGCCCATCAAATTGTCTCTGGTCACTGCTAGGGACATTGTGAACTAAAAGGCAATACTTGGCCCTGTCCAAGGATGAGGAATGGCTCAGAAGTCACAAAGCCAACAGCTCCATTCCCGGGGACTAAGCATTAATTACGTATACTTTCCAAATTCAGCTTGAAAACCAAGAGCTCAAAGGGAGAACACTTAGCAAGGGTATTAGGGAGTGAAAGCTCATTTTCTGGGCACTTGCATTCCAGGTTCTGTTGGAAGTGCTTGACATGAGCTAAGGCATTTTTCACAGTAGCCCAGGGGTAGGCACAAACACTGTCATTCCCTCTTACACACGTGGAAACTGAGGCACAGAAAGCTAAGTGATGTCCCCGAAGGTGAATCAGCCAGGAAGAGTCAGGGCCAGGATTTGAACCCTGGCTGATTGGCAGTTTTGGACTCTTCACCTTGCAAGCCTTGGATTGTACAGGCAGCTCCAAGGAGGCTGAGCGCTCAGCTCTAAAAGGCCACCCACCTTGTATCTGAGCCAGCATTCTGCCACTTATCCCTTTAATATGCCTTCATTTTCTCATCTACAAAGTAGGAATAAAGATACCATGGATTTCAAATAGGAAGAATAAATGGAGCAAAACCTGTTCTGCCCTCAGCATGGTGCCTGGCACCCAGGGAATGCCAGCGATGATTGAGAAGGACACCAACTATTGGGCTGTCTGGAAAATCGCGACACATTTTGCATAGAAAAACACATCATGACTTTCCCGACAGCCTAATGCATCTCTCTTCCTTCTTTGTGCTGACAGTCTTTGCCTATTCTCACAGGGTTAGCCAGCGAAGTCCTTCTCCAACTTCACCTAGAGTCCTGGGTGGTCAGTGCTGGAAACGACAGCCAAGTTTCTCTGGTTAGTTTGTGACTGAGGCTTGACACTGCTGGTTCCCCATGGGAAAGGCTCTGGGTTCTCGTCCTGAGACCTTCCTGAGCATTCAGGCTGGCCGAGACAGGATGGACTGCAGTGTGGGGACCCTTTAGGGGGTAATTGTCTCTCTGTGTCTTTCTCCCTTATGAAAGAATTTTATTTTATTTTATTTTGAAGGGCAAAATCCCAGGCTGTTGCTACCAGCTCACTGCTGGGCTTATTGTACCCACCGTGCTGACTCCAATCCCACCTCGACCTGAGCTCTTAGGGGCTCACATCCTCCTCCAAAACTATTTCCTGGTAGGGTAGGGCTAGGCCAGGGAAGGGGCAGCCTGGGTCCATAACTCAGCTGAATTGCCTGGCAGCTGCCGCTGGCACAGAAGCCATTAAAACTGCCACATCTGTTCTCTGCACCAACAGCAAATCAACACGAGGCCCCCCTTTCTGCAGCAGGTCCAAGGACTGGGCTGCAGATGCCATTGTATTAACTCTTGAATTTCAGGCCCGTGCCCCAGCCCGATCTGACATAGATCACTCCTCACTCTCTCAACTCCCCAATGAAAACTCACCCCCTACTCCTGGCCATAGTCAAGCCAGAGTCAGACCAGATATAAAAGTCACTAAAAAGAATTGACCGACTCATCACCTGGCTGCACGAAGCAGAGCCTGCCCTGACTGAGGAAACGAGAACTTTCCCTCCCTAGTTCTCTCCTTCAGAACCGTGGTTCTAAGTGGTTCTCTGACCTGGGGAGATCTTAAAAGTTCTAATGATCAGACCCTACCCCAAATGAGGAAATCAGAAGCCCTGAGAACAGAGCCAGGCTTGGTATATTTTTAAAAAAAATCTTTTCAGGTTTTTTCTAATGCCATCCCACAGTTGGGAACCATAGGTTAAAAGCTTGGTTTGTGGGGAAGAAATGTGACCCTCTCATGAGAGCCCTTGTCAGCCCCACTGCAGGCTATAGAGGCCTCCCAGCCACGAGCCAGTCTTTGTTGAGTTGTGATTGGATGCCCAAGCCCTGGAGTCAGGCCACCTGAGCACAAGTCTTGCTTTTTTTTTTTTTTTTTTTTTTTTTTTTTGAGAGGTTTTTGCTATAGGGCGCATGTGCTTGCCAGACAGAGAGAAACATAGAGACAGAAAGCGAGAAATCACCCCCCCCCCCAGGGGGGATGGCCACACCGCAATCCCTTCTCCTCTCTTCTCCTCTTGGGATCTTGGGCACGCACGCACACACGCCCGGCGTGAGTTTTAAGCCACCGGGTCCAGTACGCGAACCGCGGTCAACTACATGGGAACCCAGCGACATAGCCATTACGCTAACTGCTGGTCCTACAAGTCTTGTTTTTGATCACCTATTGGTGCAACCTCTAGGTGAGGTTTTCAGAAAAGCTCTCTAAGCTTCTTTCCACAACTGGACAATGGGCAATGATGCACTTCCATGCCAGTGTTATTGAAGGCATGAAGTGAGACAATGCAGATTAGAAACATGTAGAGCAGCACCAGACACTTAAGTCCCTGGAGGACAAGTACTCAGGGGACTTCCATGCATTGCATGTCCACATTTTCTTCAGTGCTTGGATTCAAACAACACAATGACTTCAGAAAGAGCCCATCATACTTCTGCCTCTGCTGTCACGTGATATGTCTGCAATTGAGCTCACCAGCTCCGTGGAGGTGGAAAATACCAAAGAAGGTGCTGAACATGCTGGGGCGCAAGAAAGAAAAAGCAGTCCATATCTCAGTACTTGCTGGGACAAAATCATAGTGACACTGCTTATCTTTTGGTGGCTGTAGATTTTTAAAACAATGCTCTAAGCTTTGTTGTGGTTTGGTTTTTATTTTTGAGAAATTTTTGCTATAGGGTACATGTGCTCACCAGAGAGGCAGAAAGCAAGAAATCCACCTCCCATGGAAGATAAGCCCATCACAATCCTTTCTCCTCCATTCTCCTCTCAGCATTTTTGGGTGCCCACACACACATACACACACACACACACACACACACACACACGTGCCCGGCACGAGTTTCAAGCCACTGGGTCAGGGACTCAAACCCCAGCTGGCCATGGGGAGTCCAGTGCTTTAACCACTACCCCACCTGCTGGCCACATTTACTTTTAGTGCATAAATGTTACATATATGGGGACCAGACAGTGGTGCAGCAGTAAAATACAATACTCTGTTAGGCAATCCCACATGGGATGGTTTCTTGCTCAAGTACAGAGATCTCCTTAAGTACACCAGGCACACACATGCCCATGATCAGGTGCTGGCTGAAGGCTGGGAGTGGATCATGACATCAGGACTCTACTAGAGGTGCTCTTCCTCCCTTTCCTTCTGTCTATCTTATTCACAGAAGAAATAAATAAACTGTCAGAAAAAACATATTTGCAATTTTGTGCTTTGGGTTCAGACCAACATTTTCAACTCTAGCCTTCATTGTAAACCGCAATGATAACCTGGGCCTTTGTGTGTCAACTCTGCTGCAACGATACTGCCGTTAGGGCAGGGTATTCATTTTTTGAGGGGCCCCTGCCTCAGGACCTGGCACTTGGACAACCTCAGAGGATGGAACCCTGAGTCAGGCATGTGAGGGCATCTTTTTCTGGCTGAGATTCTCCTCCAGATTATCACTGTGACATCAGGAGAGGAGCCAGGTGAGCTTACCTGACTGAGCTTGAGCTACAGGTGCTTAAGTACCAAGTCACGGTGACTTTTGGAGCCTCAGTTTACTTATACATGACATGGGGATAATGGCATTTTCCTAATTGGACTGTTTGGGGAGTTAGGTGATATATATACGTAAAACACCCAAATTCACTGTAGAAAATGGAGCAGATACAACTTAAACAAGCTTATTCTCTTCCTTAATTCTGAATACTGAAAAATGCAAGCCAACTCCTCCTGCCTCAGTGAGCATGTGCTGGATCTTGGGAGCCTATTAGCTGAGCCAAGTGGAGAGTTAAACATCCAAACTGACAAAGGGGCTGCAGAGCTATTTCAGAGCACCCCATCCTTGCAGATGGTCCTGGGCCAGATGGCCTGGGAGGTCGGGGGGTGGGGAGAAACAGCCCAGGTGTGTTGTGGCAGCAGAGATGTGCAAGGGAAGAGTTCACTTGTCCACCTCCCCACCCTCCTTCAGATTTCTTTTCCAGAGGGGGCACTGTCCAGCTCTGACAGATGTGTAGTCTGGGAAAGTTTCCAGGTACAGGGTCGGGAAAGTGGGCAATTAACCCCATGCCAGGACCTGCTCTGGCAAAAGGAGAAGTGAGTCAGTTGTCACGGTGCTTTTAGGCTCTTCTGCTCATGTTTTTTTCACCTTCAACCCATGACCCTCCACACCTTCCAAGGTCAAGATCTGCACTGCAGGTTGGCAGCCCATCCCCCTGCCTTCCTTTCCCCAGCTCTCTCAGCACGTGCCCATCCTCCTTTCAGTTTCCCCAGGACTTTACTCACACCAGTTAAAGGTCTTAATCAGTTGTAACATCCAACTATTTAACCTCACCAATTATTTAAACCTCTAATGCTTCTCCCCACCAGGAATTACCATGTTGTAACTCACTTCTGGTAGGAGTTTAGTACCACCAGAGGTCAGTAAGAGAAAGACTCCAGGGCTTTTCACATTGTGTGGGAAAGTACCTGTTCCACCCATGTGAAGGAACGCTGCAGAGAGAGCGAGCCAACTTTCAGTGAGCCATTACCCTCTCTGGGCCTCAGCTCTGAGCACCCCGGATTCAGTGAAAAACAGGAGAAAGAGGTAACAGTCCAGCGCAAAGATGTGAAGATCTAGAAGGCACTAGAGTGGAAATGAGGTACCGTATTTCAGGGGCTTTCCACAAAGCCTCTTCACTCTTCTAGTGGTGAATCCTATTTGGAAACAAGGGGCTAGTCAAGCATTCCACTCACAGGACATTGAACAGAAGAGTATGGAAGGCCTGTTGACTTTATTCCTGGTAGAGAGCACATGCACCAGAGAGAGAGAAGCACCTTCCCTCATTAGGGTCTCCTCCAGCTCATGGGGGTCTTGGGTACTCACGTGCACACCCAGCCTGTTTTCGGGTTGACTGGCCATGTGGCTTCTAGCACTGCAGTTCAGTGAGCTTCAGATCACCTGGTGTCACCAGGCTGGACCCCGAAGAGCAGAGTATGGTTTAGAAGCTCATACTAGTTTGCTGGAGCCACAGTAACAAAGTACTATTGACTGGGTCTTAAACAATAGAAATGTATTGTATCATAGTTCTGGAGACTAAACATTCAACGTCAAGGTGTTGGCAGGGTTGTTTCCTCCTTGGCTTGTAGGAGATTTCTCCCAGAGTCTCTTTGTGTCATCATCCCTCTACAAATACCTGTCTCTCTGTCCAAATTTTCCCTTTTCTAAAGATACCAGTCATACCAGTCATACTGGGGCCCATGCTTCTCTGTACTCTCTGAGGGCATGGCCTCGCCCTAGCTAAGTACATCTGCAATAACCCTGTTTCCAAAGAAGGTCACATATTGAGGTTCTAGAAGTTAGAATCTCAACTATGAATTTTGAGAGGGATATAAAATTAAACCTCTAACAAAATAAACATGTTTCTGTTGTCATACAAGCTGAATTCAAATGATGTGAGACCTTACATAGATCAGTCCTTTCATGTTACGGTCTCAGTTTCCTCATCTGTAAAGTGTGGATAATAATAGGCCTTGCCTGAGAGGGCTATTTTAAGGGAGAACTAAAATACTATCTGCTCAGCATTCCACATGTGAATTAGGAAAAGGCAAGAGCTCAGGGGGCATAGTTGCTATTATGATTATTCTGTTATGCTGCCTCATGGGGAACTGTTTACTCTACCCAGAGACCAGACCATCTGAGATTCATGCAATCAAAAAGTGAGAGACCAGTCTTAGACTCCAGTTATGTGGGCATCTAGCCAAGTCTCCTAGTAGTCCAAGACTCAAGGATGCTGTGTTGAAATAAAACAAATTTTTCCACTGCAATTAAGATATCTTTGTTAAAGAAAACTTGTGAGAACAATGAGTACAAAGCAAAATTAATCATTCTGATAATAGCCATGCATGTTATTTTATGGTTTGAACAGAAGTAAGTTTTTTAAAGTATTCTCTTCTTTTAATGTCGGCTTCTTTTGTCTTTGGAGGAAGCATACAGCTCAAAAATGAAGTTCTGGCAACTTCAGACTATCTCTGAATCCTCCTATTCCTCTCATTTCAGTGGTTTTCCAACCTTGAGGGGACCAGAAGGAAACAGAGTCCTGCTTAAATGTGTCTCAAGTTTCTCAAACCTAAAGGTCTGAAACAGAAAAGCAACAAAATAGCCATGTTCCTATCCAATTAGGAGCCCAAGCTGATAAAAATATTTCCTGCCAAGAATAGCAATTCAAGAGAAAAAGAAAGAGGGAGATTTTCTTCTTCCAATGTATGGAAAAAGGGCTTTTAATCAGAAAAGCAGATCTTTCTTTTTATTACTGAGGATAATATGATATGAAATTCATCGCAAAACTGCATATAATGAAGGTAAAATGAATCATGGGAAAATTCCCTTCTGTTACTGTAAAATTCTGATGAGGATGGGAGAATTTAGGAATGTTTTAGTTAGTCGGTCTGCATTAGTATCTACTTTTTCTTAAAAGAAGATATTCTCTTTGTATTCAAAGGGATAGCTGCAGGTGACTAGGTTAGACTAATGGTCTCAAAATATATGTTCACTTCCTAATCTCTGAAACTTGCGGATGTTACCTTATGTGTGCAATGATTAATTTTATACATCACCTTGGCTATGCTATGGTACACAGTTGTTTGGTCAAACACCAGTCTGGATATTGTAGGAAAGGTCATTTTTAGATGTGCTTAACATTGAAATCAGTAGCATTTGAGTAAAGCAGAGTACCCTCTGTAGTGTGGGTGGACCTCGTCGATCTGCTGAAGGCCTTAAGAAAAGAGACTGAGTTCCCATGAGGAGGAAGGAAGTCTGCCTCCAAACTGTCTTCACACTCAAAACTACAACATCTCATCTTTCCTGGGTCTTCAGCCTGGTAGCCTTCCCTGTAGATTTTTGTCTTTCTAATCCTCACAATCATATAAGCCAATTCCTTAAAATAAATTTCTATCTTTCTATCTGTGCTCTCTCTGTCTACCCATCCATAATCTACACATCCTATTGGCTGTTTCTGTAGAGAAACCTAACGCATACAGCAAAGGGGACTTTGTGGAAGTGACTACAGTCAGAATCTCGAAATGGGAATATTATCCTCCATTGAGCAGGCCGGGTGAAGTCAGAATCAGAGGTAAAGGGGATATGGCATGAATAGAGTGTGAAATGATGTGTTTTGAATTTGGAAAAAGGGGGCAAGAAACTAAGGAATGTCAGCAGCCACTGAAAGCTAAACATGCAAGAGACTTGAGAAGGAACTGGCCCTGCTGACACCTTGACTGAATAGCATCTGCAAAGGAGGGCAGACAGTCCCTGACTTGTGATGGCTCAACGAAGAATTTTTTGAGATGATGATAACGCAAACGTGATACACACTTGGCAGAAACTGTACTTTTCTGAATTTTGATCTTCCCAGACTATGCTGAGCATAGTAGACAATAAATGTTTGCTGCTAAACACATACACACACACACACACACACACACACACACACACACACACACATAAACTGCCAAATTTCTAGGTAGATTGACCAAAGGTCACAAAATTGAGAGAGAAAAGTCAAAGTACTAAAATTAGAAATAAAAGGGAGGGGACCAGCAGTTGGTGCCATGGCTATGTCGCTGGATTTCCATGTAGTCGACCACAGTTTGAATCCCGGACCTGGTGGCTTAAACTCATACCATGTGCATTCATGCCTAAGATCCTGAGAGGAGAATGGAGGAGAAGGGATTATGGTGTGGCCGGGGGTGATTTCTTACCTTCTGTCTCTCTGTCTCTCTCTGCCTTTCTGGCAAGCACATGCACCCTATAGCAAAAACACTTCAAAATAAATAAATAAATAAAAGACATGAAAGTGAGGACATTGTTATTTACCTTATAAGAATGGAAAAGGATTATTAGAAAATACTATCAACAGTTGTAGGCCATGAAATTAGGTAACTTTGCTAAAGTGAACAAATTCTTAAAACACAAATTACCAAAATTGACTAAGTAATAAATGGACAATGTGAATAGATCTATAATAAGTACAATGAGTGAGCGAGAGAGAGAAAAAATCCAACAGAGAAATACCCAGGACCAAATGTTTAAAATAGAATCAACACCAATCCTCAACTTCTTTCAAGAAATAGAAGAGGAAGAAACACTGTCTACTCATTTCATGAGACTAATAGTGTTCCTGAGTATTAATAGTACCCAAATCAAACAAAGTCAAAGAAAGAAAAAAAAGAAAGAAGGAGGAAAAAGAAAGGAGGCAAGAAAAACAAAACAAAGCAAAACAAAACAAAAAACAAAAGAAAGAAAAAGAAAAAAAAAGAACTGCAGACCAATATCACTTATGCATAAATCCTTAATAAAAGTTCCAAAAATTAACAAAATTATACGCAGAAATTCTCAACAAAATATTAGGAAGCCAAATATAGTGGCAAGTTAAAAGAACTAACGAAGGACATTTGGAGGAGGTATACAGAGGTAGAGCATTGACAGGATGGGGAGGTGTGGTGTTATCTGTTGAAGATGTTTTGATCAATGGGCCTGGGGAGAAATGTTCACATATCGAAATGGTCTCATTGTAAGCCAAACAATATGATTGAAAGTATATACAAATAATAATAATAATAATAATAATAATAATAAAAAGAATTACTCACCATGACCAAGGCAAATTTACTCCTAGAATGTGCAAATGTGGTTCAAGATATGATAGTCAGTTGATGCAGTATACCATATTAATAGATCAAAACAACAAAAACATGTGATCATCTCAATTGGTTCAGAAAAAGCATTTGATAAAATATAACATTCCTTCATGATAAAAACACTCAATGAACTAAGAATAGATGAGCTCTTTTCAACATGGTAATGGGCATCTATGAAAATTCCTCAGCTAATGTCAAGCTTAATGGAAAAAGACTGAAAACGTTCTAAGATTAGGTACAAGGCAAGGATGTCTGCTCTCACCACATTTATTCAAATGGTATAGAGTTTTTTTAGGGCAATTAAGCAACAAAAAATTCTAATTTTGAAAAGATATAATAGACTACCTCTATTCACAGATGATATGATCTTATGTACAAATAATCCTAAATAAGCCACAACGAAAATACTGGAGCTAATAATAACATTCAGCAATGTGGCAGGATAAAAGACCAATATACAAAAATTAGTTATATTCTGCATCCAGCAGGTGGCTGGATCCCACATGACTGACTGCACTGTTTGAATCTTGTACTGGTGGCTTGAAAAACACACCAGGAACATGAGTATACATGCCAAAAATCCCAGGAGGAGAATAGAGGAGAAGGAACTGTAGAGTTTTCTTCCTTTCCTTCTCTCTATTCTTCTCTCTGTCTCTCTCTGGCAGGTGCACACACCCTATAGCAAACTATTAAAAATATTTTTAAAATCAATTATATTACAATACATTAGCAATGAATAATCTGAAAACAAAAATAAGAAAGGAATTCCATTAATAATGATATTTAAAAATAAAATATTCAGGAATAAACTTAACAAGCTAGTGCGAATTTTGTACACTGAAAACTATGAAACACTATTGAAAGTTAAAAAGGACCTGAATAGTAGAAATACATTCATGGATATGAAATTTAATATTTTAAGATGGCAATACTTCCCTCATTTATTTACATACTTAAAGCAATCTCTGTCAATTTTTCAACTGTCATTTTTGCAAAAATAGGCAAGTTGATACTAAAAGTCATACGCAAATGGAAATGACTCAGAATAACTGAAAACAATCCTGCAAAGAAAATAAATATGGAAGACTCATGCTTTCTGATTTCAAAATTTGCTACGAAGCTACAGTAAGCAAAGCAATATGGTAATGACATAGACATATATATCAGTGGAATACACTAAAAGCCTGGAAATAAACCCATACATCTGTAGCCAATTGGTTTTCTATGAGTGCCAGAATTATTCAGTGAGGGAAAGAATAGTCTTTTCAATAATTAGAGCTGTGAAAACTGGATACCCACATGCAAAAGAATGACTATGTGGCCTTACACCACACCATATATGCAAATTAACTCAAAATGGATGAAAGGGTTACAATTTATAAAATTCCTAAAGGGAAACATACATAAATCTTTGCAACTTTGGATCAGACAGTTTCTTAAATATGACCTGAAAAACAGAAACACCGAACTAAAATGTAAATAATTTGGCCTTTATCAAAATTAAGACCTTTTGTACATCAAAAGACAGTCAATAAAAATGGAAAGACAATTCATAGAATGAAAGAAAATATTTGCAATTATGTATCTGATAAGGATTTAATAATCAGAATACATAACTCTTTCTTTAATTTAATTTTATTATTACTTTTTAGTTTGACGAGAGAGAGAGAGAGAGAGAGAGAGAGAGAGAGAGAGAGAGAGAAAGAGAGAGAGAAAGTGAGAAAGCAAGCTGCCAGATCCAGAACTTGAACTGCAGTCAGTCATATGGGAGTCCAGCACCTTAACCACCACACCACTTGCTGGGCCCAGAATACATGAACTCTTAAAATTTAGCCACAAAAAGACAAACAACCCAGTAGAAAAATAGACAAAGAATTTTATAGACATCTCTTCAAAGATATACAAGTGATCAACAAACATATAAAATTTTTTTAATATTATTAGTAATTAAGGGAGTGTAAATCAAAACCAGAATGAAATACCACTTCATACCCTCTAGGTTGGCTATAATCACAGATGAGAAGTAGCAAGTGTTGGTAGGATGTGGAGAAACTGGAGCTCTAATCCAGTGCTAGTGGAAATATAAAAGGTGCAGCTGCCTTGGCAAACAGTTCAGCAGATTATCAAAAAGTTAAATATAGACGACTCAGTCATAGTGCTGCAAATGGCAGGGCACTACTGCACACGTTTGGGCCACGTGAGAAGTCTAGGTTCAGTCCTAGAGCAGCAAGAACACAGGCAACATGGGGTGTCTATAATCCTAGCTAACTGGAAGGCAAGGATAGAGGATCACAGCAGTGAGAACCTGTCAAAAGTACACTCCCCTTTCATGCAAATAAAGGAAGATAATATGGGGTTATCATATGACTCAGTAATTTTACTCCTGGATAAACAGCCAAAAGAACGGGAAACATGTCCACACAAAAACTAAAAATAGACTAAAACAAATAAAAAATCCTAATGCTCACAGCAACATTATTCCTAGTAGTCAAAAAATGGAAATAACCCAAATAGTCATCAACCAACAAATGCCTAAATAAAATGTGGTATACCTATACAATAAAATATTGTTTGGCAATAAAGTGAAGTACTAAGATATCCTACAATATTATCCCAGGTGAAATAAGCCAGTCACTAAAGACTACATTCTGAATATGAGATCCTTTTCAGATACACAATCACAAACATGTTCTTCTTGCCTTTTCACATTGTGTCTTTTGATGCATAAAACTTTTACTTCTGATGAAGTCTAAATTATTGTATGAAATACCAAGAATAGAAATGGAATAGAAATAGAAACAAAGTATTATAGTAATAGTTTCCAAGAACTAAGAAGAGGAAAGAACAGGGAGTGACTAAGAGGATGAAAAATTCTGGGATTTACAAGGTGGTCTTCAAAAAGTTCATGAAAAATGCATATTATGAAAGAGTGAGACAGTCCTTAAGACTGCAAAGTGGTCTTGGCAAAGTGGTCTGATTCTCTTCAAACTATTTCTAAAGATTCAAATGGAGGGATTCCTCCCATACTCTTTTTATGAAGCCACTCGTATCCTGTGAAGACAGAGGCAAAATTTTTAAACAAAATACTAGCAAACCAAGTCCAAGAGCACATTAAAATAATTGTATATCATGGAGAGGCAAGGGAGCAGGACTTTAGAAGACACCTTCATGGCTCCTGAGAACTAGTGATTTCACGGGGCACACTTGCGCACTGTGCGATTTTCTAATTTTTGCTTTATTAAAAAAATAATAATTTTTTAAGCTTTTTCCTTCCCTTTCTCTGTTGCTGTTGTTTCTCTTCTCTCTGTTTTCTTTTCTGCACACTCCTGAATGCTCAGATTGGACTTCAAGTGTGGGGAGAAACACAACATCCATCAGATGAATAGAAATCACCGCAGGGCCGCAAGAAATATGAGAAAACAAGAAAATACCTCTCCTCCAAGGGAAAAGAATAACTCCTTTTCATCCACAGACCATTCAATGGAAATCATGGGAATGTCTGATAAAGAACTTAGAACATTCATAATGGTGAAGCTAACAGAGATGGAAGAGAAGAGAGAAAACGAACTGCAGAAGAGAAAGGAGAAAAGAGCTGATGAGTTCCAGGAAATGAGGAAATTATTGCAAGATCTAAAAGAGGAAATACACACTATAAAAAGGAATCAAATGGACCTGTTATAGATGAAGGCTATAATACAGGAAGTAAAAACTTCCTTTAAAAGTATTAAAGGCAGACTAGATCATACAGAAAATTGAATCTCAGATGTAGAAGGTAGAATCACTGGCCTAGAAAAATCCACCACGAAGACTGAGAAAATTGACCCCCCTCCCCAAAATGATGAGAATAATATATGAGAGATACTAGATACCATCAAACATCCAAACATCAGGATACTTAGAATCCCAGAAAGTGAAGAGAATCATAAGGGCATTGATAATTTATTCCATGAAATCCTGAAAGGAAACTTTCCAAACTTAGAGAGGCACTCAAAGATCCAGTCACAAGAAATACAAAGGACCCCAAATAGAATCAACCCAAGAAGATCTTCTCCAAGATACATTATAGCCAGACCGACCAAAACCACAAAGTCAAGATATTAAGATTGGCAAGAGAGAAACGGCAAGTTACCTGCAAAGGATATCCCATCAGACTAACAGCAGGCCTCTCATCGGAAACAATGTGAGCGAGGAAAGAAAGGAAAAATATATTCAAAGTGTTAAGGGAAAAGCAATTTCAACCAAGAATACTGTACCTGGCAATATTATCCTTCATATG
This sequence comes from Tupaia tana, assembly GCA_026018925.1. NCBI lineage: Eukaryota > Metazoa > Chordata > Mammalia > Scandentia > Tupaiidae > Tupaia > Tupaia tana. The sequence goes on from JAKSZU010000018.1 coordinate 38,118,635, forward strand.
GGAAGAAAAGACAAGAACATTCTCAGATAAACAAAACCTGAGAGAATTTACCAGCACCAGACCAGATCTCCAAGAAGTTCTCAAGAGAGTGCTATGTTAGGAAAATTAAATGCAGACACACAGAAATAAGAGTTCAAAAGAGCCATTGACGGGATGGGGAAGTGTGGTGTTATCGGTTGAAGATATTTTGATCAACGGGACTGGGGAGAAATGTTCACATATTGAAATGCTCACATTGTAAGCTAAACAATGCGATTGAATGTATATACAAAAAGAAAGAAATAAAAAAATAATAATTTTTAAAAAACCCACAAAACTAAGAAAATGGCCAACTTAATCATAGGGACAAGTCTGGAGTTGAATATTATATCCCAGAATTCAATCAGGAAGATCAAACCACAACAGAAGATAGATTAAGGACATGAGACTGAACTGGTGAAATAGCATTCTGTGACTTTTGACTAAAATATTGCTGCTTTTCTTCTAGGCTTTGTTGTCTGGTTTTAAGAGCTTTTGTCCTGTCTTGAGCTGTCAATAGGTTCATATACCTACTATTTGAACAGAATACTAACCTGTTTCCAGGCTTTAAGTTTTAAGCAAATTGCCTTACCAATTCAAAACTGCTTTTCTTGAAATTACCAGCTGAACTTGCTTTTGAAAGTAGTTAGATTATTTAAGAAGTTGTGTGATCAATAAAATGTGGGAGTAAAAGGAATGGAAGACTACTGTATACACCAGAGATAGTGTGAGAAGAGGGTCAGACATAGGGGTAAATATATATAAATATGTATATTTATATATATGTGAAATTAGAAATGGAAAATTATTGATAACACACATGATTAAGCCAATATGTAGTATATGCTGGATGGGAAACCACATTTTCTATGCTGTGACGATGCTTAGGCAAAGAATGTAAATTAATTAATTAAAAAAAGTTTCAGGAGAAGAAAAAGAAAATGTGTGCAATATCTTCATAACAAAAAAAGTTATATATCACAATCTAGTAAGATTTATCCCAGAGATACAAGGGTGGTTCAATAAACATAAAACAATAAATGTAATGCATCATATTAACACAAGAAAAAATAAAAATCATATGATCATATTCATTGATGCAGAAAAAACATTTGATAAAGTACATCATTTTATAATAAAGACTCAGTAAAATAGGTACATAATATATATTTCTCAACATAATAAAAGTCATTTGTGATGATCTCATCTTACATTATACTGAATGGGGGAAAAACTGAAAGCTTCCTCTCTGAAAACTTGGTTGAGGAAGGGGTGTTCACTTTCTCCAGTCTTTTTCAACACAGTACTGGAAGTCTTAGTCAACACAATTAGAAAAGAGTAAAATGAAAGCATTGAAATAGAAAAGGAAAAAAATTAGATCATCCCTATTTGCAAATGACATAATAAATTACATAGAGAATATTAAGGAATCACAAAAAACTCCTAGAAGTGATAAATGAATTCAACAAAGTCACAGGATTCAAAATCAACATAAGAAAATCTATAGGTTTTTTTTGTATACCAACAATGAATGAACTGAGACAAGAATGAAAAAAAGCAGTTCCATTTACAGCACACACAACTATAGGTAAATCTAACTAAAGAGATGAAAGTTCTCTATAATTAAAACTATGAAAAACAGATGACAGTTTTCATAGAAAATAGAAAAGGATACCCTACCAAGAGAAAGAAAGAAAAGGCATCCCTCGTTCTTGGATTGGAAGAATAAATACAAATAAAATTTGAGTGGTACCCAAATTCAATGTCATTCCTATCGAAATACCAGTGACATTCTTCACAGAAATAGAAAACAACAATCATAAAATTGGTCTAAAATTGAAAAAGACCTCATATTGTGGAAGGCTGCATATTAGATCTTGCACATGAACAACTGTCCATTTTGTTCCCTTACCTTAACATGATTGTCTGCTTCTGTAAACCTACTTGCTCTTCCCATGAGAAAATAGCTTGTGCTAGTCATATAGAAAACATATCTGGGGATGACATCCTGTACCTGCTACTGTCTTTGCTAACTAGCCCAAAACCGTTTTGTTCAGCAATGTAACTGCTTGCATGGAAACCCCACTCCCCTCAGAAATAATTAACCTGCTTGATTCAGCCTCTGTAACTGTTTGCATAGAAATCCCTGGTAACTGACCCCCCAAAGTTTCAGTAGTCTTTTTAGACTATTCAAACTTTGGTCGGGGGCTGCAGTTCTGACTCTCGGTCCCCCTCCTCCCACCCTGAGCCTCAGACTGTAGTTGCTGGCCAGTTAATAAAGACTCCCTTTAAACTTAATGTGGCTTTGGTGGTCGTTCATTCGGTGGCACTCTAGAACAATATCACCAAGGTAACACTCATAGGTTAGAGGTATCTCACTATCTAACTACAAAATATATTACAAAACTGTAATAATCAAATCATCAGGGGATCAGTACAAAAAACAGGCACACAGACCAAAGAAACAGAGTAGAGTCCAGAAATAAATAACTAAAAAAAAAAAAAAAAAAAAAAAAAAAACCGAAAACTGACTTTTGATAAAAGGAACAAAATAACAAGTGAAGAAAAGAAAGTCATTTCAAAAAATTATCCTGGAGAAAACTGGATAACCACCTGCACAAAAATGCAACTAGATCCCTATCTCTCACCATTAACAAAAATAAACTCAAAATATATTAAAGATTTTAATGTAATACTTCAAACTATAAGAGCACTTATGGAAAATACAGGGGAAACATTTTAAGACAAGTAAAAAGCAAAGATTTCTTGAGTAAGACCCCTAAAGCATGGGTAACAACAACAAAAATAGACAAATAGGATTACATCTAGCTAAAAAGTTTCTGCACAGCAAAATGAACAATAAATAAAGAGACAACCCACAGAACAGAAAAAAAATATATTTGCAAACTAGATAGATGATTGACAAGCAGGTATATATAGAGAAACCAGTTCACTGCAGAAAACCAAAACAACAACAACAAAACCTAAGAATCTGATTTTTAAAATGGACAGTCTAGGGGCCAGCAGGTGATGTAGTGGTTATGACATAGCTAACTCTGAGGCTTGAGTCCTGGATCTGGCAGCTTGAAAAACATGTCAAATACTTGTGTGAGAGGAGAATGGAGAAGTGATTGCAGTGTGACCATCCCCCCTTCCCAGGCCGGGGGGGTGTGATTTCTCAATTTTCCTTTCTCTCTGTCTTTCTCTGGCAAATGCACATGTCCTATAGCAAACACCTATAATAATAATAAACAATAAACAAGAAGAAGGAAAAAAGAAAGAAAAAGGCAATTGATTCAAACAGACAACTCTCAAAAGAAGACATGTAGATACTTAAAAAGTGTATAAAAAATGTTCAACATCTCTTATCATAAAGGGAATGTAAATTAGTACAGCCACTGTGGAAAACAATATGGATATTCCTCAAAAATTTACAAACAGATATACTATATGACCTAATAACCTCAGTCTTGTGTACTTACCCAAGAAAGCACTCTGTCAGGAAGACATATGCACATCCACGCTTATTTCAGCATTGTTCACTACAGCTAAGTCATGGAATCAACTTAAGTTCCCAACAACTGGTGATTGGATTAATAAAATGTGGCACATACACACAATGGAATACTTTTCAGCCATAAAGCGCAGTGAGATCCTGTCATTCAATGTAAAGTGGATGTATTTGGAATATTTAATGCTAAGTGAAATAAGCCAGACTATGAAAAACAAACATTATTCCCACTTAGCATATATTATATATCTACACAGCACTTGCATAATTGAATTATTAAAGACATAGAAGTTGATAGAGAAACCATAGATACCAGAGACTGCTGGGGAAGTGAGAGATGGTGGGTAAAAGAGAGAGACTCAGGAAAAGTTATTAACTGACACAAGATTGCATGTTAGCAAGACAAACAGGTTATGAAATTGTTACTACAACAGTTAAAAAAGGCGGAGGGGCATTGTGAGTCTTAGAATGAAAATACTCTTTGATGAATATGGTAATATTTTTATACGATTATCACATACTGCATGCATGATTTGAAAAAACATATTGTACCCCACAAAGATATACAATTAAATGTAAATATTTTATAAAATTTCAAGTCAGTCAATTCTCTGTGAAGATATTCTGATAGAATGGAGTTCATTGCATTTCAGAGCATCATACACAGGTCATGAACCTTAGGTGAGATGGTTATTAGAGGTTCGTGAACATCTCTTAGTGGTTATTTGTTTAATATTCAGATATATAAACCTATTATTTACACTTGTTTCCTGCTTATGTTAGGGATGCGAAAGTTCCTTTGTAAATAGTTTTATCTAGGTAGAATGAATCAATTTAAAATAAAAATATTAAGTGAACAAAGTGGCTCTAAGATACCTCAAAAACTATACAATCATTAAGATTTGGGAAATCCCATTACAGGTATCTATTAGCTATTGTGTTGCTAATAGAAATGTCTGAAACAGGATGATTTATTAAAATATGAGCTTATGAAGATCATGGTTTAGAATCCCAGTGTCCAGAGTCTATATCTGGTGGACATCTTGTAGAGATCTGATTACATTATGAGGACAAGAGCAAAGAATTGCTCATGAGTCTCGGTCTCATTCCGTCTCTTTATAAACCCATCAGAACTCAATCATAGGGCCCCACTCTCAAGACTTTAATACTAATCTCTTCATAAAGGCCTTACATTTTGATATTGTAATTGCATCTATGTTTCAGCCTCTTAATCCTATTACAACAGCTCAACACTTAAATTGGGTGGGGCTACACAAGCCATAGTTGACAAGTGCCATAACCTTTTCTTAATCCTCTTTTGGGCCATGGAGAAATAGAATAACACATCAGAGTAATTCTTTAAAATCCCCTCCCTCCACTTTGCAGTCATCTCTTTATAAATTTTTGTTTTCTCCTTGTCATGTGGTAGCAAAGTCCTCTCTTAGCTTCCACACCATCCAACCACCTGTCTCATACAAATGAATTTCTTCTGGTGAAGATGCATGCTGCCCAGGCATCTTAGTCTGTTTGGTCTAATACAATAACTACCATAGATGGTATGGTTTATAAACAACAGAAATTTATTTCTCATAGTTCTGGAGGTTGGAAGTTTAAGATAAGGATACCAGCATGGTCAAGTTCTAATAAGGGCACTATTCTGCATTTTAGATTGCCAACTTTTCTTTTCTCTAATGGAGGAAAGAGGTTGGGAGAGTTCACTGGCCTAGTTCCATTTATGAGAGTTCTACCTTCATGATCTCCCAAAGGTCTCACTTACAAATACCATCACACAAAGGTTTTGTGTTTTAACATATGAGTTTTGTGGGGGGACACAAATATTTAGACTATTGCACCTACAGAATGTGCTTACCCATCCCCATGTCAAAAAGCAGTCTCTTGAGAGCATCTTTCTGCTTCAGGATCTCATCCTTGATGGAAAGCTGGCTGAGAGTTTTCAACTTGTTCCTATTGACTCATTTTATACACTTTTGTCATGAGGCTAGTGGTGGCATAGTGGTAACACATGCTTGAAGCTGACCCACATTGGAAGATTCTGGGTTCATATCTGGAGTCCTCTCTGAACACTCTAGGCATGACTGGGGCTGGCTGAGGCAGGGTATGGATCATGGTGTGAGGACCCTACTGGGGATACCTATCTCTCTGTTCCTCTCTATCTGTCTCTTTCAAATAGAAGAAAAACATAAATAAATATGTAAAAAATAAATTTAAAAAATTAAATTGTATTGCAAGCTCTTACTAGGGCAATTAATTAAAATACTTTACCTAGCTTGTGCAAACTGGCACCATTTGCAGATGGAGGAATGTAACTTCTGGAAAATATTTGACTTTTACACATTATGGTTTTAATTAGAAATGTTAATTAAACACATATGCTAACCTGAAGCTGCCAATAGGAAAAAACAATATTTGTAAAGAATAAGTTATCCAGTGTTCTGTATAATTTGGCACATACGTAAATATATTGGCAAAAAGCTCAGATTTAGTGGCAAACATGTTAGTCTCAGGATTTGGATATGTGAGTTCTGGTCCTATCTCTTGCTTTGAGCAGATTTATTTATAGGCAGATAAATCACTTCTCCAATCGATGCCTCAATTTCCTCATTTGTAAAACAGTGGTGCCTTGATCTCTTTTGTGTGATTTTTGAGAAAGTCAGATGAGAAAGCTGTCAGGGTCACACAAAGTCTAAAGTATTTTGGATGTTTCACTGCTATGCCCCCGCTCTCCCTGGTTCCTGGAGCTCATCTCAGAGGTCACCATGAACAGATGAAGGGTTTGCATCCTCGAGCTCCAAACGGAAAGGCAAATAACACACAGCAGGGCTGAGAATTCCAAATATTAAGACCCTTCTTGTGTTTGTCGCTCCTCTCTAGTGCTTGGCAATAATGTAAGGCAAATATCAGGAACCCAGGGGGGAATTAATGTTAAAAAAATTAAAAATCCTGGTGTACTGTGGTGTAATTAAGCAATATAATTAAAGTCCTCCTTTGAAGCCAGCTGACGGGGGATCCAGGTCACTATTTCAAAAACAGCGAAGGTGCTAAAGTTTGTTTGCTTCTTCCAAGGTTTATCCGTATTTTATGTTTTTGTTATTCTGGCTGTGTCATAAAGACAGAAAAATGTGTGTATATGTCTATCTTCCCCTACTAGTCTACAATTTCGTTAAGGAAAGGGACACAACAACCAAGAAAATGGCCAGCCTAATGGTAGGGACAAGTCCAGAGTAATGTTAACTTCCAGAGTTTAAAAAGGAAAGATCAGACCACCGTAATACTGTAAATTCAATGGAAAAGAGATTAAATTACATGAGCCTGAACTGGTGAAATAGAATTTTTTTACTTTAGACTAAAACATTGCTGATTTTCTTCTATGCTTTGATTTCCATATTTAAGGATTTTTTGTCTTCTCTTGAACTGCTGATAGGTTCATCTACCTACTATTTGAATGGAACCCTAAACTTTTTCCTGCCTTTAAGTCTTAAGCAAATTTCTCTTTATTAACATTTTTTTGGTCTATTAAAACTAAAATTGTTTTTCTTGAAATTAAAAAATGCATTAAAAAATCTTTTTAATGACTTCAGTAAACTACATAGCCCTAGCTAGGTGCTACTTTACAGTGTGTTCACTTTACTTGCTGAGATTTACACCTAAAGTCAGGCATGTGTTCATAGATATGTATATATCAGCTGTGCTTGCCATTAAAAGTTTTTAAATTAATTAAGATCTTTAATGAATCAATAAAATGTGGAAAGAAAAAAAAGGCATGGAAAACAACTTTAGATACCAGAGACAGTGTGGAAGGAGGGTGGGAAATGACAGAGAGAGGTAGGGAATCAAGGGAGGGATAAAAAGGCAAAATATATAAGAAACAAGAAACGGAAAATTATTTGTTGATGATATCATGTATGGTAATATCCTTGATTGAGTTAATATTCAGTGTATTCTATATGGAAAATCTCATTTTGTATACTGTATTGATGTACAGTGAATGAATATAAATAAATTAATTAAAAAATAAAAATAAAAAAAAGGAAAGGGGCAGAGTCTTGTTAATCTTGTTCCCTCTGAGTGCCTACAACAGTACTGACATGTGATTAGTGCCCATGCTGTGAGACTTCCCAGAACTCAGAGTGACTGAGTACCCCCCAATACCTACTGCAGGGAGTTCTCACTGCCCACTGAATGTGGACATCTCTCTGGTGATAGAAATGAGTCCTCTGATTATTCGAATTTCAAATAAAATGAATGCTCAGTTTTATCAATAATTTGTGCAATAGTTCTCAGCAACAGGAGCTTCTCAAATGCTCTAGCGCCCAGTGGACATTTACTCACTCATTAATTCAACACATATTTACTTAGAATCCTTTATGTGCAAGGGAATGTGCTGGATTCAGGGGATAGAGAAATAAATAACTGTCAGAGTGAGCTTTCTTTTTTTCTTTTTCTTCCTTTCTCCCTTTCTCTCTTTCTTCTTTCTTTCTTTCTTTTCTTCTTTTTCTCTTCTCTGTCTCTCTCTCTTTCTCTCTTTTTCTGTCTTGTCAAAGTGTGTATGCACTCATTGGAAAGAGATAGAGAAAGAAAGAGAGAGTGAGAGACAGGAGGGAAAGTGAGAAAGCACCCCTTCCCCCCAGGGAGAATGATCATGCCACAATCCTTTCTCTTCCATTCTCCTCTCAAGATTTTAGACGTGCACCTATACACATGAGCCCAAGGTGTTTTTCAGGTCACGAGATTTGGGACTCAAATCCCACAGTTAGCCATGTGGGATTCTGCCATCTTAACTGCCATCCTACCTGGCTGGCTCTGTGTTGGACTTCTAACCTGCAAAACTGTAAGGTAAAAAGGTGTGTTGTTTCAGCCACTTACGTTAGTAGTACTTGTTATAGTAACCATAAGAAACTAATGCAACAGAATTAAATCATCATTTTCTCTTCTGACTAGATCATAGAAATTTACACTCTTCCAATTTGATATTTCCTCTTCTTCCCAGGATACTGCTGAGTTCAATGAGCAAATTTTGGGACAGCAAGATTGGGGGGGGGGGATCTGTTCCTTGGATGTTATGTATTTATGCGGTGACCTCTAACGAAAGACTTCATTTATTTGGTTTTAGTCTCAGATCAGAGAGGGCTCAGCCTCAAGTCTCCTGGAATGGAGGATCTTCTCTTAAGAAAGCATCAGCTTCTATTTTGCTTTATTCCTGTCCAGTCTTCTCTCTCTCTGTGCAAGACTAACGGATTTTCCTCTGGAGCAATGAAATATGTCTGAAACTATCAAATATCCTTCTAAATCTTTTGTTACCTAAACCTGGGTTTTGAATCTGATTCTTTTGCCCTCTGTTATGCGGCATCTGTCTTGAAGACTGGATGGCCCATGGTGTCCTACCCAATGAGGACAGTTATGAGATAATAGGAAATGTCAGAGGGAAACACCTTGATTACTACCTCCAGATATTTCCTTCTATATTGGCAATGGTATCAGCCAGTCTTTGTCACCTTCAAAAGGAAATAATGCCTGTGCCTGACCCATCTTAAATGTACCAGGGAAATATGAGGAGGACAGCCTTGAGAAAAAGCTAAGAGAAAGAAAGTTCCTGTGGTTTAAGTCACCCAATCTGTGTACATCATTAAGGCAGCCTGAGAAGATGAATATAAACTTGAAGACCCTTTTCCTATGACCCTCTGACCTAGAGGGAATAACTCTGAAAGGACCATGAACTTGCCTTTTTTATAGCTCTGGGAGCTACTTTGTAATACAAATGCTCTGCTCCAGCCTCCAAAATGAAAATTCATGCTCACTTCCCAGCCTACCCCTCCCCTCTACTCTTCTTGTGGCTTCATTATCTCACCTGGATTGCTAAACCCCAATTGCTTGATATCTTTACATGAAAAACCAGTCAAGCATTTCTTAGAGGGAAAAAAAAATACATGTCCCAAAGAAATCTAGCAAGACTTCTCCTTTATGCTCTGGCTCTGAATTCAAATCTTAGTCATGCATTTTGTATTACAGCCCCTCCAGGTTTCTCAGCAGTAACAAGCTCGTTCCATAGCTTCTAGCATAGCACCCAAAAGTATCATACCTTCTCCACTGGTTGTCAACAGGATGATGTTAACTGATAAGGGGAGAAGAATTTTTTATGTTGATAGGCTGGTGTTGATTTTATTTCAATGTATAGTAGAAAAAAAAATAAAACTGGCACATCAAACCTATGCTTTCATAGATAATAGTGCTTACACTGAGGCCAGCATAGATGTTTGCATGTACTAAACTAAGTAAACACTATCATGAGGGGCATGGCAAAAACTGAGGTAGGAGACATGGACTCAGAGTGGAATCACAAAAATGGCTAAGTTTTAAGAGACAAAGCAGCTTGGCTACTTGCTCAGAGAGATGGCTTGCATCTGTGACTCAATGATTGACCTAGGCAGCATGACCTAGACCTAAAACCAAGGTTTTTTGCCAGGCCCCATCATATTCCAGGAAGAAGATAAGATAATGGTTCTTACAGCCCAAAGAAGTTTCTAGCAAAGACTCTCCTGACCTTCATATCCACTCCAAAATTAGGGAGAACAATAACTAGACCCATCCAGCATGTGCCCTGCCCCCCAACTAGGGGAAGGCATGCACAAGAGAACAAGCCCAGACAAAGTCCCCTCCTTACCTAAATTAAAAACCCGCCACTGTAGTTTCTCCACAGCAATCCATTTTTCTGGGAGCCACTCTCTGCCTGGAGAGCTATTCTTCCTTTCTCCCTTCATAAACTCCACTTACTATCCTTTCTCTGTGTCTGGGTCTCTAATTCTTTGAGAGTGTGAGACAAGAACCTGTGTCCTATTGCAGGTACTGGGCCCAGTCATCCCTATACCCACACATTCCTATGTCAAAGCCAGGACAGTGGGAGGTCAGCATGTGGCACAATGGTTAAGGCTCTGGACTCCTGCATCGTCAACCATAGTTCAAGTCCTGGACCCAGAGGTTTGAAACACACTAGGCACATGTGTGTGTGCCCAAAATCCCAAGAGGAAAATGGAGGAGAAGGGATTGGCAGTGTGGTCATCTCCCTTGGGGGATACTTTCTCATTTTCTGTCTCTCTTTCTCTCTCTGTCTCTCTGGCAAGTGCATGCACCCTATAGCAAAAATCTCTAAAAAAAATTTTAAAAAAAGCCAGTGGTGTGAGGATGACTGAAGTAGCTTCGGGAACTAGTATTTTCATGATTGAGTATGTGCATTGACCTGCAAGGAATAGTACAGTGGGGGGTGGGGGGTGGGAGATGCTTTCTCAGCATGCATGGGAGGGCAGGAGAGGTTTCTGCTCTCTGTCCTGACACTTCTATTACTCCTTCTCTATGACTGACCCAGAAAATATGACCCCCTGATGTCTATTTAACAAGGCAACAGTCCATGGGAAGCTGCCCAGGGCTTGCAGGAGAAGCCAGAAAGGCCCTCCGGAACTCACACTACTGTAGGGGCTCTTGGTTCCAAATCAGTAGGCATTTCACAGGCAGGATGTGGCTTCATTTTTTCCAAACTCCTGGCCTGGACAGGGACTAGCAGCCTCAGCTGCAAAATAAATTTGGTCCCCCCTATTTATGCATTAGACAAATGCAGCCCTTTACCGGAGCCCAGCCACTCAGCAGCACTCTGCCGGGAAACATAACTGCCCAGACAGAACCTAATCTGCAGAGAAACCAAAGGTGGCATCCCAGCAAGAGCTTGAAAGAGAGGAGGCATGAGATTTGGAAAGCCAGAGTACATGAAGACCATTTGCAGATGGTCAGTCTGCTGGGGAACATTCAGACAAGCACCAAGGTCTGTGTCTTCAAGCATGGAATGAACCACAGTCCACACACCAGCAGCCCAGTAAGCCAGGCTACCTTGGCTGTGCCACCAAAAGATCACTGAGCTGCCGATGGTTCTGATTCCCCCATTTGACTGAGTTTTAGCTTGTTAGTTCTAAGGAGCCTTTAAACAATTGAATATTATGGGAAAGCATGCAACTGTGTGGGCTTTTCTGATGTAACCGTGAGTCTCCGGCTATATTCATCCAATGGCATTTAAGGCTCATTAAATTTTGAATCCCGTGTCACCTGCCTTAGGCTCAAAATAGTTCTCTGTGTGCCTTTTGTCTCCCAACTCCATTTTAATGGAAATTGTTTCCATTCACCTCTCTGTTGCCTTCTTCCTATGAGCAACGCCCAATCTTTAATAATCTCCAGTGCAGAATTATTCACTCTGTGAACCTATCATTTGAGAAAATATGCTGGACCTTAACTGTGTAAACAGTTGATGGTAAAAATGCAAAAAGCACTGTTGGAATATTCCTTCCCCCTCCTGCTTCCCACTCTGGCTATGCGCAGACATGCTGCAGTACTGCTCACCCCAGTCCATTCACCCTCCATACTGCTGCTGGCCAGTAGCTTCATCAGACCCACCACACCATAGTCCCTGGGTCACGTCTTGTGTTTTTTGTTTGTTCTTTTTTGAGAGACTTCTGCTATAGGGCTTGTGTGCTCACCAGAGAGACTGAAAATGAGAAATCACCCCCAGAGGGAATGATCATGCCACAATCCCTTCTCCTCTCTGGATTCTGGGCATGCACGCACACATGGCTGGCATGGGTTTCAAACTGCAAGGTACAGGGGCCAAGTGGGAATCTGGCCACCTTAACCACCACGCCACCTGCTGGCCCCAATGATTTGTGTCTTAATCCAAGTGAGTTCCAGGGTCTAACACAGGAGGAGCACATGCTTCATCTAAAGGCAGCCACTGTTAGTCATAGTGAAGAAATCTCACATAGCATTTCATAAGTGCCAAGCATTGGTCTAAGCACTTATCACTGGATGGCATGGAGACTGTCCCCTTTTTGGAAGGTGAAGAGACTGAAGCACAGACAGTCTAAGTGGATTTCCCAAAGTTACACAGCAATTAAACTGAATTTTAACCCAGTCCATCCAATAGCTGGAAGCCATCCTCTTATCCACTCCACTAAGTACACTTCTCCCCTCTCCAGCCACCTGGTAGTCACTACACAGAAAGCGTTGCCGGGCCTTTGTCTTTTTTTCAGAGAAGCCAGACATCTGAACTTTTATGTAAACTATCCCACTTTTTGAAAAATTGGCAAATAAAATAGTTTTTTTTTTCTTTTTTTTTTTTAACACTGTGAGGGCCAAAAAAAATATGTCTATAAACATGAACTGGTGTGAATGCTGCCCATGAAGGACCTCTAGTTTAAACGTAGTCTTTAAAGAAAGCGAAGTGGCCATTCTTACACACCAATAAGAAACTTCCCTTGGAGCTGGGCAGAGACCCCAAAGAGCAGGCAGAATTCAGTCCTGCAATGGATAACCCGAATGACACCATGCTTCACAGAGCAGGCGACTTCTCCAGTCGTGACCATTAAGTTGTTTTAAAGAACGGCTCAGGGAAACTTGCTTTGTGGTTGGTTGATGCCTCCACTGCGTTAAATCAATGCTGCAACTGTAGCAGCCAGCACGAGAAATGTCAGCTCTCATTAGCCTGCATATAAATCTGTCTCCATGAGAAGCGGGATTAAGAACGACGGGGAAAATGCCAGGAAGCGGGAACATATGTTGTTCACACAAAAAGAATCTCTGACAATGGGTGTCTTCCTCCACAGTGGAGGCACCTGGAACAGGCTTTGTTTGGCCTGATCCCCCCCGCCCCCCTCTCCCATCCCAATAACAGGAAACTGGGAAAGCGCCACAGCTTCATCATCCGTGGTAGGAGGTTCTGCTAAGTGTTCGCTGACACAGCTGAACAGTCGTAAAATGTCATAAAGAGTAAACGACTTGATAATGCAAAGCAGTAATTAGGATGTGGTGCATGTTTATGCTATTTACATATTTTAACACCCTGATATTAAGGAGCCTTCCTAATAGTACATAAATGATCTGGTCTGTGCAATTCGTTCCAGACTGCTACGAACTGGCAAAAGCAAAAGCTCATTCCCCTTCTGCCTCCTCATTTTGCATCTACATTCCTGGAACCCCACCTGGCAGAAAAGTCAGGGAGGAATGTGGACAGTGGAGTGCCTTCTTAGGACACACAGGTATGAATGTCCTGGGGGAGACTTGGGAAGGAAAGAAACATCCTGGTTGAGGAATCTCACTATGGGCTGTCTAAAGGCATTGAAGGAAGTAGATGTGCTGATAAATGTATAACAATAGGCTCTCAAAAATAAATAAATAAATAGCCTTGACTTGTAGCATTTGCCAATTTTTACGAATTAATATTCCTACTATAACCAAAATAGTATCCAAGCTTCCGACATAACTTCAGTGAACACAGAGTTAGGAAGAAATGCACAAAATCTACTCTGGAGCTGAGCTATCTCTAGCATGTCATTAGTTGAGGATCATGAGCTGCTATCCAACTGGCCTCGGTTTCTGCCTTACGCCTGCCTGCATGTGGAGAGACACAGCAAGGCCGTAGCCACAGAACTATGCTCTATTGCAGATATTTTCAAAGATACTAGGATCCAGACCTGTTATTATGCAAAATAATTGGGGTGGTGGTGGGGGGGAGTTTGGTATAAATCCATTACTCTAGCTGCACAAAAGAGGAAACTGCATCCCAGAATGGGCAGGAATACATGCAAGGGCACACAGCAATATGGCATCAGTACAGGAGGCTAGATGTCAACTCTCTTCTCGACCCATTGCTCTTTGCACTGTGGCCTTTTCCCTGTGATTTCCTTCCCAATCCCTCCTAGGAGGCACAGCTCCTTGTTCCTGTGGTCACTGCTTTCAGCAGCCCGTGTGTGTGTGTGTGTGTGAGTGTGTGCATGCTGGAAGGTGGGGCCAGAAGGCTCACAGAGTCCTGTGTGGCGAGGATGGTTGCCAGGTAACAGCAAGGCATTATGATAGGGAGCCTTCCTTGCAGAAATGGATAAATGGGCGCAGCAGGCAGTGAAGCCTCCCTGGAGGAGGAGAATGTGGCAGTGTATGGCATGAAGATCATGAGTCAGAATGGGGTGTAAAACCCAAGGAGAAAGAGTCAGGGACACATTATGGATCAAAGGGACCTTGAAGATGATCTGGTTTGTGCCCTTGCATACCCAATAGGGAAACCAAGACCCAGAGCTGGGGAGTGACTTGCCCAAGGCCATACCATGATTTGGTGTCAGAGCCCTTACTACTAAATATGATGTGGTAGGATCTGGGGTTCCCATGGAACTCACTGAATATGATAGAAGCCTCAGAGTCAGAAGTCGCTTGGAATGTCAGGTGCAGATGGTTCAACACCAACCTCCATGGCTGCATGCCTGGAATGAGCTCTGTGGCACTGCCCCTGCTCACTACCTTCCACCCGCCACCGGCCCTTCCTTCCCCTTCCATCCCAGTCTTATGTGAGGGGAGCAGAGCTGGTGCAGCAAGATGGATGAGAAGGAATGATGCTAACGTCAGGAGGAGGGGGTAGTGAAATTCCGAGGGGTCACTCAACTGAACAGATGGCGGGCAGATATTGGTTTTAACTTGCACATGGTTGGGTAAATAATGTTTAAGTTTTTCTTGCCAGCCTGGGGAGCCGAGCAGATCGCACCAAGTGGAGGTACCTCCACCTCCCGCCCGCATCATCTGCTCTTCCCGGGGTTTTCATTTCCTACCCTGTTTGTGCTTTAGAGCATGGCTCGCTGGTCAGGAAGCTGGTGCCCTTGGAGGCAGGAGTGTGTGTGCGGAAAGAGGGAAAGAGGGGGCGGAACGGGGAGGCAGGCTGGCACTTTATTGCAATGTGTGCCTGGTAGTACCTGTCAGGCAAAATCACCATCAAGGGCGGCACAGGCAAATTGCCTGGAGGGTTGGTCGTGTGTTAATCTTGATAACAAAGAATCACACAAGACAACGCACCCCATGGTCTGCTGTCAATAAGATCATTTCTCTGACCGCAGATCAAAAAGCTGGACGTGGTACACAGTTCTGGCTGGGTTTCTGAGTTTTGACTTTGATCCGGCCACTAGCTAGCCCCAGGCACTTCTCTGAACCGTTCTGTGCCTCAGTCTCCCTCTGTGTCTAGTGGAGATATCGGCACTGGTTGGACCATCCTCATGAGGAAGAAATGCTTGAATGAATGATGACATGTGAAAGAGAGAGGGGAAGAGAAAGAAGAATGAAGATGTGCGTGGTGGATTAGGTCAAAGGTTCTCTGACACAGCAGACATGAATTCACTCAGCAGTCAGTTTTGAGCTGCTACTCAATAAGGGATACAGAAATGAATAATGCATGGGCACCACCCCCAAAGAGCTCATCTCTGAGTGGAGAGACAGAAAAGGGAGCAAAAGCACAAGATGGTGCCTGTGGTGGTTCCAGGTATTGGCTCAGGGTCAGACTGCCCGAGTTCACATTTCTGGTTGTGTCTAAAGGCTGTGTTTGAGCATTGTGCCTCAGCGCCCTCATCTCTAAAGTGGACATCCCAAGAGTCACTCCTCGCTGTGATGTGGGAGGGATGGAGGAAATGCAAACATTGAAGTGATATGGTGCCCTAAACCCATGGCAAAGACTCAACAAACATCTTCTATTGTTATTACAAATTCTCACGCCAGAGACAGCCTAACAAGCTAGGGGAACACGAGGAGAAAGACTCATGTCAGCCTTGGGAGGGCTTCCGGACATAGGGTGTCCTTAGAAGATTCTGAAAATGATCTTGAAGAATCAGTTAAGAGTCAACTCAGAAAAAAAAAAAAAAAAAAAAAAATCATTCTACAAGTGCTTATTGAGCAAAGACTTAGTTAGAATGAAGAGCAAGACAGACAGATCTCTGCTGCTTCTATTTCTTATTCTAAACGGTGGTCTGCAAACATTTCCTATAAAAGGATGGAAAGTAAATATTTCAGGCTTTGTGGTTTATGCAGCTTCTGTCACAACCACTCGACTCTGCTGCTGTAGAGTGAAACTAGCCATAGGAAATACAGAAATGAATGAACATGACTGTGCTCCAGTAAAACCTTCTTTTCCAATGCTGAAATCTGAATGTCATACAATTTTCATGTGTCATGAGATAGGACTTTTCTTTTTTCAACATTTCAAAATGTGAAAAAAAAATTTTGTAACTCCTGGGCAAAAAAAGTAAACTAAAGTTTACATTTTTTATTGTCCTAAAGGAAGGGTAGACACAAAAATCAATAAACACATGACAATTTTGGATAGCAGCCAGTGCTAGGAAGACAATTACTTTGTGTATTATGATATAATCATGAGGGTGGGGGAACCGACTTAGTGTGACTGAGGAAAGGTCTATTAGGAAGTGAGATCTGGGCTGAAATAGGAATGATTGGATAAAACCAAATATTCCAAAGTCTGGACAGAAGAAGCTACTTAAAGACAGATTCAAAGCTTTGGCATATTTAGAGCAGAAAGAAGGCCAGTATGGCAAATGTATAGGATCAGTAAGGGAAAGAAAGTAATTGGCTAGAAAACCAAAAAATAGATGCAGAATAATAGATAGTGAAAGCTTGAGTTTATGAGGGACCTACACGTAATTAATTCAATATTAGCGGAACTAGCCTTGGTTCAATTGAAGAAAAATATTTGAAAAGGGATTCACTGTGTAAATACCTTTTGTGATTTCTTTTCATATGCACGGACAAAAGGAGGGACTGTATTAAAGCAGGCTGAAGTGCTGAATCAGTGCTGAGCATTAGTATCAACCCACCCTAATGAGTCTATTTCTTTTGCAGGATGGACCGGGCTGAATCTCCAGCACTACCAAGCACGGAGTGTGCATCCTTCTTGTGTATTTTTAATGAGGCGTTTCCCACTCTCCGCAGTGGAAATGCTGCAATTTGTACCCAGAGTCCCTGCACACCTGATCTATTAATATTTACCTTGGCTCTCAGAGAGATCAACAAAACAGGGTCAAAATGGAGATTTGGTTAAAAAAAGGGGGTTTCTGGCACTTTATGCTTTCAGTGGTGACATGGATCCTGGATCCCTTCACTGACCTTGCTCAATTAATGAGAAAGAGAATTAAATGTCTGAGAAAGAATTTCCATAACAAACAAAATCTGTCAGAAGTCTTTGTTGCACATACCTGGGTTGAGGGATGGGGTAGCGGGGACAACTCCATGTTTGGGCCATTGTGCCAGATGACCCTCTAGATACTGAGCACTGGGAAATCTGGAATCCTAACTCCTTCCAACACACACACACATGCACATCACACATAGCTCACACACAACTCACAAATGCACAACACCCACATATGCAACATGCAGAGTACACATGCACATCACACAATCAGACATACTCACCATGCAACATATATGCAACATATGTAGCCACACATACCCACCATGCGTTCATACATACTCACCACACATACACACAGAGAACACATGCACATGACACATACACCAGAGGTAAACAGACACATCATATATTACAAACACCACACACACACATATGCGTGTAACACACATACAACTCTGGTACATATACATCACATGCACATCTCAAATTATACATGCTCACCACCCATGCACACCACAAGTGGATTACACATGCACATTCAATACGCACAAACACACACACACACACACACACAGCTCACATAATTCTTACCTAAGTGGTTTGTATAGCTATACTCAGTTAACTTGAGCCTCATCAGTTAAATAAGTGCTTCTTTTTTTGCCATTCTGCAGCTGTTGCCGTCTGCCTAATTTCAGTCAATTAACTTTTACTTAAAAACATTAAGTTTCCTAATGCTGCTGCATCGGGCCAATTGTACAGTAAATTGTGGGTGTGAAGGAGACAAATCACTCAAATTTCCCTTCCCATGGAACAAACCTATCGTTAGGGCTAGAACTTCCCAGAAACTTCAGGCATCAAGTGAGGCAGGGAGGCTGAGGATGCCTGGGATGGCTTGGGGCCCGCCAGGCTGGGCAACCTGGTAACACCCTGGCTGCCTACCATCCATCTCAGGAGCCAGAGTAGTAGTGTGGTGGACTTGCTGCAAGGACTTTTCCATGGGAGATATGACAGGTTGATTTTGAAACTAAGCATTGGGGAGATAAAGGAAAGTGTGGGAGTCTGAGTAGCAGGTGAGGGAGGGAAGAGACTGCTGGATATAGGTGGAGGGCAGGAGAGCGAGGCCCATTAAAAATCTTAGGAGAAGATGGGTGGGAAGCTCCTCTCAACCCAGGTACCCTCAGCCATCCTCTGGTTCTACGTCTCCAGCTGTACAACCTCAGATCATTCTCCAAACCGGACCTGATCCTAAAGCTGGAAAAGCACAAGGTCTTCAACTCAATCTAAATGCCTTGCTCAATAGTAGGTGCTTGATAAGTGTTTGTTGATGGCTTAAATGGAATTCCTCAGGCTGGTATCTGAACCTTCGGTGATAACCAACCACCTACTTTCTCATCTCATCTCTGAGGATGTCACTTTATGTGCTTGGGCTCTGACTAAATGAATTTGTTCTCCATTCTCAAATGCATGCTACCCATGCCCACCACTGAGCCTTCATGCCTACTGTCTCTGTTCTGTCTCCCTCATGAACTACTCCCCGTGTATAACCACCTCCCCAACACACACACACACACACACACACACACACACACGTGCTTGTTCCTTCTCCTCCAGGAAGCTTTCACTGTCTATACCAACCTCTAAATGATTATGTTTGTCTTTGAAACTTAGTACCATGATCTCTCTATCTTAGACATTCTCTATGCTGATTGGTCATTGGAATTACCTGGGAACCTTTTACCAGCATAGATTTCAGCTCCCTCTCATAGGGACTTAGATTCAGGAAGCCAGAATAGGACCTGAGCATTGATATTTTTTCAGTTCTCTTAGGTGGTTCTGATCGTCAGCCATGTTTGGGATTTCAGTTTTGAAATGGTCTCTGACACATCATGGTGTTTCTCAGTGAGATGAAAAATGGCTGGGAGGACATCTCTGTTATTCACTTTCTTCCCAGTAGCCAGCCCATTCAAGCAAACAGGAAGTGTTCCCTGAATGTCACGTAAGAAAACAAATCATGGGGAGCCAAGTGGTGCCTCTTGATGTGGAGAAGCAGAATGTTACATACAACACTGTGAGGAGGCAAATATGGCATTTGGAGTCCAATAGACCTGAAGTTGAGTCCTAGCTTTAACGCTTACTTATTAGTGTTGGGTTTTTTTTTGGCATCCAGCTTCATTCCTGAAGCTTCAGTCACTCCATCACAGAATGGTGACAGTAGTAGCCTCTATCTCATAGGATTATGGCAAGAATTTTATACCATTGAGGATAGTGCTCAACATAGTGCCTGGCATGCACTACACACTCAATAAATGGAAGCTGCACTTTTGTTACTAAAGCAAGTGTTTTCCAAAGAGGCAAAGAGCTCCTAACCTTTACATGTTCAACCAGAACTGACTCAGCAGCAGCACTGGATGCTGTTTTGTTATTTCGACCATTACTCCACCTCCCCTCTACTCATTCCTCCAATCCCAAGTCAGGTTGGGGTCTACTCAGGCAGCTGCAGAAGTGTGCACCCTGCCTGCATTCCCTCCCAGGACTCCACCCCCACCCCACCTGCCAATCATGCCACATGGCCACCCCCTTGCCTAGGAGCCTGACTGCGCAGCAGCCTCATAGCACATGCAGGGCTCACACATGCTCACTCGGCCACCCGGCATGCAGGTCTGTGTGCTGCCATGGCGCAGTGCCCACTCCCGGGCACAGTGAGGGCAGTGCGGGCCTGGCAGATGGCAGCAAGGTGGGGGCCAGGAGGGGAGTGAGATCTCCTGCTGGTACTTGAGGTGAGGGCTGGGGTGGAGGCCTCAGCAGGGGGAGGGAAGGAAAGTTGGCGGGCAGGCAAGAGATGCCGTAATGGCTTCTGTCTGTGGAACGGACTCCTGCACTGTTATTCCTGGCTGGGTTTTCCCAGAAGTCTGGCTCAGCCCACACTTGGTCATGTCATCAAGGCCATCAGCAGATGAATTGAAGCCTGCAGAAAAGGACAATTCAGGGACTGAGAGTCAGGGATGCCATATTTTTATTTCTTTAAGGTCTGAAATCCATCTCTATCCCAAATCAATTACTCAAAATCAACAATGATTTGGGGCATGTCTGTTATAACCCCAGTGCCCAGGAACCAACTGATGGTATTCCATCAGAAGGACTGGACTGAAGTCAGAACTCTTGGGACTGGTCTCAGCCCTGCCCCTGGGCTAGCTGTGCCTCAGCCTGTCAGAGCCGTGGTTGATGCATCTACGGCATAACAATGATGGTTAAGCACGATGATAGATGTGTGTGGCCTTGACAAACAGTAGAGCACTTTAAAAATGGTGGGGTTAACCATATGCCTTTAAGGAGAAAAGTAGGAAAGACAAATATCTGAGTGGTATCTCAGGGCTTGGGGAGGGGGCTGTGCTATGTGGATAGAACTAGAAGAGCTCAAAGAAAGAAGGGGAGAATTGTTATAGAGATCATGTAGCAAAGTGGCTAAGGTCTTAGACTCCAGAGTCTCACACACACTGGTGACTTCAGTTCTGGATTTGCCCAGTGTCAACTGTGGGCCATTTGCAAGACAACTGACTTCTCTGGACATCAGTCTTCATCTGAAAAATGGGACTAAGAGCTCTTACCTCCTAGGATCCTGAGGGGTTTAGTGAAATCAGCAAGCACAGAGGCTAGGATGTAGTAAGATGTTGATTTTACTACTATTATCAATCCAAAATGGTGCAGAAATAAAAAAAAAACTTACCTCCCTCAAGAAACCATCTTAACAGTTTATATATGATGATCATCTGTGGTGACACAGCGATTTGACAATGTGGAACATACTGCTGAAGCCAACAGAAGGAACCAGGTTCATATCCCAGGGTCTCCCTGTACATGTTATGTCCATGATCCAGGTTGGCTGAGACTGTGGATGAGTCGTGGTACGGGGACTCTGGTGGGGTTATATATATCTCTCTTAGTCTCTCTCAGAATAAACAAACAAATAAATAAAATAATAAAATTTTAAAAACAGTTGACAAATTCCATTAAACACAACCAATAATCATGACTAATATTTATGAAGAATTATACTATAGTAGTTTTTAGAATCCACTGTTGCATTTAACCTTGACAACAACCCCAAGAGGTGGATATGTTATTATTTCCTTTATACAGATGAGAAACAATGAAACTCAAGATCACACTGTTACAATTTTGAACATGGAGGTTTAAGTACACAATGTCTGACTCAGCGATACATGGTCTCTGACTTGTGATGGTTGGATTTAAAATTTTTTGTGCTTTATGATGGTGAGAAAGCAATACATATGCAGTAGAAACCCTACTTTGAGTACCCATACCACCATTGTGTTTTCTCTGTCAGTACAGAATCTGTTCAATTACATGAGATATTTAACATTATTATAAAATAGATTTTGTGTTAGATTATGGCACCCAGCAGTAGGCTAATGTAAGTATCTGAAC
Organism: Tupaia tana; assembly: GCA_026018925.1. NCBI lineage: Eukaryota > Metazoa > Chordata > Mammalia > Scandentia > Tupaiidae > Tupaia > Tupaia tana. The sequence continues at coordinate 38,140,615 of JAKSZU010000018.1, forward strand.
ATGTTTTGGGTGTACTAGGCTAGGCTATAACGTTCGGTAGGTATGATGTGTTTATTAATTTTTAACTTACAGTGTTTTCAACTTATAATGAGTTTATCAGAACTTAACCCATCTGTAAGTCAAGGAGCATCTATACCTCATTGTATCGCCTGTCCTACCCCTGGGAGATGTTCCTAAGCATAACTTGTCTAATCCAGAAATCAGCAATGGAATAAGTTCTCTAGGGAACTGGGGCTGGGCCCCCTTAGGGATTTTATCCCCCAGGACCTCAGAGGAGAGAGAATGCAGGCCAAGACTCCTTTCTCCCCATGGCTACATGGCTCTCCATGATCTGGCCCCTGCTGCCCCCATTAACCTCCACTCTAGCCCCTCTGGCTATTTCTCAGGCTCAATAAGCTCATTCCTAGTGAGTTCTACCCAACTTGAGACCTTTGTCCTTGTTGTGCCTTTACCTTGGATATCTTTCCTCAGTCTTCCTGGGGACGCTCAGCTATTAACTCTCAACCCACATGTCAGGTCTTCAGAGATGCTTTTCCTTCAATCCCTCTTTTGGGCCCCATCTCCCATTTAGGCCACCGTGTCCCTTAGATTTAAAAGGATCTCATGGATCTGTCTCTTTGCTTTCTAACTGCCTCTCCATAGAAAAATGTGAGCTGTTGAGGGAGAAGGCAGGACCTACTGACCTGTTGGTTGTGTACACTCTCTGCAACACCTGGCACAATGTTTGTGCTCAGCTGACTTCGTTGGCTGACTATGTGAAACACCCAAGGAAGAGAAGACAGTAGGTGGAGGTATCCCTCCCCTGATCCAGGGCAGGCTCCTTGAGACCCCTGGGTTCGGTTAAAGAAAGGAATCTGGGAGAGAGGACAGCTGCCTGCACTGGTTCCTCTTGTCTTCTCTGACAATAGAGCATAGTCTGGGTCAGCGTGACCCACAGAATGAGCTGACAAAACGCCTCCAGAAGCAAATTCTTCCTGTGCGAGTCGTCACTGAGTCATCAATCCACACAGATTCCTGCAGAGCACCCAGAACTCGAGAGTGGGGTCCATCGAGGACCAGGGTCACTGTTTGAGCCCCAGAATCCCTCATCTTTGATCTGAGCAGGGGTTTCAGGGAATCTTCCAGGTCCCTGATTGATATTTCACCTAAATACTATTTCCAGAGCCAGGGGACACTTTTTCCTTAAGGTCCCTCTCTCCAAATTATGTATTTATCACATCGGAAGCAGAAGAGAACCAAGGGCTCTTTGGGGATGCTAGAGTTCTCAAGCCTAAGGTACGACTTAGGAGAGTGATGGAGAGCCTCCTTTGGCTTCTAAGCATTCTGCCCACACAGCAAGACACTGTTTTCCCAGGAAAAGATCTGGGAAACTTTGGGGCCTGCAATGTTTTCACCATATTCTGAATTCCCAAATCATTGTGGGTTTAGGCTGAGGCACTAGGGAATGACACAGAATTCCACGCTTTTTTACTTTGTTCTTGGATGGTTCTCTGGCTTCTTAAATTCTTCTCCCTCTAAGCTTCTTCTCTGTTCCAGAACAACCCTGCTATAAAGCAGATTCTAGGGACCAGCAGTTAGCGTAATGGCTATGTCGCTGGACTCCCACGTAGTCGACCAGGGTTCACATCCCGGACCCGGTGGCTTAAAACTCACGCTGGGCGTGTGTGCGTGTGTGCCCAAGATCCTGAGAGGAGAATGGAGGAGAAGGGGTTGCGGCATGGCCATCCCCCCGGGGGGTGATTTCTCTCTTTCTGTCTCTCTGTCTCTCTCTGTCTATCTTGCTAGTGCACACGCCCTATAGCAAAAACCTCTCCAAAAAAAAAGCATAGATTCTAATTAGTAGCTGTGCAATCTGGGGCAAGTCCCTTAACCTTTCTATACCTCAGTTCCTCACTATTAAGTGAAAATAATAATAATAACTGGTTTATAGACTTGTGATCATTTAATGTAATAATGCCTAGAAAGTACTTCAAATAGTGCCTAACAGAGTAAGCACTTAATACATTTGTCTTTTCGCTGTTGTCACCTTTAGTTGAGGACATAATATCTACTATAATAAATAAATCCCCAAATCTCAGTGGCTTAAAGTAAAGGTTTATTTCTTGTTCATGTTAGAATCCGCTGCAGGTGTCCTTTCCACACAGTGATTCAAGGAACAAGATTCTTTCCATTAATTGTCTACAATATCAGAATCTCATGTATTTAGCTGAAGGTAGAAGCGCTCACAGAGGACGGATGGGCATGGTCTTGCCTAACTGCAAAGAATGCTGGGAAATGTGGCCTAGTTAAGTGCCAGAAGGAAGAGTGGCTTTGTGGACCACTGTTCTTGGCCACATTTAGTCTTTTAACATTATCATCCCATATAACATGATATATTCTGTAACATCCCTATGTCCACAGATAATACTCCCCATACTGCCATGTTTTTTTACTGCATCCTCACTTACTCCAGTACATGGCTGTTTCTACTAAACCAGCTGACTGTGACCATTTAATAGCTTCTTTTTTTTTGTTGTTTGCTTTTTGAAACAGAGTCTTGCTAATGTTGCCTAGACTCACCTCAAACTCAAACTCAAACAAAACTATTGTTTTGTTTTTTAAAGCAAAAATGTATAATATTCTGGCTCTTTACATGTAAATTTGACAATGCTTAAAACACAGTATGTTCCAAAAAACTATTGCAAAAATAGAGCGTGGGGCAAAAACTCACAATATGAGCAAAACAGAACACATCTTTATGGTTAGCACCAACCCAAAGCTATCACTTGACAACCTCTACTAGAGACCATACCTTCACTACAGATGTAGTGAAGAAATAGCTTAGAAATTTTATTGGGTCAAAATTGCAGTATATTAAAGCAAACAAACAAGATATGAACTCCATGGAGAAAACAGTCCTTGATCCCTTGGAGTTTTCAGGTAAGAACACTGAATATTTCTTTTACCTCCTTTATAAGTCAAACTTTTAGATAAATCATCACTTTTTCCCTCTCTCTCTCTCTGACTTATGGGGACTGTGCTAATCAGTGTTCTAGAGAATCAGAGCTAGTAAGATTTGTGTAAAGAGATATATGATAAGGAATTGGCTTGCATAATTATAGAGCCTGAGAAACTCCATGATCTGTAATCAGAAAGCTGGAGACCCAGGAAAGTCAATATGTAGTTCTAGCATAGTAGTCTAAAAGCTTAAAACCTAAGGAAAGAGCATGTTTCAGTTTGAGTCTGAAGCCAGGAAAAGACCAATGTCCCAGTTCAAGGTAATTAGGCAGAAGGAGTTGCATTTTATTCAGCCTTTTTGTTCCATTCAGGTCTTCAATTGATTGGATGAGGCCCATCGGCACGATGGAGGGAAATCTGCTTTACTCAGTCTACTGATTTAAATGTTAATCTAATCCAGAAGCACACTCACAGACATACACAGAATAATGCCTGGCCAACTATGTGGGGACCCATATCTCAGTCATGTTGACACATAAAATTAAACATCACTTGACCCTCCCAGGACTCTGCCCTAAATACCTTCAAAGATAGAAGCAGCATGGAACAGCCAAGAACTCTAAGTTCTAATTTCAACTCTGTCACCAACTTGCTCTGTGACCCTTAGGTAAGTCTTCCAAGCTCCTTGCTTCTCATACCTGTGAGAGAAGAGAGTTTCCAACTTAGCAGTTCTTGCCTTATGGACTTGGAATCAAAGCAGACCACATTCACCAGACACTTTGCTTGTGGCTTTATTGAGTAATTTGTACCAAACCTCCAAGAATAATTTATTCACCCAGTGGTGTGAGATGAGGAGAAGAAAATCAATAGAACAATGTCTCAGTCATTTTTTATTTTCTAAACCACAGAGAGATTTTATTCCATCTCAGAGTACTTGCAGGCACCTTACCTTACAACACATCTTTATGGCTAACTTTCAAGAATGCCTAAAGAGATTCATTTCAGAGACTAAAACCCCTTCGCTCACCCAGAACCTATAGGAAATGGTACTCCTGGGAGCAAACTTTCTCAGGGCTTTTCACTACACTTGAGAGATTACTAGAGAAGTGAGAAGAGAGAGGATTTGGAAGAAAAGCTATGCTCTTTGTCTCTCAGACTTGTCTCAAAGTCATCCGGTGGAGAAATTTAAAGGCCTCTTGTCTCAAATTCAATTGCTACCTCTTCAACAAGTTAGCAATTGTTAGGCTCACTTCTCTCCCATCAAGGTAATGCACAAACTGACACTGCTTGAACAGACTTGGGGAACTGACTGACTGCAAGGAAGGTTCATAGATTTTTCTGTAGAAAGTGGAGTGCATAACATTTCCTGAAGAAGTTCAAGAGCTTCTTCTGTGTTCTGGCCCTAGAAGGCCAGATGAGAGGCCAAGTGAGAGAGAAAGGCCTTGGATTAAGGAACCCTGGGTTCTAGCCCTACCACCATCACTGACCAAGTTTAAGTAGGAGATATAATCTCTTTGAGCCACAGTTTTCTCATATATCAAGTGGGATTCACATTTCTATCTACTTTCTTCATAAAATTGTTATGAGGATCATATAAATCAACATCTGTACATGCTAGATTTTATTTTTTAGTTTTTTGCCATAAGGTGTGTGCACTCACTGAGAGAGAGAGAGAGAGAGAGAGAGAGAGAGAGAGAGAGAGAGAGAGAAATTATCCCCCATGGGTAATAGCCACACCACAACCCCTTCTCATCTATTTTCTTCCAGGGATTTTGGGCACACATGCACACTCCTGATGTGAGTTTCCAAGCTACCGGTTCTAAGGGCTCGAACCACATTGGCTATGTGGGACTCCAGTGCCTGACCTTCAAGCCATCGGCTGGCTCCCTGCTAGATTTTTTTGTTGTGTGCAACATAAATCAACTCTGTCTGTCTTAACAAAAATAAATCCATTGGAAGCATTAAAGAGGCTCACAGCATCGACAGGACACTGGAAAACAAGGACTGGATATGACAAACCCGAGGCTTGTGTGTGAAATACCATACCTGTTGAGTCTCAGCTCCAAACCTGCCCTTCAGCACTCTGTGCTGTGATACTGAAACTAGAACTTTCCAAACCATCCCTCCTATGGAGGTTGACCAATGGAGGTCACTAGAAGGAGACTACCCTCTCTCTACCATGTCTCAAATATCCCTTTACTCTTCTCTTTTAAAGACAACTATTACTGGAATTAGGACCATCCCGAATCTGGTATGCTATCATCATAAGATCCTCCACTTTAATACATCTGCAAAGACTGTTTTCTAAATAAAGTTACATTTATATGTTCTAGGTGAATGTATGTTTTGGGGAGGAGAGGGTCACCATTTAACCCACTACAAATAATGACATCTCTTATACTGTTCTGATTAGTTGCTTAATTCTTCTCCTTTGTAATGAGTAGAACAGTTAGCCTTTCCCTCACAAAATCTTCTCCAATTATGAATTGTTCAGGAAACCTAGGGACTTCTTGCAGTCCAGCAGGAACAGATGGTCAGCTAGCCCTCCACAGAGAGAAGACTCTAGGAAAGGATCAGACTGTTATTGCTGTGGACTATCTAACAATACATCGAGGGCATCATGCTCCCCGGATGCTGGCCGGCTACTGCTATCATCTCTCACTAGCCTACCAGAGGTCTTCAAAAAGTTCACAAAACATGCATGTTAGGAAAAGGCTATGCATGAATTTCAAAGAGGCAATCAAAATAAACTTGCACTTTAATTCCATTTTCCTTGAATGTTTCAAAGTTCCCTTGCAGATCCCTGTAGAAGTCATCTTGTTCTTGATGACAAGACAACCAGAGGACTCCTTCAGTGCCAAGCTTGGTCCAGGGTTCCTTAACATTGACTATGTAGGAGTGCAGCTCATTTTCCCTCCCTCTAGTTCCTCAATACCTTCAGGGACTCAGGCAGCCCTGGGGATGATGGATCAGCCCTAGATCCATTTACCACCTCCTTAGAACCAGAGCCATCAACTTACCTTCCAGGGATTCTCCTTTAGGGGACAGTTTTACTTCTTCATCCTCAAAGCACCAAGGGAGATACTATATATAACCTTCCTTCCTGGAGAAAGACACTGGGACCATGCCTCTTCCTCCTGAGAGAGACTTATAAGTGAGTCTACAGTGTCCGTACCTCCTACTGAAGATGGAGGACACGACCTTCAATCATCACAGGGTGATTTTCTGTCTTTGAATAGAGGGAGGAAATCCTACAAGTTTAATCTCTGGCAGGGGCATACCTCTGGTGATTACATGTTATTATGTGAAAAATCAAATTGCAGAACAACACAGAGTGTGATCTTATTTCAAGTAAATAGATGTAGATCTTAGAATGATATCCATTAAATTATTTATAGCAGTTCTCTCTAGGTGATGGGATTACAGACTATTTTTATTTTCATCATTTTCTTATCTGCATTTTCTAAGTTTTCTCCCATGAGCATATATCACTTTTGTAATAAGATTTTTAAGGTTATATAAAAAATAATACTAGCACCTTGCAGTCACATAGTGCTTTGCTGTGTCTCACAGCTCTAATCTAATTTCCTATCTGTGAGGTCAGAAGGACAGGTATTTTTATCCCTGGTTTATAGGAGGATGCTGCGGTGCAGGAAGTGTGAGATATGCCATAACTAAGGTCTGAGAGCAGAGCTGGGGCCAATACCAGGCAAGGCTGCCAGCTCTTGGTTCCTGTGGCCTCAACCATGCCTGGGGCAAGCCTGCTGTGAATAGGGATGTCAAAGAAGGTCCTGGAAAGGGTAACTAAAAGTCAGAATGCCACAGTGCTTCAGGCAACAATGACCCTGGCTTTGGCCAGTTGGTAAGTGGAAGGTAGGTAAGAAACTGTTAGATTGTGTAAGAAGAAAGCCCAGAGAGAGAACGAGGCCCTACTTCGTTAGGAATGGAGAGGAATCGGCTTACCCCAGCTGGGGTAGTTACCTCATAAAAAGATGAGTTGAGGTGTGAGCTGAGAACTGTGCTGAGTGCTACGAAATCTCAGGGGAGAGCCACTAAATTATCACACACGCTAGAAGACTGCTATGAGACCTTGGCAGGTAGGAAATGCCCTCCTTCCCATACCTACCTCCCTACTCTTTCTTAAGGGAGTAAGAATGAAGATGGATAAAAGCGTATTTAATTCTCAAAGTGTGCTGCACAAATGCACTGTACCAGGTTCAGGGTATCAATATCCAAAATGGATTAAGTCTCTTGAATTCACGAATTCTCTCATTCAAACACACAGCTCCCATCATGAGACAGACATGACATACGTCATCACCAGTGAGGAAACGGAGATCCAGACCATGACTTGCCCAAGTTCATATCAGTGAGTGGTCAGGCAGGGATGGGATCTACTTCTGTGTTTTCTGACTCAGCATGCTCTCTGTTGTACACATTGGGCTATCTCAGAGGGCCGATTCAGAGACACCTGTGTTTGCTCCTGCTACTAAATTGTCCTGAGGCAACATCACATAAACATTACTGAAAATGACTCCAACTACACTAATTAACTCCTAGGGACATAGCATTCCCCCCAACCCTGAAGCCACTTCAGGTTCTGAGTTCTCCCACAGCAGATGTGGAAATAGAAAATAGGACAAAGTTCAAGGCAAAGTTCTGATGGGATGCAGATGAACAAGAAAAAGAGGAGAACCTGATGGATCACTGTTTTGATTAAAACCCGTTTCATTTCAAGAGAGAAAAACCCAGCACATATCTTCTCAGGCAGAAAGGAGAAGTCTGAGAAGGGTGAAAATGTAACTCCCTGTAACTTGGGAGGCTTCAGCTGTATCTCAGGGCCAATTGGATCAGAGTGTGAACATCTTCAAGGCTCACTTTTTCTCACACTTTCTTTTCCCACATTTTATTTTGGTTCCTCTTGCATGTACTGGCTTTATTCTTTCTTATTGCAGATGGACTTTCTTTTCTCTACTTTCTGGGAAGGGAACCTGAGTTTAAGAACTTCCTTGTCTCATTACTTAAAGCATTCCCTTAGATCTAGTTTTGTTTTGTCTGTTTAATCCCAGATAAGGAATATGAATAGTGTATCTGGATTTTGGTACTCAGTCCAGGCCAGTCAACAAAGCTAGGGTAATAAAGTCATACATAGTGGATATGGCCATGAGAACCACATGTGAGGCTGAGAATGCGCAGAGAAGTCTCATCATTTGTCTTCTGGTTGGATGTCTCATGTTTGAAGACCAATTTTGTGTTAGGATTTATGCTGGGCAAATTTCTGCATGATCTCATCTGTCTACACAACTACCCCATGAAGTAGCTGTCCTGAGATGCAGCTGAGTTGAGTAACTTGCTCAGGCCATGCAGCTGGTGAGTGATAGAACCAAGATTTAAATTCATTTCTGCTTGGTGCCAAAGCTTGTTCCCTGTCCTACACTACAATGTCTTTAATAGGCATTTAAAGAGCACTTACTGGGCCAGCAGGTGACATGATGGCTAAGGTGCTGGACTTCCACATGACCAACCATGCTTGGTTTGAGCTCCAGACCTGGTGGCTTGAAATTCGCCCTGGACATCTGTGTATGTGCCCCAAGTTCCAGTAAAATAGAGGAGAAAGGACTGGCCATGTCTTCTCACTTTCTCTCTTACTGTCTCTCTCCAATAAGTGCATGTACTCTATGGAAAAACCTGAAAAGAAATAAAGACCACTTTCTATGTGCAAGATCTTCTAAGGCATACATAAATAATCTAAACTTGTACCAGCCTTTCTAGGGTCAATTTAGATCCCCCTCAGTCATCCTTAGGAAGGTACAGCAGTAGCAGAAGACTTAGAACGAGGTACCAGGAGCCATGTGGTGGGGAGGAAAAGGAAATGCATATTATTGGGTACTGTGTGCCAGGCCCTATGTAAAGCATTCTTACACTTGTCCTCTAGACCTGCACCATCCAGTAGAGTAGCCATTAGTCATGTACAGCTTTTTAAATTTAAAGTAAGCGGGGCTGACCCCATAGTGCAGTAGATAAGCACTCTGCATAAGGAGTCAGATCCCACATGGTTTACTGTGGTTTAAATCCCAGGAAAATGTGCCGGGCACATGCACACGAAGCAAAACCTCCTGGAAGGATGGAGAAATAGAAGAGAGAAGAATTGCAGTGTGGAAGACAGTTTGGAAAGAGGGTGAGAAAAGGGAGAGAGTGTGAAGAAAGAAATTAAGAGGGAAAATAGAGGCAAGACATTTATGGGAAACAGACATGGATTATTGTCTGTTGATGATAACATGTATACTATATTCAGCTGGACTGGTGTGAAGTGTATTCATGTTGGATAGATTCACTTTATAAGCTAAGTGACATATAGTGATTTAACATATAAAATAAATGAAAAAAAAAAGAATTGCAGTGTGACCATTGGACAGTGATTTCTCTCTCTCTCTCTCTCTCTCTCTCTCTCTCTCTCTCTCTCTCTTTCTTCTCTCTGGCAAGTGCACACACCCTCTGGCAATAAAAACATCAATATAAATACATTTAAGTCTCATGAACTTTAAAATACACTTCTCTCACAAGCCACATTGCAAGTGCTCCAAGGCACATGTGGCTTGCAGAGACCATATTGGATAGATCACAAATATGCTTATTGTCAGAGGAAATTCTATTAGACAGCCCTGTTCTATACTGGAAGTTCCATGAGGCACACACTGGGCTTGCTTTCTGCTTCCATTTATACCCAGAACTTCCAGGGTACCTGACACATGGTAGGCATTCAATAGTTATATATATATATATATATATACACACACACACACATATATATAACATATATATACATATGTATGATGTATATATGTGTATATATATGTATGTTATATATATGTGTGTATACACACACACACACACACACACACACACACACACACAAAGGCAACTTCCTTTGGATACCTAACTGTATACTTAATTATAACTTTATGTAAAAGAATACAAAGGAGGGACCAGCAGATGGTGTAATGGTTACATCACATCAGACTAGCATATAGTTGACTACAGTTTGAGTCCTGGGCCTGGCGACTTAAACTCATACCGGGTGCGTGTGCATGTGTGTGCCCAAAATCCCAAGAGGAGAATGGAGAAGGGATTGTGTCATGGTCATCCCCCTGGGGGGGATTTCTTGTCGCTTTCTGTCTCTCTGTCTGGCAAGCACACGCACCCTATAGTAAAAATCCCTCTTAAAAAAAATACAAAGGAAAAGAGGTTGTGAACTAAGCCTGGATTTCCTGCAGGTGGCACATTTTGGGACAGATGGTGTAGAGGAGGGACAGAGCCATCATAATAAGCATTCTGCAACTAAGCACCTGCCACTTTCACTCCAACCGAGTATATAATTTTATTAACTTCTCTCAACAACTCTATGAAGAGAGATTATACCCACTTCATAGATTAGGAAACTGAGACTCAGAAAAGGACAGGTATCCCATTGAAAATGACACAGGAAGCACATTTCAGTGTCTTCAAAGCTCACACTGTCTTGTACTACAATGCTCCCATTCCTTTTCTCTCCTGTACAGCAGGAGATGGCCCTTCCTCCTAGCATTGAGTTTTCAGATATGGGCTGAACTTGATCTTCTTGAGAGGCGGTTCTTTCAAGCCTATCAGTCAGATTGAAACAAGGGGCTGCCCTATTTATCTGAACCCAGGTCTCACTGTCCCAGAGGTAAGATGCCTCAGAACTCAGGTCTCCTCTCAACACAGATGAAAATGACTCTTTTCTGCCCCCATGTGGTCAGGTGTAGCATGGGCTCAGACAAATGGGGCAGCCCCTTGTTGCAATCTAACTGTAGGAAACCACAGTGGTGGTCTGGAGGTGCGGAATCAGCAGGGAACTCTTCCCTGTCCAAGGGACGATGGATTGGGTGTGGTCAATGGTTTTGTCCAGGCGTCTGCTTGTCAGGCCACTGTGGCTCATTTACCTAACTGTACAGTTTCACCCCCCCCCCCAAAAAAAAAAAATAGAGTAAATGATTTTCCTTCAAGAGTACTTATCTGGAAGTTTTCATGATTTTTTTTTATCTAATAGCTCTTTCCTTGCTTATTTATTTATTGTCTGTATTTGATTAAAACATATTATATTCTCAGGCGTCCCTCTTCCCCCAAAGGTCACTTTCCACAGACTCGATTTAATTAACGAGTGCCGACTTGAAGATGAAAGGTAGGAAACAAAAGGTCTTCCTTATCCAATCTGAGCCCAAATAAAATCATATTAACATTTCACCTTTTGTTCCTGTTCAAGAAAAGCTTTCGGTGCATTGTATCAAAAGTTATTGGGATCATTAGGAAGGGAAAAAAGAAAAGGAGTAGACAGCTGTGGCACTAAATTTGGGACCCCCCCCCCCTTACTTTGGGTTCAAGGAAGTAAAAGAGGAAAAGAAGGAGAAAGAAAGAAGGGAGAAATAGAGAAACTCAAAACTATACACACTCACACACACACACACACACACACACACACACATAAATATATATATCCTAAGCCTTGTTTTAAAGTCAAATTAGGAAAAGATCATTTTGCACAAAATCTTGTGATTATCCCAAAACTATCTCTATTTAAAAATGGATCTCTAAGACTATAAGTGTCATGAAAGTATAGACCTAATATGCTTGTTCATTCGTATCTCATCAGCCCCTAGAACAATGCCTGGCCCATGACGGTAACTCACTAAATACTTGTCAAACACATCCATAAACAAAATCCAGACAAGTCAGGTTCTCATTAAGTCTGCCTTGAGTTCTCTTTGGATCTTGAGGCGAGTAACTGTTCTTCTTTGAGCCTGAACAGCTACTTCCATTTGCAAACAGAAAGACAATACACCTTGTCCCGTTTCCTTGGCAAGGAAGCTGTGGGGATAAAACGTGGATTTGGAGGCCCAGGGAAAGGTCAGAGCATCTCACGAACATAAGCCATCACCTTCAGACGACTTCCTCACTTGTCTCCAGCATTCAAACCATGAAGCCATCACCTCCTTGTATCCAACACAGATGGAAAAAAAAAAAAAAGAATGTAATCACAATGGCAGAGGAACAGGACAGGAATGGAGGTATCATCAAACACAAGCAAACTATTGCTGTTATCTGAAAGGGGAAGGGTGACCGGGTTATGTACTTTGACATCTCAACTGCTTATCAAATTGCAGAAGGCCTCTGCCTTCCTGCCTGGAATTCTCAAGGCAATGAATAAATAGCATGTGACACATAGAGGCCCCCACAGAGGGTAAAGGTCACCAGGTATAAGCTGCTGTAATGAAGAGTTTATTAAAGCCCTGGCAGATGAACCTTCCCACAGACTAAGAGCTTGTCAGCAGAGTTCTCATCACTGGGCACAGCCCAGGTGGCTCCACAGCCAGATGCGGGCATTCAGCCAGTTAGAGAAGGCTTTCCTCTCGCCATTCGAGTCCCTTGTCTCACACAGGTACTTTCACCCTGACAGTGGAGACTAATTACAGATGTGTCTGCTACCTGCATGAGAGAGGTGAAATGTGTTCCTAAGGTTGTATGTGGCAGTATCTACAGGATAAAAAAGCTGAATGCACCCCAGTCAGGAAACCATAAGAAAACCTCGCCAAGACTTCCAGTCGGCTCTCTTCTACCTGGGACTACAGACCGAAGTACCGGCTGTTCCATGTTTGTGATTCTTCAGGTATCAGCCTCTATACTTAGGATCTGAAGTCCAAATCTAGTAAATCGTACTTGCACAAGACAGCATCCACCATGGGCTTTCAGGGAAATTGAGAAGGTGCAGGGGACCTTGGTTCTCTCTCTTTATAGAGCATTTGCAGACTGATGTGGGCTCTGGCTTCCCACCCACAAACTGCCTGCTTTCCATGGCAGTATCCTTAAACAATTCCCTTCTTCTCTCTGGGCCTGCCATTTTCATTTATTTTTGAATTTCTAACATGAAGAAATCTGGAAAAGAGAGCTCACCTTTTTTTAAGAGATTTGGGTTGCCTGTAAATGAAAACAATGATGATCCAGAAGGAGACATTTTTATCCTCTAACTACCGGCACCTGGGAGAACTAAGGCATTGCAGGGCATTCTCTTTGTTCATTCAGCAAATACCTCAAAAAGCTTGTGTGGAAAAATGGAATGCAAGGATGAGTTTGGTTTTGTGCAAAACTATTTCAAAATCCATGAATAGTTCTTTCACAAGATAAATTTTCCATGAACTTTTTAAAAGCCGCTTGTGTTTTCTGAGTATCTGATACATGACAGGCCCCATTCTCAGCATTTGGGGTACATCAGTGAACAAAACAGGGCAAAATTTCTACCTTAGTGGAGTACAGATTTTAGAGGAGAGGAACAGAAAATAAACAATAAGCATTGGAAACAAATACATTTTATAGGTGATGACTGTTATAAGAGGCATAGGTTAAGGAGAAGCAGGAGGCTGGTGGTCTGGGGTCTGGGGCACATGGCAGGGTGCTCTGGGTGGTGTTGGGACAGCAGGAGCAGGAGCCAGCCCTGCTGGGTGTAGAAAGAAAGGGGGCCTGGGCAGCTGTTCAAAGCAGGAGATGCTTGCCCTGTGCAGAAGCGATCCCATGAAGGAGAGAAGCATGTTCTAGTCATGGAAACAGCTTTCTGAAAGCCACAGTAGAGAGAAAGTAGCCACTGAGGAGACTTCAAATACTGTAATCTAGTGTGGGCCAGAGCTCCACTAGGGGGCCAGATGAAAAATCTCTTAGCTAGAGAAGGGGTCTGGATTTTGTCCTGAGAAGGTGGAAGGCTGTCAAGGACAGGGCCTGGAGTCCTGTGAGCAGAGCTGATGAAACCAGGGGTGCCACTCTCCAGTGCTTTCAGCCTCCTCTCCTTCCAATCATACAAATAAACAGCTGTACTTCTCTCCCCTCCCCCAGGTGGGGCATGGCCATGTGACCTGCTCTGGCCACAGAAATGAGAGTAGAAGTGTCCCGTGTCACTTCCAGGTGGAGGTGCTTGAAGCTGCTTTGAGATTCTTGATGACCCTGGACAGCCGACCCACAGTACAGAGGACAGTGGCTCTGAACCATTGCCAGGCTTGAAGCCCATCTTGTGTAAACAAGAAATAATAAACTTCTGAAGGGAAAAGGGAAGAGGGTGGTCAACAGATACACAGGTGGAGTCAGACAGGAGGCACGAGTGCTGGTGTTCTGCAGCACAGTGCAGTGACTAAAGGTAACCAACATGGGACCAGCAGATGGCGTAACGGTTACATCACTGAACTCCCATGTAGTCAATCACAGTTCAAGTCTTGTACCTGGTGGCTTAAAACTCATGCTGGGTGCATGGCATGCATGTCCAAGATACCTAGAGAAGGGAGAAGAAGGGATTGTGGTGTGGTCATACCCCTGGGGGATGATTTCTTGTTTCCTGTCTGTCCAGTGAGTGCATGTGCCCTATAGCAAAAATCTCTCTCTCAAAAAAAAAAAAAAAAAGTCATGTATCATCTATTTCTCAATAGCTACAAAAGAAGATTTTAAAGTTCTCGCTGCAAAAAAAAAAAAAATGATAGCTATTTGAGGTGAGGAATATGCTGATTAGCCTGACTTGATCACTCGAACTATATAAATGTACCAAAGCACCACATTGCACCCTATAAATACATATAATTATTATTTTAAATTAAAAATAAAATAAAACTTGGAACTGGGCAGTAGAGTGATAGTTACCTAGCTGGACTCACCAGGGAAAGATCCTGGGTTCGTACTTCTCTGAGTACACAGGCCAGCTGAGACTGCAGGTATATCATTGTGAAGAACCTGTATGGGGTGCTGTTTCTCTCTCTCTCTCTCTTTCTCTCTCTCTCTGTCTGTCTTTTCTGTCATAGAAGAGATAAATAAATAAACTTTAAAAAGTAAAAAACTAAAATGAAACTTTATGAAAAGCACAATAAAAAATTCAAAAAAAGAAAGAAAAGAAATAAAGTCCTGTGGAACTAGGTCATAAAATGGGAGTTATTTTTACTGCAGCATAACTCAGCATATGCTGACTAACACAAGGATTATTTCAGATAGCTCCAGGTCTCCACTAGGTTTGATTCTGCCTAACTGGAAGTTAGGCAGACTCTTCCCAGGTCTATGCAGTTTGTAGTGCCTTCCAGCACCAATCTAACTCCCACCTTGCTGGATCCTGCCAGTGATTACCATTAATTAGCCTTGATATCTCACCAGAACTTTTCAAAACTGGTTACGTCATCTGTTTTACCGCTTGTACTCAATAGTGCTAGAAGATAGGCACGGATGGCTGTACTGATTCCATTTTGCAGAGGCACAAGCTGAGACACAGCTAAGCCAGATGACATGGCCGAAGTCACATATTTGAGGAGACTCGGGGCTGAACCTTGAGCCTGAGCATTCCAGGTTATTGTCTTCCTGCCCCAGGACAGGGTAAGGATCCCTCTGGGGCTGATAATCAGGCATAGTCTGAGTTGCAGGCCACAAATTTCTCATCATCCTTTGCCTATCAGTGTGACGCCCCCCCCATCCTCCACATCAGGCTGCCATTGAGCTGGAAGGAGAGACATTGAGGTTCGCCAATGGACTCCTCCAGCCTCATCCCCCATCTGCCACCCCATCCTCCACCTGCCTCAGGCACACAGACAATCCAGCAGTCTCCAGACCAGCTCAGGCTGCTGCCTGCTTCATAACTTCACAGGCTGTTTCCCAGCCGCTGAAACTATGCCCCTCTCCTTGTTACCTATTCCAAATCAACTCTTTATTATGCTTCTGTTCTGGGCCCATATAGCACCTCCTCAGGGTGGTCTTCCCTGATCTCCCAGTCAGGTGTTGCAATAACTGCTCTCACACCTGCTGTGTGATATCCCCCATGCCAGCCCTCAGCAATAAGCACAAAGAGGGTAGGATCCTTTTCTGTTTACTTCATCCCAGCGTTCTGAGCTTAATAAGCCACACTAAATATTTGTAGATGACATGAATAAATTGTCAAAAAAATATGCACAAATGGAAGAGATTTCTGTCTACATTAAATGGCAATTCCACCTTCTCAGCTTAGGAAGGATTTCACGAATCCTCTCCCCGTAGGGGCTTGATTGTGTTTTAAATAAAAAGAGCTGGTCCCCAGACACCATGGGCAGCCTGCATCTGAGCCTTCCCCAAGTAATGAACTTCCCCGGCATTATTGCTGCATTAAATCGTGTTAATCAAATGGGAAGTGGTAAGCGGTTTTCCTCTCTGTGTAATCCTTCCTGAGCTGTACACCGTCAGTGGGAAAATAAAAAGGCTGACACGGATCAGAGTCCAGGATGGATCAAAGAATAGCAGCAGTTTTGATTTGTGTTAATTTTGCAAGGACAAAAAAAAAAAAAAGCCCTTCTCATCCCTCTTTATTAAGAAGAGGCAGAAGCATGACAATAACGTGCTGTTTGAAGAGCAACAATCAAAAGAAGAACATTTTGCTCAAACACTGAAGAGGCAGAGGGAGAGGAGAAGCGACTCGAAGGCATTGCCATGCTGTCTCTGTACTGAGAAACAAAGCCTGTTTGCCAGCCCTCTTTGTGAAGGATCCATATTTTTAGGTGTGGATGGGTGGGCGAGAGCATTGCTTTCTTTGTACACAAAGTGGTGACCCGTTCAGGATTCATATGAACACATTCTTCTTCTTGCTTTCAGTAAACAGTGAATAAACTGTGCTGGGTGTAGAGACGAGTGTGCCATGACCCTTGCTCAGAATGCTGCTAATGCAGTAGGAGAGAAGAAATAAAAATAGGTAGTTGTACTACCAGAGGGAGGGTGCCGTTGTCATGGAGGAAGCTCCAGACACTGGGGAAGCCCAAGGGCATGAGAGAGTTTTAGGCAACGGGACCCCCAGTGTCCACATTGTCTCTGCTGAGTGCCTGGTATGGACAACCCACTTTTCCAAGTCCTCTTTAGTGTCAAGGGGTCTTCCAGTTTCTTGACCCCAGAGAATTTCCCCAAACACAAGTATCCTCCAACAACTTCTGGTGCCAATCCACATGTGTAAATCCCAATTTACAAAGACTCTTCAAAACAAATCTGGAGCAGGTGGAAAGTCCTGCTTACATCTCTTATCTCAGAGATTAGGATAGAGAATTTGCAAGGTCTCATACATTAGCAAGGACTCTTTTTTATTTTTAGTTTTTAAAGGATAGATGGCTTGTGCACTCTCAGAGAGAGAGGCAAGGGAGAGAGAGAGAGAAGGCACTGCCTCAATGGGCACAGTCATGCTTATGTCCTTTCTCCATTTCTCTGTTTTGCTGGGATTTTAGGCATGCACGCACATGCAGGTATCAAGCCACCAGGGGCCAGGACTGCAACCTGGTCAGTCCTATGGGATCTGGCTCCCTTAACCGCTAGCCACAATGGGGCCCTTGATAAGATATAAGAAGGTTTGGAGAAGGTAGAAGGGAGAAAGCCCAGCAGGTTAGAGATGAGAGAGCTCATCCCCATTCCAATGGAGTACTCCTTCCTTAAAAGTGGGAAGCTTTAAAGAGAGTTTTCAATATCATGAAGGCAAAACAGTTGAACAAGTTCCCTTTACCAAGCCCTTATTTTTCTCTAAGCACAAGATGCTGACAATTGCATTTGCCTTGCACACCTATGATCCCCATGTGGCAGGTGAGGTGGGTGACACTCTGAGAGATTCAGTAAGCTGCCTGAGTTCATACAGTGGCCCAACCCAAATCCCTGATCAGTTCATACTCAAACTCATTTTATTTTCACTGGAGCTTGCTGAAGATTTCTGAGTGTATCTTGGCATATTTTATGTAGTTATAAAAAAGCTAGAGAGTGTCGAAGCACAAGTGGCTCACATGCCCAATATTTTTAAAATGGAATTATGTTCTATAGACTGTCAGTTGCTATGATAGACCATGCCCCTTTTGGTATCTGGGCAATGTAAGAGCAGTAAGAAAGCAAAGGCACTGTGGCATCTCATGCGGTATGGAACGTAGGTTCTTCTGGGGAGGCCCTCAATCCCTGGAGAAACCTGGGGCCCTGATGCTTCAGAGCCATTGTGTCTGGTAGGACAGGGCCAGCAGGACAGGCCAATGAATGGGAAGGACACTGAGCTGGGAGCAAGATATCCTGGCCCAAGACCCACTTCTGCCATATGCCTTTAGGGCTGTCACTTTTGTCCACACTTATTCTTTAGAAAATTCAGGTCCCTTGTACCTACTAGCTGTGAGGACATTGTAATTAGTGAACAAAGTTTATGAATGTGAATGTCCCCCAAATAAGACTTACTCAACAAATATGGAGGAGTACCTTAGGGTTTCAGTCGAAATTGATCAGGAATGATACATAAGGAAAAGAAGCAGAAAATGTTCATCACTTAAAGGCAGTGTGAATGGAGCAAGAATGCACCTCCCGTGAAAAGGGAAAAGCCAGAGTTATTAATTTATGTATTATGATAATGTGGGAAAAGCACTGAAGAAATAGCAACAGAAAAGAAGTTTATTGCTTCACTGAGGTCACTTTCTGGGGAGCATTTGACAGTCAACCCCTCACCTGCCCTCCACTCCAATGACTACAGAGTAATCCATTGTGTGGATTACCATAAATTAACTCTCCTGCTTTGGGGCATTTAGGTATTTTTTTCTTTCTTCCTTTTCTTTTTCTCTTTTTAAAAATTTTTTTGCCACAGGGAGTGTGTGCTTTCCAGAGAGACAGAGGATAGGGAGAGACAAAGAGGAGAGAGACGGAAAGTGAGAAATAATCCCCCAGAGGGGATGGCCACATTGAAATCCCTTCACCTTCATTCTGCTTTTGGGATCTGGGGCATGTGCACACAGCCCAGCATGGTTTTCAAGCCACCAAGTCCAGGATTTGAACACAGGTAGCCATATGGGATCCAGCTGCCTTAACCATTATTTCACAGGTGTAGGTCTTTTTAAATTTGAGAGGATTGCACAAACTTACAAATGCATTCATGAATATGCCTTACAATGTACGCAAAGAAGTGGAAATATTGGATCCAAGTGTATGAAAATTTCTAAGGATTTTTCTACAACTATCCCCACAGTTGACCCCAGCTATAAGGTATGACACTCAAAACCCAAGTTTCTTAGAACTAAACTAGAAATTAGTAACAAAGGTATTAAAAAAAAAAAAAACTTCAAATACTTGAAAATTAAACAACACACTTCTAAATAAGCTATGTGCCAAAAAGAAATCTCAAGGAAAATCAGACAGTTTGAGCAAATCATTGAACAATAATAAAACACAGCATCAAATTTATGCCATGCAGCTAAAAGTAATGCTGACAAAGAAATAATAAAATTATATGTTTCCATTGGTTGAGCATTCCTATTCTGAAAATCCAAAATTCTAAATGCTCCAAAATTTGAAACTTTTTGAGTGTCAGTATGATGCCACCTGACCCCATGTAACTGGGTTGGAGTCCAAATGTGTATAGTATTCTCACTAGACTAGTCAAAGGTATATATCATGCTGGGTAATTTCTCTTTACAATCTAAATGATGTATAGTGATTGAATGTACAAATAATAATAATAAATAAAATAAATAATTGTGTAGAATTACCTTCAGATCATGTGCATAAGCTGTATTTAAACATAAATGAACTTCATATTTAAATTAGAGTCTGATCCTCAAGATATCTTATTATGTATATATAAGTATTTCATTTAAAAAAAAACCCCTACAATTTGAAACAATCTGGTTCCAGGCATTTTGGATAAGGAATACTCAATCTCTGTTTAGAAAATGAAATGCTTCATATTGAAAACTTAGTTTTCCTACCTTAAGACAAAAAGAAAAACTAAAGAAGAGAAACAAGCAGAAGGAAAAGGAGATGATAATGATAAGAGTGGAAATCAATGAAATAAAAAACAGGAAATAGAGACATCAATGAAAGTAAAAGTTAGTTCTTTGAAAAGATCAATAAAATTGATAAATCTCAAGTCAGACTCTCAAAAAAAATAGAAAAAACATAAATGACTAGTATTTGGAACAACAGAAAGGTTATCACTACAGACTACACAGAAGTAAAAGTTTAATGAGGGAATACCATGAAGTCCCCTATACATAACAGATTCAACAATTTAGATAAAATTGTTCAATTCTTTGAGTATTGTAACTTCTATACTCAGCTAGGAATAAATAGATAATCTAAATAGTTCTTTATCTAAAGAGAAATTGAAATAATAGTTTAAAGCCTTTTGAAAAAGAACACACCTAGCCTAGTTGGTTTCTTTGTGAATTCTACCAAATATTTAAAGAAGATTCTGTACACAAATTGTTCCAGAAAATAGAAAAGGTGAAGACTCTTTCAACTTATTTTATAAGGCCAGCACTAGCTTGATACTATAACAAGAAAAAAATACAAGAAAACTACAGACCAATATCCATCATGAGTATAGACACAAAAATCTCATACAAATCTTGGCAAATCAAGTGCAGAAATATATAAATAGAATAATATATCACAGCCAAATTTAGTTATTTTAGGAATGCAAAACTGGATCAACATTTGAAAATCAGTCATTGTAATTATCCACATTAACTGGTTAAAGAAGAAAAATTACATGATCATATTAACTAATACAGAGAAAGCATTTTTTAAAATTTGATATTCATCTCTCAACTAAGACTAGAAAGAAACTTCCTTAACCTGAGAAACCTGCAGCTAACATGAAATTTAATGGTGAAAAATGCAGACTTTCCACCTAAGATAGGGAACACGGAAAGGATATTCACACTACACTATGTAATACTTACTGAAAATACTATGCCAGATGATAAAGCCAGAAATAAAAAAAAGACATATAGATTGAAAAGAATGAAATAGAACTCTCTCTATTCATGGATAGCATGATTATATATATAGAAAATACAAATATTGGGCTGTCAGAAAAGTCATGATGCCTTTTTGCATAGAAAAATATATCATGACTTTTCCAATGCCCCAATAATTATTTTTTAAGAAAGAATTAGAACTACTTTTATTTATTTATTTTAAAAGAATTATGTATTTTACTTTTAAATTATTATTTTTTAACTTGCTATAGGGCATGCACACCCACCGGAGAGAAAGAGAGAGAAATCGATAAAGAATGCCGCCAAGTCTGGTACTCGAACCATGGTCGGCCATGTAGAAGACCAGGGCCTCAACCACCATGCCACCTGCTGACCCCCAAAAGTAGAACTTTTAAGAGAATTTAGTAAGGCCAGGAAATTCAAAATTAGCATATAAAGAATCAATTGTATTTCTAAATACCAAAAGCAAGCAATTGAAAACTCCAATTTTTTAAAATAACATATTACATAGTCAAAGAAAGTAGCCACATAGACATAAATGTAACGAGGTCTTGTGCAGGATCACTATCTTGAAAATTACAACAGAATGAAAGAAATCAAAGATCTAAATAATTGAATAGACATGCTGTGCTTATGGATTGTAAGACTCAACATAGCTAAGATACCAATTCTCTTCCAAACTGATCTAGATATTTAATGCGATTCCAATCAAAATCTCAACAGGTATTTTTGTAGATATAAACCAATTATTTCATTCTAAAATTTATCTGGAAAGGCAAAGGAGCTAGAGCAGTCAAACAGCTTTTTTAAAAAAGAACAAAGTTGGAGAATTTTCACTATCTGATTTCAGGGCTTACTATCAAACTATAGTAATCAAGACAGGATAGAATTGACCAAAGAATAGACACATACATCAATGGAACAGAATGGAAAGACCAATGATAGATCTATGAAAATACAGTCTGCTGATTTTTAAAAAGAATAAGTTATTTAACTTTATTATTATTATTTGTTTTTAACTTGCTACAGAACACATGCACTAACCAGTGAGAGCGAGAACGAGAGCAAGAGAGGGAGAGAGAGAAAGCGAGAAAGCAAGTTGCCAGTCTGGGACTTGAGCCATGGTCGCCCATGGAGGAGTCCAGTGCCTCAACCACTCCACCACCTCCTGGCCCCAGTCTATTAATTTTTTACAAAGATGCGAAGGCAATTCAATGGACAGGGAATAATCTTTTCAACACATGGCGAAGGAACAATGGAATATTGCTATGTTAAAGGAAAGAAGAAAGAAAAAAAGAACAAACTAATTTAAGAAAGAAGAAGAGAGATGACTGTGGAGAGCAGAGCCACTAGACAAGGTGATCACCTGGCAGATTGTTGAGATATAGGGACAGTGGGACTAGGACTGTGGCTATAGGGTGAAGAGGTGGGGCAGGTTGCAGGCATATTCAGAAGCTACAGTGGGTGTTGCACTGTAGGAAGGAAATGGGAGAGAGGGAGAAGCTTGGGATGTCTACATTTTCTAGCTGGGAGGATGGAGTAGCAAATTATGATGACATAAACCAGCATGGGGAATACTCGGTGCTCTGCCAGTGCAGTGTAGTGCAGGCAGTAGTGATGAGTAGTAATGGAGTAGAGAGAGAAGAGCTGCATTACAGATGTATTGTCCTAGAAGTGCCGTCCAGGCCTCCAAGTGGGGATGTCTCATGGACACCTATTAATTGAAAGAGCTATGGAATGAATGAGGGGGAAAGAACCACATATACTGCCCTTCAGGAACTCAAGGGGTGGAGTGGGGAAGGACAGATGGTACCATCTCAGTAGTTTGCCAATGTTCTGAGCTATAGTGCTGTGACCTCTACTCAGGGTCCTCAAGTCCTTCCTCCTCAAGACTGTCTCCAGCAAAACACATTTTATTCCTATCTCTTCCTGATGTCCCCAACCTCCCAGCACCAATTAATGTATCAGTAGGTCCTGGGGAATTTTCACCCAAGACGTTACTTCTGCTGGGAGCATCTGGCAGCATCTTTAATTTTATTTGGTTTCTTCTTCTTCTTCTTCTTCTTTTTTTTTTCCTTTCCTGAGAAACATCCTGGAGGGAGCAGATGGCGATAAGAAAGGGCAGATCAATGCTAAGGAAAGTGGCCCAGTTTGCCCTTGGATTCTTAGAGGCATGTTCTCTGTTCTTGAGAACAGTTATAGAAGCAAACACCTTAGTCTAAATATTTGTGTATCCCAAATATCTGTGAGGAGTCAGGGCTTATTTGTGTGACTTCCTTACAGTTGTATTTCCAGATTTTAGTGCAGATCTAGGCCCACTGCAATGCTCCCAAAATCCATGCATTTATTCAACAAATATTTATTAAGTCAACCGTGTGGTATGATATTCAGGCACTTGGGATTCAAAAATGAACAAAACAAAATATATTCCTTCATACAGCCTATGTCCTAGTCATTTTGTTGATTTGTGGGTTAACAATAAAATTCTTGACCACTGTTACATGCCAGGTAGTGTTCTAGGTGCTGGGCATGAATTAGGTTATCTGGAAAGCCACAATTCTTTTTTTTAAAATGTTTTTCTATACATTTTTGCATCAGGACTTTCCCGACAACCCAACAGTATAGTGGTGAGCAGTCATTTCCCTTCAGGGCTTAAACTTCAGTGGTGGTACAGTTTCTTATTGGGTCTGCACACCAGTTAGTAGGATTCCTTATTTATGAATCATGCAAACAGACATAGGTTACCTTAAACAAAGGACAATTTATTAGAAGGCTATTAGGGTAGGCTGGAAGAGAAGAGAGGATGAAGTAGACACCATTGGTTGATTGTTTCTTGAACCATTTTCCTCAGTGGGAGATGGTAGAGCCCTGATTAGATCCATGTGTTCACAAAAGTAGTCAACCTCAATGTTGCTAAACCTTTGAAAATCTAGTTGTGTGAGATAAGAAAATCTCCATATTATTTTCAGAAAGCTGTTATTTGTGACTATAAGCAGCCTAATTGATGAGAGGTGACAGAATGAAGTTTAGAAACAGGCAGGAACCATGAAAGTTTGAGAGGACCAAAGAGCAGGACTTGATAAAACACAGCATTTTAATGGTACAAATTACCTACTCTTCCATCTGAAATGAAAAAGGGGGTCTTCATGATTAAAAATACAGTTGTAATTAAGGGAGAAAATTGGTTCTGGGAGACAAAACTGAACAGCTGTGCATTATACTTAGTAAAGCAAAGTTGTAAAAGACTAGCAGTTTCTGTAAGTGACATCTGGCCTCTTCAAAGAGTATTCTGCAGTAGGAAGAAGACTGAATTAAGAGGCTTAATTTTTAAAATGCATACAGAGGTCAACCTGTGGCATGTTGATTAAAGTGGCTGGAACCCACATGGTTCAAGACATAGACCCTGTGGCTTAAGACATATACCAGGAGGCCAGCAGGTGGTGTGGTGGTTGGAGATCTAGACTCCCACATGGCTGTTCATGATTCAAATCTTGGACCTGGTAGCTTACTTTCTCACTTTCTCTTTCTCTCTCTCTATTTTTCTGTGCATATATGCCTTATAGCAAATTAAAAATAATAACACTAAATAAAATTAGATAATTAAAAAGAGAAACATGGGGACCTGCAGATGGCATAATGGTTACATCACTGGACTCCCACATAGTCGACCAAATTCCAGTGCCAGACCCAGCAGCTTAAAAAACTCACACCGAGTGCATGTGCATGTGTGCCCAAAATCCTGAGAGGAGAAGGGGTTGTGGTGTGGCCATCCACCCTGGTGCGGGGAGGGGTGATTTCTTGCTTTCTGTTTCTCTGTCTCTTGGGTGTGTGCATGCACCCTATAGCAAAAATCTCTCAAAACCCACCAGGCACATGTGCATGAGTGCCCAATATCCCAAAAGGAGGGAGAAAAGCAGGAGAATGGATTGTGGTGTTGTTTCTCTCTGGTTATAATATGCATGTTCTGGCAAAATTTTTAAAAATGCATGTAGTAAAATAGACCGCCTTTTGGGGATATACAGTTCTGGGGCCTTTAACACTTAAACACACTACAATCAAGATTACAGAACAATTGTATCACCCCAAATATTTCCTCATGCTACTTTTGGTAGGGAAACCCAACATTAACCCTGAAAACCACTTATCTGTTCTCCATACTTATAGTTTTGTTTTTTTATATAAATAGAACAAGGTTGCATGCAACCTTTGCAGTGGCCTTTTTTCACTCAACACATTATCTTTGAAATCTGTGTTGCTGCATGTATCAACTGTCTGTTCCTTTTTATTGTTGAGTAGTATTCCATTGTATAAGTATACCAATATTCCTTTATCCATCCACTGAAGTATATTTAGGTTGTTTACAGTTTTGAATGGTTATAAGTGAAGTTGCTATAAAGATTTATATATAGGCTTTTTGTCTGAAGACAAACTTTTACTTCTCTAGAAAGAAATTGAGGAAAGGCTCAAAACCCTGGTGTTAACTATATTTTTCTTTGATGACTCTTTAATTATTTGAAAATATAATACTGTTACCAAAAAGTAAATAAGAACTTAAGAAAGAAGTAGGCAAACCACTACCTTTTTCTGTAAATAAAATTTAATTGAAATACAGACATGCCTGTTAATTTTCATATGCTTTGACTGCTTTCCTGCTACATAACAATGGAGGTGAGTAGTTGAAACAGAGACTTTACAATGTGCAGAGGCTAAAATATTACCTACCACTTAAATAAAAGGTTAACAAACATGCTTTCCTGGTGTTGACTTTTATGGACAAATTCCTTAGTGTGACCTTGAGCTCCTTTATAAACTTGTTGCATCCTAGATTTCCCATATTGTAATCAGCTTTTTAAAAAGAATTATTTTATCTAACTTTATTTATCCATTTATTTATTTATTTTAATTTGACCAGAGAAGGGGAGAGAGAGAGAGAGAAAGTGAGGAAGCAAACTGCCGGTTCCAGGACTCGAACTGCAGACAGCCATGTGGGAGTCTAGTGCCCTTAACCACCATGTCACCTGCTGGCCCCAATAATCAGCTTTTTTTAAACTTCAAGTCAAGTTTCTTGGTAATTTTCATGCCTTAGTTATCATTTTTAAGTCACTTTACCTTTGAGTCCTTACTTTCTATATGGAGAAGAGGTTAAAAAAAAAACATATACATGAGAAAAGCCTAACTTTTGAGGCTTTAGTTTTGTTTTTATATCAATGTCAGTGTCCTGTTTGTGATAATGTATTATAGTTTTGCAAAATGTTACTATTGTAGGAAACCGGGTAATCTTTCTGTATTATTTCTTACAAATGCATGTGAATTTACAATGATCTCAATAAAAATTTCAATTAAAAAATTTAGTAGCCTCTTCTCACACTAAAGACCTGGTTAGAGACTGGCAAGGTAATTTATAAATTGAGCAGTGGGACAGAAAGGATGTAGAGGTTAGGTAAAACCAGAATTCCTGCCAAAAAGGTGAAAGGGACCTTTGGCAGCTCTAAGAACGTCCCCACTTGAAGGAACTAGTGGCCTTAACTGAGTCCCTAGGTCTGATATTTCATCTTCTAGGATCACCATCAGCAGCACAAGAAGACATGGCACCCAGCAATGCACTGAGAGATGTGGTACTGAAAGACATGGCAGGTGGTGGTATGGCACCCAGAAAAATGTCAATGTGTTTATTTGACACATGTGTTTGACATGTGAATGACATGTGTGCTGATTTTCACATATGTGCCCATTTTAGCACACAAGAGACGTGTGTGGATTTTGACACGTGTGTCCATTTTGACACAAGTGAACATTTTGATATGCAAGCAACACAAGTGTCATTTGTGACATGTGTTGATTGTGACATGTGTGTCCATTTTAATATACAAATGACACATGTGTCACATGTGTTGATTGTGACTCATGTGGCTATAACCAGATTAAGCTGGCCTGAAACTACCATAACAGGCCATAACCAGTTTAAGCCATCTAGAACCAGTCTGAACTGGCCATAACACGTTTGAGGCAGATGTAACCAGTTTCAGCGAGCCAGAACCATTCTGAACCAGCCAGAATAAGTCTGAACTGGCCAGAACTGATATGAACTAGTCAGAACCAGTTTGAGCAGACCGGAACTGGTCTGAGCCAGACAGAACCGGTTTGAACAAGTCAGAACCGGACAGAACAGGCTTGAACAGGCCAGAACCAATCTGAATCAGTCAGAACCAGTCTAAACCTGTTAGAACAAGTCATAACTGGTCAGAACCATATGCTCTACAGCCAAACATCCTGTTTCAGGTCATAATATGCACAGTCATACACAATGGTGCAGTCTAAATCCATGCTAATAAAGAAATATCAGACATCATAGACCAGTTCTTCCTGAAAGACCCATGGAGCCACAATTTCAGGTATTCCTGAGAGTGCTCTTACATGCTTCTAAAAATCAGCAGAGGGCTAGCTGGTGATGTGGTGGTTAAGGTGACTAGATCCCACATTGTCAGCAGCATGGTTTAAATCCTAGATCTAATAGCCTGAAAAAAATTGGGCTAGGCATGTGTGCATGTGTACATGTGTGCCCCGAAGTCCATCAAAAGCTACAAGTGGAGGAAAAGGGATCGTAGTGTGACTATCCGATAGGGAGGGAATTTCTCTCTCTCTCTCTCTCTCTCTCTCTCTCTCTCTCTCTCTCTCTCTCTTGTGAGCACACACACCTTCTGGCATATTTTTAAAAATCAGCTGAAAATTCACTGGCTAACCGCCCCTTTCTTCCTCTACACCACTCTTCCTCCATCACAGTCTTCATTTCTCTCTGACCCTCACTCTTCTATCACCTAGGACCAAAGGCAATTTCACACACCAGCCCTCTAACACACTGAGCTGTAGTTAACCAGAAGGTAGTATCCACACAGAGACCACTGCCAAAATTCAAATGCTGAAACAACATATCCAGAAACTGCTTTGATGCAGACCCCTCTTTAATGAGAATGGATTTTTTTTAAGTAAATCAAAAGTATTTGTCCTACTACTGGTCCCTCAGCAATAGCACCAAGAGGTTGCTCAGACTCTACCCAGAGAATCTACTCACTTCATGTTTGCCAAGAAGGCCCTTGTTCTGATTCTATTCAGCCTGGGAACCCCAGGGGATATTCAGAACCCTAGAGACAGAAACAATATAAAGACAGTCATTTCTCTCTGAAACAACAATTTGTATTTTCATCTCTGATACACAGTCTAATACTCAAATCAATAGGCCAATGGAGATTCACCCAGAGCAAGTTTAATAAGGAAAGTAGTTAAAAAAAAAATTGAAAAGCAAGAGATATTACCTGCAGGTGTGTTAGATTGTGGGGGTGGGGTTAAATTGGCTCTTTCTTTTTCCTCCAGTGTAATGAAACAGAGAAGCTAACCTTCTGAGTTGATTATATTCACATTGAAATGGGAGCTTCTGGCTGTTTTCTGCTCCCCCTCACCCTACCTACCCTTGCCCCAATCAATACAGTAAGTTTTATCTTCTCTGATGAAAACTCAACTTTCTGGTTGTTTTTGCAATTTAGCTTCCTCAAGCTTGGTCTGTCTTTACAGTTCAGCAAATCAGCTTCCATATCAGAGTCATGGATTTTGGAAATACAAAGCAAATGCCTGTATCAAGGTGAAAGAGGGACCAGCAGTTAGCGTAATGGCTATGTTGCTGGACTCCCATGTAGTCGACCATGTTTCGAGTCCTGGACTCGGTGGCTTAAACTCACGGCAGGCACGTGTGCGTGCATGCCCAAGATCCCAAGAGGAGAATGGAAGAGAAGGGATTGCAGTGTGGCCATCCCCCCTGGGGGGTAATTTCTTGCTTTCTGTCTCTCTGTCTCTCTAGTGAGTGCACATGCCCTATAGCAAAAACCTCTCAAAGGAAAAAAAAAAAAGAAGATGAAAGAGTAAAATGAATAAAAACAAAATGCAAAACAGAGAAGCCTGGCAGGGTGGAGAAGGTACAGAGATGTTGAGCAGCAGGTAGGGGCTCAGTCTTGCAGAGGTCTATCCTTATCCCATGCCTGTGTCTTTCTCTTAATGATACCATGAGTCCCTTGATGCCAACATCAAGCTCAGCTTATCAAGACAATTGTCTCTGGATCCTTTGGAAATAAGTGCAACCATGAAATCTTCACATCAATGTTTTTATTAGAGCAATGGCCTTCTAGGCTATGTTCACTCACTAAAGACTTGTTGAGTACCTGCTATGTACCAGGCACTGCTCTAGGCTTGGGACCACAACAGTGAGCAATGTAGACTAGCTCAAGGAGCTTATATTCTCGTAGGATGAAGCATTAAATGAGTAAGTAGACAAATAAATAATAACATAGTGAAAGAGCTATAAGAACATATTTAAAAGGGTTATGAGAGATTAGAATCATATTTTCAAAAAAGAGAAAGGAAGGTCTGAAATTTAAATGAAAAGAGGGAGCCAGCTATGTAAAGATCTGAATCCTTTTAGGAAGAAGAAGCTGTATAACACCAAAGGCTTTCTTTTGTTTTAGAAGCACGTTCGACTCGATGAATAAAGAAGAATGTCAGGAACCAACAGTTAGTGTAATGGCTATGTCGCTGGACTCCCACGTAGTTGACCGCGGTTCGAGTCCTGGACCCGGTGGCTTAAACTCATGCTGGGCGCGTGTGCGTGCGTGCCCAAGATCCCGAGAGGAGAATGGAGGAGAAGGGATTGCAGTGTGGCTATCCCCCCCCGGGGGGTGATTTCTCGCTTTCTGTCTCTCTGTCTCTTTCTGTCTGTCTGGTGAATGCACACCCCCTATAGCGAAAACCTCTCTGGGGGACCAGCAGTTAGCATAATGGCTATGTCGCTGGACTCCCGTGTAGTCGACCGTGGTTCGCGTCCCGGATCTGGTGGCTTAAACTCACGCCGGGCGCAGGAGCGTGCGTGCCCAAGATCCCGAGAGGAGAACAGAGGAGAATGGATTGCAGCGTGTCCATCTCCCCTGGGGGGTGATTTCTCACTTTCTGTCTCTCTGTCTCTCTCTGTCTGTCTTGTGCCCTACAGCAAAAACCTCTCCAAAAAAAAAAAAAAAAAAAGAATGTCTATATGGCCTGTGTAATAAGGGGAAAGTGATATGATATAGTTAAAGGATTTGTCAAGATAAATATCAAATAGAAACTTGTGAACTTTTATAATATAAAATTGTGATAGGAAACAATTGTTTTGATTCATATTTTAGAAAGGTCTTTGTGGCTACTGCATAGAGAAGGCACTGATGGGTTCGTGAGGTGGCACGGAAGAGGGCAAGCAGAGAAAACAATTAAAAAGCTACTGCTGTGGTTCAGGTGAGGGATGATGAACATGTGAACCAGAGTGGTAACAGAGAGGGCAAACTGTGGAAGGAATTGGGGTATGTTTTATAGGCAGAATTAATAGATCAGTTTATGATTAGACAGAAGAAAAATATTAAGAAAGGATTCAAAATAGCTCTTGGGTTTTCACTTGAACGCTTGGTTGATTGGCTATTTTGGCCCCTTCTGGTATGAGGAAGACAAGAGAGAAGTTCAGAGTCCTCTCTCGGATGTCTAATGTTTGAGATGTTTATTTGATAGACAAATAGAAACGTCAGGAAGTCATTTGAATATAGGAACCAAGAGCTCAGTTACAGGGACCTTGATTCAGTGAACCAGCCTTCTAACTGTCTAGCTCTGAATTCCACTCTTTCTAACAACTTACTGTTCACCTATTCATCAAGCATTTATTGTCGTCTATGCTCTAGGACCTCGGCTTGACTCTTACTGTGCTACATTAGTGAGTAAGGCTTGAGACATGTCACCAAGGACAGGACACTCAGCCTTGGATCCTTGGTGTATAATAGGAGCATCTAGATTTTGGTTTTCTTGATGAATGGCTATTCCAAAAAAAAACTCCAATGCTTCATTTATTTATTCCAGGGACTTCCCAGTTTGGTGTCTCAGAATCTCATGTTGGAAAAGATCTTAAAGAATTGTTAATCAAATCTCCTCCAACTGTTTTTCTAGATCAGACTTGAGTACCTCCAGTAACTCAAGTCACTATCTGTGCTCTTGAGGAGTTCTGGTAGGCCTCTGGAACTGGAATTCTCAGGGGGAATTAAAAGGGATGAATCAAATTGCCAAAATTTGCAGATAAGTAGAAAATATTGGGGCTGTGAGCATCCAGAGAGCCTTTAATATGGTATGGAGGGTCTGCAGAAGGTCTCTCAACTGCCCCAGAGGATTAAATGTAGTAGCCTAATCATCTCACCTCTGGGTACTTTATACCTAGAAACCATTGGGTTATGACCCTACCTACAGAGTTTCTGATTGAGGGTAACAAGAGAAAAATATGTAACTTTGTACTGGAGATAATTTAGTGCATGTTCCCAGATGTCTATAGATTTATTACCCTCCTGAGATGGGCAAAGCCACATGTGACCACCCACAAGTTTTATTTATGGACTTTTTTCTCTGGCCAAAAAGAAAACAGGCCAATCCTTACTCTTCCCTCAGTGAGAGAGGGAATCCATCCTTGGGCTCTCCATCTTTTGTTCTAAACAGACCTGCCTGGGCCTGTCTCTCTCCAGCATATCAGGTGTTGGCTACTACTTCACCACTATCCCACCTCCTTCCTGCTGTCACATCTCAGCTCTCCTGAGTCACTGAGCTTTAATTTGGGCTAATCTCCAATCCTGACTCAGGTAGGTGTGGTGGTGATAAATCAAAATGAGGACACAAGCTATCAGTAATAAAACAGGAGAGACCTGTCAGTCTAATCCACTTTATTAGAAGCGAGTCCCAGGAAAGTCTCCAGGAGCCTTTTCTCCCCCTTTCCTTGACACCTCCCTTTAATCTACATGAGTTGCCAGCAAAGTAGATGGAGCCAAGTTGGAGCTAAATTAGTGGAGAGGAGGTGGGAGTGGAGGAGCTCTGTGTGGCACTGCAGCCTGGACAGCCACATGTACAGCTGTAATCAGGGATGACAGGAGGGAGGCAGCAGTGCATCTGTTTCAAGTCCTGTTCTGAGGGTCTTACTATGGATGGAGGAGATGGAATGATTTAGAAATGCAGTTTCAACCTCTAGAATTCTGGAGCGGAAAGAGATGGAAAAACCCCATCTAAGCCTTTGTTTTGGAAAGAGAAAGATCTTTTGCAATCCTTCTCCAGATTAGAAGAAGAGTGCATGTCACAGAAAAAGCAGCCTTGGTACCTGGTGGCTTTGTAGATCTTGATTCTAGACATTGTGGAGACCTGGCGACAATATGTGCCCCAGGCGTCTCAAACCATGTCCTTACAAAGTATCTTTCCTTTTATGCTGTAGTATAGTTCAAATAGTTTTCTGTTTCCTGCAACCAAAGGAGTCTTGATTAAGACAGTAGATGAAAGAATGGTATTTTGCAACATAAACATGATGAATAAGTCTCCAATCTGGATTTTCTCTGAGTCTCAGAGCTATGTGTCCAATTGCTTGGTAGACTTCATCACTTATGGTCCTCCATGCAACCCAACTCAACAGCAATCATAGTATAAACATTCAACCATTAGAGATAGAGCTAAAGTCCCACTGAACTTTCCACTTTTTTCTTTCTATGAGTATCTTATAGGCGGAATATACCATAATTTATTTATTCATTCCTCACAGCAGTGTATTTAGAATATATTCCACTTTGGAAACAAACACCATTAGCAATTACTTTGTGTGCTTCCAGACCTTTTCTAAGTGTATTTGCACAGATACATATAGAAGATAGATAAATAAATGTGTATCTGTTTGTCTTTACTTAGATGATATTATATTCTACCTATTATTTGACAACTCACCTTTTTTCTACTCAAGATGTCTTAGTTGGGCTAGGTAGCTTCAAGAGAAGCTAGATCCCACATGGTGATAGCAATTTGCATCTCCATCTCAGATATTTTGAAACATCCAGGCAAGCACACAAATGCTCAATGGACTGGAGGACTGGAGGGAAGGGATAATGGCATGATCAGAACCTGTGGAAGATACTTCTTCTTCACTCCTTACATATCTGCATGCATGTTGTCTATTATAAATAAAGGACAAAAGCAATGATATCAAGGCCATCTTTTCACATCAGACTATTTACCTTGGTTTTTCTAACTGCCATGAGTATCTTATAGGGTGGATACACCATAATTTATTTATTCATTCCCTACAGCAAGGTATTTAGGCTGTATCCAACTTTTATTTTTTAATTATGAACAGCACTGCAGGGGACTTCCATGAAAAGGCCCTTTAGAACACATACAAGGTCTCCTGAAGGATAGTCACTGAGAGCTGGACTTGAAGCTCCCAAGAAATGGAACTGCTTCTATCCCTCTTGATCATCATGCATGATTCTCCCTACTCTCTTCCACACAATCCATAGCTTTCGAAACCTGCTTCCTCCTATCATTCTCACCAACCTTTTTCTCCTTCGGACCCACTCATGTCCTTCTCAGACTATAACCACCTTATTTCCTTACTGTCTACCCCAAAGCTTAGTCTTCTTCCTGGTTAATCTACCTCTACCCTCTGTAGAGAGACCTGCTGCGAGTAAAAACCTGGTAGGGTTGTGCCATGTCTAACCACAAGCTCCTCAGTTTGGACTTGAAAAGTCCAAACTTTTCGCTGTACTGTGCAAGGCCTTTAGTGACTGTCTTAGTCAACCATACGCTGCTGTTAACAGGATACCTGATACTTGATAATTCATAATGAACAGAAATGTTGTTGGCTCATGGTTCTAGAGCCAGAGAAGTCCAAGAAAGCAAACATCTAGCAATGGTCTTTTTGTTCCTTCCTCCTATGGCAGGAGGGCAAACTGAGGGTGAGAAAAAGTAAGAGAAAACTCGAAGTCTCAAGTCTGAAAATGACTTCGGTTTGTTCATGAGAGTGGAGACCTCATGACCTAAACACCTTCCATTAGGCCTCACCCTTCAACCCTGTTGCATTGGAGATTAAGTTTTCAATATGTGGATTTTGGAAGATGAATTCAAACTGTAGCCATGGTCTAAGCCTGGCTTCCCAGGCTAGATCATTTCTCTGCCACTTCTTCCATAACTCTGGAAACAGAAAATGGCTGTAGTTCTCTACTCACTCCAACTCTGCTATTCTTGACTCCTGGCTTTTGCTCAAGGTGTGACTTCTGCCTGGTGTACCTCTGCCCTTACCCTTTTCTCAGATTAATTCCTACTCATCCTATAAGATCCAGTTCAAATGTCACTTCACCAGAGAACTGTCACCAAATCAGGTTCAGGTGCTACCATGCTCTCTTGAAGCACATTCCACCCCTCTTAGCACTGTACTTCTCACCTGTTCCTCAGGTGTTCCTATATGTACATATCGGTTCTCTCCAAGACTGTCAGCTCCCTAAGGGCAGCACTTCATTTAAGCTATGACTGTACCTGAAGAGCACAGAAACAGCTTTTCCCCTTTCTTTTTTAAAATTGTGATTTCTAATTTACATATAATATTTGTACACATTTGCAATTTTTTTCAAAATGTGTATACAATGTATATTGATAAAATTGGGGCAATACACATCCACCACCTCCAATGTTTATCATGACTTTTGTAGTGCACATTTGAAATCTGTTCTAGTCTCTCCTACACTGTTGGTGGGAATGTAAACTGGTTCAGCCACTGTGGAAAACAATATGGAGGTTCCTCAAAGATCTACAAATAGAACTACCATCCGATCCAGCAATCCCACTTCTGGGTATCTACCCAAACACAGGAGAATGCTCAGCTGGAAAAGCACTTGCACATCAGTGTTTATCGCAGCATTATTCAGAATCGCTAAGACATGGAACCAACCCAAATGTCCACAAACAGATAAAAGGATGGAAAAAGTATGTCACATATACTCTGTGGAACACTATTCAGCCATATAAAAAGAGAAAGAGAGAGAGAAAACAAGACCCTGGCATTTTATAGAAAGTGGTTGGATATTGAGAATCTATTGCTGAGTGCAGCAAGCCAGAATATGAAAGAAAGATATTGTATGTATCCACTTAATAGATACCAACTATACACACTTTATGGTAGAGATCGAAATATTCGAGGGCATAAAAACAGTGAAAATAGTTAGGGATGCTGAAGACAGTGTGGAACAGGGTGGGAGAAGGAAAGAGTTTAGAAAAGTACAGCAAGAGAACAAATAGAGAGGTATGACATTAGTGGGACACAGAAATGATTTATTACCTGTTGATGATAACATGTATAGTCTTCTCAACTGGACTGGTCTTAGAAATATTTCATGTTGAGTGAATTCTTTTTATAAGCCAAATGATATATAGTGATAGAATGTTAAAAATAATGATAATAATCTAAAAAAATGATGAAAAACTATTTGATGATGACGTGGATAGTAATGTCTTTCTCTTGACTGATATGCATGGTATTCCTTCTGGAAAGAGAAATGTAATACAATGTAAAGATATATGTGATTCAATGTAATATAAATAAGATTATGATAATAATAAATAAAAATTTTAAAACAAATAAATAAAAAATCTGTTCTAGTTATTTTGAAATATATATTGAATTGTCACCAACATTCTTTACTGTTATAGTATAGTATTTTATAACCTGTTCCACCTATTTATGTGCACTCTTGTATCTGTTAACCAAGTTTCTCCCATTTAGCCCACCTCCTTTCCTTTTCCAACTCCTGGTATCCACGATTACACTCTCTACTTCTATGCAATCAAATATTTTATCTTCTGCTAATGATGATGGCGTATGGTATTTGACTTCCTGTGCCTGGTTTATTTCACTTAGCATTATTTCCTTCAGGTTCACCTATTGTGCCACATATGACAAGACTTTATCCTTTTTAATCAGAATAAAATTGCACTGTGTTCATAAACCACATTAGCTTTACCCATTCATCAGTTCTTAGGATGTAGGCTGATTCTATATCTTAGTGATTATGAATAGCACTGCCAGAAACATGAAAATGCAAATATCTCTTTGACATATTAATTTCCTTTCTTTTTGGTATATACCCGGGAGTGAAATTACTGGATTATAAGGTAGTTCTATTTTTAGTTTAGTTTAGTTTAGTTTAGTTTACTATTCCTCCCCCCCCCCCCCCCTATCGGGCACCAGTGCTTGCTGGAGGAAGCCAGTGAGTAGGAAAATGAGAAATCATTCCCTAGGGGAGATGACCATGCCACAATCCCTTCTCTTCCATTCTCCTCCTTGGGATTTTAGGCATGCATACCCACACGCCCAGCGTGAATTTCAAGCCACCAATCCAAGATTCGAACCACGGTTGGTCATGTGGGAGTCTAGTGCCTTAACTATCATGCCACCCACTGACCCCCTATTTTTATTTTTATAAGGAAACTCTATATTATTTTTCAGTCCCTATGTTGCATTTCCAAGAGGTTGCTGTGTGATCCAGGATTATGGCAGTCACTAAGGAGTTTTTGTTCAATCGCTCTTTTCAGCTAACCATGGTCTTGTAAGGATATAAAGCTTATGAAGCTACAGCCATCTTGATAGCTTTAGCAGTTGGCCCATGTAAGAATAGAAGCCAAGAGAAATAAACGATAAACTCTGCGTCCTAACGGCAACAGTTAAGTTCGGAGATGCAACCATCTCTGCTCCACTGGCCTTTCCAGTTGTGTAAGTCAATATATTTCTTTGCATTTTAAGCTAGTTTGACTGTGTTTTCTTTCCCTTATAGCTGAAGGAATACAGTGGACATGCAAAGAAAGGGCATGTACACCTACAGCCCTGTGTGGCACCCTCTTGCCCTGAATAGGACTGGCATGTGTTACCAATGGGATAATGCAGAAATTACAGAGCGTCACTTTCAAGGCTTGTAGCTTCCACTTTGCTCTCTCTGGGGGATCTTGCCACCATGTCATGAAGTCCTAGGGGCCCAAATAAGGAGGAACTGAGACTTCCTCCAGATTGTCAACCAGGTGAGAAACACACCTTGGAGGTAGATCTCCGCATTGGTCAAGCCTTCAGAAGATTGCAGCCTCATGAGGTAACCCAAGCCAGCATTCCAAAGAAGCCACTCTCAAATCCCAGACTCGCAGAAACTGAAAGGTAGTAAATACTTATTGTTGTTTGAAGTCACTAAGTTAATTCACTTCCCCAGTCTCGGCCCCAACATTGAATCCCCAATCCTTGCAACTCCTCAACCTTTACATGGTACCAAAATTCACCCATTTGACTTTTCAGAACAAAAAATAAAAATAAAAATGTAGGAGTCATCTTTGAATCCTCTATTTTTCTCACAATCTACAGCCAGTCCAAATATTAATTATGTTGGCTTTCTCTCCAAAATACATCCTTAATCCAACCATTTCTGTACAGCTCCACCTATAACCCTAACCCAGCAGCCATAATCTCTTAGCTTGATAGACACAATGGACTCAGAACTGGTATCTCAGCATTGCTCTTGAACCCATATAAAACACTTCTCTCACAGACAGAAATATCTTATTAAAATCCCCAGCAGATCATATCATGTTCCTGTTTGAAAGTTTCCAGTGGCTTTTCAGCCCTATTTGAATAAAATCCCAACTCCTTACTTCAGATTAAGGTCCTGCATGGTGGCCCCAGTTCTCTCACCAAATTCATTTTCTTTTATCCTCTGTTATCTGCTGTGCCACAGCCCAACTGACCTTCTGCCTGCCCCTCAAGCATTTTCTGCCTGCACTGCTCCTTCTCCGGAGCTCAACATGGCTGTCCCTCCTCATGGTTCAGGCCTCAACTCAAGTGTCACCACCCCAGAAAGTCATCACTGGCCTGCTTCAGCAACCTCAACCTCCTTTGCCATTAGCCTTTATTTAATAACTGTGCCATTCCATTTTTACTTACCTCAGACAATATTACATTTTTCACAGGTCTTCCTTTCTAATCCCCCAACCCTACTGAGATATAGACTCCATGAGGGCAGACGCTTTGTCTTGTTATTCATTGCTATGGGCCTATTGCCTAAATCAGTGTCTACATTGTAGGTGTTTAGTAATTGCTATAGTCTGAACAGCTGACCAGTGTCCACAGAGTAGACTGTGGGAAATGCTAAGCCAAATGATCTCAAAGGTATCCAGCTTCTAAAATGATGCTTTGTCTTCTTCAACCTGATTCTGCTTTTCCCTTTGCCAAATATGGATGATACATATGCAAGAAAACCTACCTTCTCTTTATAACATGGATTGTCCCATCATCTAGGCAAGGTGGCCATGGCTTAGATAGGGCAGGTGTCTTCCTGAAAGCTATACTGCCAGCCTGTTCCAGGCCTGGGATTTTGAAATCCATTCTGTCAAACTCGAGATGCTTTGAGGTGGTAGAGAGACAGTACAGTGGGGTTGGCAGAATTTGTTAATCGACCATGAAGTTGATGATGTCCCAGGGTCCTCACATACACTGGCCATTTCCAAGTTCCAGAGAGAGGCATTGGCAATGGGTTCACATGCTGGAATGTTTTTGTATGATTTGCAAAAGTAAGATATTTGAATTGCATCTATAGGCTGCTGCTTCTTGCTCCTGCAATGTGCTCCTATCAGGTGATGTAGGAGAGCTGTGGGCATTAGGGAGGAGGCTGAGTAGGCAGTGTTGGAGTTACATCTGGTTTAATAAAGTGGGATTCATTTACATGGTTTTGAGTTGATCTCACATAGACTATTGGCAGCTGTTCTGTTAGAGGAATGGCTTTCAGGACCATTCTGACTGGCTCCTTGTGTCACAATATGAGGATAGAAGACCCGAGGTCATATCACAAGATGAATATGCCCAATCATGCTCAACACAGAAAAAAAAGTGAGAAAATGTACAGTGCTAGAAGCTGATCTGCAGTCCACTGCTCTGATCTCACACATGTACAATGGGAAATGAGGACCTGGTTCTCACTGACACCTTGTCAAAATGCAAGCTTTCTTCTGCAAAAGAGTCTTTCTAATTTCTCTGTGGGAAGATGGTATTATAGAGTCATTGTTTGAAGAGGCAGTAAAAGAGTACAAAGTCAAAACAGGGAGAGAATTAAAAAGTGTCTGGATCGGCTTCAATGGCACAAGTAGGGTGCTGCTGCATGAGTGTTCCTTCATGACGACAATTAGCTTGAGGCTGAAGCCACATGGGAGGTTCAGGTTTGGATCCCAGGTCAGCCTGAATAAGGTAGGAGCCAATGCATATGTTGTAACTCTGGCGAACTGAGAGGCTGGACAGAGGATCAGGACCCTGCCATAGTACCTATCTCTCTCTGTCTTTTTCTCTCTCCTCTTACTCCCCCCCCCCCCATTTAAAAAAAAAAAGGAGTTTAGAGATGTTGTCAGCAGTTGATTAATACAAACATTTGTTATTTTTTCTGGATTTTCTGATGTTTGTGGTGTTTGTCAGGTTTTTAAATCTTCTGATTCATTATGTTTTCTTTTTTTTTTTTTACTCTAAATCAATATTCACTTTTATATCTGGTTGCATGTTTGTTTTGCTTAAAGAGGAGTCCCCCCCATGAAGTCCACACCATATCTGATGATGAACTGGGGTTCAGAGTAAGGGGAAGATACCACGGGGGAACAGCTGGACCATCAGAAGGACTTGGTACTGTCCTGGGCTCAGAGATCTATTCTTTGCCAAAAAGAGATGGGTTCCAGTTTGCCTAGACAAAAACAGCTGCTGTCGCCTCCTCCATCACTGAAATCCTCATTCCCTCCAGCCTTCATTTTGGGCTGAAGGCCAAATGATTTCCTGTGTTTTCTCTGTTTATCAGCTCCCTATTATCATGATGGCAAGAGCCACCCACTCAATAAAGCAAAGCAAACAAATTCCCACAAACCCACAAACAGCTCTGAGAGAACAGGCCCCAGTTTTATTTCCTAATTAACAAGTCATTCTCGGCCAATCAGATGATTTGCTTGTCATCCCATTTGGATTTGTGGGCAAACAAATCATCCCCAGGCCTCAGGCAATAGCTCAGTGGAAGGAGGGGGGACATTTGGGAGGGGCCCCACCTTGTGGCTGCTATGTATTACTGTGGCTTCTTCCCTCTCTCCTGCCCCTCTTCTATCTGAACAGAGTTAACAGGCTTGTGGGGCTGCCTGCTTGCAGGCTGCCAAGGCCAAGCCAATGGGCTAAGCCCTGGGGAAGCCCTTTTCTCTGCAGCTCCACAGCTTTGTCCTTTCCTCTTCTGTATCTGTCAGTGCCAAGGCTCTCCTCCGGGAGGAGGCCCCAGGACGAGTGTCGTTACTGCAGAGAACACGAAGGCAACCTCTTCATGACAATTAGAGCAGGAAGCCTGGCTTGCCCACCCAGAGCCTCCTCCTAGCAGGCTGGATAATGAAGCTCAGGGACCCCAGTGAGACATGGAGGAGTATCTCGCCTTCCCAGAAGGCACGTGACGCTCCTACCCACTTAGATCAGCCTTCTTTCCATCAAAGCCATCTGCTGCCACCAGGCTTGCATTCTTGGGCAAGTCACTCTCATCCCCCAGACTTTGTCTCCTAGCTGTGAAAGGAAGGAAGTGGGGGGTAGCTTGAGGTCCCATAAAAGTGGTTCTCACACTAAACCTGACCTGTAGAGGTATTCCGAGTGCTCTACACAATGCTTTGTCTATTTTGTTTTGTTTTGTTTTGATCAGTGGCTTATACTTAAAAACTGGGAAAAGTCATCATTTTTTAAAATGTAGTTTTTCTGGCTTTTCAAAAAAAAATTCAGAGGGTGCTGGGCCAGCCACGTGGCCTAGTGGTTAAGGGAGCTGAATCCCACATGGTTGACTGCAGTTTGAATTCTAGCTCCAGAAGCTTGAAAACATGCTTGAAAATATGTGTGTGCATGCTTCAAATCCTGAGAAATGGAGACATGGAAGAGAGGGGATTGTGGTGTGATCACAGCCCACTAGGAGGTGCTTTCTCCCTCCCTTTCTTTCTCTGCCTCTTTCTAGCAAATGCACACACCCTCTGGCAATTAAAGAGAAGAAGGAGGAAGAGAAGGAGGAGGGGGGAGAAAGAGGAAGAGGAAGAGGGAAAGGAGAAGAAGGTGGCCTGGCATCATTGGGTCAACATTCCTTCCTGGCAACAATTAGTTTAAGAAGAGCAGTTGTCCTCTAACGATGGGACATGTGCTCTCCAGCTCCACATAGTCACCACCACTCCCTACTGTAGTCTACTCAGCCCACCTCACTCAGTAAGTTGGTTGGCTCCTGGAGGTATATGAGTTTGTGATGACGGTCCTTTTATTGTTTAATATACTGTGGTTTTAATTTTTCATTTCATTCCTTTTGAGTATTATTACCTCATTCCACAGATGTCCATGAGCCTCTCTTGCTATTCTTGGTCCTTGTCTAAGCTCTGAGAAATGCATGAATGGAGTAAAAGACATGGTCCCACCCTTCAACAACTCATGGTTTAGTTCCAGGGATATGAGCACTGGGTAAATGAAGATTCATGACACCAAAGGAGGCCCTTCTATCCAGTGTAGGGAGAAAGACCAATTTAAAATTCTTGCCCTGGGCCCTAGAAGGTGGTGTAGTGGTTAAGGTGCTGGACTCCCACATGGTCTACTGCGGTTTGAGTCCCAGATCCAGTGGCTTGAAAATTCTACTAGGCACATGTGCTTGCATGCCCAATATCCCA
Source organism: Tupaia tana (assembly GCA_026018925.1). Lineage (NCBI taxonomy): Eukaryota > Metazoa > Chordata > Mammalia > Scandentia > Tupaiidae > Tupaia > Tupaia tana. Next base: position 38,181,900 of record JAKSZU010000018.1, read on the forward strand.
AGAACAGACTATAGGAGAAGGAATTGAGGTGTGGCCAACCTCCCTGGCCATCCTCACTTTCCCTCTCTGTATCTCTCCAGTGAACATACATGCCCTGTGGCAAAAACCTTAAATAATTAATAAATAAAAATAAAATGTTTGCCCTTGTACAACTAACATTTACATGGCACCTCACACTTTTTTATGAAGAATTATTTTATTTAATTGTATTCATCACTATTATTTTTTAAAGAGTTATTTTATTTAACTTTATTTATTTATTTTAATTTAACCAGAGAGAATAAGAGTGAGAACGAGAGCAAGAGCGAGAGAGAGAGAGGGAAAGTGAGAAAGCAAACCGTCAGGTCCGGGACTCAAACCACGGTCAGCCATGTGGGAGTCCAGTGCCCTTAACCACCACTCCACTTGCTGGCCCCAATATTCATCATTATTTTTTAAAATTTGACCAGAAAGATACAAAGAGAGAAATAGAGAGGGAAAATAAGAAATCAAGCCACCAGGTCCAGGATTTAAACTGCGGCCAGTCATGTGCGACTTCAGTGACTCAACTACAATACCACCTACCACGCCCTGTGCCTGATTGTTTTAAGGATACTTCCTTCTCTATTAAATCTATGAGTCCTTATCATAACCAAGAGAGCTAGATATTATTTCCAGATACCTACAGATGCCAAGTGACTTGTTGTAGTTCTCTTCAGGTTGCAATGGTTTTTGTTTTTGTTTTGTTTGTTTGTTTGTTTTGCCATAAGGCACATGCACTTACTAGAGAGGACAGAGACAGACAGCGAGAGGGATAAAGTGAAATTGCTTCCTAGTGGGGATGGCCTTGCCACAAACCCTTATCCTCCAGTTTCCTCTCAGGATTTTGGGCATGCATGCATGCATACCTGGTATGATTTTCAAGTCACCTAGTCCAGGGCTCAAACCACAGTCAGCTATATGGGAGTCCAGCACCTTAACTACTACACAAGCTGCTGGCCCCAAGGTTGTGTTTTTAACACTCAGCCCTAACACAACCAGACATAGTTTTTAAATTTGGCACCTGCCATTCTGAACATTTAGGGTGCTGTGTGCACCACAGTCTTTATCTTGGTCCTTGTGCCCTGGGAAGCAGGCATGACTCACAGGCTACAGAAATACTGAAGAGGTACCTCAATCAGAGATGGAACAAAGAACCCCCTCATTCTCTGCATAACACTTGTCTCTTAACTCCCTTTTTGTCTCCCACATCTGCTTGTCTCAGAAACCACCATGGTAGAGTAACAGTCAACCCAAGGCTTTTTGATTTCCCATGTTCCAGCAACCATCCTACCTGTCCAGCCCTCTTTATTGCTAATATGAGTGGGGACACTGGCCTTCCATTTGCACTTCAGACTGACCAGAGAATAAGTATCTAGGTTATTTTGCATCTTGCAGTTCTACAAAAATGATAAAACTGTTCCTAGAAAAATTGTAGACATGGAGTTTGGGGTCTTTAGATTTTAAAGTCTCCCTTTCTTCATGGACAAGACCCTGAGTTCTCTTTCTAGGCTCCACGCTGAAGGTCATACGTCTGTGCAACCTCCAGCAATGATGCTTCAGAAGCATGTGAGTTGTGTTGGTGACTGATGAGCCCCTGACAGGCTGCCAAGGACACTGCAAGCCCAGCTCCCATCTTCCTGGGCATGTATGACACACTTCCATTGTAAAAAGCTTCTCCCTGGTTAAAAGTAATAAATCTCCCCTGAGTTAAGTGACAGGTTGTTGGGATTGTTTCCTTTGGTTTGGGAATAAAGAGGAAATGTAAATCCCATATAACCTGAAGAGGATGGAATGCATCAGACCTGAAGGCTGGGATTTTTCAAGCTGACTGGAGCAAAGGTGACAAATCCCACTCAGGACCCAAGGCCACTCAGCTGGTGCATGGGATAGTTAAACTACAGAGCTAAGTCTTGGACTCTCAATCACATGTCATTTTCTCTGCCATACCAACCTGCTCTTCCTTTCCAGGTGCATGCCCACCACCTCCACTTAGGCACCTGCAGTCCCATCAGTAGTACCTTACCATCACCCAACTGAACTGCCTTCCTCATTTCTCCAGATTCTTTCTCTCTCATCCCTTCACCCAAACTGATCGGTTCCACATAAGAGACACACATAGACTCATTCCCAGGTACTAACGAATGAAGCTTGCCACTAACCCTTTACTTATACAGAAAGTCACATTTTTTACCAATGCTTTATCACCCTTTCCACCTAGTTTAGGCCTAGAACTGGCCAGCATAAACACCAGTAAAGGAGATGAATTGAGATAAAGTGAGGCAAGGAAGTTTCACCAAGCCCAGGTTTGGAGGGGACAACAGAGGTTGCTAAGATCAAAGGAAGCAAAAAGCCCAAGCTTGTAATCCACGAATGACTACACTGGTTGCTCAGTGTATTTTTGTTGGATGAGTGAACAAAAAAATGAATGGATAAAGACCTGAGGAGGAATGCTGGGAAGACTGCCAAGTCCAGTTAATGATAAAGCAGGAGCAAGTAGGACTCTATAAGACAAGTGTAGAAAATCAGGATCAGGCCATGAGGTAGTACTTTGGCTGCTGGAGGCCATGTTTCCTTCCTCTGGTAACAGACCTTGATTTTTCCTTTGGAGAAACCACTCTCTTCTTCATTGCATGTGGTCTGGATGGAAATGCCAATCAAGGTGATTCTGGTATAGGGTCAGGCACATAGCAAGCAGGCCCATCAGTCCCTAACTTGCATAAAAATTTAAACCTTGAGCAGAGGGACACAAGGACTTAAAAACACTGGTCAGGGCCTCATCCCACTGATGGTGACTTGAACAGATACCCTTTAGTTCCTCATCCATCAGAATTGGCCTGATCTGTCTCCTCTAAGCTTGTTGTCCAGCCCTTTGTAAGAGCAATCCCAGGTCCTTGCAATCTGTATAGGTATAGATAGATAGATAGATAGATAGATAGATAGATAGATAGATGATAGATAGATACAGATACAGATATAGATATGTAGATATAGATTAGCTGGAGTGACTTCTATAATTGATAACCAGGTAATCCTGAATAATACAAGATCAAAGGTAAAGAAGATTTGACGATTACAGAAGCATCTTAGACAGTTTCCCAACTCTCTCTCTCGAAACTGTGGTTCACTATATGGTCATTGGTTTCCTGGTGTATAGAGAGTCTATGTTTTCAAGACAAGAGACACCAGACTCTAAGTCTTGCTCATACATGCTGACTCAAGAGGGTGGGAACACTCACTGAGAGCTTTCTCCTGGACATCATGTCTCTCATCTCAGACTTGCTGCAATTTGATTCTCCTAAAAAGGAGCTTTAAACACTCAGGAGGCAGCATTGATGGGAAAAACATTTCTTTCAGAGCAATGAGCACAATTAGAAATTTTCCTTCTGCTTCTGCTAAAGACTGACAGCCCAGAACAGGGTATGCAAGTTGGTATAAAAATCTACTTGACAAGATTTATCCAGGAAATTCTCTCTCTGGATCTCTCTTTATCAACTAAAATCCTCCCACATCTTTGTCAGATAGCCTTTTTAAAGAGCATCCCTGCTTCCTTGTCCCATTCTGAGCAGCTCTGAAGTCTCATTTGGGAGAATGAGAATGATGAAGATAGACAGAAAGGAGAGCAGGAGGGAGAACTTAGAGGAGCTATTGGTGGGAGAAGAGAGTGCAATCCTGAGAGTCAGGTCAGGTCTCCTATGATGATGGACTGGGCAGTAAGGGCACTGGAAGACTGATTCAGTTAGACAGGGATGAGCTGCTGATTCAGCTAATGAGCTGAAGTCATTAGCGGAGACCTAGAATCACAAGATGCATTCATTTGGTTTGGTGGCTTCTAGGGTCAGAGACATGTCCCAGCCCCTTACAGAAGATACAAGGTGGATGAGGCAAAGCTGGCCAGGCCCCTTCCAGCACACAAGACAGACAGGGAAAGTGGGAACAAATCTAGTATCTAATTATGCCCCAACTATGACCACCATTGACTTGCTAGCAAGTCCCAAGTGTGTCTCTCCCATTGTGCTAATTCATCACTCTCTCTCGGCTCCCATTGGTACCATTGCCACCACCTCTTCTCTTTCCTTTTTCTCACTTCCCATAATCCTCTACTCTTCTCTATGGAGCTCTTTGTCTCAGAGCCTATCTACTCTTACCAACTTCTCAGTCTCTCTAAGTCATGTTCAATGTCTTTAGAAGAGAGGACATGATAGCTTGGTCAATTACTACACAGTCTCAGAAGCCCTGATTGGCAGAGTTTACACGATAGGTCTTCAAGAGGTTTATGGAAATTGTTATGAAGAAAAATAAAGACACTATTCGTGGATTTCAGGGTTTTTGTTTTTGCACCAAATCAAATGTGTACTTTAATTCAATTTTTGAACTTTTAAAAGTCCTCTCATGACCCGGTTTTCTATGACTTACTGGGTTACTATGACCAGGGAAGCAAGGTCGCATGGTACAGAGCAACTGGCTCACTGAAAGCCCTCAGATAGAAGTGAGTTGGGGCTATGGTAGGTGGGAAAACTGACAGACAATTTGTTCCACCTTCTGTCATGGTCACAGAAACTTCTCATGGTTCCATCTGGGGCTCTTCTTTCAGTAGCACCAGGGTCTAGAAGGATCACAGTGTAGGCACAGTCACTAGTAACTACCTAACAGGAGAGTTTGAACATCTAAAGAGAGCTGGACATCTGAAATGTCAGATTAATTAGCAATCAAGAAGACCAGTTATGGTCAGAAGGTGGTGCAGCAGTAAAATGCAGCAACCTGTGAGGCTGACATACATGGAAAGGTTCCAGGTTCGTGTATGGAGATATCTATGAATAAAAAAGCCATGGGACCAGCAGTTGGTGTAATGGCTATGTCGCTGGACTCCCATGTGGTTGACCGCAGTTTGAGTCCTGGACCCGGTGGCTTAAACTCATGCTGGGTGCATGTGCATGCATGCCCAGGATCCTGAGAGGAGAATGGAGGAGAAGGGACTGCGGCATGGCCATCCTCCCTGGGGCGTGATTTCTCGCTTTCTATCTCTCTGTCTCTCTCAGTCTTTCTGGCCAGCACACGTGCCCTATAGCAAAAACCTCTCCAAAAAAAGAAAAAAAAAAAGCCGTGTGCACGTCCATGCTCTAGGGCTGGTTAAGTCTGGGAGTGGACTGTGGCATTGAGAATTTATTGAAGGTGCTGTGTCTCTGTGTGTGTATGTGTGTGACTTGCTCATGGTAGAAATAAATAAATAAACTTAAAAAGGAAACAACCACAGAGGCAGAAATCTCCTACATTAATTAACAGGATATTTGAGCCCCGAAGAGATGAGAGGGGGTGTCCAAACCAAAGCTTCTATGCTAAGCAAGCAGATGATGACAAAAAGCTGCTTGCTCAGGGCTCAGCCTCCTACATCTTTCAACTCTATTTACTCATCTGTGTAGTATGAAAATGACAGTACTGACCACAGGAAGTTGCACTAACACTGAGATCATACACTGAAGGTCCTGCTCAGTGTCTGACCTATCACTAAGACTCCATGTGGTTAGTCTTTAAAAAATTATTTTAGACATATGAAGTTCATTTTTATTTACATTTAATATGATGATTATTACTGTGAGCCTGTTCATTTTTATTTACATTTATTATGATGATTATTACTGTGAGCCTGTTCCTTCCCATAGAATAACTAGTCTGAGCATGGTGAGATGCTTCTTGGAAAACAATTCTGCTGAGAAAGTCAACCTCATTTTGTTGTTCCATTGCCCCCCCTCTTTGGTTTATATTTTAAAAATCCCCCAGGGAGTAATGAGAAAGGTTATAGCAAGAATCACACTGAGAATTATTAATTCTACATTTTCTTCTTTTAATTGCAAAAGAATGTGAATAGTTTCCAGAGAGAGAGAGGGAGAATGCATCTCCCAGTGGGGCAGAGTCATGCCACAGTCCCTTTTTCTCCATTTCCTCATCCCATCAGGATTTGGGGCACACAGGCACATGCACCCAGTGTACTCCGATTCAAACTGCAGCCAGTCATGTGGGATCTGGCTCCTTTAACCACGAGGATACTGAGCCAGCCCATCAACCTCTATTGTCAACTATTGCAAACTGATGCTCTTCCTCCTGGGTCACCTGAAGCCAAGGTGGACGACCTCTGTGGTAAGACTTTGCAACTGCAATGACAATAGCATTCCTCTAGAGGAGGAGCAGCCTCAAGTGACAGAGAAAGCACAATCTGGGGGCTAGGATCCCTCCTGCTGAGCTAAACAGTCCTCCCTCCTCCCTTGTGCCCAACCAGATGACAACCACTGATGTGTGCTGGAGGTAGGGGGACTATGTGAAGCAAAACCAGGGCTGCTGGTAGTGGAAGAGCTTCTAGAAGACCCATCAGCCTCACAGAGCAGAGGGTAGTTGGTCAGCTCCTTCTCAACAGTTGGGGACCTGGGTTTAAGAGGATGATCGTAGATTCTTCATTGCTAATCCTAACCCTCTCCAAAGAATAAAGTCTTCTTAAAATGGTTTCTTTATGAAGCCTAATCAGTTCCTTTTTTTTTCTTTTTCCTTTTCCCTTAAATCATTCTTTCCTTCTTTTCCTGTTCTTTCATATCCTCTGGTTTTTATCTGAGCTGACTTGTCCGTAGGCCTCCCTAAACCGTAGAACCTAAGAGCAAGACCTCCTCTTTGTGCTTAAGGGAAACCTGAGGTCCAGAGAAGAGAGGAGAGGAGATTTGTCGAAGTTACACAGTCAGTAGAGATAGAGATGGAGAAAATGGAGATCTACAAATGGGTCCCCAATCCCAGATCTCCCCTGCAGGAGAGTGCTCTCCACATTAACGCCTACTTCCACCCTGTGCTAATTGAGATAAAATCCAAATAAAAGGATTCTGTGGTCAATTATCTCTGGTAGCGCTGGGTTGAACAGGACAAAATATTTCCTCAATGCAGGACTTCTCAGAACCTTTGATATGTTATGGAACATTGGAGATCTGAGACAGGAGAGAGGACTCTAGGACACGTGGTGTTTTCCCAATTAATTTGATGTTTCCGTTTTTTCCAAGGACTGCTGTGTTGACTAATGTCCAACAGAACACAAGTTGGAAAACACTGCCACATGACCCAGCCCCAAGAATCATCACCCCTTCCAAACTGTTTGTCCAGGAGAGAAACAACTCCTTCTATACCAAGAGATTGGGCTGTGTTTCTGAAACGGCAATTTTTGAAAGCAAGTTGTGGCATGCAACAAGTTCAAATCAACAAAAAGCTCTTTCTCGCCTTCGTTTGTTTCCAAAACTCTTCATTTTATGAAATATTTCAGAATGAAGTTGCAAGGAGAAGGAATGTTTGCCCTGATCCTGAGACTCTCCCTACCACACTTCAGCCCAGAGTAAATTAAACCGGAGGCTCCTTCAACAGAAGTTCTGTAATGAGAAGCAGAGAGCAAGCTGAAGGGTTCTGGGTTGAGCCTGGGCCAACTGCAGTAATAAAACACAGCAAGTGGATGTGGAGGCTTTGGAACAAAAATACCTTGTAGCTATTATTTTCATGAGTCTTTGCCTGCCGCACAGCCCCTCTCCCCATCTCCTCCTCTTCCATTCTTTTAATCTGAAGCTACTGAGAATTGGTATTTTCTCACCTCTGTAATATGAGAAACAAGTTAATTAAAATCAATCCCAAATCCAGTCTCAGAATGTTCCTGCTTTGGCTGTGGCTCTGTCAACAGTGCTGTGTTCTGATGGCAGTCCATGAAGGTGGTTATTCGGAGACACTGATAATTGCATTAATTTAGGAGGTATTAGCTAATTCCAATGATTTATTACACAGGCAGCAAAGTTTCAGTCCAACAAATAGCTGGAATCAAAAGGTAGAAATGTCAGGAACCAGCAGTTAGCGTAATGGCTATGTCGCTGGACTCCCACGTAGTCAACTGCGGTTCGTGTCCCAGACCCGGTGACTTAAAACTCATGCCAGGCGCATGTGCGTGTGTGCCCAAGACCCCGAGAGGAGAATGGAGGAGAAGGAATTGCGGTGTGACCATCCCCCCAGGGGGTGATTTCTCGCTTTCTGTCTCTATGTCTCTCTCTGTCTGTCTGGAGAGCACACGCGCCCTATAGCGAAAACCTCTCAAAAAAAAAAAAAAAAAAAAAAAAAAGGTAGAAATATCATGGGGCCAGCAGATGGCATGGTGATTAGGGCACTGGACTTCCACATGGTCGACCACAGTTTAAATCCTGGACCTAGCAGCCTGGAAATCGTGCCGGGCATGTGTGTGTGCATGCCCAAAATCCCAAGAGGAGGATGGAGGAGTGACTATTTCCCCTGGGGGGTGATTTCTTACTTTCCTTCTCCCTGTTTCTCTTTCTCTCTGGTGAATACATGTACCCTATGGCAAAAATCTTAACAAAAAAAAAAGAAAGAAATACCAGTTCCTTTTAATCCAGATCCAAACACCCAGAACACTCCAATAACTATTCACTAGAATTGTTTTCATTGTTCAGAGATGTTTATTGCTGTGACCGTGGGAAACAGCCAGACCTTGAGGTCTTTCTAAATCTGAGAGAGTAGAGACCTACTTGTATAATGTTCATTTAAGGGAATTTTACTGGACTCTGGTTCATTGAAAACTGATCATTTATAAGGGGTATTTGTAATCTATCTGTAGTATCATGATTTCTAGTTAGTTTTGATATCATTTTTCCATTCATTATCCAGCCCAAGATAAATAGAAACTCTCCTCGTCCTCTCTCTCTGGTTCTCTTTCTCTATTCCCCTACCATTTTTCACAACACACATACACACACACACATCATAGTAATACATATGCAGACACATTCCCTACGAATATTGAGACTACGTGCAAATACATGCATGGGTAAATAATTTATTTTTCTCTCTCTTTTTTTTTTTTTTTGGAGAGGTTTTTGCCATAGGCGCGTGCGCTCGCCAGACAGACAGAGAGAGACAGAGAGACAGAAAGCGAGAAATCACCCCCCAGGGGGGATGGTCACACCGCAGTCCCTTCTCTTCCATTCTCTTGGGATCTTGGGCATGCGCACACACGTGCCCGGGGTGAGTTTAAGCCACCGGGTCAAACCGTGGTTGACTACGTGGGAGTCCAGCGACATAGCCATTACACTAACTGCTGGTCCCGTGGGTAAATAGTTTTTAAAGTAGGAAAACAGATGAAAACCTAGCCTGAGGGAAAAAAAGAATAAAAGGTTGGAACCAGCAGGTGACCTAATGGTTATGTCACTGGGCTCTCACAATTTGAGTCCTAGACCTGATGGCTTAAAATTCACGCAGGGCACATGTGCATGCATGTCCAAAATCCCAAGAGGAGAATGAAGGAAGAAGGAATTGTAGTGTGACCATCACCCCTGGGGAGTGATTTCTCATTTTCTGTATCTCTGTCTCTCCAGCAAATGCACATGCCCTATAGCAAAAATCTCTCTAAAAAGAAAAAAAAGAAAGAAAGAAAAAGAAAGAAAGGAAGAAGAAAGAAAGAAAGAAAGAAAGAAAGAAAGAAAGAAAGAAAGAGAAAGAAAGAAAGAAAAGGAAGAAGAAAGGAAGAAGAAGGAAGGAAGGAAAGAAAGAAGGAAAGAAGGAAGAAAGAAAGAAAGAAAGGAAAGAAAGAGAAAGAAAGAAAGAAAAAAGGAAGGAAGGAAGGAAGGAAGGAAGGAAGGAAGGAAGGAAGGAAGAAAGAAAGAAAGAAAGAAAGAAAGAAAGAAAGAAAGAAAGAAAGAAAGAAAGAAAGAAAGAAAGAAAGAAAGAAAGAAAAGAAAAGGTTAATACAAAAAGGCAGAAGACTATGTGGGGAGATAGTAAGGAGTGTTTTTGTTTCTCCTGTCATTGTCCCACAGCTTCTTCCTCTCAACCTACTGAAATCTTTCCCATTTCTTAATGGCTCAATTCGAGCCTTTCTTTTCTTTGAAGAGCTTCACAAATGCCTGTTTGCAATGCTTAAGTTCTGGGCCAGTGTCTAAAAAAGCACTATCAGCAAATTTCAGACGTATCATCTGGTCCATAAATGAAACATGAGATATGACTACCACAGGCTCTGGCCAGGCTGTGGTACCAGAAGGGTGCCCTGAGATAGCTGTTAATCTAGTTAAATACATAAGAAACAAAGTTCAGAGAAATGAAATAATATGTGGAGCTCTCTCCACTGCCCATCTCCAAAGTCCTGGCTGTTGGTCATTCTGCCACTCCACCCCTTCTGGGCAGAGAAACTCTTGGTGTCCAGTGGGTACAGAGTGATCCAGTTCTGTCCATCCTCTAAGGTCCCCTTTCTCCATGGACCCATGGAGACCCTCTGGTTTGAGCTGCATGCATTTGGGTCTAGCTTGTTCACTGGGTGTGGAAAGGAAACAAGCTTATTCTTATTACTCAAGTAATATGTGAATGCATTATTATTATAAAAGAGTCAAATTATCAGAACATTCCAGAACATTTCAAATGGCTCCAAACAGCCCTTTAACCATGCCCTACCTCCCCTCGTCTCACCAGAACTTACCTCTGTTAACAGTTTGGCTTCCACATTTTTCTATATCTTTGTGTACATTTATCAATACAAAGATTGTAGCTTTGTTCTGTTTTTTATTTTTTAATCATACAACCTTTTATAAGATGTTTCTATATTTAATGATAAGCTCTAGAAATTTTTCCATGGTAGAGATCTACTTCCTTCTTTTTTACTACATAGTATTCCAAGTTTGCTTCTGCCAAATTACCTTATAAAATAGCTCTTTGTGTACACATGGAAGTTGCTCACTAGGCTAGATTCCTAGAAGTAAAATTCCTGGGTATTGGGTGTTGAATTGTGTCCCTCCAAAATTCATATGCTGAGGTTCTAACTTCCAATATCTTAGAATGTAGACTTATTTAGAAATAAGTTTATTGCAAATGTATTTTGTTTAGATAAGGCTATTAGAGTGGACCTTAACCCAACAAGATTGTTGTCCTTGTAAAAAGGAAAACTGAGGCCAGTCAATGGTGTAGTGATAAAGGTGGCTGGATCTCCCATGTCCAAATGCAAGGTTCCAGTCCTAGACAGGTGGCTTGAAAAACATACTGGTTGCATGTGTGTGTATGCTCAAAATCTCAAGAGGAGAACAGGGGAGAAGGAATTATGGAGTGATCATTCCCCTGGGGAGGTGATTTCTCACTCCCCGCCTCTTTTTTTCTCTGTCTCCAGAAAGTGCATGTGCCCTAAAGAGAAAAATAAATTGGACACAGAGGCATACGCATTGAAGAATGCCTGTGAAGATAGGGCAGAGATTGGAGTAATGCTTCTGTAAGCCAAGAAATGCCAAAAATGTCCAGCAAACCACCAGAAGGTAGTGGGGAAGCATGGAACAGATTCTCCCTTTTAATCCTCAAAATAAACCAGCACTGCTACTTGAACTTCTAGTTTCCAGAACTGTGAGACAAGTTTCTATTGTTCAAACCTCTTAATTTGTGGTACATCATCATGGCAACTCTAGCAAACTAATATTCCATATATGCATATTTAAGCTTGATGTATAGAGTCTCTCCTTCTGCAAGAACTAAAATGTGTCCTTGCGCAGTTCCAGGTGGTGTCTAAGGATAGTGGGGGACTTCATACTCAGCAGGTACTATGTGCTTTTTTCACAATCGGCAGTAAAAAGATTCTGTTATCACTTTTATTATCCCATTTAGTGCTGGAACTAAGTCTGTTCTGGCTTCACTCCTTCCAACTTGACTTTCTTAGCAATTTTATCACAATCTTTTTAGAGTAAGGAGAGAAGAAAAAAAGTCTCACTATGAAACAGTATGTGTTAAGAGCCAAAGAAAAGATGCAGCCACTGAAGGTTCTGAGATTCAGAGAACAGAGAACTTACTCCCAGCTGGTATGACGAATAGTAACTAGATCATTCTGTACTCACTAGAAGCCAAGAGTTTCCCTGCTGAGAGGGGTTGAGTGGCACAATGACCAAGATACTGGGCCTTAAAGAGGCAGGCAACAGAGAGAACTGCACACATTTTTTCATTTCTCTGACCTTCATTTTTCATCTGTATAACTAGGTAACACCCATCTCAGGCACCCCTTCTGGTACTACATCCTGGACAGAAGCTTGCAGTAATCTCAGTTCACATATGAATGTGAAGACTTCCCTCCACCATGTCCTTGGGTTTACATTTGCCATTTATCTGATATAACTTTAAAAAAGAAAAGAAAGTAAGAAAGAAAAAAAAAAAGAAAATGTTGATGAAAATGATCATGTTCATCTTTCCCCTCTGGTCCATAATGAGGTTTATTGCAAAGATAATAGGGAATGGTGTGAGAGTCTTTTTGATGTTTTCAGAGAATAGCAGAAATTGTAATTAGCTGCAGAATCGTGTAAAATGTGCTAAAGCCAAAAACTGTCATATGTGCATTCAATTCGATAATTATCACTAACATGCACCATGTCTATTTAACAGATTGGGCTCAATTGTCCTACATTTATCTCTTAAGAATATTTGTCCCTGTAGATATCTAGTTAATACATATGGTAAATATTGACCAATATCAAGGGCAGAGTAAAATAGGGGTGTCCAATCAGCAAGTTGTGGGTAGCTTTGTTTTCTGCCAAACTATCAGAGAGAGAAGCATTATGCTAGTCAGGCTCTTGGTTGCTCGTGACCAGATCAACTTATATTGGCTCAAGCAAAGGAGAATTATTTGGTCTCTGTTCCTTTCATCTATCAGCTTGCTTTCTTCTGTGTCAGCTCTATTCAGGCTCACAGAAGGCTCTTTTGTAGGAAGAAGTTACTCACCAATGAGTCTTGTTTATATTCTTTTCTGAGTAATCCCAGTTGAAATAACAACTTCTTTTCTCAAAATACTTCAGTGAACTATCCAGAGATAGTACCCCAGTGAGTCAAGTTGGATTGTCTGCCCAATTCTGAGTCACTCACTGAAGGGATGGAAATATGCTGATTGACCAGGCATAGAGAACATGGTAGCCAAGACTTGGGGAGAAAGCACCAGCCCAGCCCCCATGTAAACCATATGTACTAAAAGTTGAGGGGAAGGATAGCTTGGAGGAGAGGACTGATAAATAATACTCCCCTCTTTTCCTGCGTAGGTTCAGAACAACTGAGATATAGACACATAGTTAGGTAGATGAAGTGCAAAATATCACAATTACTATTAAACTATCAATAGGTTTGGAGAGCATACCTTCCTTGTTAAGCAGCAATGAACTTCTAAGTAGTAAAATCCAAGAAACAAACAGCTTATTACAAGTAAAACTGGATAACTATAGGTCTACCCCTTCGCAGCTCTGACCCTGAGAAATTAGCTTAGAAGACAAGGGAATGTGTATTTCCCAAGGGAGAAGTGAAAAGAGGGGACTAAGAACCAAGCAGGTAAGTGACACCCTCTTCCTGGGAAGGAATAAAGGAAAGGGAGGCAAGGAGTTTGACTTTGGTGGAGGCCTCTCCACTCAGAAACAAGAAGAGAAGGAATTAAGAGCTCCACTCTTTGCCCTCCTTTCTATTCTTCAACAGGAAGAAAGAGTGATGTGACAAAGGAAATAGTCTCTGAACTGGTAGACATATCAGCAGCCTGATACCAGCAAAGAAAATGAAATAGCTTCATCTATTGTCCTTGCTAAGGATTCCAGATCATGAGTAGTAATACCAGGGTAATATTCGATATGTTTACATATGTATGTGAAGTTACGTTTCCTAGTCTGATTTCAAACCCGTCAAATTTCAGACTATTTATAAAAATCTTTCTTTGTCAAAAATCAAAAAGCAAAGTGGAATCAGTCATAAGTGCAGTCTGGGATCAAAAAATAGGTTGTGGGCCAGCCACAAGTTGGATCCCACTTGTGGGACTGTAGTTTGAGTCCTGGGCAGACGGGTACTCTTGGATAAAGAGCCTCACCCTCCAAAACTTCAGTTCCCCTTTATAATAAGAATGTTTTTTTAAAAAATTTATTTAACTTTATGTATTATTATCATTATTTTAATTTGACCATAGAGAGACAGAAAGAGAGAGAGAGGGAAAGTGAGAAAGCAAGCCACCAGGTCTGGGACTTGAACCGTGGTCGGTCATGTGGGAGTCCAGCACCCTACACTATGGCATCTGCTGGCCGCTTTATAATAAGAATCTAATCCTTCTGGCCCAACTGACTTCATAGCATTATGGCAATCATATATGAAAAGAGGGGAAATGCTTTCAAAAATAATAATAATGATGATTATGATAATAATAATGGTTAACAGTATAAGTATTTTCCATCACCAGACACTGTTTTCAGAATTTTATCTTTGTGAACTCTGATCTTTTAGTTGTTGTTGTTGAGATTTTTTTTCAGATTTAGAAAAAGAATTTATTATTATTAATTTATTTTTTTACATTTTTAAAATTATTATTTATACATTATTTAGGTTGTGAAGAGACTTTACCCAGCATAATATACACCTCAGTCCAGCCCAGTTGAAATCACCATATACATCTTCGTCAACACATAATAAGCCTTATCTGTGTTGCACAAATGTCTTACCTCTTCATTTCCCCCCCCCAAATTTTGTACACTTTTCCCCTCTCACACTCTTTCCACTTTGTCTCTAGTGTCCATTACAATTTTTAATACTTTTATGTTCTCCAGTATTTCAGTATCTACCATAGAGTGCAGACGGTCAGTATATGTTAAGTGGAGACATGCAATGTCTCTCTTTCATAGTCTGCCTTGCTTCACTCAGCAACAAATCTTCCATATTTGTCCACTCTCTATCAAATTCCAGGGCCTTGTTTTTTATGGCTAAATAGTATTCCATTGAGTATATGTGCCACCATTTTTCAATCCATTCATCTGCTTGTGGACATTTCGGTTTGTTCCATGTCTTAGCAATCATGAATAAGACTGCAATGGATATAGATGTGCAAGTGCTTTTCCAACTGAGTGCTTGCCTGTCCTTTGGGTAGATACCCAGGAATGGAATTGCTGGATCATATGGTAGTTCTATTTGAAGGTCTTTGAGGAACCTCCATATCATTCTCCACAGAGGCTGGACCAATTTACATTCCTACCAACAGTGTAGGAGTGTTCTCCTTCCACCACATCCCCTCCAGCACTTATCATTATATGTTTTTTTAATCTTCATCATTCTGAGTGGGGTTAGGTGGTATCTCATTGTGGTTTTGATCTGCATCCATCTCCCTTACAATGAAGGATGTTGAGCATTTTTTCATATGCTTTTTGACTGTTCGTATGTCTTCCTTAGAGAGTTGTTTATTCAGCTCATTTTCCCATCTTTTAATTGGGTTAATTGTTTTCTTCTGGGTAAGCTGCTTGAGTTCCCTGTGTATTCTGGTTATCAGTTCCTTATCTGAGGCATGGTTAACAAAAGTTCTCTCCCATTCTGAGGGTTGTCAATTTACACTAATTATAGTGTCCTATGCTATGCAGAAACTCCTTAATCTGATGTAATCCCACCTGTCTATTTGGGGGATTATGGCCTGTGCTTTGGGGGGGGGGGTCTTGCTTAAGAAGTCTTTGCCTACCCCAATGTCTTCCAGAGTTTCCCCAGTGTTTTCCACCAGTAGTTTTGTACTTTGTGGTCTTAGGTTTAGATCTTTGATCCACTTTGAGTTGATTTTTAAAACAACCTACAGGGACCAGCAGATGGCATAATGGTTATATCCCTGGACTCCCACACAGTCAACCATAGTTTGAGTCTAGGACCTGGTGGCTTAAAACTCACACTGGGCACATGTGTGTGTGTGTGCCCAAAATCCTGAGAGGAAAATAGAGGAGAAGAGATTGCAGCATGGCCATCCCCTCTGGGGGAATAATTTCTCATTTTCTGTGTCTCTCTCTACAGCAAATGCACAGGTCCTATAGAAAAATCTCTTAAAAACAACAAATAAAACCCTACAAAGTAAGACTCTTAGCATAATCTCCACATCCTAGATGAGGAAACTGAGACACAGAGAGGCTGAGAAGTTTGCCCCAAGGTCTAGTAGACTCTAAAGGATGCTGCAGTTGTGACATAGATCCTGAACTTCAGCTGTGAACTAGTGCTTTCAGAGACTTAAAATGAAGATTTTCTGCTGAGACTTCTTCCTCACTTATTTCTAGTGGGTAATGTTACCTGTCTCTTTGTCTCCAGTTCTCTCTGTCTCTCTGTGTCTCCCTGAGTCTTTTAATTTTTTTTTCTTCTTTTGGAGAGGTTTTTGCTACAGAAAGACAGAGAGAGATAGAGAGACAGAAAGTGAGAAATCACCCCTCAGGAGGGAGGGCCACGCCGCAATCCTTTCTCCTCCTTTCTCTTCTCGGGATCTTGGGCACGCACGCACATGCACCTGGTGTGAGTTTAAGCCACTGGGTCCGGGACTCAAACCACGGTCAGCTACATGGGAGTCCAGCGACATAGCCATTACGCTAACTGCTGGCCCCAGTATTTTAATTTGTAAAATTTTTTAAGGTAAAGTATTCTCTGGGCTTTCAAACTCCTTTATTGTGTTAATAGGTGCCTCTCCCCTTCTGTTTAGGAAAGGCGCAAACCCAGGACCACCCCCACATGGATCCTGAACTTCAGCTGTGAACTAGTGCTTTCACACAGCACCACGCGATTTTCGATTTTTGCATTTTAGTATTAAAATCTATAGTTTTTTATTACCCTTTTCTTCTCATTATTTTATGTTTTCTTCCTTCCTTTTATTTAATTCTTTTTTTTTTATCTTTACTCATTTGCTTCTCAGCCTCTTTACTAAGTGTCTAGACAGGTCCAAGTGAACAGAATCTATACATCTGAATACAGTTAGGGTCAGAATATTCCTCTATTCCCACTGATTCTGATGTACAAAGAGTGAGAACAGAACAGAAGAGAGATTGCAGAACAGAAGAGAGATTGCAGATCACCTCCTCCTGCACACCTCTGAACATTCAGACTGAACTTCAAGAATTAGAAGAAACACACCATCCATCTGATGACTAGAAACCACTGCAGGGTCACAAGAAATATGGAAAAACAAGAAAATACTTCTCCTCCAAGAAAAAATAAGTTCTCTTCATCTTTAGACAGTATGATGAAATTCATGGAAATGTCTGATAAATAATTCAGAATTTTCATAGTGTCAAAGCTCTCAGAGATAGAAGAGAAGAGAGACAATGAACTGCCTAAGAGGCAGGGGAAAGGAACTGTCGAGCTTCAGGAGGTGAGGAAATTCTTGCAAGATCTAAAAGAGGAATTACACACTTTAAAAAAGAATCAAATGGACCTGTTAGAGATGAAGAGTACAATACAGAAAGTCAAAACCTCCCTTGAAAGTATTCAAAGCAGACTAGACCACACTGAAAATCAAATCTCAGTTGTAGAAGATAGAATTACTGGCCTAGAAAAATCCACCCATGAAGACTGAAAAAATTCTCCAAAAACATGAGAATACTATACAAGAAATACTAGATATCATCAAAAGTCTAAACATCCAGGGACCAGCAGTTAGTGTAATGGCTATGTCGCTGGACTCCCACGTAGTCGACCGCGGTTCGCGTCCCGGACCCGGCGGCTTAAACTTACGCCGGGCGCGTGTGCGTGCGTGCCCAAGATCCCGAGAGGAGAATGGAGGAGAAGGGATTGCGGCGTGGCCATCCCCCCTGGGGGGTGATTTCCTGCTTTCTATCTCTCTGTCTCTCTCTGTCTGTCTGGCGAGCGCACGCGCCCTATAGCAAAAACCTCTCCCAAAAAAAAAAAAAAAAAAAAAATCTAAATATCCAGATAATTGGTATCCCAGAAGGGGAAGAGACCCATAAGGGCATTGGCATTGACAATCTATTCCATTAAATCCTGGAAGAAAACTTTCCAAACCTAGAGAAGCATTCAAAGATCCAGTCCCAAGAAATACAAAGGACTCCCAATAGAATCAACCCAAGATGGTCTTCTCCAAGATACATTATAGCCAGACTGACCAAAAGCACAGACAAAGACAAGATATAAAGATTGGCAAGAGAGAAACACCAAGTTACCTACAAAGGATATCCCCTCAGGCTGACAGCGGATCTCTCATTGGAAACAATGCAAGTGAGGAAAGAATGGGAAAATATATTCAAAGTGTTAAGGGAAAAGCAATTCCAAGCACGGATACTATACCCGACAAGATTATCCTTCATATGGGAAGAAAAGACAAAAACATTCTCAGGTAGACAAAATCCGAACGAATTTACCAACACCAGACCAGATATCCAAGAAATTCTGCAGGGAGTGCTATACCAGGAAAATTAAATACAATCACACAGAATTAAGACTTCAAAAACTAAGAAAATGGCCAACTTAATCATGGGGACAAGTCTGGAGTTAAATTTTATATCTGAGAATTTAAATGGGAAAATTGAATTACGACAAAAGATAAAGTACATGAGACTGAACTAGTGAAATAGAATTTTATGACTTTTGACTAAAACATTGTTGATTTTTTTCTAGGTTTTCCAATTTTAAGAATTTTTGTCTTGTCTTGAGCTGCCGATAGGTTCCTGAACCTACTATTTGAACAGAATCCAAACTTGTTTCCTGGCTTTAAGTTTTAAGTATATTTTCTTAACATTTCTTTGATTTATTAAAATTAAATCTGCTTTTCTTGAAATTGAAAAAAGAAAAAAAAAAAAGGATGCCGCAGTTGTAATCACCAAGTTATCCCTGTTAACAGGCAGAACTCAGAGGACTGGCCAGAAAGAAGGGCAGCCAGACAGAGCAGGGATAGGGCTTGCTGGCTCTGTGCCTCTTCATAGAGGAGAGATTTCTGATCAAGAGGACCTTGAAGTTCAGGTTTATATGCTGAGAAAGGCTTTATCCATGCTTCCAATAAACACAGGATCAGCAATAGGAGTCATTTCCAGAATCTGAGATGAGCTCCAAGCCTGTCACAGGCGAGATTCTCAGTAAATGTGATTCAGGCATTAATATCCTGGCATGGACACACCCAAGCTGTCTGTTCACAAGTTAACCTTCACCTGGATTCCTCTTTCTCTTGAAACAAGAGATGAAGGTAGGGCTAAGGCAAGGTGACCATATGCAAGCTTCATAGGAGGTGAGAAAACACATCTCAGTATTGGCCTTAGACTGCTGGATATCACCTGATCACAAAGGCTACACTTACCTTCTGGTTTGGCTTTTCTTCTAAGCCAACAGAGCTCTGAATTTTCTCAACAGATTTAATAATAGAGCTGGAATGATCTTTCTGTTGTAGCCTGTGCTTTCTAGAGGAAAGCAAGAACATTCTTTAGCAAGGCCTTCCAACTCCCCAGAGACAGAGAGATATAGATATTCCCTCTGGCTAGGACAGAGAATGAGAAGAAATCATTTTTAGCACCTGTCCAAATTGTGGTATACTGTATTAGATGATTTAACTTTGTATTTCAGCCTATGTTTGATTTTTGCTCTAAGATTTATACTAGGGCTGCAAAAATATGAGTCACAATTTTTTTTTTGTTCCCAAATAAGGATGGCAAATGGTTACCACACACAGCCCTATATTCCCTCCCATGTCAGTGGCAGACATTGCTAATCAATCATGATACTTTTTCCCACCAACCCCAGACATGGCCTTAGAAGACTCAATGGAGTTCCCTAGGGCATCTGAGCTGACATATGAGATGAAAACCATTTGCTGTTTCTGCCAAAGAAGGAGGGAAACCTAGGAGGAACAACAGAGAAGACAGGCATAGCATCAGGTGACTGGGAGAAAAAGATAGAGAGGGAGAGCTGGGAGCTTTGCCAAGTGGATGGTTCTGAGAGACAAGTGATAGAAAACAGGCATGGAGAATTTAAGAGAGCTGTTGATAAGCTGTAACTCTGGTAACCAAAAAGAAAGTGTTAATGTGACACTTAACACATGGATTGTAACTCTTTAGGAGCTGAAAATAAGCTAGGCAGAGTGAGAGCTGTAAAGCAGCCAGAGACAATCAGTAGATATTGGTTGAATAAACACAGTAATTGCTTAATCCTGAACTTTATGACTGTAAAATGACTACTGAAATAGATACAAATACAGATGTACATACACAAAACCCTTTCTCATAACATTGATAATAGTTATCCCCTGAGTGTCTACCATGTCTCAGGCACTGTGCCAAGTGTTTTTCATGCACTTAAATAGAAACTATTATCATCCCCTTTTACATACACAGTAACTCAGATTCACTCAGGTTCAATAGCATGATCAACTCACTAAGGGTCATACAGTGGCACAGTCGTAAAATGTGATGTTCTATAAGGTTGACTCACATGGGAAGGTTCTAGGTTTGTGTTCAGAAACCTTCCTAAGTAAGCTGGACATGTGCATACCCATGTACCCGGAGTGCTGCTGCTGAGAGTGGATTGTGGTATTGGGACTCTCTTGCAGATCCTATCTCTCTCTCATTCATGGAAGAAATAAATAAATACTTTTAAAAACAATCCTCCAGTACCACATGATCTTAGGTACATGTAATCTCTCTCCCTACAGGAATAGAGATTTGAATGGTCAAATGGCAGTACCAGAAGCTGAAAAGGAAGGAGTGGTGTTGGGAAGAAATTCCCCAAAGGATGTCAAATCTCAATCAGATAAAAGGAATAACTTGCAGAGATGTTGTGTACAGAGTGGTAACTATACTTAATGACAATGAAATGCATTATTGACAAGTATGTGAGGTAATGTATATGTTAATTAGCTCTATTTAGCCACTCCACAATGTATACATATTTAAAACATGATGTTGTACACAATAAATATACACAATTTTTCATCAACTAATATTAAATTAATTGGGACAAGCAGGTGGCCTGGTGGTTAAAGCTCTGGACTCCTACATGGCCTACCACAGTTTGAGTCCCAGACTCTGCTTGAAAATCAATCCAGGCACCTATGTGTGCATACCCCAAATCCAAGAGAGAGTGGAGGAGAAGGAACCGCACACATGCACACTATGCCCTATGCCCTATATATATTTACATTATGTATATACATATATGTATGTGTGTATAAAACATTATATAAATTATACATATTAATTATATATACTCTATATGTAATTAATTTTTTTAAAGCTAGGATATACTGAATCAAGATTCAGCTCTAAGCAGTATGACCCCAAAATAATCATGTATCTATATTAGAAACTTGCAAATAAAGGGAGAGAAATTAGCCCAAGTCTTTTCATATCTAGAGAACTTCTGTGCATGTATTGTTCACTCATTCATTTGTTCACTCATCCAACAAATATTTATTGTGTGCCACTATGTGACAGGTGCTGTGTAGGCACTGGAGCTGCCAAATGAATAGTTAAGGGCCCTAAACTCATATAGTTTTCCTGCCTTTTCCCTAAAATTAAGGAGCCGCACAGCAGCCAGGATAGCTTAGACTAAGCCCTTTACTATATAACTAAGGGAATGGGGTTAGATTTGGGGGATGAGAGGAAATAGAGGCAGCCCAGGCTCATCCTTTCCAGCTCCAATCTCAACAGAATCAACTCAGCCCACTTCCAACCCAGGTCTTGCTTTGACCAGGGTCAGCCGGATCCTAAAATCAGCCCCTTCTTGGCTGGTACTGGGAAATATAAAATCAGATCAAAGCCTTTCTTATCAGATGGGCTTCTTTGTTCCCAAATGATTCTGATGTATAGCCAAGATTGTGAACCACTAAGATGGAGGGAAGTCCAATGAATGCACCGGTCTGCGGTACAGAGGATAGGATTGCACTAAACGTCTGGACTTCCACCCCTGAACTCTAACATGAGGGAGATGGGGTAAGTAGGTGTCCATGTGGTTGGGCTTTGACATTCCAGGTGGGAACTAGTTTAGGGCCAGTGTAATGGCAATTCAGCACCTTCCCACTCCTCAGATGGATTTTAGAAGGAAGCCTTTGCAAACCACAGGCTTCATCTCTGGGTAGCAGGCTAGAAATAGCACCAGTAACTAGATAGCTTGAATAATCCAGTAGCAGTAGTTGTTTCGGTTTATTTCAGAGACTATTTTGAGGATTTGGTTCAAAAGCTTTTGACAATTTTAAAGTTCATTATAGTTCAGACTGGCTCAGTGGGTATTAGGGTCTTCTGCTGATGTTAGAACAAAAAAAATTACCTTGGCTCAGTTCATAAATCTCTGAAGAAAAAAAAAAATCCAACTTGGTTTGAATGCACTTTGAGCTTTTGCATGTGAATGGACATTTTCAGTTCATGGTTCTCAGGTTCAAGTCCCCAAGGACAGGATTAATAGGCAATATCAGCCTGATCATCCCATGCAAGATGGAAGGTACAGCAGCCATTTACCTAGTCTCTCAGAGGGAGGAACATTCTGGGGAAGGTGGGTTAGGCTCCCAGAAAAGAGAAAAGCCGCTCTCACCCCAGAGAGTCCCCTTTGGCTAAGCCACTCTCAAATCCCTCCATATCCCAGGAGCCCCAGAGGATAAATGAAATGTGCTTACAAACATATCTTAGCAGAAGGTCATTTAAGACGGATATAAAATGGTATCAAGGAATGCAAAGGTGAAAACCAAGGAATGGGAAGCTTGAGGCTAACTTGGACAGGTGACAAAAGACAGTTGGAGGCTGACCTTCTGCTGCACTGACAAGTGATCTTGCAGGTTGGTGACTTACAACTATTTCTAGAGCCGAAGAAAATGGCCCCCAGGGAGGAAAGGATGAACAGGTTGAGCTAAATTAAGTCTTTGCTCTCTCACTAAGTTTTATTAAGTCTAGATGCTAACTCTCTCTCCTGCTAAGGACTCTGGACTGACCTGAGGTAGTGGTGGTGAGGGGGGAGGTCGGTAGGGAAGAGGCACTTGGAAACCCATCAGTGTGCTCAAAGCACTGAAGAACGGTGAAAGATTGCTCATGCCCTGCTTGGGCTTCACCAGGGTATTGACAAGGCCAGGTGACCCACGGAATGATGCTGCCCAATCATCTCATCTAAAGCTGTCTCTCCCCAGTTCTTCCCCATCTTTTCATGCTGAGCATGTCTTTTCAAGGCACCTGTCACAATCTTGTGTGTTTATCTTCTTTACTTGTTTGTATTCTTGTCTGTTTTTTCTCCCTAGCCTGAACTTAAGCACTTTAGACTTAAGAAGGCAGGGAACTTCTTTGGCTTATTTGCTGCTGTGTCCTCCCAAGACATAGAACAGGACCCAATCCATAGAAGGTGCTCAAAATGTATTTCAGCTAAACAAATGAATTAGCTAAACAAATGAATGAGAAAATAAATAGATGAGTCAAGAATCTAGAGCTCTATCTGGAGGTGTCACAGAATGGATGAGGAAGGGAGAACAATAATCAATGATTTAGGTAGGAGAGGCAAGATGTGATAAAACAGAATTGGATTAGATTCCAGTCTCTTGGCTGAGACACCCAATGACAAAGGTAGTGTGCAGAGAGCTAGAAGGTGGTTTAAGAGATATATAGCAGGAGAGTGAGGACTTTCAGGTACACAGGCAGGTGGGAAAAGAGGAGAGACAGCCATAGAGGAAGTGACTTATTGAACTAGGGAAGAAAAGTGAGGTTATGAGAACTTTTCCAGAGGAAAGACAGGAGATAGGGGCACCATGGTTAGACTCTGTTTCTCTTAGCACCTCAAGTCCCAGCTCTACTCCTGAGGCAATTAATCAACCTTTCCAAGCTTCGCTTTCTTCATTTGTCAGATAGGATAACAGCAGTCTTATGTCTTATGGCTGTAGTGAGGATTTTGAGAGATGATGAGGGTCTGAGCTTAGCATGAAGGCCTTTTTTTCCAAAAGGTCAAAAGCTATGGTTCTAAGACAGCTATTCAAGAGATATTCCTGAGTCTCTGGCATAAATGTATATTCTCCATCCTGCACAAACAACCTCCCTTAAGAAATTCTCCTTAGGTAAGATCTGGTATGAGGAATCATTCCAGTGCCATCATCTTTGAGTTGGGCTTGGGGAGGCTGAGCCAATTCTGGTCCACGTCCACTCTGTACTTCACAGGAGTGTTCTTGCACAAAGGTGGGCCCCTGTCTTCTTTATTGATCTGCAACACTAATAGGCATTTCCAAACGGTGCTGACCATAAGCCTAGGCAAGTCTCTCTGTATGCCTCTAACATCCCATGGGGCAAGATGCACACCTGGGAGCCTTCCTCCAGAGGAGTGAGAAATTCTTTTCTTCTGATTTTGGTGTTACAAAACATCCCTCTATCCAATCCTAAAAGGATCCTACATCACAGGTCAGAGGATCAAGTTGTGAGAGACTCAAGTTTTTTCTTCTGTTGAACAGAAGGTCCTGGAATGAAATTGACAGCCATACTATACACCTACCTAGGATTGGAAAACAGCATGAACAAGCCCACAGCACCAGATTAGGACTCTATGACTATCTGAAGAAAGCTTGATTCCTACTAGGTGACCCGGGGGCTTGTTCTGCCTGGGGACAGTAGAATAACTAACCGTGCTTTTGCTACTGAGGATGTGGGCTGAAGCAAGGGTTTGATTTTTCAAAAACACGTCAAGCATCTGCAATTTTCAGCGAATGAAAATGTCATTCCTGGGTAGGATATTTTAAGAGCTATTTCTAAGTCAAGGATGCTTAACGCATTCCATGGTTCTCCCTTGAAGAATTTCCAGTGTTCATGGGGTGCTTTGCTCTCCATTATCTGGTTAGGCTGCCCAGCTTTGGGTCAAGAGAAGACTGTTGACTGTCCCTGGGAGAGGGTGTACATCCTGGAACAATTGTGGGCAGGAAAAAGAAGAGAAAAACAGAAGCTCATTCAAACCAGGTAATAGAGATCTAGAATAGATATGATTAGACAATGACAGGAAACTAAGGACACTGGGACCACAAGGGGCTGAGACTAGAAATCCAAGGCTATATCACTGCTTTTTATGATGCTGTTCATCACTCATTTCTATTTCTTTTCCAGAACATGTGTTCCATTCCCTGCTTGGAAAAAAGGAAGTCTGTCACTTTCTGTTGACATATGATCTCTCTACTCTTCCAAAATGTCAGCTACCAGGTGGCTTGACTTGCTTTTCAGTTTCAGTCCCACAGCACCATAATCTAGAAAATACAGATTTGGAGTCAAAATCTGGGTTCAGATTCCAGCTATGCTAGTTACAACCTGTGTGACCTTGGATACATCATAACTAAGTCTCCTCCTCTATAAAATTGGAATAACAACTGCTCCTGCTCCTAAAGGTAATAGGAATATTCATTGAGTTGATTCATGAAAAACTCAAAAGAGCACCTGGAAAATAAGTACTTAAAAACATTAGCTACTATAAACTTCATGAGTAATATAAACTCAAATGCCCATAGAAGTCAGGTGGGTAATAGGAATCTCTGAGCCAAGCCTCAAGTATTAACAATAGGGATGAGTGGGACCATTCCATACTGGGGGATGCATACCCTGGACAATTTGTTAAAGCTTAATTTAAAGAGAATAGGAAACACAACTGTAGGTTGATGGGCTACCAGTCTGAAACCCTGAATATGGTTTCTGTCTCTCTAACTTACTTTAATTTCAAAAGAAAGAGAAGTTTATTGGCTCAGTGAAGTCTCTGGTTGGATGTCTTGTGTCTGAGCTACTCCAATCTAATCAGTTGTGGCCACACTTGGGGAAAGAATAAGGACACTGACACAGTACAAACAGGGCCAAAGACAGACTCTGAGAAAGGGGTACAGCCAAGGCAGGCTGCTTTTATAACCTTTCCAGCTATGCTCTCAGTTGAAGAGTAGACAGGCCTGAACCAGCCACATTCTCTGCCAACACATATATGCACATATACACACACATACACACACACACACACACACACACGACTTTGGCAAACACCAAGAAGGGAAACTAAAGTCATTGGAATGTTCTCTGCCTCTGACTATTATTGTCTTTTTAGCTTTCATAGACTCCTTAAATCCCAGAGTTGGAAAAGACCCCAAAAGTCCTCTCTCTCTACCCCTCCCTTAATTAAGAAATCTTTCACCATGGCATCTCAGATGAATACTCTGCATGCTATAAAATGTCCATTTTATTCACCAGACTAAAATCCTTCTAGTCAGAGGGATTCCTAAAGTCATTCGAAAAGTAATATTGTCTTAATATTGGCAACGAAAGCGATGGATAAGGACCAAGAAATAAAAATAGCAATTATTCATTCCAGAGACAGTATATTTCTAAAGAACACTGTTAGATAGCTCTGTCTGTTTAAAAAGCCAAAAACAAAAAGTCCTCCCTGATAGCCAAATAAGCCCTGTCTTGTTTTTCCACCCATCCTATTTATTGTCTAGAGTCAAGAAGAAAAATTCTATTAGCATGGGCTTGGGAATAAAACAAACCTAGTTTGATAGCTTTGCCTCTTGCAATGTGACCTTGTGCAAACTACTCAATCTTTTCTGATTCTCAGTCTTCTCATCAGTGAAATGGTGATAACTCTACCTGACATTATTGCAAGGAGTGAATAATATATGCAAATAATAACCCTCCAAGAATTTAAAGCTATACTCCAATAACATGTCTTCTCATTTCCAGGCTAAAAAATCTCAAGTCCTTTAGCCATTCCTTGGATGGCATAGAGTTCAGGCTTTTGAGATTTAGTGGATTTGTGCTGGTCTTCTTTTTTTTTTTTTTTTTTTTTTGAGAGGTTTCTGCCATAGGGCGCATGCGCTCGCTAGACAGACAGAGACAGAGAGACAGAAAGTGAGAAATCATCCCCCGGGGGTGATGGCCACGCCACAATCCTTTCTCTTCCATTCTCCTCGGGATCTTGGGCACGCACACACATGTGCCTGGCGTGAGTTTTAAGCCACCAGGTCCAGGACTCGAACCGCAGTCGACTACATGGGAGTCCAGCGACACAGCCATCACGCTAACTGTTGGTCCCTTGTGCTGGTCTTTGCCTACCTGCTTTGAATGTATTCCCTCTTCCTTGGACAATGGCACTTTGATTTTTTTTTTATGTGGGGGGGTCACTTCCTCAATGGACATAATCAGATGGGACTGTCAATCAAAGTACCCTGGTCTCTGCCTACTAGTCTAAAACAGATGGTCTCCCTCCAAGTTTCTACCTTGAAACCAGCAATGGCTGGAGTTCATTACCTTGACTAGAGAGATGCCATAGTCTTCCTGCCACCTTAGTCCCTCCCTCACTTCCAATAATAATATGAGCCACTACTAAGGTCCTTTTCTATTTTTTGGAAAGAATGCATTCCCATAGCTTATAACCAAGGGAAACTAATGGAACACTTCTCTACATGGAAAACTGGGGGTGCATGGAACTGTTGTGAGTATTCATTCATGTAGGCAAGGTTAATATAAATTCTTTGGGTCTCATGAAAGAGAAAACATTAGGTATAAAGACTGAAATGAGAATAATTGGGAAAATGACTACATATTAAAGGTGATAAAATCTCATGCTTGTGTGTGGTCTGCAGAAGTATTTGGAGTTGGTAGGATTTTAGGAAGGATCTGTCCAGATGAACCAGCTGGGATACATCACTAGAGTACCAGCTGCCTTTTCTGCCTAATGCCCACATAACACCAGAATGTAACCACTAGAATTGAGGGGACACAGGAAGGTTCTTCTAACTGGCACAACTCCCAGGATTTGAGGGAGAAAGAAAGAAGAAGTGCTAAAATTTGTTTCCTCCAAATGTTCTGGAACACATCCAAGCGCACCCATAAAAGAAAGTTGGCACCCACCTCAGAAGTGAGGCCATATATTTCTTTAAACTGCAGTCATAATTCCTAATTGAATGTCTCTCTCAAAAATTCATGACACAAAAGACTGAATTATTAAGTAAAAAACATCATAAATGAGGATCATAACGGAGCTAATGGTTGTACTAAACAGATTTCTATTGTGCAAGAACTTTCAAACAACTCCCTCATGGTCCAGTGTGGCTATATCTTTGTGCAAACTTCCAAAACTGTCCCTTCACCCAACAAAAACATGGCACACCCTGTTCCTCAGAGCTTGTTCTTCAAGGATTAGATTTTCCTATGCATTAAGACAACTCAATAGAACAACTTTCTTTTCCACAAGACAATCACACTTTGAGGCCACTGCAGCGTGTCTGCTTCTCATTGAGCTGTCACTCACATTCTCCCAGCGTCAGCTTCTGTATCCTTGATAGCCTCTGACAGCTATGAGTCAATGTACCACTTAGACCCCCAAATCTGATTTTGATTTCCACCTACTTTGATCAACTTTTCAGAAAGTTCAGCAGATTTCTTCTATAACCTTTATATTCAAGTCTAAACCCCAGAAACTTTGGTAGAGAGGGAGAATTTTAGGTGACCTTATTTTGTCTATGCTGACCATCTGTCATTTATTCAACAAATCTCTTGTGAGCTCGGCCCTGTGCCCATCATTGTGCTGGGTCAAGGGCATTTTATGATGAATGGAGAAGCACCATCCACCCTCATGACCTCATGAGCCAGCAGAGGGGAGATGTTAAGCAAATAAGCCCACAGATGAAAATAGATAAACAAATTGTGATGTGTACAATGAAGAAAACAAAATTAGGTGTTACAAAAAAGAATAAATGAGGAGATCTCAATTGAGGATGCAGGTGGGGGATTACAATAGATTTCTCTGAGCAGAAGATACATGAGTTGAGCCCTGAGGGTAAGTAGAAGCTAGACAGAAAAATGGAAAAGGCAGGATGGGAGGAAGCATTGCCTGGGGCTCTGAGGAAGGAAAGAACTTAGCCTATTTAAGGCACTTAACGTTAGCCAATGTGGCTAGACAGAGTACAGGTAGCCAAGCTGAGATTGAAAGAAATAACAGTAGCCTCCTCTGATGGACACAGAATATTGCCTCAGCATGGCTGCTCTGAGAGAGGAATGGCCTGACAACATTCAGCCATGATCACTGGGAGACACAGAGGTACAATGTGAACTATCTGGCCTGTAAGTCAGAACCCAAGGTTCTGCAAAAAAATCTCTTAGGACTGGGGCTGAGGTTAAACAGAATGAAGTAGGTCGAGTATGAGTTCAGGGTCTTTTGAATAGGAGACACTCAATACATGGTGGCACCAGCTCTGTCTGGGTGATGTTAAGTGCCTTCCATTTCTAGGGTCACAGAGAAATGGAACATGTAGGACCAGCAGATGGCATAATGGTTATATCATTGGATTCCCACATGGCTGACTATGGTTTGAATCCTGGACCCAGAGGCTTGAAAATCATGCCAGTGTGTGTGCATGTGTGCCCCAAATCTCGAGAGGATAATGAAGGAGAAGGGATTGTGGCGCGACCATCCCCTGTGGGGAGTGATTTCTCACTTTTTGTTTCTGTCTCTGCAGCAAGCACATGTACCCTATAGCAAAAAACTCTTTAAATGAAAGAAGAGAAAGAAAGAGAGAAGAAAGGAAGAAGAAAGAATAAGAAAAAAAAAGAAAAAGAAAAGAAGAAAGAAAGGAGAGAGAAAAGAAAGAAAGAAAAAGATAAGAAGAAAAGAAATGGATCATAGGCTGGCACCATAGCCTTGTGATTAAAGGACTCAGATCCCACATGGCCAACTGTGGTTCAAATCCTGGCCCTGTGGCTTGAAGAACATACCAAGTACATCTGCATGTTAGACCAAACCCCAGACAGGATGGATAAATAAAGGAGAATGGATTGCTGCATGATCACATCCCAGGGGGTGCTTACTCTCCTTCTCTCTCCTTCTCAGAGGGCATATATGCCCTCTGGCAATTAAAAAAGGAAGAAGAAATAGAACAATGTTTTAAAAGATCCCTTCCAATAGAATCTGGGTTGAGAGAGGTTCACACATGTGGGAAGAAGTTGGACTATGTAAACTCCAGTATCTCTTGTGAATGAGGCTGGTACATGCCTCTCAGACCCAGGCCATAGTCTGTCTGACCCAGGCCATAGTCTCTCTGAGTCAGGCACACCAACCACAGATGTCTGGCTGACTTGGTAGAGGGTGGCCGAGCCTTGACTTGATCCTGGCATGTATTTAATAACTTGGCATTAGAGAAAGTACCCTGTTGATCACCCAAACCACACTGGGGGCCTTGGTCTCTGGGGTCCACAAAAGCATCCTTAATTTAAAAACAAGTAACATGAACTTCACTTTTCCCAACCCACCCTGACTAAGTCCTTTAATCTTCATCATTGGAGTGTCTCCAAATTCTTGCGTTATTTGAGGTCTTAACCCCAAACAGGCAAATACAGGCTGAGAACTACTACAGAATTGGATGGGCTCAGGTTTGAACCCCCTGTGAGACCTTGGGAAAGTTCTCTCTCTCATCTTGCTTCAGCATCTTGTAAATGGGAATTGCAATAATATCAGTTGTGTTTCTTTGAGGAGTACATGAGACATGAAACATAGAATGCCTAGGCTAGGGTACCATTCACAGTGCCTTTCCAATATAGACTAGTTGTTATCATCATTCAGTTACTATTTTAAATTATTATTGTCTGCAACAGAGTGAGCACCTAATGAGAACAGAGAAATGAAGAGCAAAGTAGGGATTGAGGCCAGACACCCAGCTTGTCATAGGTCTCTGAAGGTCAGAACAGCAAAGACAGAAAGCAAAGCAGAAAGACTACCTGAGTCTCACATTGGCTCTGCTTGAAGAAACAGCAAGGCACAGGTTTCTTGACAGTAACTGAGAAATTCTACCTTTCACAGTTTTGGGGAGCTAAAACCCTACCCCATCCTCCTCTTGGTTTCTGGAATCACTTTTCAGGACTTCTGGGCAAACACTCTAAAAGCCTAGTTTCCTATGCAAGTCAACTGCATGGCAATAATGCTTTTGTTCATTTGCAGTTTTCCCTCTCTCCACATCTTCAGTACTCTGCAAAGAAGAAAGACTTTACAGACTCAAGCTGGAGATTTCAGCAAAGCATAAGGAAGAACTTTTAGGCTGCCCAACAAGTAAAAAGCCAAGGAAAGTAGTAGATTTTCATAGGGATAATAATGTTGGTTAGGATTTAAGTAGTAAACTATGTTCAAAGTACTGTATATATGAATTGGCTAACTTAGTCGATTCAATGCAGGCCAGGTAATAGGTGTCCTATCATTATCTCTGATTTTATAGAGGAATTGAGGCTCGAAGACACTTAATCTAGGTTCCTCATGTGGATCATGAAAAGCAGGCCTGCTTGACTCCAAACTAACTCATGTCTTTAACTGGCAAGCCAGAGAAACAATTCACTATGAGGTGGTGGTGGTGGGGGGTGAAACCCAGAGCATTTTTTTTTAATTTCAATTTATTTATTTGCATTCATTCACTGTACATCATTACAGCATATAAAATGAGGTTTTCCATCCAGAGTACACTGTATATTGTCTCAATCAAGCACATCAACAAACATGTTATTGTCAGCAAATAATTTTTCATTTCTTGTTTTCTGTATGTTTTGCTTTTTTTCCCCCATCCTTGATTCCCTATCTCTTACCCTCTGCCATCTCCCACTCTCCTCCCACACTGTCTCTGGTTCTATGTTTGCTTTCTATACTGTTTTCCCCCCACATTTTATTGAATTACTAAAGACCTTAATTAATCTAAATATTTTCATAGAAAACACAGGTGATATACACATTTCCATGAACAGAAGTCTAACTTTACGCATCCTATAAAGTAGCACCTAGCTGGGGCTATATAACTTACTGCAGTCATTGAATAAATATTTTTTTTTCTTGAAACTTTTTTTTTGTAACTTAATTTACGTTTTTTCCCTAAGCATCATCACAGCACACAGAATGTGATTTCCCATCCAGAATATACTGCATAGTGACTTAATCATGCATATTATAAAAAATTTTCCATTTCTAGTTCCTAGAATTATTTTTGCCCCTCTTTCTGACCCTCTGTCCTTTCCCACCCTCTTCTCACACTATTTCTGGTGTCTACAATTGTCTTCCATTCCTTTCCCACCCACATTGTATTGATCACACAATTTCTTACATAATCTAACTACTTGCAATGGTGAGTTCACTCGTTACTATTAAGAAAACCAGTTTTGGGACCAGCAGTTAGCGTAATGGCTATGTCGCTGGACTCCCACGTAGTCGACCGCGGTTCGAGTCCCGGACCCCGCGGCTTAAACTCATGCCGGGCGTGTGTGCGTGCGTGCCCAAGATCCCGAGAGGAGAATGGAGGAGAAGGGATTGCGGCGTGGCCATCCCCCCCCGGGGGGTGATTTCCTGCTTTCTATCTCTCTGTCTCTCTCTGTCTGTCTAGCGAGCGCACGCGCCCTATAGCAAAATACCTCTCCAAAAAAAGAAAAAAAAAAAAAAAAAAAAAAAAGAAAACCAGTTTTGAGAACCAGCAGTTAGCGTAATGGCTATGTCGCTGGACTCCCATGTAGTCGACTGCAGTTCGCGTCCCGGACCCGGTGGCTTAAAACTCACACCGGGCGCGTGTGCGTGCATGCCCAAGATCCCGAGAGGAGAATGGAGGAGAAGGGATTGCGGTGTGACCATCCCCCCTGGGGGGTGATTTATCGCTTTCTGTCTCTATGTCTGTCTCTGTCTGTCTGGCAAGCGCACGAGCGCCCTATAGCGAAAAAAACCTCTCCAAAAAAAAAAAAAAAAAAAAAAAAAAGAAAACCAGTTTTAACTTAAATCAAAGAAATGCCAAGGAACTTTGCTTAAAGCCAGGAAACATGTTAGGATTCTGTTCAAATGGTAGGTGCATGAACCTATCAGTCTCATGTACTTTTATCTTCTGTTCTGGTTCAATTTTCCTGATTAAATTCTGGGATATAATATTCAATTCCAGACTTGTCCCTACGATTAAGCTGGCCACTTTCTTAGCTTTTGAACTCTTATTTCCATGAGTCTATATTTAATTTTCCTGACATAGCACACCCTTGAGAGCTTCTTGGTCTGGTGCTGGTAAATTCTTTCAGGTTTTGTTTACCTGAGAATGTTCTTTCTTTTCTTCCCACATGAAAGATAATCTTGCCGGGTACAATATTCTTGGCTGAAATTGCTTCTCTTTTAACACTTTGAATATATTTTCCCATTCTCTCCTCGCTCGCATTGTTTTTGATGAGAGATCTGCTGTTAGCCTGATGGGATGTCCTTTGTAGGTAACTTGATGTTTTTCTCTTGCCAATCTTAGTATCTTGTCTTTGTCTGTGGTTTCAGTCAACCTGGCTATAATGTGTCTCGGAGAAGATCTTCTTGGGTTGATTCTATTTGGGGTCCTTTGTATTTCTTGGGACTGGATCTTGGAATGCCTCTCTAGGTTTGGAAAGTTTTCTTGCAGGATTTCATAGAATAGATTATCAATGCCCTTATGGGTCTCTTCACCTTCTGGGATACCAATTATCCTGATGTTTGGATGTTTGATGATATCTAGTACTTCTCGTATATTATTCTCAAATTTTTGGGCCATTTTCTCAGTCTTCGTGGTGGATTTTTCTAGGACAGCCATTTTCTCTTCTACATCTGAGAGTCTATTTTCTGAATGATCTAGTCTGCTTTTAATACTGTCAAGGGAGATTTTGACTTCCTGTCTTATAGACTTCATTTCTAACAGTTCCGTTTGAGTCTTTTGTAAAGTGTGTAATTCCTCTTTTAGACCTTGCAAGAATTTCCTCATCTCCTGGAACTCATCAACTTCTTTCTCCTTTCTCTTTAGCAGTTCATTATCTCTCTTCTCTTCCATCTCTGTTAGCTTCGACATTATGAATGCTCTAAATTCCTTATCAGACATTTCCATGATTTTCACCGAACTGCTTTTGGATGAAGAAAAGTTACTCTTTTCCCTTGGAGGAGAAGTATTTTCTTGTTTTCCCATATTTCTTGTGATCCAGCGGTGATTTCTTGTCATCTGATGGATGGTGTGTTTCTTTCAAAATCTTGAAGTCCAGTCTAGTTCGCAGGAGCCATGTGGAATCTTCTTCTGAAGGCCTGGCCTCTCCTGTCGTTAGCTTGTTTGCTGGAGGCTGAATTATCAGTAGAAAATCTTCATTTCTTGTGTGCCCTGAAATACCTAGTTCGCAGGAGTCATCCAGAGCATGGGCTTTAAAGATGGTATGGGACTGAATTCTAATCCTGCCTCCTCCACATTATACATGCCTCATCAGATCTCTTGAGACAAATTACTCACTTGTCTAAGCTTACATCCACATCTGCATCTTTTTTTTTTGTAGAGAGTTTTTTTGCTATAGGGCACATGTGCACACTGGAGAGACACAGAGAAACAGAGAGACAGAAAGCAAGAAATCACCCACCAGAGAGTATGGCCATGCTGCAATCCCTTCTCTGTTCTCCCCTCAGGTTTTGGGCACACACGCACATGCACCAGGCATGAGTTTGAAGCTGCTGGGTCTGGGACTTGAACCACAGTCAACTACATGGGAATACAGTGATGCAATACATCTGCATTTTGAGAAACAGTAATAACAACTACCTCATGCTATTTAACCTAGTATATGACACACAGTAGGTACTCATAGCTCTGCCTATTAACAGTGAAGACACGTCAACAGCATTATGTCTCCAACCAAGACATGGCCACAGGTGGCTACACAAAAGTGACGTCCTGGGCCAGCTCATTAGCTACCCATGACTTTTTTATTTTTTTTGGTTATTCAGCTCAGACCTAGGTTGAAAATACAACCATGGTTTTTGTTTCGGTTTGTTGAAATGCACTTACTTTGCCCATATTCAACTCCCTCCATGTGGACCAGGAGTCTTCAGTCAATGAAGCAGAAAGGATTCACCCAAGAGCTCACAGTCAACATCTCAGAGTAAGTAGTTGGACCTTCAGACAAGGCACATGACCCTCTCCTTCCTTTCTCTCTTCAGCAGGCAATTGAATGAATCAGTAACTGAAAGAGGATCAGTCCTGGGTCAGGCAACACCAAAGCCTGAGCAAATCCCTTGGATGATACCAATTGTGTGGTGCTTCTGTGCTGGCTCAAGCTTTTTGTTCCAGGTTTCACAGCATTTGTCAGTGGAGGTTGGCTCTGTCTCTTTAAGCTTAATTTACAGATATCATTAGCTTAACTACTAAAGATTCTTCCAGAACATCAGAATTGTGAACTCCTGATACTCAAGGACATAGGAGAAGCCTCTCCCCATGTAAAGAAAGATGGGAAATTAGCTTCTTAGGATGGTTCACATCCAACAGTGTAAGAGGCAGAAGGGAACAGCAATAATAACCACTCAGAATTCTCTCAGATATGAGGGAGAGAGAATGCCTCTGCTGAGCCATTTTTTTCAAACAGCTTTGTTGAGGTTAATTTATATACAAAGAACTTCATGTATTTATGTGTACAATTTGATGAGTTTGAGCACACATGAACATGCGGATGCCATCACCACAATCAAGATTATAGGTGTATCCAGAAATTCCAAAGGTTTCCTTGTGTCCCTCTGTTTTGTTTTCTGTTATTATTTCTTGTGGTAAGAACACTTAATGTAAGATCTACCCTCTTAACAAATTTTGAAGTGCACAATGCAATATTGTTAACTCCAGTTACTATGTTGTACAGTGGATCTCTAGAGCTAATTCATCTAGCATAACTGAACAGTTATACCCATTGAATGACTTCCCATCTCTCCCACCTCCTAATCCCTGGCAACCACAACTGTAAACTCTGCGTCTGTGAGTCTGACTATTACAGATGCCTCACAGAAGTGGTATTGTGCAGTATTTGTTCTTCTATGACAGGCTTACTTCATCATCACTTTTGAAAGTTCCAGTGAGATACCTGCAGCTATACTAGTACAATCATTTAATACCCAAATTTAGGGGTTTTTTTTTAAGTCTTCTACAGAAGAATATTGAGTTAATTTTTTCAAAGTTCTTTCAGGACTGTGGAAGCTCTCACTGACTCCCCTACCCCCATCCCAGGCAAACATCTTCCTTGGTGTTTCCGTGGTCCTTCTGTCCTGCAATTATGGCATTTCTTGTATTACATTTTAACTGTTCCCATATGTCCCCTTCTCTCCACTAGAGCAGAGTTGAGAGCAGAGGCTATGTGAAAACAGTGCCAAGACAGTGCCAAATTCATGGTAGGTGCTCACTAAATGTTTCTGGGATATAAACCACAGCTACCATTTAGATATTACATTCATGCACTTTATGTCAATCACACAAGAGAACTGTGGTTGGTATTACCGTTATTCCAGTTCATGAAACACACACACAGAAAGAAAGAGAGAGACTATAGGAGGGACATAGAACTGAAATGTGGGACTGGGACTAGAATGCAAGTGTGTCTAAAGTCAAGCTTGGTGTTTCTTTGATAATGCTTATCTGCTTCTCACAGTGGTAACAGTGGAAGTCAGCTGTTATCAGTATCCCCATTCAGGTGAGAAAAGAGATTCCCAGAGAGATGGAAGCTATATAACTAACAAGAATCATGTAAGGAAATAGCACTCAAAGATGATAACTCTTTCTCATGCCTAGAAACCCCACTCCACAGACCTCCCCTTTGTTTCTGAGCCTTCCTTCCAAATGCTGTTCCTCTAACTGGCCCTTGCCCACAAGCATATGTGCACATACACTGCACCTGGCCCCCTACTGCATCCTGATGGTCCTTCAAGAGTTATCTTAAATGGGACCAGTAGGTGGTGTGGTGGTTAAGGCACTAACTCCAACATGGCTGATTGTTGTCTGAGTTCCAGAGCCAGTGGCTTGAAAATCACACCGGGCACATGTGCATGTATGCCTAAAATCCCAGGAAGAGAAAGGATGTGGTGTGGTTTTCTCCCCTGGGTGTGTGTGTGTGGGGGCATTTCTCATTTTTCCTCTCTCTGTCTCTCTCTAGTGAGTGAGAATTAAACATGTTGATTATAGTTAACATACAACATGTTGTTGTATGTTGTATGATCTCACTTACAATGTGAAATCTGAGAAGTCTAAAAGCCAAACTCACAGAAGCAGAGACTAGAATGATGATGCCCAAAGGCTGGATAGAAGAGAGTGAGATAAGGAAAGGAGAGCTATTAATAAAGAACACAAAGTTCCAATCAGGAGAAATAAGTTTTAGTGATTTATTGTACAACATGATGACTATAGTTAACAATAATTCATTGTATATTTCAAAATTGTTCAAAGAGTCCATTTTAAATGTTCTTACCACACACACACACAAGTTAAGTGTGTAAGGTGATAGATACATTAATTAGCTTGATATAATCAGTCTATAGTGTACACAAGACTGGCCCCATTGCTCAGCAGTTATAGGAGCCAGATCCCACATGGCTGACCCTGGTGTGAATCCCAAGCCCAGCAGCCTGAAAAACATAATAGGAGCACGTGCACGTGGCCCAAAATCCTAACAGGATAGATAAATGGAGGGGGAAAAGATTGCAGCATGACCACACCCCATTCTAGAGTGTTCTTTCTCTCTTTCACACACACACACACACACACACACACACACACACACATGTCCTCTGGCAATAAAAAATGAAAGAACAAAAAATATAATGTGTACATATATCAAAACATCACAACGTACTACACAAATATATGTAATTTTTATTTGTCAATTAAAGTCAAATAAAAAGACAAAGAAAGCTCTGCTTCAGATGCTAACACAGCTGTTGGTGAAACGAACCCACACTTCGGTTCTGTGGCTGCTCGTTGTGTGCATAGCTCTTTCTTTCAGGAACTCCAAAGAGAAGAATGACCTGTGGGAAAAGGCACCTCCAGATCTCTGTCACTATCTAAATATCACCATGACGGTAAAGAGAACCTGGTTCAATGGGGGAAAGGGCTGAGAAGACAGCTTCAGAGGAGACTTGAGAATGCATGCATAAGCTCACATTCTTTCGTGGTGTGGTTGCTGTTGTAATAAAATTTTCAAATGCTAATTTGATGTAAGTTTTGCTGGCATATGTAGTAAAAATAGGCTTGTCCAGCTCATAGCTACCGACCAATTAATCCAGACAGACAGAAGGTTGAGTATTTAAGAGCACCCACGTAAAGGGGACTTGTCAGACCCCATGAAAGCAACACCACAGCAACCAGACAAGCTGTGGCATCCTCCTCCCTCGTCCTGAAAGCCCAGCACAGCTGACAGAGCTGCAATTAGCAGCCCATGGCCTTTGTAAAGCTCTGTAGCTCTGAACTAGGATGAGAAGGTGGTTTTTGGGAAAAAGGAAAGGCTCCCTGGCAGTGGTGAATGAGTGTTGGGAAAGCTTGCCACGAGCTTGTACGTTGTACGACCCTGAAAGCTTGCCACAGAGACACTGTACCGGGTGCAAACTGCCTTCCTGAGATTGCTGGCCTTGCCTCGGGGGGTTTCAGACCCCTTTCAAGTATCCCAGCCTCTCCTATCCATTTCTGGAGGAACAGGCAGACAGAATCCTGGAACGCCAGGGTTTGAGAAATGACCTTTCCACTTGTATCTTCATGCTGGGGCTAACATATCAAAGCATCATAGACTGGGTGGTCGAAACAACAAGAAAGTATTCTCTTGCAATCCTGGAGACTGGAAGGACAAAATCAAGGGCCATTTCCTTCTGAGGCTTTGAAGGAGGATCTAGTCTGGGTTGCTCTTATTGGCTTGTAGGTGGCTCCTTCTCCCCAGGGCTCTTTCTTGATGCATGTCTGTCTGCCCTTTTCATAAGGACACAGTTGTATCATGACACACTCTGATGACCTAATTGTAACTTGATTGCCTCTGAAAGACCCTTTTTCCCTATAAGGTCACATTCTGAGACGTGGGGCAGAAGGACTTCAACTACTATATGGGGCAGGGGGAGACCCAATTCAACCCATAACATCATTCATTGAATTTTACATCAAGGCCAGGAAAGGAATACAAATGAGTGACCTCCGAGTGAGTGGGAACTGTGGTTCAACAATGTGTGCCCCATCTGAGGAGGACACTCTTAGGTCCAGCCAAATGTAACTGTGGGACACCTTCTTCTCACCCCTCCAGCCCCTTGTTACCCTCTCCTCTATGTTCTGGGCCTGAAAGACCATTTATTTATTTATTTATTTATTTAATTTTTTAGGTTTTTGCCATAGGGTGTGTGTGTTCACCAGAGAGAAACAGAGAGATGGTGATAAAGTGAGAAATCATCCCCTTTGGGTGGGGGGGTGGGGGTGGTGGTGGCATGCTGCAATTCCCTCTCCTCCAGTCTCTTCCTGGGGTTTTAGGCACTCATGTACATGCACCCAGCATAAATTTCAAGCTGCCAGGTCAGAGACTCAAACTATGGTGGCCAGTATCTTCACCACTATGTTACCTGCTGGTCCCAACCATTTCTTAAGTTTGTTTCTTTATGCTTCCATGAACAAGAGATAAGGAGACAGAGACATCACCTCCACAGGATCTTGGGGCTGCAATCTAGTCCCAGCTTCAACCAGTCTTGGGTTATGGGTCATCCAGCATTTTCAAGGAGCTGTCTAGACATGAACCCAGAACCTTCCCATGTGGGTCAGCTTCACACAGCATCAAGTTTTACTACTGCACCACCTTCCAATTCCCATTCAGGAGGCCATTATTCTGGACTGTATCTAAATGTACTTCTTCCCTCTGGTTTTAATGCTTCAGCCTGCGCTGTATACTTTACATTTAAGTTAAAATTACTTAAAATTAAATGAAATTTAAATCTTAGTTCCTCAGCCACACTAGTCATATTTCAAATACCCAATGATTCATCACCTCCACCCTTTGGTGGAGGGTGATCTATTTTTCTCTGTTACAGATTTTCTATAGGAACTCTGGTGGAAAGAGGATGGCAGGCATGCTCTGCTGTCTTTTGATCCAGCGCTGAGACATGTTCAGGCCTGGAAGAGCCTGAGATGAGCAAGACCTTGTTCTCAAGGAGCTTCCCAGCCA
The DNA here is from genome assembly GCA_026018925.1 of Tupaia tana. Classification (NCBI taxonomy): domain Eukaryota; kingdom Metazoa; phylum Chordata; class Mammalia; order Scandentia; family Tupaiidae; genus Tupaia; species Tupaia tana. Next base: position 38,221,604 of record JAKSZU010000018.1, read on the forward strand.
GTAAAAATTAGGGGTCCAGAGAAGGTTGGGATCTGAGTTGAAGCTAAAAAGACCTGAGGTTGCCTTTTATAGCACAGAGGCTGGAATCTTTGCTCTTTCTCCACTCCACTTGGACTCCTCTCCCTTCCTTTCTCTGCTTATGCAGAGTTTGACCGTCCTTCAGGACCAGCTCTGGAGCTACCTCCTCCACGAAGCCTTCTTTGATGGCTCCAGCTTATGGAGTTCTGGACCTATAACCTCAGGTCAGACTTTCATTTTGTCTTGGAAAAGCTATGCGCCCCTCCCCAAAGTAACACAGTTTGCCCATGGTTATCTAACAAGTCTCTTGTCAGACAAGAACTAAAGTCCAAAGCAACAAACTCCAGGATTCTATCTGGTGTGATACACTGGAATGCATGTAGGATGCCCTCCATGATCCCATCTTTGGGAAAAACACATATACCCATCTACCATCACCTGTCTTAGCTGCTAAGAATTGCAAATGGTAAAAGCCCACCACTGTATCCCTTCCTGTTAATTGTCCCTCAGCTGCAAGAAATCATTTCCTCATGACTATGTTCTTTCCCATAGCCAATGACTGGCCAGTGCAGGAATACAAAAGCCATCTCCTTGTCTCTAATTGGGATAAATCGCAAAGGCCACCTCAGCTCTAGTAAGACCAGTTTTACTCTGTCTACTGCTGCCTTCCTCACCTCCTTATATAGGTGTGTCTCTCAAGAGCATGCCCAGCCAAATTTCCACACCACCAAATTTCCACTTCCCATGACAGAGTCTGTTTTCAGAACACAATTATTATTGCAACTATTTTAAATGTATGACAATATGGACAATACTTCCTGAGCCACACTATTTTTATTGTAATTCCTGATTTACATATAACTATTGTTCATCTTTGTGAGGTACAGTATGTTTTTTAAAGCATGTGTACAGTGTGTAATAATAAAATCAAGGCTATAAACATATTCATCATCTTCAACATTTAATAGTACATTATGTTGTACACATTTGATATTCATTCTACTAGGTTTTTACTTTTTTTTTCTTTTTTTGGGGGGGAAGTATATATTGACTGTCAACAATAGTTTTTACTCTGCCATGGCACATTATTCCGTAACCTATTCCATTAGTTTACGTGCATTCTTGTGTCTGTTAATTATTTTCTTCTGAACCCCCTCACATACCCTCCTACTACTTGATAAAAGACTAACATTTGTTGAGTGCACACTATTTTCTAGAACCTGTGTTTATCCCTCATATCAACCTAAGAGAGAGATGTTATGATATGCTTGTTTTATAGATGAGAAACTAAAGCACAGAGAGGTGGAATGTCTTTTTATTTCCACAGCTCGTAAGTAAATGGTAGTTAAGAGTCTGACTCAGGACTTCCTGGATTCAGCGCCAACCTCACAACCACCCAAGGTCATTCAGTAACTGTTTCATGTGCATGCTGGCTTTCCTAGTTGGTTGTGAGCTCTTGGAAGACACAAATCAGGCCTGTGTCACCAAGTAGCCAGCAAGTGTTCAATAAATGCTGCTTAACCAATTGGCTAGTTGTTGCTTTGGAAAGGGCTTTCTAAACATGCCAAACTCAGGCCAGTAACATAACTTGCAGGACCAGTCCTCAGGGACTGTGCAATCTTGGCTGAGGAGTCCCTTTCCTACACCTGGCTTGCTGCTATTTACCTGCAGACATTTAAAGGTCAGGGTAGTAATGTAATGTTCAGCCATGAACTTATCACTTCTGCCAGGATCACAGGTATTAAAGAGGCAGCACTGTGTGTGTGTGTGTGTGTGTGTGTGTGGTGTTTGGTGGGGTGGGGGTGGGAGTCAGCTCCAGGTGAGGTAACTACTGTCACACACAGTTTACTCCACAGTGTCTGTTCTCTCAGCAGGTATAATAGGATTGAACTTGATTTGGAGACCTCCTACCAACACCTCTGCAGGAATACCAAAGCCCAGGTCTACTCTGTCATCAGGTCTCTGAACTGTAGCCCTCAGCTGTGTCTGAGCCATCCTATCCAACAGTAAATTTTGATCTTGACTTGCTCCACTTACTAATTATTTCAGGCAAATCTTAACTCCGTAACTAGGCACAGCTTACTCTAGGATGTGAGAAAGACCTCAACATCTACTATCAAATGCCCAATCTCTAGCACAGTGCTGGACACTCAATGAACAACGAATGACTAAAGAAGGCATATGATTCCTACATATTTGGGGAAGCTCACAAGACACAATCTTGTCTGTGGCTGTCCTATCTCTGGGCAACAGCACGAGGGAGGGAGGGGAAACCAGGAAAAATGCTGCTCTCTAGGAACATCTTCTGTTAGTGATGCATTTTTAATCAATTTTTAAAAATTTGCCAGAGGGTACATGCACTTGCTAGAGAGAGACAGAAAGAGGGAAAATTAGAAAGCATTTCCCATGGGGAATGGTCATGCTGGAATCCTTTCTCCATTTCTCCTCCTTTCAGAATTTTGAGCATACATGCACATGCACCCAGTGTGTTTTCAAGCTACTGGGTCTGGGACCTGAATCACCCAGTTAGCCATGTGGGATCTAGCTGCCTCAACCACCAGACTATGGGCTGGTCCACAGTTTTAGTCATTTTTAAGGCGCTGGGTTGATATGATTTATGTTAAAACTATGATGAAAAGACATTAGAAAGGAGCTAGACAGTAGCTCAGCACTAATGCATTGCTATAAGAGGCTGACACACATGAGAAGGTTCTGAGTTTGCATCTGAAGACCTCTCTGAGCATGATTGACACAAACAAGCCCATGATTGGTAACTGGTTGGGGTTGGGAGTAGATTGTGGCATGAAGACCATATTAGGAATGCCTATTTCTCTGTTGCTCTCACTCATGGAAGAAATAAGTGAACCTTAAAAACAAAGGCATTAGAGGAAGCAGCAAAAACACAATGGTCAGGACCAGCAGTTAGCGTAATGGCTATGTCTCTGGACTCCCACGTAGTCGACCGCAGTTCATGTCCCAGACCCGGTGGCTTAAAACTCACACCAGGCACATGTGCGTGCATGCCCAACATCCTGAGAGGAGAATGGAGGAGAAGGGATTGTGGCGTGGCCATCCCCCTTGGAAGGTGATTTCTCACTTTCTATCTCTCTGTCTCTGTTTTTCTGGTGAGCGCACGTGCCCTCTGGCAAAAACCCCTCAAAAAAAACCACAATGGTCAATCTGGTCCATCATACGTGTTACATTTCTACCTAATTTCCTTCCAAGGTTTTCATATGACAGCACAAGGGTCTGAACTCCTCCCTCTGGCTTAGAAAGGATGCTATCCCTAGCCACTCTTCCCTCCTCTGTCCGTCACTGACTGTCCTTCAGTCTCAAATCTCCTTCCTGTTCCTCCATCCCACCGAGACAACACTCAACTCTGAGTATTGACAAATGTATACATCCACGTGCATGTATATACTCCATCCTAGTCAGGGTATACAAAAGTTCCATTTCGCCAGAAAGTTCCTTCATATTTAGAGCAATCAGCACCTCAATACATAGCTATCCTACATCCAAATTCACTTAATAACAGATCCATGAAACAAAAACTGACAAAAATGACAGGAGAAAAAGACAAATCCAAAATTATGTTGGAAATTTTATCACTTCTTTCTCAGTAATTCATAGAATAAGTAGAAACAAAATCTGTTAAGATCCAAAACACTTGAAAAACACTCTCAACAAACTTGACTGGCAGACATTTATAGAACACTACAACCCATATCAGAAGAATACATGCTACATTCTTTCAAACATGTTCCAAGACAGACTAACTGCTGGGTCATTAAAAAAATTAAAAAGCTCAGAAAATTTAAATGGATTGAAATTACACGGTGTCCTCTGATCATATGAAATTAAACTTAAACATATTAAAAATAAATATTTGGAAAATGTCCAAATACCTAGAAAGTAAACAATGTATTTCTAAAAGACTTATGAGTCAAATTTAAAAATATATTTGAACTAAATTATAACAAAACACAAGATAAAAAAATTTGTGTGATGAAACTAAAGTAGGGCTTAGAAGGAAATGTATACCTTTAAATGTTTATTTTAGAAAAGAATAAAGATTTAGAATCAATGAAACCAATAGTCAGTCATTTGAATAGATAAATAAAGTCAGTAAATCTCTGGCTCAGTCACTGTGGGACAGGCAGTAGGGGTAGGCAGTAGGGATACTGTTGCACAACACAAGAGATCATATTGTAAGGCTCCAGGTTTGCACCTAGAGTCTACTTGAACCACCAGGCATACCTACAGGCAAACCTATGATCTTGGCCAGCTCCAGGGTTGGGAACAGGATTGAAGCATAAAGATCCTACTGAGGGTGCTTCTCTCTCTCATTTTCCTGCTCTCTTTCTCTCTCTCATGGTAGAATAAATAAAATAGACTTTAAAATAATAATAATGATCAAAACAAATCTCTAGTCAGACTGATAGGGAGGAAGAATGATGAGAGAACATGACAGAAGAGACACTACTATACATGTTACAAAAATTAAAGGGAAAATAAGAAAATATTTTGGGGCCAGCCCCACAGTGCAGTAGTAAATACTATATGGAGGGAACTGGAGCCCACATGACCAATTAAGTTCAAAACCCCAGCCCTAGTGGCTTAAGAAAATAATAATAAAAATGCCAAGCACATGTGTAAACATACCCAGGATCTTGACAAGAAGGAGGAAGGGAGGAAAGGAGATTGTGACATGACCAGGCCCCACTGAGAGACATTTTCTCTCTCTTTCTCTTTCTTTCTCTCTCTCTCTCTCTCTCTCTCTCTCTTTATCTCTCTCTCTCTCCCCTCTCTCTAGCACATGCATGCAACCTCTGGCATTAAAAACAAGGAAGAATATTATGAGCAACTTTATTTCAATGAATTTAAAAGCATAGATGAAATGAGAAAATTCTTTGAAAAATAAAGCTTATCAAAATTCACCGAAAAATAAATAGAAAATATGTGTAATCATACCTATTTTTTTCCTTTTTTTGTTTTTTTGTTATTATTATTTTTAAAATTTTTATATACATTCAATCATATTATTTAGCTTACAAAGTGAACATTTCAATATGTGAACATTTCTCCCCAGTCCAGTTGATCAAAATATCTTCCACCAATAACACCACACCTCCCCATCCCGTCAATGCTCTCTCCGTATCCCTCCTCCAAATGTTCTTCCTTAGATCCCGCTTCTCCACACATAATCAAGTGGTTAAAACTTTCCCAGAAAGAAGATTCCAAATCCATATAGTTTTTCTGATGAATTTTATCAAACTTCTAAGGAAAATTATGTCTGGCCTACATAATCTCCTTCAGAAAATACAAGAGAAGCTACTATTACCTCCCAACTCAACTTGTAAGGCTGGTGTAATTGTAATACCAAAACTTGACAAAGACAATTAAAATACAGACCAACATTCCTCATAAACATATAAAGACATTTAAAAGGATGGTGTAATACTATATTTACTTATATAAAATGTCATTTAGGTTTCAGAAGAGTTTACAATTATGAGTTCATTTTATATGGATTTGTGTATATATTCACACATACATGCATACATGTGTAGATATTCATGTTCATGTGTGCATATATATGTACGTGTGTGTGTGGAGATAAAGAAAGAAACCTTTTCATGTGGATCAACCTTACAGAGCATCACATTTTACTGCTGGACTGGATATTTATTTTTAACAAGTGTCCCATGTGATCCTGATGCAAGTAAGAGTTCAGGGTCAGGAATCTTTTGTTCTCCATCTCCTATTTACCTCATTAGTGAGGGATTTCTACTCTAGGGTTATGGGTTTGACTGAAACAGGACCCCTGTCACGGGACAGATGAGATTAACTGAAGTTTATTCATCATGCAGACTCACCTTTGCGCTGGAGAAGAGGATACCACAAGCCAGGGCCACAGAGGGACTGTCCCCAGGAAATGAATGAGCAGCAGGGTCTGTGAGAGGCAGGCTTTGTAGTGTAAGATCCAGAGGGTGAACCAGGATGCCTCTGGATTCCAGTAGGAGGATGTGATTGGCTTGTTTGAATTCCACAGGCTGGCGGGGCATGGAAGCCCACTACACACAAATAAGCAGATACTGTTCCGAGTCCCTTGATAAGGAGGGTTGTCGAGCCAGGGGGCCTCATCCACAGAAATAGATTTAGGAGAGGAACTTACAATTCAGCCATTAGAGGCCCTCCCAATTTTATCGATATCAGAGCAGCCCTAATATTGACTCTTGGTTTAGTTTATACACCATACCCTTTGTCACCTTCTCCAACAAGCAGGGCCTCCTTCGAGCTGCCTAGATATATCTATCTGCCTCAAAGTGAGCATACAGCAGTGGTAGGTGTGGATGAGAACTAAATTCAGGACCACAGGCTCTAAAGGGGAAAAGTATAGTGCACATGAATCACCCTAAACTATTAGCACACAGAAAAAGTAGGTGAAGGAGTCCCCATTTCCAGGAACTTCTGTCCCTCTGGAAAACCTAAAGGTGACCCTGAGTGTGAGGCCACATCTGGCACACTCTATGCTGTCCCTAACCAAATACATTGACTTAACTTTGGAGGGTGGAGGGGAATGCTATCTTTAGTTGGCTTTTTCATATTCGTGATGCTTTAAATAAAATCTCTTGGCATAAAGAATGTTTATTCGTTTATTTGACAGATTTTTTTTAACATGCAACTATATGCTGGGCTCTGGACTGGGGTTTGGGGACATCCAGGATGAATAAGAAAGGTAGACTCATATAGTGGCATGATACATAGTAAATTTTTAAAACTGAAGCAGTTCTGTACATACTTCTATAAAAAGATCTCCAGGGTATATTGCTAATTTTAGAAAAAGTAACAACCACAATAGTGTGGACCACATTGTACCACGTGTATTATTGAAACAGAGAAGGGAAGGAGGAAGATAGACACTGAAGGAGCACAGAAAGAGAGAAAAAACATGACTCATTTTTGCATCAATTCTCTCCAAGGACACAAAGAAGTTGTACTAATGGTTGTCTCTGGGTGGGGGGTGGGGGACATGAGGAGAACGAGGGACTCCAGATGGAGAGATCATCATACACTCTTTTATACTGATCTAATTTTTTAAAACCATGATTATGTGTTACCTACCTCTTTCTACAAAAAAAAAAAATTTAATAATCAAGAAAAATATGAGAAAACTCAAAATCAAGTAGAGCAGACAGATTAGTACTGTGTTAGTACTAATTTGTAAACAATGTACTAAATGACAAAATGTTCATGTGGCTCTCTGGGTTCTTGAGAAAGGGAGCCTAACTGGAATGGACGAAACAGGACAAACTCATTGGAAAGAATGATATTGTTTAAAAAAAAATTGGAGACCACCAGATGGTGTAATGATTATGTCATTGGACTCCCATGTTGTCGACCATGGTCCGAGTCCCTGACCTGGTGGCTTGAAACTCACACTGGGCGTGTGTGCATGCATGCTAAGATCCCAAGAGGAATGGAGAAAGGATTGTGACATGGCCATTGCCCCTGGGGCTGATTTCTTGCTTTCTGTCTCTCTGTCTCTTTCTGTCTCTATGGCGAGCACATGTGCCCTATAGAAAAATCTCTCTCTAAAAAAAAGAAATTTTTTTAATTAATCGAATCCTTTCATTTTGTTAAGAATTATTTATTTAATTGTATTTATTATTGTTATTTGTTTTTAATTTGACCAGCGAGAGAGAGAGGGAAAGTGAGAAAGCAAGTCTCGAGATCCAGCTGTGGTTGGCTATGTGAGAATCTAATGCCTTAACCACCATACCACCTGCCAGCCCCGGAAGGAATGATATTCTGGTAATATGTGATATTCTGGTAACTCTTTAAAATGAGTAGAACTTAAGCTTCTGTCTTTCACATCATTTAGTTGTTGGGGAAAAAAAATCCAGAAGCTCTCCAGAGAGATTTCATAGGTCTACTAAGGCCTTGGGAGAAAGTCAAAGGCAGATATGCATAGCAGAAATGGCATAGATACCATATTCCCCGAGGACGCTTAGTTCTCAGGAGGAAATAGCAGGCCAGAGTTAGTAAGCTAACCCAAGCTACACACAGGTAAAATGAGCATTTGCAGAAATCATTTCTTAATTAGCATGTCAGCTTTCCTACTCATTCCAGATCTCCAGCAATGCACAAAGCTGGTTAAGCCCTCCCTGGTTTTGATTTCTCAGGGTTGTCTTTTAAGCGCTTTATTTCTAAATTGCAACTTCATAAAGGACCAGCCCATTCCCTCCCCACCCCCATTCTTGAGCAACCTCTCAGAATGAGTGTTCTTTAAAAAGAGACAAGGTCCTCGCTGACATCTCTCTTTAGAGAGCTCCATCAAAATCCTGCACTTGCCCAGTGTCCTTTCCTTGGCCACTGGTAACCAAGGAAACGAGATACTATGGTAACAAAGGGAGGAGAGGAAGGAAGGCATCTCGGAGCCCTTCCTTGCATTCTTTCTCCTCTCTGCTGGAATCAAGGCAGCTACAGAGTAGAGAAAACATCTGTTGGGTGGGGTCTCTGCTTTCAGTTCCCAGGGAGAGAGGATAAGAGCACTTAATTGAATGGCTTCATGGCTGACACTAAGAGCTGCCCTTCTACCCCTTGAACACTGGTGTCTCAGGGCCCATAGAACTATGCCCTTTCCCAAGCACAAGGGCCCAGCTCACTTATATTCTAGTGTCCAAGATACCCAGATGTAAATGTTTATGCATAAATGTTTATTCAAATGAGTGAACAAGATCCAGATTGGGATGATGTATATGCAAAGCCCTAAACATAACTGAAATGATAATGAATGACAAAATTACCAAGTGTTTGCACCGTCTCTAGCAAGGCTGAATTTATCTGTTGGTTTTGTCATGCCTTTCTGCCTCCACGTTGAGCTCTCTCTCTGCTTCTCCAATTCCCTCCTTCTGTATTTTTCCTTTTTACCCACTTCTCGCTCTGAGCCTTCCCTTCCTGCTTCTCTTGCTCTCTCACTCTTCCTTCTTTACTCCTCCTGACGTGCAGTTCATCCATCACCCTCAGGATGGAGTGGCTTAAAGAAGATTCTCTATTTTTTGGTGCCAGGGCTCAGGCCCCACCAAGGCCAAATGGAATGCCACTCAGAGCAGAACATTATTATTCACTTCCTGTGACCTTACTGTGGATGGGTGTGGTGCTGAGTGAGGAGGACCCAGGGGCCCGTCCAAAGAGGCTCCTGCCTGAAGGAGGTCAGAATATTACAAATTGGAGTAAGTGCAATGGCATCCTTAATAATCCACGGACTGTGCTGTGTGCTAGGGGAAGAGCTACATGTTTGTCTCAGATTGGATTTTGTATCGGTTGAATCTTCTTCTACATCCTTGAGCATTCTCATTAGAGTTTTACAACCTCTTGTCTGCCTCAACAGGAAACACCTGTTCTAATTTGGGGGCACTGATTCCCTTCCCTGGCACTGTGGTCTGTTTTGATCCCACACCTTTATCAGTCAAAATATTTTGATCGTGGACCTCTTTTCAATATAAGCACATGCATGTATGTATAAACCACATATACTACGATACTATTACTTTGTACATAATGAAATATACACAGAAATAGTATCCTGTTAAAATATCTTCTTGTGTAATCCTAATAGTCCATAATCCTGGGCTCACTTGTGCACCTCCATTAGTCTCCTCAGTCCCGGTAAATGACCAGGTATCATCCTTTGTTCCTCATGGGTTAAGGTTTCCTGAGAACTCAGGGAAAATTGGCAGAAGGACCCGAGGATGACAGGAGCTATTTTGTCAGGAGTGTATTCATTTCTTACTGCAGTAAGGACCACAGACTGAGTGGCTTAAGTAGCAGAAATGCGTTATCTCACCATTCTAGAGGCTGGATGTCCAGGGTGTCAGTAGAGTTGGTTGTTTCTGAGACTGTGAGGGCAAACCTGGGCCATGCCTCTCCCTCGGTCTCTGGTGCCTTACTAGCAATTGGCATTTCCTGGTTTATAGATCTTAGAGATGCATCACCCCATCTCTGTTTTCACCCTAACATAATGTTCTCCCTATATGCATGTCTGCTCTATTGTCAAACTTCCCCTTTTATATTAAGACACAGGCATATTAGGGCTCATTCTAATCATTTCATCTTAACTTGATCAATTTAACTTGATTATCCTAATTCTAAAGAAGATCACATTCCCAGGTATTGGGGGTTAGGACTTCAGCCCTTTTTGAAGGACACAATTCAACTCCTAGCAGTGGCTACTAGAGAACTTATTAGCAAGCAGGGACATTCAATTGAGTGTGGGTGTGAAGTTTCTTCAGGGTAGGCAAGGAAGGGCAGTCTAGAGAAGCAGGAAAGAGTTCCTTTGCCAGAGTTGCCTGTTATTAGCAAATGGGAAAGCCCTTTTCTGAGGATGAAGACCACTAGACCATCGGTCTACTCCCAGGTATGGGACTCTGATAAGCTTCTGGAACAGTCTCCATTCACTAAAGCAGTTCCACGTTGTCTTTTACTCTGAGGTTTCCCAAACACTTTTTAGCCATTATTTCTAAGAGAAACTGCTGCTCCAGAAACCACAAAATGTCTGCATTTGACACAGCGACACAGCCAGGCTGCTCTTGGAAGAACAAGGACATGCCCTCCCAACCCCTGATTGTAAGAAAGCCACATCATGGTGTTTGTTTCCTAAACAAGAAGTGAGCGTTTGTCACTTGTACTATTTAATTATGACCCAAGAGATTTGCTAACATTGCACATTCTGTCTGCAGTGCCCATTTAACTCTGATATTAAAGAGACATGATCGCCATATAGTTACTAAGTAACAAGTGTTAAACCTCAATAAATAAGATTTTTAATAATGAGGTTCTCAAATGCATAGATCACGTCTCCCCGTTCATTCTCTAAGAAAAACATTTTAATTATCTATTGACATGTATTGCACATGGAACAACTGCCTTTTAAAAGATAAATGGGTTTATAGGCGAGTCGGGTTAATTAAAAGCCAGTGGAGTATTACAAGTATATTTACTGGGGAATATTCACTGTAGGAGAGGAACGGTTCTTACACAGTTGTCAGAATTCTGTAAATGTATTGTTTAATAACCACTTAGCACTTAATTATAGTGAGTTGGTGAGAGCTTAAATCTAAACTAAACACTCATTCTAGTCATCACTTCTAAATGGCTTCTTCTCAATGACAGAGATTTTCCAAGTCACCAACGCATGATGTAATGATGTGCACAATTGCTGACCAAAAGTTCCCAAGACCATGCACCTGATCTTAGCAAGCACCTATTCTGAATCTGAATGTTAGGAAGGGAAGTTCAGGTTCACTTCTATAGGTGAAGCCAATTTGGAAGAAAATCTGTCTACAAGATGGAGTCAACTCCTGACAGGAACTCCTTATAGCATTCAAGGACCTGTGCAATCAAGCCCCTACCTACTTTTCCAGATTTATCTCTCCCTATCCCACTCACTTCTAACTCCAAAAGTTTGTTTCACCAGCTCTCTCTCTTCTTGCCACAAGAAGTGTCATCTTCCGGAGATCAACTCTATGAGCTTGATCCCATGGAAAAGATACAAAACAAGTCACCAGCCAATCTACAATATTCATACAACATGAGCAAGAAGTAAATCCCTATTGTTTGAAGTCACAGAGATTGGAGTTGTTTGTTAGGCCAGCATAGTGTGTCCCACCCTGGCTCATGCACATCCACAGCCAATCCCAGAGCCTGGCATGGAGAATGGTATTGTGAATGTTGGACGGTGAAAGAATACACGAGTCAGGTGATACATCTTCCTTTTCTTCCCCTCTGGAACTTTACCTGTTTCTGGGGAATCACACTCCAGGTGTCTCCATGACTCTCTTCCTGGGTAGAGTGAGGAAAATCCACCATTGAGCTAAGGAGCTTGAGTCTTGGTTCTATTCAGACTATAATGCACTGGACCATGGTTAAAACTATGAATTTGGTTTTTATGAATAGTTTGAGTAAAATACAGGAAGCAATGAATCACTGAACAAACATTCTTGTGTGTATGTGCATGTCTTCCAGCACAACGACAATAACCTCTATCTTATAAAGTAATCCCAAGGCTTTAATTAGATGATCCATCACCCTTTCCATCCCTACTTCTCTGATCTCTGACAATACCCAAACCATTCTACTCCCTCTAGTAATGGCACCCATTTCCTTCGTGGGACCTGCCTCCATTCCCACTCTCAGGTACTCCAATTTTAGTAGTGGGTGTAAATCATTGAGGTTACAAAGCAAGGCAATGATAGAACCAAAATTAGAACTCAAATCTCCCAACCTTAGACCTAATTTATTTGTTTTACAACTACTCAGTGAGCTCTGCTTTGAGCCAATGCTAGGTTCTGAGAGTACAGTGAGAAACAAGATGGAGACTCTAACCTCACAGCGTTCAGAGTTCAATCTGATGATTGTTGCACTGTAGCACCTGACCTTTCCTCTCCATTCAGAACCTCCCCCACCTCCCGTACCCCCCTCCAGACACATCATCTTCCTAAAAACCTCCCATGACTGTCTCAAACCTTGCTGCCGTCTTTTATCTGAATTTCTTTTGCCACTGTCCCCAGCATGTAAACAGACAGAGGTCAGACAAGTCACTCAAAGGACTGGCCAGCCTGGGTGGAGGACTCCATAGCCTCAAAGGGGAGGGACCTGAGGATGCCTTGGGGCAATGCTCCTTCACAGTGCCCCAGAATCCCACCAAAGCTGGAGCTGTTTGTCTCCTAGAGAGCCCAGGACACTTGACAGACTGTCTTCTCACCCAGGTTGAGAGTTTCTGGCTGGTCTCACCAGCCATGCTGCCTCTGACCAGATCCTGACATCTAGCTTCCCACCTCTAGGAAGGGAAAACAGAAAGCGCTAGAAGTGACAGGACAGAGTCATTGGGAGCCACAGGAGAAGGACTGGGCTAGGCGCTGATTGCATTGCCCCTGGCAACCACACGTCCCAGCAGGTCAGTCAATACTGCAGCGCTCGCTGGGATGTGGCTTCCTGACGCTGGCAAAAGAAATCTATATTGTTCTCAGGAGCAATCAGCCTTACTCAAGGCAGCACGTGTCCCCTCCTGTCTGTGGCAGTTTAAGGAACACAGAAACCAAGCCCAGAAGGTGGCTAAGGCTCAGTCCTCAGACTGACAGCCTAACAAGAAATTCGACACTTTACCTCAACACTGAACTTCCTCACCCCGGGGGCTAACACCTCTCAGCCCCATGATAGGAAAGGGCTCCAAATTGAGATATGATGTGATTTTTTTTCAGTCACTCTCCTTTCCCTTCCAGTCCAATAATAGTAGCTAACATTTATTGGCCCCTTACTATGTATTAGACTGTCTAGAAAATATTTGACACATATACTCATTCATTTCATCCTCAGGTATTCCAACTACCTGGGCTAAATACTATTAGCATCTTCAGTTTTTGGCTGAGGAATATGAAGCACAGAGCAGTTAAGTAACTTGCCCAGCATTGCACAGTTTGTCAGCCATGGAAGCAGACAGTCTAGACAATGCTCTTTACCACTATCTTATCCCACCCTTCCAAGGCATGGAGTTTGAAATCTGGTTTAGTTCATTCCGTTGCTTCAACAGAAAGTAACTGAGTCCGGATAATTTAAGAGATTAGAGATTTATTCTGCTCATGGTTTAGAAGTCCAAGGCCCAGGGCCCTATTCATTAGTGTTTTCTTGTTAGTGGGGTCCCAAGGCCATGAAGGACCTCCTATCATGAAAGAACAGGGGCACATGTTTCTGTGCATACACCAGTCTCTGACTGTCCTATTCCTTCTCCTTATAAACCCACCAGTAGTCTATCCCGGGGGCCTTACCCAAATCACCTAATAACTCCCAAAGGCCTTACCTTTCAGCACCATAGTCTGATTACATTTTCACCCTCTTAATCCAGTACAACTAACTGTCAACACATGAATTTTGAGGGACAATACAAACCATAACAAAACCAGACCAGTCGAGATCAATATATCAGTTCTAGCCTTTACTGACCGTGATTTGGGCAAAGGTAATCAACTTTCTCTGATCCTCATTTCCTCATCTGTAATGTGGACATAGATGACAACATATCTCTATCTTATAAAGTAATTCCAAGGTTTTAATAAGATGATCCATCATCCTTTCCATTTTCACTGTCCATCCTACTCAAGGCTCTAGCAGTTGCAAATTGTTTTCACTGCTCACACATGCCTTTGTATATATATCTCTGCTTCCTTGGACTGGAGTGGTCTCTGCCTCCCCCTCCTGTCTAGCCAGCTCCTCTCACCTATCAGAGCTCAATCAGTTGCTGCTTCCTCTGAGAAGCCATCCTGTCTCCCCAATTCTGCACTCTCTTTTCAGTGTTCTTCCATAGCCCTGCTCCTCCCTATGGTCATCACCGTGCTCAACGGTAATGGTCCATGGACATGCCCATCTCTTCCAGCAGACTGCAAGCTCTGCCAGGATAATGACAGTGAACTTGTCCCACTCTGAATCCATAGTGCTGGCAAGGTTCCTGGAATCAAAATCAGTAAGTATTTGTTTCACAAATAACTAAACAAAAATGTTTTTCTTCATATTCTTTCTTAGTCCCTCTTCATAGACAACTAGTATCTTGAAGGAAACAGCCATGTTTTGCTTTGTCTCTGAATTCCCACCATGCCTGGCATGTGAAAGCATAACTGAAAATAGAGAGAGGTAGGTGAAGTACCTGGGGTGCAAAATATAAGGAGGCACTGACTCTCAGCTTGTGCAAGTGCAGGATGGGCACAGGAGGTCCTCCACTCATGATACCTAATTAAATTAATGGATGACCCAATAGTTGGGTTATAAATATCCATCTCTGCCCTCAGGGAGTTGTCAGGCTTATGATGATTCATAGTCAACATCAAAGACAGGGAGAGCCACACCTACCACTGCCTTTGGGCTTGACTTGGAGGCCACCCCCACATCTTATGCAATGCTTGTATCCACAAACATAGTGGCTGTCACTGGCCATGACATTATATGACATTTAGGGTCATAGAAGGAAAAGATACTAGAAGCTGAACACCTAAGACCAAGGACCTGCAATGAACAATCAACAGGGTTAGATTGAAATCAGACGGGAAGGAAAACAAGAGCATTTCAGGCAGAGAACTAGATGAACAAAGTCAGCAAATGCCAAGTTTATCAGGGGCCCCATGCAAATTCATTTGATTGAAACCCAGCTTATATGCCAATGAGCACAAAAAGGTAACAGCAGTCTCTCATCTTTGCATACAGTCCGGCAAATATCATCCTATCTCGTTTTATTTGATCACTACGGCAAAGAACTTATGATTAGTCCCATTTCATTGATGAGACTCTTGAGATTTAAAAGTCAAGTGGCTTGCCCAAAGAACTCAACTCATAAGGTTGGGTTTGAAGCCTTGCTTGACTATTTCAGCAGTCTCACCCCCACAGTCTGATGGTGACATCCATTGCCCAAGTCACCTAAACCTTGTGTCACAGTACACTTCCTATGGAGAGTTTGGGGCTTCAGAGTTTCTTGTAAGCTGGATTTCAAGACTTTTCTGAGTGTGTCATTAGGGTTCCAAACCTCTCATACAACTGGACAGAAGTCTGAGGGGACCGGGGAAAGAATGGCTTGTCCTGTTACTCTGGCTTCTTGCCCAGCCCAGCAAAACTGAAATGGAATAACTACAACCTCAAAGGCAGTGCTTTGACTTAAGTGAAAACAGCAATTCAAAGACTCTCAGGCAAACAATGCGGACAGCATGTCACCGCTCTCTGATGTGTCATCCAGACCAATCGCCATTCAGTGAGGGAGGACTGTGCCAGCTGCCTTTGTCAGTGTGGATGGGAAGAACAAAACAAAATGGATTAGCTAATCCCCTGCTGACGGTGAGATGGGAGCCTGAAATTCAGCTCCATGGACTCCTTGGCTCCAGAGGTCAAGAAGTTAGCAGTGTCCAAAGCCAGCCGTGTGTGGCTCTCACTGCCGACAGCTAGCCGAATGACCCAAGCGGGCTGGTGGGAGGTCACAGCAGGGGCGTTTCCATTTTAACCCCATTGTTTAGCCAAATGAAGCTAAGATGTTCCTGCTCCCCATTGGAGAAGTCTGCCCGACTTCAATAATTTCTGAGTGCTGACAGATAATTCAGAGATATTGGATATTTCACCACCTGGGGACTGCCCTTCGCTACCATGGCAATCAGTTACTGCCCGCCAACCAGGGGCCATGCAGAGGCCCCGGGCCCCCTCACGCCTTTACGATCGAGCTCCAGCGTCTTGGAAAATATTGCTTGAATTTATTTATATAATCACGTTAGGAAGGCGGTGAGTTATTGTGAAGTCAGCATTCTTCCATCTTCCTTTCCACTAATCCTTTGTTTGAGATTCTGCTCGAAGGACTCGATTACTAATGCAATTACACGCTACCTGGTAAAGGGTAATCCAAAAAAAATTAAACCACTTCACATATTGTATTTTTCACTCAGAGCCACCCTTCTCCTAAAACTGAGTGCTGACATAAATCAATTAGCTACTGATTTTATGACTACCTGAATTTAAGAACACATAGACTTTTGACATCATCCTCCCAAGTATCTAAGTCATCTTAAAGGTAAATGCTACTTCTCATTTGGAGCACCAACCCTTCAGAAATCTCTAAGACAAAGTCAATGTTGTAAATGGTGTTGGTTCTAATGACTACAGAATATAAGACTGCCACCGATCTGGACAATATAAGAGTGTTTTATCCTGGTATCTCTAAAACTCAAATGCTTCAGGCTACTTCATTGATATTCTTGGGTCTCTCTCTATTTTATCTACCATAGAGTAAATGTGAAAATAAGTAAATTGGTGCTACAAACACTAAGAATTTTTTTTTGAAGGGGCATAGAAAACAAGGACTGTCTTTCTAAGATTCTGCTTCATTTTGCAATGAACATTATAAACAATGCCTAAACATGTTTTTGGGGGGTTTCAAATTTTAAACCAACCTATAGACGAGCCATACAGGTTAACCATGGTTACAGAACAAAATAGAAATGTTTCCCAATTTAACAAAAGAAAAGTCAAGATACAGAACATCTGCAAGAGTAAAGAAGAAAAGGAGGGAATGGCAGGCAAATACCATCTTCTATGATGTAAAGAAGGAAAGGAAGTTTTAGAATGTGTCTAAAGTCACATAGATGACCAATGAGTGGAGGAACCGAAAATGGTGATGTAATTACGTTTGGACAAGAAGGGATGGAAAGCGGCTGCAATAAGGAATAAGTCTTTTATCATGGGAAGAAGTCAAAAGAATCAATCCATTGAAAACCACTTGTATAATTCTATTATTTAGACATATGGAAGTGACTTCCAAAGAAATCAAAGATAGAAACCCTTAAAGAGATTGCTTCTATTTACTCTAGGGTGTTAGAGGCCAAAGTAGCTGCCAACCTTGGGGGAGTGTGAGGGGCTTCTGAGGTGCTAGTAGTGTTCCATTTCTTGATCTGGGTGCTAATACAAGAGAGTTCACTTTATAAAAATAATTAGGCACATGCTTATATGTGTATTTTTCTATTTGTAGGTTGTATTTCAATAAAAACATTTCCTTAAATAAAAATGGCTACCTCTGGGAAGCAGGAGTAGGGGAAATGCATGGAGAAATAGGGTGTTATTGTTTTCCAAGATCAGCCTGGCTGATGGCTCAATTATTTTTAGCCACATGCATGTATTACTTGGATGAAAATTAATTATTTTCATGCTGTTTCATACCGGACCTTCAGGTGACTTCTCATGTATAAAAAGTTCCAAGGTTCCTAAAGGGGGAAATGCTGAGTGATATATCCAAGAAAATGGATAACAACTGATTTGGGGAAGTTGATATTAAAAAAAAAAAAAAATCAGAGCTTCCAATTGCTTGAACAGTAAGTTACCTATCAAAATGCTCAAATCAAGAGATCAGGAAGGAGCCTTGGCCACATGACCAGAGAGGTAATTTGGTCAGTACTGATCGGCAACACATTCTGGGTGCTCCCCATACTTTGGTTTCTTTAACCTCTGTGAAAAAAGACTCAAAACATCAAGAATTCTAATAAAAACATATTCCTTAGGGTCTGTGACAAGATTAGAACTGGAAAGAGGAGGATCCAAGGGAGTCCTGTCTCTGTATTGAAATTGAAGGTGAGCAGCCAGTGGTGACCCTGGGGAAAAGAATAGACCAACTGGACCATATCAAATATGGTGTCCTGTACCTGGGGGCTGTCCTTCACTACCACAGCAGTTAGTTCCTGCCCGCTAACCAGGGGCCAATGCAGATGGCAATGGCCAAAGCTTGGCATTTAGAATATTTTCATGCTGTTTCATAGTGCACCTCCAGATAATTTCTCGTGTATCAAAAGCCCTCTAACTGAGGCCTCTACACCAGGGATCAGCAAGCTGTGGCCCACCACCTACTTACTTCGGCCTGTAAATGAAGAATAGTTTTGATATTTTTAAATGAATGAAAAACATCAAAAGAAACAGATCCTCACACATGAAAATGATATGAAATTTAATATTTTAGTGTTTATAAATAAAGCTTTATTGGACTGAAATAATGCTCCAGGCCACCAGTCACGACCACAGCCGAGTTGCATGGTTGGGACAAAAACCAAATGGCCCATGGAGCCAAAATATTTACTATCTGGCCCTTTACAGAAAAAGTAGTAAAATCCTGCCCTACCCCATGACTAATGTAAGTAGCTTGGGTTTAAGCAGCATGTTTTGCTTCAAAAGTATTTGTCTCATTTTGTTATTGTTTCATGTTTATTTTACTGCCAAAAGAATTTAGAAGCATAGGACAGGAATCAAGAGCCAGAAGTTGGTATAGTGGTTAAGACAATGGACTCCCACATAGCAGATCATGGTTCATGTCCCAGACTTGGTGGTTTGAAAATCATGCTAGGCACATGTGCATGCATGCCCAAAATCACAGGAGGAGAATGAAGGAGAAGGAACTGCAGCATGGACATACCCCCTCGAGGGTGACTTCTCATTTTCCCTCTCTCTGTCTCTCTCCATGTCTTTCCTCTCTGGTAAGCACCCTATGGAAAAAAACTAAAAAGCAACACAGCAAAATAAACAAACACACAAACTGGAATCAAAGCATTTACAGTCAGAGAATATGAAAAGGTGCTCATTGGGACCAGCAGTTAGCGTAATGGCTATGTCGCTGGACTCCCACGTAGTCGACCGTGGTTCGAGTCCCGGACCCGGCGGCTTAAACTCACGCCGGGCCTGTGTGCATGCGTGCCCAAGATCCTGAGAGGAGAATGGAGGAGAAGGGATTGTGGTGTGGCCATCCCCCCTGGGGGAGTGATTTCTAGCTTTCTGTCTCTCTGTCTCTCTCTGTCTTTCTGGTGAGCACATGTGCCCTATAGCAAAAAACCTCTCCAAAGAAAAACAAAAATCAAAAAAAAGGTGCTCATTTACAGAACTCCCACTAGACAAGTGGGAAAACTGGAATCTAGAAAAAGTGCCCTTACGCCACTTTTCACTGAGTTAGCTGCCTTGGGCTCATGCTGTAAATGGTTAAATCATCAGTTTCTCTCCCAGCATGGACTTCAGAGAGGGAGTCTTCCAACTGGGCAAGAATTCAGAGAAAAGCAACTTGGTCCACCCTGCAGATAAGACTAAATGGCCTTACAGCAGTTCATCATGTTACCAATTAACTGAAGTCCTGGAATTCTGCTAAGAGGAAATCGTGATTTTCCCCTAACCCTGTTCTTGCCTTCAGTACACTGCATCTGTCTTCTCTATTGTCACGGATGTAAGAGGAGACTTTGAAAAGTTAATGGGACAATAGAATTAAAGTATGAGTTTCTTTGGGTGCAAATTTAGAAACCCATGCATAATTTTTTTGTAATAAAGCATTTTGTATGAACTTTTTGAGGACGTTCTCTTTCATACGTGCCTGTTTTGATTTTTGCTGGGGAAGCAGCTAAGGAAAATGGCCAGAGACCTACGTTAAGTTGTAATTTGGAAGTCTCTGGCATGAGGGTAGACGTAAAACTAAATATTGACAGACACGTTGATTATTGGATAAATTGAACAACTGGTGTGGTTTATTGCTTGTTTGACAAACTGATTTTTGAGGAATTGACTCTTTCTAACTTCCAAAGCTCAGATGGAAGGCTGGATTTTTGCATCCCACTCATTTTGGAAATTCTGTATGGCAACCGGAAGCCTGGGAACAAGGCCAGGGCCCTGTGAAGGCCCCAGACCCTCAGTTGGAGCTGTTCAGTATACCCATGAGCTGAGCTGGTGACTTTGTGCTGCAGCCCAGGCTCTTCTGTCTCAGTCTGGTGATTGTCTCGGAGACTGAGAGCTCCAGAGAGAACAGAGGCTTCCAGACTCCCCAGGCTTCTCCAGGGACAAAGAAAAATTTTCTCAACTGACAGATTTTTTTTTATCCAAAAGACAGTTTTCTTCACTGCACGAAGAACAGCATTGACCAGATAAATTCTTCTTAAGGAAGGTGTTTCAGGACAACTGGATCCCTAGCCAGCACCCCTATGAGCCTCACCTCCCCTCATCCCAGGATTAGCAAGCGGTAAGTTGAGAAGTCCTCCACTTTCATCAGTCCGTTAATAGTGTAGCATTTTATTTGTTTGTTTTAGTTTGTTATAGGGCATGTGCGCTCAGATGAGACACGCGGTGGGGGGAGTGAAGAGAAATCCCCCTGGGGGGGAGGATAAATATGTTATAACCCCTTCCCCTCCATTCTGCTCTCAGAATTTTGGGCATACATACACATGTACCCGGAATGATTTTCAATAAATCAGATCCAGGGCTCAAACTGTGTAGTTGACCATGTGGGATCCAGCTGCCTTAACCTCCACACCAACTTCTGGCCTTTCTTTTTTTTTTTAAGTTTATTTTATTTTTATTTTTACAAGAGAGACAGAGAAAGAAAGAAGGAGACAGGGAGAAAGACAGACAGTCCCCCACTGGGGTCATCAAGCCTCAATCCACCCCCATCCTCAGTCATCCCACATTATAGGTATGTTCACATGAGCCTGGTGTGCAGTGAGGCCTTCAGAGACAAAATCAGCACCTTTCTATGTGGTTCCAGCAGCACAGAGCATTTTGTTATTGCTGTGCTACTGCTGCTGGCCCTAATGGCACAGTTCTAAAGTCAACACACCTGGACTCAAGAGCTCAGTGTGGCACCTGCTCAGTGATTTCCCTCTTCTAAGCCTTAGTTGCCTTATCTGTGAAATAAGGACTTAAGGAAAATACAGTACCTAATTCAGAGGCTGTGAAGATTCGTTGACATGACGTATGTAAAGCATGTGGACTAGTACATGGCCCTGAGAAGTTGTAAACACTATGCTGCAAATATTTGCTTTAGGAAGGAAAAAAAAAGAAAGAAAAGAAAAGAAAAGAAGAAAGAAATACTACTCAGTGTGAATGGGAGCTGCTGGCTAGAGGAAGAGGTGGAATCCTCTGGCCTGCCTTTGCTGCCACCCTTGGGGTGGTGATTATAAGCCGGAGGAGCCAGAGGCTGGTCATCTGCTTGGCTAGTCCAAATAACTTATTATACCAGCCTCTGGCAAGGGAGTAGAAAGGAAAAAGATGAAAGATTATAGCATCGATTTTTCCAGCACGTGAAACCAGCAGTGTTATTTCCAGATCCATCCTTTTTGAAATTAAATTAAATAAAGTTTAGCTCAGTTTGTCAATTTGCTGAAAACCTTTTCCACCCTACTTCTTCATTGGCAGTGACGGGATTCATGGAGGATGTTTCTTTCTGGGGAAGCATTATTGCATTAGGAGACATGGGGGGTTATGATGATGTTCCAGAATTTTAAGAGCTTTTCAACCCAACGAGGTGTCAATTTGCAAGTACATTTCCCATAACCATTAGGTAGGCATTTTTAACAAATGAGGCTATGGCGAGAGAGTCCTCCAGGATGAGTTATAGCTGCAGCACTGCACCCTTGTCAGAAATACAGTCTCTCTAAGGTGGGGGAATTGTCTTCCTGCCTCACAGACACACTTTTGAAAAACTAGAAGCATATTCCTCTTTTACTTCAATTATGAAATATTTTTCTTTCTTTCAAAAACAATAAATGCACCAGTTATTTCAGGTGAAAAAAAGATAATCTTAAGATTGCCTCAAGGAAAGGTGTTTTCCAAACCCATACTCACCCAGGTAAGGGGCTCATAAAAGCCTCTAGAGGGTACAGGCAGGGGCAGACAGAGTAATAAATGGCCTGTCAGTCATCCTAACCAGCCAGAATCAATCGTTTGGACTTGGGGGAGATTACACACAGTTAACAGGCTAGGGATGGGGAAGGTTTATCAAAATCAGGTTTCATCCCCTGGTTCAGTGAGGAAGGTTTAGTAATTGCCTCCATCCTGCCCAGATGTCAATTTGCCTCTAAGAGTCTTGACCACTGAGAGGCCAGGACAGTGGTGTCTAGGAAGAGGTAAAAGACAGCCAAGGGTCTTGTCAGAAGGCCTGGTCCAAGACGTTGAGCCATTCCAGATTATCTAAGTTGTTCAAGAACGTGGGATGTCTGGAGGTGGGATGTCCAGGATGCTCCAACAGGGCTAACAGCTCGATAAGTCTTTTATTCTCTGAAGTCTGAATGGAGTAGTCCTGCCTGGGCAAAGCCTTTCCAGTCTCTCTGAGGCAGAATTAGCCGGTGTTCCTTCCCTGTTCCCAGAACATTTTACAGATGCTCTAGTGAGTACCCTCCAGCATCCAGCACTTACCTGATGCCTAGGAGAGGCATTCAGTAAATGTGAGCCAGTGGTATGGAGAAAGGGACCCCAAGAAACCCCCTCTAAGAGATCATGACAAGAGTTGGCCAAAAATTCCAGCTTGAGTTTATTTGGAGTAATTTGTAATTGGGAAAATTTTGGAAAACAACTGAAGGACTAAGTAAATCATGGCATGACTGTCCAAGAGGCTATTATGTAGCAATTAACAGAGACAGAATAAATGTATATTCACTGCTTTGAAAAGATGCCTGTGATGTGTGATTAAGTGGGGGAAAAGGCAGATTATAAGACAGTCTATATAATGAGCCTATTTATATCAGGGGAAAACAGTTCATATCTCTGTGTCTCACTTCTCTCACTTTCTCTCTCTCTCTCACACACACACACACACGCACACGCACACACACACACACACACTCATGATAGGGTTACATCCATCGAAGTAGAGAACTAGACCATGAGAACTATAGCTGAAGTATCAGATTTCAGAAGAATATTGAAGAGATGATCTTCATCCTGAAGAGAGTGACTAAAATGGAAAAGAATCCCAAACCAGGTCATGTGGGTAAGGATGGAAAGAACTGAGAATTCTGCTAACAGGATGAAAGGATATGAACCAGAGCTGACTGACAGAGAGTGACTGGTAACACTCTAAATGCCCTTAAGGTACAGGAAGAACCATGGCTAGTGCTGCAGGAAAATGGGTCAAGGAAGGCTGCACCAACAAGGTGCCATCTGCATCTGGCTCTAAACTCGAAGACTGAAGGCATGTTCCTAGATCTTCAGCTATTGGCCTTCCAACTCTATTTTTTTGGGATCTTCTTCTGTTGCCCATGTGATTATTATTATTATTGTTCATTTTAGAAGTTTTTGCCTTAGGGCATGTCCGTTCACTGGAGAGAGAGAGAGAGTGCATGAGAGAAAGAGACAGTGAAAAGAAAGGTGAGAAATCACCCTCAAGGGGGATGGCCACACTGCAATTCCTTCTCTTCCATGCTCCACCTGGAATCTTGGGCACACATGCACACACTCCCAACATGAGTTTCAGGCCACTGGTTCCAGAACTCCAACCGCAGTTGACCATATGGGAGTCCAGGGACGTAACTGCTGCGCCATCAGTTAGTCCTACCCATATGATTAGTTACTTTGTATGTCTCTTTTAATTATCTCATCTTTTAAAACTTGTGTTTCAGGGCCAGCAAGTGGCATAGTGGTTAAGGCGCTGGACTCTCACATGGCCAACTGCGGTTGGAGTGCCAGAGCCAGCAGCTTGAAACTCACATTGGATCATGAGCATGTACGCCCAAAAACAGAAGACAATAAAGGAGAAGGGATCATGGTATGGCCATCCCCTCGGGGAGTGATTTCTCATTTCCTCTCCCTCTCTGTCTCTCTAGCTAGTGCACACACTCTATAGCAAAAACTCTCTCTACAAAAAAAAAAAAAAAAAAAAGTTGTCTTTCAAAAGATAACTTGAATCCACTAATTGTATGGAAAAACCAGCATTATCTGCCACAAACAAAAGAAAGCAGTCATAAAATGCATTTTAAACATTCCAAAGTTGTTCGATTCGAGTCATACGTTGGTGGCAGGATGCTGTGCGTCTAAGGTCTAGCTGTTCTTTGACAAAAAGAAGAAATCAACAAATACAAGGGGACTTCAAAAAGTCTGTGGAAAAGTGGAATTAAAGTACAAGTTTACTTTAGTACAAAATTTTTGAAATCTACACATTTTTTTTCATAATACACATGATCCGAACTTTTTGAAGATCCTTTTATATTATAAAGGTGTTAAAGATACACTGTGCTCCCCAAGGAACTCTGCTTTGGCTAGAGAAACATGAGAAGATATCAGCTTTCTTCCAATCCGGGACTCCAGTATGACGTGCAAATCAAGCAGGAATGGGCTTCCAGGCCCAAGGCAGATACAGTGCAGGCAGGAGGGCCATAGGTTCTCTGAGGCTGTAGGAAAGGATGGGACCGGGCTTGAGAACCAGATAAGCAACATGGCCACGTATGTGTCCAGGAAGAGAGCACTCATCACATGTAGATAGATAGGTGGGGGTGATTTTTGCTATAACACATACATGCTCACGAGAGAGAGAGAGAGAGAGAGAGAGAGAGAGAGAGAGAGAAGTGAGAAATCACATGGCCATGCAGCAATTTTTTCTCTTTCATTCTCCTCTCAGGATTTTGAGCACTCATGCACATGCACCCACAGTGTTTGTCAGGCTGCCAGGTCTAGAACACAAACTGCAGAGATGGCCATGTGGGATCCAGGGCCTTAACCATCACGCCTCCTGCAGGCCCCTCATTATAATGTCATACGGTTGTAGTTTCTGCACTGTGTTGACATATTACCCATTTAAAATAAAAGATACATTATCATGCACACAAGTACACACACAATCCCTCGGACAACAGTGGCCAAAACAGCCAAGTGGTCCAGCAGTGGTTCAGAGTCAAGGCCTTGGAGTGGGGCGGCCTCCCAAGCCAGATCAGGGCAGATCACAATCCAGCTGCTTACTAACTGTGTGATCTGGCACTAGCCTCTTTAACGTCTCATACCGCCCTGCCCTAATCTATGAAGAGGGGAAAAGAATAGTGCCTGCCCTTGGATTACGGGACATATGAGTAAGATGATCATTTTAAAGTCCTTTGTTCTTTACAGCATTCAGTGGGCCAGTATGTCACTACCTCCCTGCCTGTCTCTGTAATTCTTTGCTTACCATAAGCCCATGTCTATGCATGTCTTTTTTCTATCTGTATCTGTCTTTCTCTTTCCTTTGCTCTAAAATAAAATTGAAGCATACGTTGTGCCATTTATTATGTGTAGTTAATAGACTTTTCCTTTCCCCACTCTTAATTTTAATAAGCTAACAAAGAGAACACTCATTTTCTAGAAGCAAATAAGTATTTCATATTAAATTGCTTTTTATTTCTAGGGGCTTTCAATTGATTTCAGGAGTATGGTCTGGTGACTTTTGATGACAAAATTGTTCCACAGTCTTAGTTCAGACTGTAGACCTGCTGGACTGTGAGTACCCAAGACATGTGCACCTACACACCTACACATACCACATATGATACACACATACTACATGCAAACATACAATCCACATACATATACAACACACACACACACATATACACACACAAGTAGACTGGCAAGAACATGCCTCTCCCATCAAGCATCGTCTGAACAACAATGGCAGGTGAAGAGCCCCAGAGAGATTGAAATGTTTCTGTTGAGTTTTGTTTCTTTGAATATTGCTGCTGCAACCCTTTATAGAAGTCAGTAAATCTCAGTTTAACTGCTGCTATTGATTGGGGAGGGCACAAACAAAGGTGCAAATGAGTTTTGGCCTGCTCCTGAAGTGTCCATTACAGACAGCATTAAAGACATGATGTATTTGTTTTGCAGTTTGCAGACACGTGTGCAACTCCATCACCTTCCATCCCTCCATCATCCACTGCTGCTTTCTGAAGATAGAGAGAAGGATCCTGCAGGACACTGGTTCTTCACTCATTAGCAGTGATCAGTAAACCCTGTGGTGTTCATTAAAATGTTTCTCTGCTGCATGGCAACAGCATGTTTTTTCTTTGAAAGCAACTTTAGCTGTTGTGAGGTCAAAGGAATATATAACAATTATGAAGGAGGTAATCTCAACTGTACTTTTTTATTTTGAGTACATCCTGGGGGTGGGCAAGCAGTTGTGATTTATTTCCATTCATATGTACGAGTTTCATTTGAATATTTACTGGGGTTGTGCTCAGATCCACTGGGGCCCTGCAAATGTGAGGCGGGGTAAAAAGCCAAGAAGTGACAGCACTCCACACAGTGGAGCCAGTGACTTCTGACCCTACCTGGGTTTGGTTTTATGACTTTCATATCCTTGAAGTTATTTAAAAGAAGATGAAATATGACAGGTGCTGGGGTTGGCAAAAGCAGTCAGTTGATTACATTCTGAGCTGCCAGTGGGAGCCCCCTCCCAGAACGTTGTCAGCACATTTGAAAGCATTTGGTTCATTGCTGTCCTCTGCATTTCGACCCTGACCTGCAGAGCTGAACTGGCATACAGACAGGTGGAAGTGGACCTTTGTTTTCTGCTGGTCAGCTTCCTCTTAGGTACATCTTCATCTCCTAATCTCAGTCCATGAGGTTAGGATAAGGCTGATTCCTCCCACTCCTCAGCATCCAAAGGTATGCTTGTGATGGTCAAGTCTAGCCAATCAGGGCACCACATTTTCTATCTACAGTGATAGCTTCAGGGATAGGCACATGACTTTAACTGGACCAATGAGAGCCTTCTCTGGAGCTTCTGAACAAACTATGAGAAAGAGGTTCTTTTCTGCTGCTCTGTATAATCTAACATGCTATGAACCTGGAGCCACCTTCTGGGGAAGAGACTGCATTGGGAAGAACTCAGTGTAACAATAGCAGACAGAAGAGATGAAAACAGAATTCTGAGAATGTTGACATTGGATGTGGCCACCTGAGGCTACTTTTAGGATGTTTAGTTAAATTGAGGCAACACATTTCTTTGGATTACAACATATTGACTTGAGTCTCTGTCATGATAAAAAGTTGCCTGATTAATTAATAGTTGCCTTTACTATAATTCATAGAGCATAGATAATATTCTCTGACCATAATATCTTTTCTATCAGTTCCCTAAAACCTAATCATATCCCAGAGCTTGCCATTCACTGCTTCTCTTGAATGAGTTTGCTTAGAATATCACTCGCATATAAATCCTTATCTCAGTGTCCTCTTGGGACTCCAAACTAAGATGTGAGGTTTCAATGAAATGACCCAGGGAAAGTATTTAACAAAAAGTTTAACTCATAGTATATGCTCAATAAATGCTAAGTGTTATTGTTAATGTTGTTGTATTGGTAGAAGAGCTTAAAACAGAATATAATTTTCTTACATCCACTATGCCAGTATTTTCTAAGATGTTGAACATGCAAGAGAATTTCCAAAAGTTTATGGAAGATGGAATTAAAGTATGTTTATTTTGGTGCAAAAAAAATTTTGAAATTCAAGCACAGTTTTTTCATAATACATATTTTCCATTAACTTTTAGAGATCTCTTATATGCTACAGTTGGCTCACATTATATTAATCATTAGACATTTTTAATTTTCTTTTTTAATTTGTTTTATTTTTATTATTTTTCTAATTTTTTTAAAACATTTGATCGCAGGACCAGCAGTTAGCATAATGGCTATGTCGCTGAACTCCCATGTAGTCTTGCATTCGCCAGAAAGAGAGAGACAGAGAGATAGAAAGCGAGAAGTTACTCCCCAGGGGGGATGCCATACTGCAATCCCTTATCCTCCATTCTCCTCTCAGGATCTTGGGCACGCACACACACGCACCCAGCGTGAGTTTAAGCCACCGAGTCCAGGACTTGAGCCACCCTATAGCAAAAAGCTCTCAAAAAAACACTTTTTTTTGATCGCTGTACATCATTTGGCTTGTAAAGAGAATTTACCCAACATGATATATGTTTCAGACCAGTCCAGTTGAGAATACTGTACCCATTATCATCAATAGATAACAAACCATTCTGTGTCCCACAAATGTCTTGCCTCTCAATTTTTTCTCCCTAATTTCCTTCCCTTCTGTGACCCTTCTTCCACACTGTCTCCAGCATCCATAACTATTTTCATTGCTTTATTCCCTCTAATCTTTCAGTCTCTACCATAGAGTGTGGACAGTCAGTATATATGAAGTGGAGACATACAATATCTTTCTTTCATAGCCCGGCTTGCTTTACTCAACAATAAATCTTCCATAGTTGACCACTTTCTATTAAATGCCAGGGTCTTGTTGTTTCTTATGACTGAATAGCGTTGCATAGAGTATATGTGTCACACTTTTTCAATCCATTCATTTGTTCGTGGACATTTGGGTTGATTCCATGTGTTAGCAATGGTGAATAATGCCACAATAAACATTGATGTGCAAGCACTTTTCAACTGAGCATTCTCCTGTCCTTTGGGTAGATACCCAGGAGTGGGATTGCTGGATCCTATGATAGTTTTATTTGTATGTCTTTGATGAACCTCCATATTGTCTTCCACAGTGGCTGGACCAATTGACATTCCCATCAACAGTGTAGGAGAGTTCCCCTTTCACCAGGGCTCCATCAACACTTCCACGTTTTATACTTTTAATCTTTGCTATTCAGACAGGGGTTACATATTATTTCATTTGGGCATTTGCTAAGGTTTTATTGCCATAGTACCTGTGTGTTTTCTCGAGAGAGACAGTGAGAGGGAAAGTGAGAATCACTGCGCAGAAGGAATGACTACAATCCCTTCTGCTCCATTCTCCTCCTGAAATTTTGGGCACACGTGCACATGTGCCTGGTGTGAGTTTCAACCTACCAGGTCTAGGATTCAAATTGCGGTCTGCCACATGGGAGTCCAGTGCCTTAACCACTATACCACCTGTTTGCCCCAATATTTTAATATGTTACATAATTATGGCAAGTAAATGCTTTTTTCTATTTATAGTTGTTGTCATAAAATTTCTTCTTAAAATAAACATATTTAGGTTCTAAATATGAGTTCTTTTTTTTAAAGAACTCTTTTTTTCTATCCTAAACTTTACAAAGATATGGCAAAAATTGTTATGCTTATACACTAAAAGAAAACTCTGAACCACTCCATGCCATCTACCAGCCCAAACTTCCCATGCAGGTGGCTTTACCTTCCCAGATAAAGTTTTAGAAGACCCTGGTGGAATGAGTGGTGAGCAGACACCCGTTGTACTCACTGTCGTGCACTCTACGTACTGTCACCTGGGTCTGCAGTCACTGGAGAGAGATAGCAGAATGAGCAATGTGCTAGAAAGAAAAACATGGCATCTGCAGGAACTGGAAAGAAAGGTAATTTGGTTGCCTCAGTCTGAGATGAAGATGAATAAGAACAGAGTAAATGAGAAACTGCAGACTGCAAGGACCTTCCTAGTAGAATTGAAATGCTCCCATGCAAGGCTTCCTCAGAGAACCTTACTCAATGAGACTGCTCTTCTCTCCCACCTTTCTCTAGTTCCTATTCCTGTAGATAGTCAGTCCAAGTCCAGAGCCAGAGCCAGTCAAATTCAAGTTTTAATTCTCCCACCAACTAACTAGGTGACTGTAGGTCAGTCACACCACTTCTCTGAGCCTCTGTTACCTTCTGCAACATGGGGGAGAGTGGTTCCCATGCCATGGTAAGCTGGGCAGCAGTATAGATGGGGTCATTTGCAGAGCCCTGAGCACAGGTCATGACCTATGATGGGCTGTTCTAGTCCATTCTGTGGCTAATAACAGAAATTGTCTGAGTCTGGGTAATTGATAAGAACAGAGGTTTATTTAGCTCAGGGTTGCAGGTCCAAAGTCAAGAGGCCACATTAGGAAAGGGTCTTCTTACTGATAGATAACGTGGCAGGGGGCTACACAGTTATCAGGTAAGAGCTCGAGCATAGCAGACTGTCTCTGTCTTGTTCTCTCTCCTGGGGCTACCAAGATTCAATCATGGGAGCCCCACCCTGTTGGCTGATCACCCATCAAAAGCTCCACCTTTCGATACTGTAATCAGATTAAATCCCCTCTTTTTTTGTTCCATAAGGCAATATATGTAGTATATTTATTACCATGTACTCTTAAGTATTCCACTTTATTTTTAAATTATATTTTCTCAAATCTTAAACTCACAGGAATCTGAAATTTTCTGCTATTTATACATCAGTTGGAATAATTTCCTTTCCCAAGAGCTCTGTAAAGAATTATACGTTTGTATAACTTTTTAAGACTGCCTTAAAGA
This sequence comes from Tupaia tana, assembly GCA_026018925.1. Taxonomy (NCBI): domain Eukaryota; kingdom Metazoa; phylum Chordata; class Mammalia; order Scandentia; family Tupaiidae; genus Tupaia; species Tupaia tana. The sequence continues at coordinate 38,252,176 of JAKSZU010000018.1, forward strand.
ATGAGCAGATCATACAATATCAAAGTAAAATCAATCCACCCCTGGCCAGTCCTATGGCCTAGTGTTTGATGGGGATGATCCAATATGCCTGATCCATATACCTGACTCAGTGGCTTGAAGAAAAACACACTGCATGCATGCAAATTCATGCCCCAAACTCCTGACAGGATGTAGAAATGGAGAAGGGATTGTTACATGACCATGCCCTATTGGGAGTACTTTCTCCTTCTCCCTCTCTCTGTTTCTCTGCCTCTCTCTGGCCAGTGCGTGTACCATCTAGCCATTAAAAAAAAAAAAAATTGGGCAGGTGGTATAGTGGTTAAGGCATTGAACTCCCACATGACTATGGTTTGAGTTCTGAACTTGGAAGTTTGAAACTCAAGCCAGGTGCATGTGCATGCATGCCCAAAGTCGTGAGAGGAAAATGGAAGAGAAGGAGTTGGCACGGCCATTCCCCCTGGGGACTTCTCTCTCTCTCTCTCTCTCTCTCTGTCTCTCTCTGTCTCTCTCTCTCTCACACAGTCACCCTCTAACAACAACAACAAAAAAAAAACACCTCTATAAAAAAGTCTTTCTTTTTTTCTTTTTTTTTAGAGAGATTTTTGCTAAAGGGCATGTGTACTTGCCATAGAGACAGAGAGAAAGTGGGAAATCACCCCCCAGGAGGAATGGCCACATTGCAATCCCTTCTCCTCCATTCTCTTCTTGGGATCTTGGGCATACACCAACATGCACCCAGCATGTGTTTGAGGCTGCCAGGTCTTGGACTTGAACGATGGACTCAAATTACGTCAGAGTCCAGCGATGTGACCATTACACCATCTATTGGTCTCTCAACCCATTTCTTGTTCTTTTTTTTAAAAATTTATTTATTTTTAATTATATTTATTATCATTATTCTTCAATTTTGACCAGGGAGAAACAGACAGAGAGAAATGGAGAGTGAGAAAGAGAGCTTCCAGGTCCAGGACTTGAACCATGGTTGGCCATGTGGGAGTCTAGCACCTTAAGCACTACACCACCTGCCGGCCCCTCAACCTATTTCTTATTACTTCATGTGAGAGAAAAAAAAAAAAAAAACAAGTGTGCACACATGCTTGCATTTTGCAATTCTGGAGTCTTTTCTATATGGAGAAAAAAAGTTACTGAGTCTTCAATTCAACAGACATCTTCTGTACTGAATCTCCACTATTTGACTCCAAGTTGGAAACCCTACCCTCTTAATAGTAATTATTCTGAGAGAAAAAGTCTATTAAGTACTTCTTTCCCTTTAACTGATATAATCAGATCATCAGGATTTATGTTTTGCTTCTTTTTTTTTTTCCACCTGATTCTTTCCCTCCCAACTCCTATTGCTCTCCCCATCACACACACACACACACACACACACACACACACACACACACACTATCTCTAGTATCCACAGCTGCTCTCCATGATTTTGTACTTTCCAATATTTCAGTTTCTGCCATAGAGTGCAGATATTCAGTATATATTGAGTGGGGATGTATAATGCCTCTCTTTCATAGTCTGGCTTGCTTCGGTTAGCATTAAATTTTCCATATTCATTCACTTTCTGTCAAATGCCAGTTTCTCACTGATCTTTATGGCTGAATAGTATTCCATAGTGTGTATGTGCCACATTTTTTCTTTCCCCCCCCCCCCCCCCCAGAGATTTTGCTATAGGGCTCATGCACTCACTGGAAAAACAGAAAGTGAAAAATCACTCCCCAAGGGGTGATGGCTATGCCATTCCCTTCTCTTCCATTCTCCTCTTGGGATTTTGGGCATGCACACACAAGTGGCCAGCATGAATTTTTAAGCCAACAGTTCTGAGACTTGAACCATAGTCAACTACATGGGAGTCCAGCAACATAGTCATTACACTATCTTCTGGTCCCATGCCACATTTTAAAAATCCATTCATTTTGTTTTGGACATTTGGGCTGATTCTGTGACTCAGCAATTATGAATAATGCTGCAGTAAACATAGATGTGCAAGTTTTTTCTGACTGAGTGTATTCTTATTCTTTGAGTAGATATCCAGGAGTGGAATTGTTGGGTCATATAGTAGTTCTGCTTATAGGTTTTTTATGTACCTCCAAATTATTCTCCACAGTGGTTGTACTAATTTGCATTTCCACCAACAGTGTAGGAGAGTTCCCTTTTCACTACGGCCTAACCAGTACTTATCATTCTTTATTTTTTCAATCTTAGCCATCTGGTTGGGATTAGTTGGTATCTTATTGTGGTTTTGATTTGCATCTCCCTTATGATAAAAGATGTTGAACATTTTTTTCATATGCTTTTTGGTTGTTCATATGTACTTCTTGGAGAGTTGTCTGTTCAGTTCATTTGCCCATCTTTTAATTGAACTGATTATTTTTTGCAAGTAAACTGCTTGAGTTCCCTGCATATTCTTGTTATCAGTCCTTTATCTGAGGTACAGTTTGAAAATATATTCTCTCATTTCAAGGGTTGTTGCTTCACTCCAATGATCGTTTCTTCAGCTGTATGGAAGCTTTTTAGCCTAATGTAGTCCCACTTGTCTGTTTTAGGTATTATTTCCTGTGTTCTGAGTTTCTTGCTTAAGAAGTCTTTGCCTACTCCAATGTCTCTAAGAGTTTCTCCTGTGTTTTTCCCAGTCGGTTTATAGTTTGGGGTTTTATGTTTAGATCCTTGATCCATTTTACGTTTATTTTTGTTATTGGTGAGAGAAAGGGGTCCAGTTCAATTTTTCTGCATGTGAATATCCAGTTTTTCCAGCACCACTGGTTGAAGACATTTTCTTTTCCTCACTGTAGTATAATGAATGCCCTTTGTTGAAAATCAGTTGGCTATGTGTTTGGGGATTTATTTTTGGGTTTTCTATTCTGTTCCATTGGTCTACATTCCTATTTTTGTGCCAGTACCATACTGTTATGATTATCACAACATTGTAATATATTTTGAGGTCAGAAAGTGAGATGTTTTTTACTTTATTCTTTTTACACAGTATTGGCTTGGCAATAAAGGGCCTTTTGTGATTCCAGACAAATTCTATGATTGTTTTTTCTAAATCTGTGAAGAATGTTTAGGGTAATTTGATAGGGATTGCATTAAATTTGTAAACTAATTTGGGAAGAATTGACATTCAGATTACATTAATCCTTCCAATCCAGGAACATGGTATGTCTTCCCATTTTTGGTATCATTTTCAATTTCTTTTTTTCAGTTTTTCATACTTTTCCTTGTAGATGTTTTGACTTCTTTGGTTAGGTTTATTCCTAGCTATCATATGTTTTTGTGCTATTGTAGATGGAATTGCTTTCTTCAATTCTACCTCAGTCTTTTTATTGTTGGTGTATAAAACTGCTATAGATCTTTGTATGTTGATTTATATCTTGCCACTTTACTGAATTTATTTATCACTTACAGGAGGTTTTATGTGGGTTCTTTTGGATTTTCTGTGTATAATCATGCCCTCTGCAAATAGCGATACTTCACTGCTTTTCCTATTTGAATGCCTTCTACTTTACTTTTCTTATCTGATTGTATTGGCAAGGGTTTCCAGTACTATGTTGAAAAGCTTTTCCACTAAAAACTGGTAGTAGACAAGGCTACCCACTTTCTTCACTCCTTTTCAACATTGACCTGGAAGTCTTACCAGTGCAATCAGAAAATTGAATAATATAAAAGGCATTCAAATAAGGGAAGAAGAGTTGAAAATGTCTTTATTTGCAGATAAGATAATAGTATACATAGAAGACCTAAAGGTATCCATGAAAAAACTGCTCAAAGTAATCAATGTATACAGTAAAGTGTCAGCATACAAAATTGATATCCAAAAATCAACAGCATTTTTATATACAAACAACAATCTGACTGACATAAGAAATGAAAATAATCCCTTTTACCATAGCCACAAAAATGTATAAGATACCTAGGGATAAATCTAACCAAGGAAGTCAAAGACCTTTACAAGGAAAATTATGAAAATCTTAAAAAAAAGATATCCAAAAGGAACAAAAAAGTGAAAGGCAAACCATGTTCCTGGATTAGAAGAATTAATATAATCAAAATGGCAATTCTACCCAAATTAATCTACATATTTAATGCAATTCTAATCAAATTACCAGAGACATTCTTCACAGATCTAGAAAAGACAATCATAGAATTTGTCTGGAATCATAAAAGACCCTGTATTGCCAAATCAATCCTGTGCAAGGAGTGGAGTAAGTGACATCTCACCTCCTGACCCCAAAATACATTACAAAGCTGTGTTCATCAAAATAGCATAGTATTGGCACAAAAATAGGCAGGTGGACCAATAGAACAGAATGGAGACTCCAAAAATAAACCACAAAACATACAACCAACTTCTTTTTCTCAAAAGATATCTGTAAATCCAGTGGGGAAAAAGAAAATCTCTTTAGCAAATGATGCTGAAAAAATTGGGTAGCCACCTGCAGAAAGATGAAACCGGACCCTTGTCTTTCACCATTAACAAAATCAACTCAAAATGGATCAAAGATATAAACCTAAGACCTCAAATGATAAAACTAGTAGTGGAAAACACTGGGAAATCTCTGAGAGACATTGCAGTAGGCAAAGACTTCTTAAATAAAACCCCCAAAACACAGTCAGTAATCCCCAAAATAAACAAGTGGGATTACATCAGATTAAAAAGTTTCTGCACAGCAAAAGATACAGTAATTAGTTTGAATTGACAACCCGTGGAATGGGAGAATATTTTTGCAACTATGCCTCTGATAAGGGATTAATAACCAGAATATGCAGGGAACTCAAATGGTTTACCCAGAAAAAAATGATTAACTCAATTAAAAGATGGGAAAATGAGCTAAACAAAAAACTTTAAGGAAGGTATATGGAAAGCCAAAAAGCATGTGAAAAATGCACAACATCCCTTATAGTAAGGGAGATGCAGATTAAAACCACAATGAGATACCACTTAACCCCTGTCATAATGGCAAAGATTAAAAATAAAAAAAGTGGGGACCAGCAATTAGCGTAATGGCTATGTTGCTGGACTCCCATGTAGTTGACCGCGGTTCGAGTCCCAGACCCAGTGACTTAAAACTCATGCCGGGCACATGTGTGTACATGCCCAAGATCCCAAGAGGATAATGGAGGAGACGGGATTGCGGCGTGACCATCCCCCCTAGGGGGTGATTTCTCACATTCTGTCTCTCTGTCTCTCTCTGTCTTTCTGGCTAGCGCACAAGCCCTATAGCAAAAACCTCTCCAAAAATAAAAATACAAATACAAAAAGTGATGTGTTGATGTAGTTCTGGTGAAAAGGGAACTCTTCTACACTATTGGTGGGAATGCAAATTGGTCCAGCCACTGTGGAAAACAATATGGAGGTTCCTCAAAGACCTACAACTAGAACTGCTAGGTGATCCAGCAATTCTACTACTGGTAATCTACCCAAATGACAGGAAAATATTCAGTTGGAAAAGTGCTTGTACATCTTTGTTTATTGTGGCATTTTTCATGATTGCTAAGACATAGAACCAACTCAAATGTCCATGAATTGATGAATAGATTGAAAAAGTGTGGCACACATACTCCATGGAATACTGTTTGGTCATAAAAAACAACACCCTGGCATTTGATAGAAAGTGGATGAATATGGAAGATTTATTCCTGACTGAAGCAAGTCAGGCTATGAAAGAGAGACATTGTATGTCTCCATTTAATATATACCAACTGTCCACACTCTATGGTGGAGATTGAAAGATTGGAAAGCATAAAAGCATTGGAAATTCTTATGGACACTGGAGACAGTATGGAAAGAGGGTGGGAGAGGGAAAGAGTGTAGGGAAGAGAATTAGGGAGAAAAAGGAGAAGTAAGACATATGTAGGACACAGAAATGGTTTATTAACTGTTGATGATAACATGTATAGTATTATCACCTGGACTAATCTGAGATGTATTTCATGTTGGGTAAATTCTCTCTACAAGCTAAATGATGTACAGCGATTGAATGTATTAAAAATAATATTAATAAGAAATGCAAAAAAGGTTTCTTGCAAAAAAAGGAAATAAATTTTCAGCCTTTCCCCATTCAGTATATTAGCTATGTGCTTGTCATATATGGCTTTTATTGTGTTGAGAAATGTCCTTTTTATGTTGATGTTGCTGAGAGTCTTAATTGTGAAGGGATGTTGTATTTTATCAAATGTTCTTTCTATGATTGATATGATCATTTGGTTTTCATTTTTCCTTCTGTTAATGTGATGTATTACATTTATTTTTTTGTATATGTTGAACCACCCTTGCATCCCTGGAATAAAATCTACCTGATAATTGTGCATAATGTTTTTAATGTGTTGTTGGATATGATTTGTTAGTATCTTGTTGAGAATTGCTACATCTGTATTCTTCAGGGAAATTGGTCTGTAGTTGTCTTTTTTTGTTATATCCTTGTCCATTTTAGAGATCAAGCTGATGGAGGCTTAATAAAATGAATTTGAGAGAGTACCCTCCTTTTGGATCTTTAGAAATAGTTTGAGGGAAATTGGCATTAGTTCTTTAAAAGTTTTGTAGAACTCAGAAACAAAGCCATTGGGACCCAGACTTTTGTAGAGACTATTATTACTGATTCAATTTCGGTGCTTGTTATCAGTGTATTCTGGCTTTCTGTTTCTTCCTGGTTCAATCTTGGTAAATTATGTGTCCATAAATTTGTCCATCTCATCTAGATTTTCTTGTTTGTTGGAGTATAATCACTCACAGTGTTCTCTCACGATCTTTTGTATATCTGTTATGTCTGTAATATTGCCTGTTTCATTGCTGATTTGATTTATCTGGTTTCTCTCCCTTTTCTTCTTGATTAGTCTAGCTAATGGTGTGTCAATCTTGTTTATCTTCTCAAAGAATGAGTTTTTGGTTTTATTTACTTTCTGTATAGTTATTTTACTCTCTATTTCAGTTATTTCTGCTCAAATCTTTACCATTTCTTTTCTCTTAGTATTTTTAGTAAATTTTTGTTGTTTCTCTAGTTCTCTGAGGTGTGTTTTTAGGTTGTCTATTTGTCACCATTAGGTTTTTTTTTTTTTTTTTTGAGCACTGATTTCTATGAACTTCCCTCTTCTGACCGCTTTCGCTGTGTCCCATAGGTTATGAAAACCCATGTGCTCATTGTCATTGGTTTCTATTAATCTTTTTGTGTTAGTCTAAATTTTTTCAGTAGTTGTTGTGAAGTCCTTCATGAAGAAATTGTTTAGTTTCCATGTGTTTTTGTATTTTAAAGGTTTTTCTTTTTTCTGTAGTTAATTTCAAGTTTAATTCCGTTATGGTCAGAGATGATGCTGGATAGTTTCTATACCTTTAAATGTGTAAAGTCTTGTTTTGTGCCCTATCATGTAGTTCATCTTTGAAAATGTTCCATGTGGGGGTGAGAAAAAATGTGTATTTTTTTTGTTGGGTGAAAAGTTCTATAGATGTCTGTCAAATATATTTGATTTATAGTATCATTTAGATACTTTATCTCTTCACTTATTTAGAGGACACAGTGGAGTGTGTTGCAGTCTAACTCTCCCTTTCGATCTAACAGTCTTTCACATATCTGGGTGCTCCAACGTTGAGTGCATAGATATTATTGTTGTATCTTCTTGGTGGATTAGGCCTTTTAGTAATATATAGTGTCTTTCTTTTTCTCTTCTGTGGTTCTTGTCTTAAAGTCTATTTTGTCTGATATCAGTATCAGGACCCCCACCTTCTTTTGATTTCCATTTTCAATCAATATCTTTATCCAGCCTTTTACTTTTAATCTATCTATCTATCTATCTATCATCTATCTATTTTTTTTATCAGCAAGGAGTGTTTCTTTCAAGCAGCATATTGAGTTCTCCTGTTTTTTTTTAACCCATTCAACTAGTCTGTGTCTTTAAAATAGAGAATTTAATTCATCACCATTCTGATATTTGTGGAATTATCCTTGCCATTTTGCTAGCCATTTTCTTGTGTTTTGTTTTGTTTTGTTTTTTGGGTTTTTTGTTTGTTTGTTTGTTTGTTTTGTTTTGTTTTGTTTTTTTGTCTCCTATTTGTGTTTGTGTCTCCAGTTTTTCTGAAATAGTAATCTCTTCAATGTTTCTTCACAAGCTGGTCTAGTATTAGTAAATTCTTTTAGCTTTGTTTATCTGAGAATGATTTTATTTGTTCTTCCCACTTAAAAAATAATCTTGCCAGGTATAGTATTCTTGGTTGAAATTTATTTTGTTTTAATATTTTGAATATATTTGCCCATTCTTTCCTTGTTTCCATTGTTTCAGTCAAGTGGTCTGATGTTAACCTAATAGGATAACCTTTATAAGAGACTTGTCATTTCTCTCTTACCATTTTTAGAATCTTGATTTTATCTTTGACTTTTATTAATCTAACTATAATGTGTCAAGAGAGGGATTTTCTTATATTGATTCTACTTGGTGTTCTTTGTATTTCCTGAACCTGGATATCTGAATGCTTTTCTAGGTTTGGGAAGTTTTCTGCAAGAATTTCATAGAATAGATTTTCTATGCCTTTATCAGATTCTTCACCTTCTGGAACACGTATTATATGGATATTTAGGCATCTGATGGTATCTAGTATTTCTTAAATGTTGTCTTCATATAGAGGAGTTATTTTTTTCTTTTATTTTTTTGTGACTTTGCCTAAGTCAGAGACTTTTTCTTCTATATCAGAGATTCTATCTTATGCATGGTCTAATAAGCTATTAATACATTCAAAGGATGTTTTGGTTTCCTGTATTACAGTTTTCATCTCCAGGAGTCTTTTTGATTCTTTTTAAGAGTGTTTTAGAGTATCTATTTTTTTTATGGCGGTCTCCCTTCAAGTGATGGAATGATTTCTTCATCTCTTGAAATTCGTTATCAGTTTTCTTTTGCACCTCATTTAGTTTTGTCACTATTAATATTCTGGATTCTTTTTCATATATTTCTGCACATTCTTTTGTGCTGCCTATAGTTAAAGACTTGTGTTCCTTCGAAAGAGAGTTATTTCCTTGTTTTCTCATATTTCTTGTGCCTCTGCACTGGTTTTTAGTCATCTCATGATGTACACACTTCTTCCTACTATTTTAGAGTAGATTCTGTAGTGTTGGGGGGAATAACAGCTCTACTTCATGTCTTTCAATCAGGGTAGGGTGCTAAAACTGGTAGGCCAGTTTTAGGTGCTTTGTTCCTCTCCCAAACTCTCAGAACTGGGGCTGAGCTGGAGAGATGTAACTAAAGGAAGAAGTATAATTCACATGCCTGTTTATGCATGGCACATAAGCCAGTAAAATATGAAATCTCAAAGTACAGTAGGTAGTTCAAAACGCGTGGGTGGGGGAAGGTGAACCATAGTCCCTCTGTAGATCTATCACTCTCTACTGCTGTGGCTGGCTTCTGCACTCTAAATCCCCTCTTAGTGTCTTCACAATACACGTGAATTGTGGGTAGACACATTAAAATCACAGCATATGCTTTCAGATGGTTCACTTTCTAACATTCAGTCCTAACTGGGCCAGAAAACCTCTATCATCCACAGCTCACTAACAGGTAGGGCCTAGGGACTGGCTGGTCTCTGAAGCCAGGTTCTGGGGCAACTCCTTTACATCTACTTGGGTTTCTGGCCCAGCCATAAGTGTCCCTTCTAGGAAATATTTCCTGCTCCTCACATAAAGTTATTACTGGTGCCCACCAAAATCCACTTCACTGTGCTAATCATAAACCATGTATGTTGCACATTTGGGCTCCTTTCGGCTCACAGATATGCCCTTCTCTGAAGAATTGCCCTTGATCTGTGGATTGGAGAAACCTAAGGAGTTAGACCCACCCATAGTCTGCAATAGTGACTAGCACAGAAGTGCAAAAACCTGGTCATCTGACTTCAAGACAATACAGCCCTGTGGGGCCATTCCTGTTCTATGGCCTTCCGAAATGATCAAGCTGAGGCTAGATGTCATCTGGACCATGCCTTTAATTTCTTCACTTGCCCTAGCCTGTTTTTTCTCATTTTCTTACAAGTTCCTTCTAATGTACTCTTTATAAATTGCTTATGCAAGTATTCCCATCTCAGGCTTGGGTTTTAGGGAACCTGATGAGATATTCATGTGAGATGATGTTTTTAGCAGAAGGAAGGATAGGCTGGTTCCCACAGATACCAAATTTGGTTGACATTTCCTTTAAACAAAGTTAGTCTGATAGAGGATGTTGAAAGGAAAAAGGATCTGGTTTACCATGTCAGACACAGTTCAGGAACCAAATCTCCAGAACCCTGGTTAACTTCAGGGATCTCAGCAGCAAAGAGAATCTTCCACAGGGCTCTGGACTTAATGAGACTAAGCCCCAGTGTCTAGAGAATTTAGAATAATAGTCAACCTTTTGTTATGGCCAATAAGGGCTTTCATGATCCAGCCCCTGCCTACGTCTTCAGCCTCATTTCATGTCATTCTTCCCCTTGTTCTCTCCCCTCACCCACACCAACCTTCTTGTAACCCTATCCAGGTTTGTCCACCTCTGGATTTTCTGTCCCTTCTTCCAGGAATCCCTTTCCCCACTTCTGCCGGTGAAAATATTTTCATTTGGAACTTAGTTTTCATGACTCTTCTCAGAGGTCTTCCCTGATCACCTGATCATCTTTAATCACATTTCCCAATTTTTATCAGTTATTATCTAAAATTATATTTATTTTTGTGCCTTTTTGTTGTAAAAATCTGTCTTGGCATAGGCTCATCTGAATTCCTAGCACCTGGAACAGTATCAGGCACATTTCAGCTGCTGCCCAGCCCCACTGCCATACTTGCTATATTGCTATTACCTTGCTTATGCTGCTAGTTCCTGCCTCTGGGCTGGAATGTGACAATCCCTTTAGGCTCTGTATGCTGCAATCTCAGTGCTGATCTTTGCAGCTGGGTCTCCCCTCTGTACCTTCAATCTTCACCTCTTCATTAAAAAGGGAGGCATTTTGGGACCAGCAGTTGGTGTAATGGCTATGTTGCTGAACTCCCATGTAGTCAATGGCAGTTCAAGTCCTGGACCCGGTGGCTTAAGCTCACGCCTGGCACGTGTGCCTGCGTGCCCAAGATCCCGAGAGGAGAACGGAGGAGAAGGGATTGTGGGTATTGTGGCTTGGTCTTTCCCCCGGGGTGTGTGTGTGTGTGTGTGATTTCTCGCTTTCTGTCTCTCTGTCTCTCTGTCTTTCTGGTGAATGCATGCACCCTATTATAAAAACCTCTCCAAAAAAAAAAAAAAGAAGAAAGATAAAGGAGAAAGGGGAGGCATTTAAACTCTCGTCAGTTAATACTGATCAGTTAAATACTGAATGTTTATGCTTCTATTCCCCTCATGATTACATTCAACACTCATTATTTCATCTAGTCTTTAATGCTCCCCTGCAAAATGGGTCAAAAGTGCATCTCCACTGAGGTGCTAAGCTGAAGGATAGAAATTTTGGTCTCCTAAGTCAGAGAGATGAATATTGAAGTCAACACAAATGAAAGTAGGGTGAAATGATGGGGAGACAATGTCCTGAATATATTGTCTGAGCTCCTAGTTCTTAAGTCAATTCTATATCTATATAGGTAGATATAGATATATAGTTAGTCAGTTTGATTGAATTTCTATAGTTTTCAACTTGAGAAGCCCAGATAATGTCCCTGTCAACCTGCCATCATGAACTCCTACTTGCAAAAGCACTTAGAATTTTAGAAAGAGCTTCTGATTCTGTTCCTTAAGTTCCAGTTTGGACCATTTACTAAGTATACAAGGGGTCTTCAAAATCTGCATGGAGAATGCATATTATGAGAAAGAGATGCACAGATTTAAATTTTTCACCAAAATAAACTTATAGTTTATATACATTTTTTCATAAACTTTTTGAAGTCCCTTTGTACTAGAATAAGGACAGGAGACAGCGTCTGAGTTTAAATCTTGTTTCTTTCACTTAATAGCAGTATGACCTTGAGAAATTAACCTCTCTGATTTCAATTCCTTTATTAGGATAGAATAAGCTATGCTGGCATAACAAACAATCTCAGAATTACAATGATTTAATCAAGGAAATGTGCTTCTAACTGACACTCAATGTCTTTTCTGAGTTGTCTGGGGGGTTCTGCCACTCTCACCTTGGGAACAAGATTGACAGTCTACCTGACATATGGAGTATCGCCAACCCTTTGGCAGACAGAAAGGAACCACACTCTGGCTCTTAAGGATTCCAGCTGGAAGATATGCACACTACTTTTGCTCACATTTCACTCGTGAAAACAAGTCACATGGCCAAACCTAACTTCAAAGTGAGCAGAGCACTATAAACTCATTATATGCTTAGAAAGAAAGTCAGGAGTCTGCTGAACAGCCCCTAAAACTACCATTGTTCCCTCATATAATATGTGGACAATAATTGCACCTTTATTATCAGTTTGCTTTCAGAGTTAAATGACTTTGTTCACATAAAGCCCTAAAATCAGTGTCTGACACATGATAAGGTTTACAAACATTATCCTATGTCATGACTCCTGTTTCTGGGTCTCACATGTACAAACATGTGGTGTGAGAAGAGGTTTACACTGCTACTACTGGAAGATCGAAGCATCACAAAACTAGAAAAATTAAATCCACATCACATCTTCCTGCCAGACACAAACAACAAGAAGTACAAAGGATAATTTATAACTTGCTTACAAACTGCAGGTTGATGGGTTTGTAGTTAATCACCATGAGCACTTAAATCCCTCCAAGTCCAGAATAAAAGAGCAGAAGTCAACTTGCTACCTAAAAATGGGCAACTCTTTGGGTTGACCATACCATCTCTGTTTCTGAACCCCTATGGGGACAGAACTCAGCAAACCTTGGTTCACAACATTAATAGGATCAAAACTCATATTATAGCCCACTCAACCAGAGACATTTTGACCGTATCCAATAAAATACTTCCTCATATTAAGGGAAGAAACCAGTAATAAAGGAAATTCATTTCTTAAAATCCCCATGTAACACTTTAAAATTAGACTATTTCTTGGAATTTATTTTAAAGATACGGTCTCAAAGATACGGTTCAAAGATGTTCATCACAGCATTGTTTGTTTGTACAGCAAAAAGCTGGAATGGTCATAAGGAATTATGTGGTTAAATAAGGCATAGTGAGCACATTAAAAAGAATTAGAATTAAATAGGACAATTTAAGAGAATTAGAAATTAATGATAGTATTTTAAAGAATAAGAATGAATAATACCTCCATTAAAATCGATCAAATAGCTCTATATGTACTAATAGGCAGACATCTATTAAAAATTAAGCAAAAGGTCATTATGCAGAGCTGTGCATATATTCTAACCCCATTGGTATACATTTTAAGAATATGTATATATGTAGGCTGATAGAGACCACAGGAAATTATTAATAGCAATATCCCTGGAGAATGAAATTCAGAAGGGGTAGAAAAGAAGAGCGAGTGTATTGTTTCCATGATTAACCGTCTTATGCCACCTAAATTGCTTTTAATCATATGTCTGTGTTACATTTATATTTAGGACTTATTTAAAACATTTAAAGAATAATAATTATTTGGCCATCCTGGAGCAGCAGTTAATATCTCTGAAGAGACCAGGCCACATTGATTAGAGCCAAGGAACTGTATTTCCCAGGCATCTTCCCAGGATGGGGAGATTATCCTCCACCCCAGTGCTGCTGAGGCAGGCTTCACCCTGGGTGCACAGGAGGCCCCCAGTGATAAGGGGAACCCAGAGGCCATGTGTATGAGCACACACACGATCTTTAGCTAAGCCACAGAGCCGTGGTGAAGCGGTGATGCATGAGCAACTCTTCTCTGATGAGGGATTGAAGAGGTGCAGGCTCCATCTGGGCTCCCTGGGATGCAGTAGCCAGATCAGGTGGAGAAGAGTTTATCCTCTTCCTCATCACCACTGGCACCACTGGTGGAGATACATTTCTGACCTGCCCACTTTACATGGATGTCTTAAGGACTGAGAGAGGCAGTGTGTGTGAATGTGGATTGAAAAGGAAATAGAAGATAGGTACTGCTTCTATCATCTCACTTTTACAGATAAGAAAATAAGACAGAGTAGGAGAGACACACACCCTGGTTCTCACAGCTTATGAGTGGGGGAGCCATAGTCAAACTGCATGTTTGGCTCCTAAGTTTAACCTCTCAAGTCATACAATTCATAAATTTACTGCCTTTCTAGAATGGCCTACAAAGCCTAAGCCCACATGTAGGCAAGGACCTCATTTCAGTACATTCCATAGTCCATTCCAGCTGCAGAGCTTCCATGGGCTCAGCTGAGGATTGTATTAGAACTGCACTGTAACCTTACTTCTCCTTCTGTCCAGGACTGCAACTCTTACCCTCACAGGGGTGGATCCTGAAGGTTGTTCCCAGCAAAGTTCTGCATGCAAATCCCTCTCTTCTGTTTCACAGGGAACTTGACCTAAGACAATAAGCAAAATCACTTTCTAAACATTAAAATTCATTCATTAAAAATAATATTTTAAAAATGGGACCAGCAGATGGCATAATGGCTATCTCACTGAATTCTCATGTAGTTGACCATGGTTCAAGACCCAGACTTGGTGACTTAAAACTCATGTGTGCACACGTGCCCAAGGTTCTGAGAGGAGAACGGAGAAGAAGGGATTGTGGCATGGCTATCCTCCCTTGGGGGAGAGGGTTGGTTTCTCACTTTCTGTCTCTCTGGCAAGTACACATGCCCTATAGCAAAAATCTCTCAAAAAATATTTTTAAATAATAAAAAAAATATTTAAAAATAACATTATTTGGAGAGGACAGAAACGAAAAAGAGAATTGAATATAATAATTTCACCATAATAATTCAAAGCACATTCAGTCATGTATTATTAAATACATAGGAAATTCACAAGCCGTCAAAACACAGTTTGCCTTATTCCTTTCAGTCTTTCTTCCTATGCATATAATTTTTTTGAGAGGTTTTCGCTATAGGACGTGTGCGCTCACCAGACAGACAGAGAGAGACATAGAGACAGAAAGCGAGAAATCACACTCCCGGGGAGATGGTCACGCCGCAATCCCTTCTCCTCCATTCTTCTCTCATGATCTTGGGCACACACGCGCATGCGCTCAGTGTGAGTTTTAAGCCACCGGGTCCGGGACGCAAACCGTGGTCGACTACGTGGGAGTCCAGCGACATAGCCATTACGCTAACTGCTGGTTCCCTTCCTATGCATATAATTTTCACAAAGTTATAATAAAACAATTTTATACACACAATATTCACTTTGCAGGGTTTTGTTCTGCATATTATGGGTTCTATTAATATTATTTGAGGCTTTTAAAGTATTTTAGTAGTTGCATAATAACCCATAGAGTTATTATTAGTGGTCTTTTTCCCTGGTGGTACCCATTTAGTTTGATTCAAGAGTCTAAATTTTAAATTATACTGTGATAAACATTTTAACAATGTAACTCTTTCCATAGTTAGAAGTATTCCCTTGAATGAGACTTTCAAAAGTAGAATGAGGCCTGGTGGCACAGTGATATAACTCTATACTTAGAGAGGCTGATCCATAGGGGAATGTTCTAGGTTCACAACCAGAGATCTTCCTGAACATACTGGGAATGCAAGTGCCTACCATCTAAGGCTGGCTGAAGCTGGGGGTGGATCTTGACATCGGAACCCTATTGGGATAGTGTCTCTCTATCTTTCTCTGCCTCTCTTGGTCATGGGACTTCTTTTTTTTTTTTTTTTTTTAAGATTCTGTATCTCTCTCTAGAGAGACAGAGAGCTAGAAAGCAAGAAATCAGCCCCAGGAGAGATGGCCACACCACAATCCCTTCTTCTTCATTCTCCCCTCAAAATTTTTGGGCATGCACACACACACGTCCAGTGTAAGTTTTAAGCTGCCAGGTCCATGATTCAAACCACCATCAACTACATAGGAGTCCAGTGATGTAGCCATTACACCATCTACTGATCCCAATACATAACGTTGTTTTTCAAAGAGTGGAATTATTGGACCAGCAGGTGACATGGTGATTAAGGCACTGGACTTCCACATGGCCAACCACAGTTCAAGCCCTGGACCTGGCGGCTTGAAAATCATACCAGGTGCATGTGTGTGCATGTCAAAAATTCCTAGCAGAGAAGGGATGTGAAGGGATTGTGGCATGTCCATTTTTACCTTCCTTCTCTCTATCTCTCTCTGTGTCTCTCTGGTGAATGCTCATGCCCTATGGCAAAAACCTAAATTAAAAATATATGTATATAATTACTGTTTATAAACAATTTTTATTTTTAATTTGCCATAGGACACATATGCTTTCCAGAAAGAAACAGAGAGAGAGAGAAACAAAGAGGGAGAAAGCATCACCCCATGGGGCATGATCATGCCATAATCTCTTCTTACGCATTTGTTCATCCTTTCAGGATTTGAGGCATGCAAACACACACATACTCCAAGTGTTTTACAAGCCTCACAGTCTGGAACTCAAACCTTGGGTCAGCCATTTGGAATCCTACTTCCTTAACCACACCAAACGACAGCCCTAAAATAGTTTTGCAACAGATATATCCCTTAATGTAAAATCAAAAGAGTTGAGTTAGTTCCGGTTCCTGTTTTTTAGTTTTATGATCTTATGACAACTTACACAACCTCTTTGGACCTCAGTTACCCATCTGGAAAGGGTAAAACAGGAGGAAGATTCACCATATGATAGGATCCTTTACGTATGCTCTGCGATAGGACTCTGCTTCTGACAATGACCTTCGGAGAGACAGAGGAGCCAGCGGAGCCCTGAGAGTCTCACCTGCTGGCATGTGAGAGGAAGGATTTGCTGCTTAGAGATGGGCTGTAATGAATTCTCCTCTCTCCTTTCAAGTCGTCAAAAGGTTTATGGTTGGATTAATAGTGTTATGAATTGAGTTAAACAAGGCTTTTCTTCCCCCAGGACTTCAAATAGCGGAAATCAGATGAACCCATAATCCTCTTCCACATGCAGCAACTTTATTAAAATCCGTCTTAGGATAAAAAGAAGAGCAGAGTTGGGGGGATGAAGGCATAAGGGCAGCAGTAGCTGTCAGAGCTTCCAGAGTATGAAGCAGAACACCTGATGCAAGTGAGGTCGTCAGGTGTCAATAAAAGCTGGATAAACACTTTTTTAAAAAACTAAAAAAAAAGAAAAGAAAAAAAAAAAGAAAAAACTAAAACAGTCAGATAAAGCTAGTCTCCTTTGTTATGATCCCAAATCTAGGTCCCACTTTCCATCAATAAGTTGGGATTGGAGAGCAAATGACTAAGGGTCTTTATCCATGATATTCTGATTCTTTAAAGCTATTAATTTGATGTGGAGTTCTGGACCTTTCCGATCCTTTATCAGAATGTACATGTATATATTTGGGGAGAGAAATTGGGTTGGGAGTGCTTTTCCACAGAGTATGTCGATTTCTTGGCATAAATGGGATTCTAATGTAGTAGTATTCACCTATCAGGATTTGGGGCATGAGTTTCAAGCTACCAGGTCCAGGACTTGAACTATGGTCGGCCATGTAAGAGTCCAATACCTTAACCACAACACTACCTACTGGCCCCCTGTAGTAGTATTCAGCCCCTTGGACTATCCATGTTGGCACACAGGGATCTAGGTCAGTCCTTGCAGCTACTTGGTAGGGTTCCAACTTCTGAATATACCACATTTCATTTAGCTATTCCCCTACTCTTGGTCACAGGTTGTCTATGGGCATTTACTAATAAGTGAAATAGTACAAAGAGCATCCTGGAGCCTGTATCCATGTGCATGTGTGCAGTACGTCTCTGGAACAAGGAGTCACAGATTCTCAGGGCAGGCATTTCCCTAATACTATGGGCAGTCAGGAGCAAACCAGTTAGTGTTTCCAATTCAAGACCTAACATTCTGGGACCAGCAGGTGGCGTGGTGGCTAAGGCGCTGGACACTCCCACATGGTTGACCACAGTTCAAGTCCTGGATCTGTGGCTTGCTTTCTTACGTTCTCTCTCTCTCTCTGGCAGCTTGCTTCCTCACTTCCCCTTTCGCTCTGTCTCTCTCTGTTCAAATAAAAAAATAATAACAAATGGAATTAAATAAATAAATATTTAAAAAGAAAAAAAAACAGACCTAACATTCTGTCCATCTATCTTGCCTCCTACACGCAAGCAGCAAAAGTAGATGATTACTCTTTACAGATAGGGGTCCAGAGAGATAAGGTGATTTGCCCAAACTCACAGAGCCTAAAAGTGAAGACAAATCAGTAAGTACTGTGGTCAGAGGAGATAAGGAAATCTAGGATGAGAACCAACTTGCTAGCTAGGCAGGAAGATGGGGGAAATAGGATCTCTCCTCCCTAGAGGTGTGCTGGCCTCCACAATACCTGCTGTCCAAACACACTCATAACCCCAACAGAAAGAACTCCAACAAGCTTTCACTAATTGCTATCATCTAAATGATAGCAAGTGATTCATATTCCTTTGCCCGTATATAATTAGCTAATAAATTACAAACGAGTAATCATTTCTCCGGAGGCAGCAGGAAGAAGAGGAGCCACCATACACAGACCCTAATTTTCCTTTGGGACTATTGCTAAATCATGATTCCCTTTGGAATCTTAAGTAATTTTTTCCCTTTATGATTATAAGAATATTATTGGCTTTGACAAACCAGGACGTCTGAAATTACCAAACCTAGCACTCGCTCCCCCAACACTCTATTTTATCTGGGAAGAAATCTTTATGACACACATCCAGTTAGCAACATGATTTCCTCTTTTAAAAGACAAGAAAATGTAATGGGGATATTACAAAAGTATAAAATATTGAGTTGTCAGGAAAATCATGATGCATTTTTGCATAGGAAAAAACATCATGACTTTCCTGACAACCTAATAGTATAAAAGTAGCACTTCTCCCACCCTAAGAAATGCTGAGCAAACAGTTACCTCAATTTCTGCATTTAGGAATTGCTTATCTAGACTTGAGGCATGCCCTGTTGAAGAATCCCATCTTTAGAAGGGGTAGGGCAGGATCTGCAAGTGTCCCAAGAAATGCTAGATTTGGAGCCACTTCGCTAACAAAATGAAGATTTGTTATGGTTAGCACAGAACAGCAGTTCTCCAGGTCAATAAGGAAGCTGAGGTCTACATATGTGATCCCACCTTTCTGAGCACTTTGGGTTTTCATCCTCCCCAACAATGAATCATGAGATGTCCTCTCTGACCTCTTAGGAGCATTATCACCCATCTCACGACATGGTTTTCTTCCTCATTGCAACATCTGCCTTCTTGTACAAACTAAAAATATTCTGGCATGTTGAAGCACCACAGAGGGAGAGGGACATCATCTCACTTTTTCTTTCTCCAGGGAACCAGGGTGCACTTTACTGGGGTTGTATAAATTAGGGCTCTTTGATCACAAGCAATAGAAACGCAATCCAAGTGGTTTTAAGCTTTTTCTAAGATGAAAAAGTTCTGGAAATTGGTTGTACAATGTGAATCTATTGAATATTACTGAACTGTATGCTTTTTTCCCCTTATTTTTTACATTCAATTACTGTATATCTTTACAACATTGAAAATGAATTTTTTCAGTATGAATACCCTGTATGTTAGTCCTGTATACTTAAATGTGGTTAAGAAGGGATGAGGAGGACCAGCAGGTGGCGTGGTGGTTAAGTTACTCGACTCCCACATAGCCAACTGAGGTTCAAGTGCTGGATCTAGTGGCTTGACAATCATGCTGGGCACATGTGTGTGCATGTCCAAAATCCTAGGAGAAGAACAGAGGAAAAGGGATTGTGATATGGTTATCCCCCTGGGGGGTGATTTCTCACTTTCCCTCTTTCTGTCTCTTTGCTCTCTCTCTGGCAAGTGCACATGCTCTATGCCAAAAACCTAAAAAAGAAAAAAAAATGGACCTCTTCCACACTCCTGTTTAGAATGTAAAATGGTACAGTATTTCTAGAAAACGAAATGGAGGTTTCTCAAAAAATAAAAAATAAAAAAATGGAATTCCCATATGATCTAAAAATTCTACTTCTGGGTTTATACCCAAAAGAATTAACACAGGATCTTAAATAGTTATTTTTATAATCATGTTCATTGCAGCATTATTCACACTAGCCAAGAGGTAGATATGACTTGAATGCCCATCAATGGATGAATGGATTTTTTAAAATGTGGAATATAATAGAACCTCAAAAAATAAGAAAATCTTGTCATATGTTACAGTATGGATGAACCTCAAGGGATTATGCTAAGCAAAACAAGACAGTCACAGAAAGGTAAATTACTGCATACTCAACTTATATATCCAAAGCAAAACTCATAGAAACAGAAAGTTGAATGCTAGTTGCCAGGGACTGGGGGAAAGGGAAAGAGAGGATGTTGTTTCAGTCATGAAGGATGGGAGGTGTCTCAGGATCTGTGACAACAATGTGAGCATGGTTGACAATATTGTACTATACACACTTGGAAATTATTGGGAGGATTCATTTTATGTTACTTTTACCATAATTGAAAAATACATATATTGTGCAAATACCCCTGTGTCAATAAGTACTGCAACATCAAAAATAAGATAGTAAATGTTCTGTCATGTGTATTTTGTCACAATTTAAAAACTAATCTAATGGTTTAAGCCAAAAGGGAAATTTAAAGCTCAAGTAGTTAGAAAGAATTATCTTTGGTGGTAGATTTAGAGACGTGACATGTAAAATGCTACCTGCCAATAAATTTATTTGATTGCTAGATGAGATCTAAGCCCCAATCTATTGCCACATCCCAGCTAAGGACTCCCAAGAGGGACCAGGAGGAAACTCAGGAAGCAAAGGTCATGTTTATTCTCTTTCCTTAGGACTCATACACCCCCTTGACACTTTATGCCTCAGTTTCTCCATCTAAGCCATATGGAAGCTAGAGCAGTTGGGTGATCTTTATGACTTTCCATCCTTAACCTTGTATGATCCAGTCTCTAAGTTTTCTTTCCTTTCTCTTTTTCCTTTTTACTTCTTTTGTTTTGGTAAAGTCCTGAAAATAAATAAATAAATAAATAAATAAATAAATAAATAAATAAATAAATAAAAATAAACCCACACACTTTCCATATGGTGTTTCCTGGAGGCTGGCCAACTCCCCAGCTCCCCAGGGCTGGCAATGATGCATATGCATGGACCAAGAAGGCTGTCCGGCCACCCGCAGTGTGATCACAGCTTGTCGCCAAATGTGTCCGTGTCAGCCGGCCCAAGCACCACCCTCCCTCCTTGTCAGGCCCCAAATCTCCACTGCACTGTCAGGCCTCTGAATTAGTGGCACTCAAAGCAGCCCCACACGTCCACATGAGCACATATTATGGTGGGCGTGAGTAGGAGAAGAAGGAGACTAGGAGGAGCTACTTGGCTGGCCACACGTTCACAGAAAGTCTCAAATTTAGATGCGACATTTTCACCAAATGAGGTTATACATTAAAGCCAGGACAATGCACAGAAGGGCTGAAAGAAGATTCTCATCTTTCATCTTTAAACATGGGTCCCCTCATCAGACCCAACTGACTGAGTGTGTTGTGAATTAAGTTTTTAAAAATAAATCCTATAATTACCTTATGAATAGCAGATTACATTGTAGGACATTGCCACCTGTGGTAGAGCACTGAAAACAGAATTAAGTTGAGAGATTATGACTAGCTATCATTCAAATCATAATGGATATAGCAGTGTCTATTTGATCAAAAGTTTTGAAGTATCATTATTTTACCATAAATATTCTGACATTTTGCATTTATCAAAATTATTGTCATGTAGTTGATGGGTACAGAATAATAAATTATTGTATTGTGTGTACTTTAGTGTCAAAATATTAATATTAAAGAAAATATCCAAGTATTAAAAAATAAAAATGCACAATAATTTTTGTTGACCTGTTTTGGCATTTATTCATTTTTTACTATACAGAATGAATCAAGACTTGGAGGGAGGACCCTGGATGGTGGTGAAGGTAATAACCCATGCAGTAGGGTTCCGAGTTCAAGTCTCAAGACTTCCCTAAGTATGTCAGATACATGTGTGTCCATGATTCTGGCCTGGCTGAAGCTGGGGGTGGATAGTGGCATCAAGACCCCATTAGAGTACTATATCTCTGTGTTTCTATCTCTCTTAATCTAAGAATAAATAAATAAACCTTTAAAAATATGTGGAGGCTATTCAGGTTTCTCTTAGGTCCTGAGAGTCTATGAGTACCTGGTATGTGTGAGGTTCTCTCGGGGAATCAAGGATGAGTCACACATAATCTTTGTCCTCCAAGAGCTCGGAGTAAGAAAGACAAAATGTGAACATAATAGTCAAGACTCAATGCAAAATGAGAGCCATGCAGATTGGGAGCTGCTGGGGAGATGACATTTCAGTGAAGCCTTGAAGGATGAAACTGAATTTTTCATTTGGGATATGGAAGGAGCCATGAAGCCTGTCTATTCTAATCTCCTCTTTTGGCATAAACTGAGGTCTGTCCAAGTAACATATTGACACCATATTAACAATTAGACATGAGGAGGTGGGAATTAAACGTCAGGGAAGCAAAGCAGAGAAGAAGGACGAGGGCTCTAGGTGGAAGAAATAGTATTAACAAAACTAGGAGAGCTGGAAAGTTCAAATGTCTGCATCAGATCCTTTAATGGGTGTTAACTTCCTGGGTTCTAGGCTGACTAGCACATGACCCAGTTTTGACCAATGTACCACTGACCCCAGTGATTGGTCAGAAATGAACATTTAATCCTTATCCTAGTGATTGGTTAGAGATGGACATTTAACCCAGTGATTGGTTAAAGGTAACCCAAGTGTGTCCAAAGGGATTCAGTCTCCAGAATTTCACCAGAGAACTAAGACATGCAAGGAGCTGCCTTGGACCAACTTGCTTGAGAAGAGTGACTCCAGAAAAAAGGAAACCAGTGAGGTCGAGAAGGATTAAGTTCTAAAATTGATGTTCCCAAAACTGCTATGTTTAATCCATAACTAGACTTCTCTGTTGCAAGAGCCACTCTATTTTCCTTTTGACTCAAATCAGTTTGTCTTGGGTTTCTGACATTTTCTTCCAAAGAATTCTTATTTCCTCACTCCAATGAAAAAGGTAGCTCAGGTCACTGGAGAGTGAAAGAGACCTCCCTCAACTTCCCCCACTGGTACAGTAACATGGACTACTTCATCAGGTAAGTTAACTGATCCCTAGAAAAATCCCAAGGGAAAGACACCCAATAAGGTGGAATCTCTATGAGGTAGTCTAATTTGCCTCCCATCAGAGGACTTGGTGGTGAGGCATGAATGTTTTATCCTTCTTCCTAACACTAGCCTTGAGTTCACTTAAATCAATTGAGGCCAGGTGATCTGACAGTTCAGTCAACTTGGGAGACTCTGGGTGGTTTTATAATTCCCCTTCAAAGGGAACTATCTGTAGATCTCTGTCTCTCTATCCACATTTTTTCCTAAGTTCCTCTGCCCTCCTCAAAATCTCTAGTGTCTCTTTGTTCAGTGACCAAATCCCCAGAGTCCTGAAAACTTCTGCTGGAGTTTAATCACATGAAGGTATAAAACATGACAAACTACTGAAGGCCAAGCTTCAAAACAAACATCCAAGCAGCCCACAGTCCCATGGATTCAATGTCATGAGAGCTCAACTCTGCAAAAGACTGAATCAGTTTGAAATAGCTAGTAGGCAAGAAAGAACAGAGACTTTAGCAAATTACAAGATCCAAGAAGCTACAGGCAGTGGGCAGGCCACTTAGGCTGCTGAATGAAAGTTGGCAGGGTGCTGGTGCTCAGAGGTGATGCCAACAACCCCTCCCAAGACTATGTCTATGTAGGGTATGGGGCACCAGGGTTTAGCTGGCCCAGAAATGGATGGTGTGAACTTGAGCACACAGGGGAATAAAACAGAAGAGTAAGGAGCAGGGTGCCCACAACAGATGAATGCGCTCATGGAGGAAGAAGGGGATGGGAAGAAGGATGAGTTGGAGGAGCCTTGGGGACCATCTATTTTAGGAACAGAGGGGTTATACAGAGGGAGAAGAGATCATCTGAAAGCCATTCCAGCCTCTTCAAATGGCAAGGGAAACACCTCTCTCCCATCTCCTGGACACCAGCATTTTATGATTGACGTGGCTACCGCCCTGGCTAGAACAGATGGAGGAGACAGTGCCCCAAGAAGAAGGTGGAGGTTGTCTCTTCCTCACTCCTCCTGCTCCATGAAAGATGATCCTGTTCAAGAGCTCAAACTATGCCTCAAAATCCAAAAAATTCTATGCGAGTCTTTCACACGGACATTGCTATCCGGCCTTGCAGAGTTCTGGCTCAGGTGTAATATGTCTGCTGTCTTGACTTGCTTTTGTTCTCAAGAAGACACCTTCTGTTCCCTATCCTAAGAAAAATAGCTCTGGGAGGAGATTCCTGGGAATATCCCAAGCCATGGATCCCAACCTGTAGTGAGTGAACTGACTGGGCATTCTGTACTCTTCTCCATGGCCTGGAATATCTCTCCATTACCCAGGATGTTCTTTCATTGTCCAGATAACTTCTCCACCATCTGGTGCAGTCCTCTATCACCTGAGGTAGTCCTTCACCACCTGGCAAGTCCTCCACCATCTCAGATAGTCCTCACCACCTGGGATATTCCCACCATGTGGGGTACTTCTCCATCACATGAGGCAGTCCTCCACTCCCCAAGGTACTCCTCCACCAGGTCAATCTTTTATGGTTTGGAGAAACACCTTTGAACAGGCATGTTCTGAATCAAATTATTCTCCTATCTAACACCACCCTTGAATTCACTTAGAGCAATGGAGGCTCTGAAGATCTGACTATGCTGCAAACTTGGAAGACTCTGGGTGGTATTAGAATTGCAGATCCAGTCTTGAGGAGAAATCTACCAGGTAAGAAGTTCTTGTGAAACTATGCTGAATGATCACTGGCCATTGGTGCACACCAGGAAGAAGTATTCTTCCTATTCCCAACACAAAGAGATCACCCCAAAACACTATGTGACATATATCCAGTTTAGAGAGAGTTGATGTTAACATGAGCTTCAGAGGAAAACTCAAGTTCTACCAGATTTGGTCCAAATCCTGCCGAGCAAGCTGCACAATGTTAGTTAAGCTACTTAATGCTTGTAAGACTCAAATATCCTTGCATGTCAAAAGGGGATCATTGGGATGATAGTGGTAGACACCTCAGAACATCATACATCAATTGACATATTGCAATGTTCAGTAGATGTTTGGTGCTTTAGCATCCTTTATTTCTAAGAAGCCATCTAAAGCAGACCTCAATATTTATCCCCATTATACAGATAAGAACACTGGCTCAGAGAGATGAAATCACTTGCCCAAGCTGGCAAGTGGCAAAGCCATCACTTGAAGCCAGTCTTGTTCTTGTCACCTGCTTACTGCCCTTCCTAGCGTCTCCCACTGCCCATCCTGCTGAGCCTGGCATGTGGAAAGTGTTCAGGGAAGATCATTAAACTATCTATAAGATAAGCATAAGGCACTGGGAGTCCAAGATATCAGAAAACAGGTGGTGATGAGTTATAACACCTAAGGTCAGAACTTAACAAGAAGATAGGGGAATTCCACACGGGGGTTCAGAGTAGGATAGTTTCTACAAATGCCCACAGCTCCTCAGCAGAGTCAACACACTGGCTGACTATCCTTAGATGGCATTAATAGGGTGGAGGTTGGGCCAGATTGTGACACAGCAATAAAACACAACACTCAACACAAACTCATCGAGGCTTACCCAGATGGGAAATTTCTGGGTTCGTGTCTGGGATCCTTCCTGAATATGCCAGGCATGATCATGCCCCAGACTTTTATGCCTATCTACAGGACTGGCTGAAATCGGCAGCATCAAGACTCTGTTGGGCTCTCTGACCTACTCTCTCTCTCTCTCTCTCTCTCTCTCTCTCTCTCTCTCTCTCTCTCTCTCCCTCTCTCTTGTTCATGAAAGAAAGACAGAGAAAGAAAGGAAGAAAGAAAGAGAAAAAAGAAAGAGGAAGGGAGAAAGAGGAGAAAAAGAAAGAGAGAGAGAGAGAGAGAAGGAAAGAGAAAAAGGAAGACAGAGAAGAAGGAAAGAAAGAAAAAAGAAAGGAAGAGAGAGAAACCTTTAAAAATACAGGGTGGGAGTAGAGTTGATGGGTGGTCTTCATTAATTCATTGATCCAACATATTTGTCTATGATGTGCCATGCTGGGAGCAATAGGGTAATAAGACAGTGATATAAACTTTCCAGCCACCCGAATCTTCGTAGCGAGCCCCAGGGATACTCAAAGTTTCTTCTCACTGCAGGAAGGAAGGACAAGGAGAGAACTTCATGTGAAAGGCTCCCAGAGCCAATGCTTGGAGCCCTTTATAGTTCTCATCCTTCATCCCCAGCCTCCCCACTAGACACACAGACTTACAGCATAGAGAATATTTCAGAATCTTCGAAAACACCCTCATCTGTAAAGAGGTTCTTAAGTCAAACGATATAAGCTACCTACTCCCATCAATTCTAGCAAGTGCCCATGGCCTTGTGGTAGATTACCAGGTTGGCTGGACACATTTGGCTACCACTGATGATATGGAGCAGATAATAGGGGATAATAAGTGACCCAAACACAATCACTGAAATAATAGTTTTTCCTTTTCTTTAGAAGTTTATTTTCTGAGAGAGAGAGAGAAAGAGAGAGAGATAAACAAGGACCCTTGATAGGGTCTTTATGCTATGATTCTCCTCCAAGCTCTGCAATTAGCAGGGATCATGGGCATGCCCATGTATCACCATAGCTGAGCCCTGAACCAATATTTATTAACCACCTCCTATGTGCCCAACAGAGGTTTGGAGAAATAATAGTAATGAGGCAGTAATATGAGACTGAGCTTTGTGAGCCACAAGAGAGCCTCCTCATCTCAGGGGAAGGAAGGAATACAGGGAGTGGGTGCCTCTGGAATAAACTTCTGAGGCCACACCCTTTATCCTTCAGGCCTCTCACTCTCCCAGTGCAATGGTCTGGATAATGGTTTGTCCTCCAATGGTTCATATCCTGGAAGCTTGGTTTCCAATATAATCATGTTGGGAGGTGGTGAGACCTTTGAGAGGTGAACCCAATAGATGATATTTGGATTATGGTGCCATGAATAGATTACTGCTGTTTTGCAGGAGGGAGTAAGTCTTCTCTTAACTCTTCCAGGAAGAGTTAATTCTCATAAGGGTGGGTTGTTATAAAAGATGGATGCTCACAGCTCATATGCTCTCTCTCTTTGCACCTGCCTGCCTTCCTCTTTGCTTCTATCAGCCATATCACGATGGAGCACCAGAAACCTTTGGACACTTTCCACTACCAGAATCATGAGCCCAATAAATCTCTCTTCTTTATAAATCACCCAGGTATTTATGTTTAAAAATAATGGATCTAGAAGCCAGCAGATGGCATGGAGGTTAAGGTGGCTGGATCCCACATAGCTGACGGAATAATACAAGTCCTATACATGGCAGCTTGAAAAACATTCCAAGTGTATGTGTGTCATGCCCCAAATCCCAAGAAGCGAATAGAGGAGAAGGGATTATGGAACGGTCATCCACCATAAGGAATGATTTCTCAAATTCTCTCTCTCTCTGCCCAACCCCAGCAAGTACATGTACCTTATAGCAAAAACTAAAATAATAATAATCATAGACTCAAACACCCAAGCTTCTCATAGCCACCTGTTGCAATTGTCTTAGGTCAAATGTGAAATAGATGCCCTCTGCCCTCAAATCTCTGCAAATGTTTACAACTCTCCAAGAGACTTTGTGCTGGCCATCCCCGCTGGGCTGGCCCTAGAGATGGAGATCTCCTTTAACAAACATACTTTAATGACTCATAGCCTCCTTTCTGGATGAAGCATTTGCCAGCAGCCTTCTCAGGTCTCCAAGCCTCTACCCTGTCCTTCTCATGAGTATGCTTCTCTCTGGCCATGAGGTGATAAAAAATCAGTCCTGGGAGTCTTGCACTATAATGACTTCTTCTCACAGGTCTAAGTAGCACAAAATCAAAGGTGACCCTTTGGGAGTCTGGTCCAATTCTCTTGTTGACAGATGGAAAATTTGAGTCCCAGAGTTCCACATTGCTCTGCAATCCCCACCCCTACACCCAGTACCCCTAAACAGGTCACTCGCAAACCAACTTAGTCCTGCCTACTGCCTCCAGTGCTGGTGCCCTCCTGGAAGAAAGGAGGAATGTCTTTCTAGAAGTTGATGTATTTGTCCCTGTTGCTGTTTGACAAGTAGATCCAGCAAGCTGAGTGATGTCCCTGAGTTACCTCACAGTTGGCAAATCAAATCCACTGATTCTGCACACACCCACTCCAGCATTTTCCAGACCCTCTGCCTTCCTCTGTAAATGCAGGTGAAAAATTGAGACTTAATCCCTGGCAGACCAAATTAACCCAGCAAATTAGCCACACTGTTTCTCTCTCCTAACTCCTCCTGGGTCCAAGCAACAGAGCGAGGAAAAAAGGACAAGGCTCAGCCAGACAGGCAGCACAGTGCAGGCAAGCGCCTACAGGGCTTGCTCATATTTAAAACTTCCTTTCATATATTTTTAATAAAACAACTGATACAAATTCAAAACCAACTTCATAAATCAAACATTATTCAATGTTGGCGGCTTCAAGGTTTCCCTAGCACTTGGCTGGGAGCATGCAGCTCTCCCAGATGGGGGCTTTGCACTCGAGTGCTTGAGACTTTGTGAAAGGTTTATTGGATTTCATAGTCCCTTAAGGGGAAACCCTTTAAATGTCTTTGCAATTATAAGTCTAATAACACTTTCAGCCCTTGGACACAGCCTTGACTTGACAGAGATAAGGAACTCGAAGTTGCTCAGTCAATACCAAGCTATTAATCTCTGTCACCTCGCTGTCACCGCAGCTCAGGAAAACAATGTCGTTTCTTGACCTAGGTGAAGGCATGGAGTGATTTTATTCAGAATGTCAGCATTCATCAACCCATATTTTGTCACCCCCTCACTTCTTTGAAGAACTCCCAGTTCTTCATCCTGCCTATGTTGACACCCTTCCAATCAAAAGAGTTTCCTTCAGTCTTGGCCTATTATTATTATTTAGCACTTATCCAAGTGTAAAAACTCTTTAAGAATAAAGTTTTTTCCTGCTGTAAAGAGATCCAGCAGATGAATCACTTTATGCTGCTCTTTGGCGACCCAAGCCAAGGACGGCTGGAAATTACCAAATGCCATGTTTGTTTACATATTCAAATGAAGGTTAATTTTTATCCTGTCTCTGCGCAAATTTGATTAGGGTGGGGCTCTCTCCCCTCCCTTAGTGATATATTTATATCAGTATCCTTCTCCTTAACCTTGGAAAAAAACTCAAGAAATTGTTTTTTAAAAAAAAATCCCAATGAGAAACTAACAAGGAAAGATTAAATGGTTTCCCGCAGAACATCCAACCATCTCTCTTACTGTGGTCAAAGACAACAGGAAATGCTTGTTCTAACCCAGCTGGAACCTAGCCTCTCAGGCACAGGATGGAGTGAAGCAGTGCTGATGGGCACCCACACCTCTAAAGCACCAGGTATCACCAGAGCAAGAGCTGCCAACCAGACTTCCAAAGGCTTCAGGCTATCCTCAGGCACAACCCAGGATCCAGACTTAGAGAATTAATACTCCAGAGTCTTTTTGTCTCTGGAATTTCTTGGGAGCTCTGGAGGTAGGAGGAAGAAGATCAGGCAGGGTTCCCTCTAAACCTCCAATAGTACCTGTTTTATATAGTACATCTCTGAATCAGGGTTTATTTGGATTATGCCCTCCAGACATCTTAGTTGGTATAAAGTGTAGCCATGAAAACATGCTTCTGCATTTATTATAGGATACCAGCACTAAACACCTTCTAGTGTTAGCAAACAGTTTGTTATCTAAATATCCCTAGTATTAAAGTAGTTTTTAAAACCAAATCAAACAAAGCAAAACAACAATAAAAATCTTCTGTCTTCCTTTAGAAAACTCTAAAGATTTTCTATTTTTACTGTGGGTGCCAGGAGGCTCAAGCCCAAATAATCTATTAAAGCCAGCATATTTGTAATAATTTTTGGTCTTGTTTTCCTTCTGCTGCTCATAGTTTGGCAACTTCTTATCATGCTCTCTCCTATAGGTCACTTTTAATCACTTTTTCAGAGATGAAGGGTTTCTCAAAGCTAAGACTTGGTAAATCAAGGTGTAATCCCAGCTCTGCCTCCAATTTCCCTAAGATATGGGCAAGTATTAAGTTGGCTTCAGCTTTCTCATTTATAAATAGGATCACATGAAAATAAAAGGCTTCCATACAGAAAAGGAACAATTAACAGAGTAAAAAGACAGCCTATGAATTGAGAAAAAATATTTGCAAGTCATACATCTGATAAGAAATCAATATCTAAGATATATAAGGAACTCAAATAATTATATAGAAAGAAAATAAATAATTCAATTAAGAAAAGGGCAAAGGGGGTTGACCTGTGGCCTGGTATTTGAGGTATGGATCTCACACAGCCAACACAGTGGCTTGGAAAACATGCCAAGTGTGGATGCATGCATACCTAAAATCTGGATAGGAGAAAAAACAGAGAAGAAAGGATTATGGTGTTACTATGCCTCATGAAGATTGCTTTCTAATTTTCTCTATCTCTGTCTTTCTCTCTCTGGCAAGTGCACATGCTCTCTGGCAAATTAAAAAATAAATTAAATTGAAAGAGAAATGACCTAAAATAAACATTATAAAAAAGAACATCATACTGGGGCCAGCAGATGGCATAATGGTTACATCGCTGGATTCCCACATAGTCGAACATGGTTCAAGTCCTGAAACTAGTGCTGGGTGCATGTGCATGCATGCCCAAAATCCTGAGAGGAGAATGGAGGAGAAGGGATTGCAGTATGGCCATCCTGACTGGTGAATGACTTCTGACTTTCTGTCTCTCTGGTGAGCTCACATGTTCAGTAGCAAAAATCTCCCTAAAAAGTGTAAATAAAAAATAAAATATACAAATAGTCACATATAAATGAAAAATGCTCAACATCACTAATAAGGAGAAAGAGGCTAATTAAAACCACAATGAGCTATTACCTCACACCTGTTAGAATGGTTCCTATCAAAAAGATAAAATATAACAATTGTTGGTGAGAAAAGAGAACCCTTGTATATTGTTGTAACATAAATTAGTACAGCCATTAAGGTAAACAGTATGAAGTTTTCTCAAAAAAAAAACCCCAAAAATAGGACTCCATCTCCTAGACTCCCGAAATATTCAGACAAGAAGCCATTTTAAAGCTGAGGTGTGTCCTGGCGAGTTCAGGGAAGCTATGCTCTAAACTCCATCTCCTAGACTACCGAACTATTCAGACACGTGGAGGATAGATTTTGTTACAGAATGACCAGAAACAACTGCAGAGGGACAAGAAACATGAGAATCAAGAAAATATCTCTCCCCTAAGAGAAAAGAACAATCCCTCATCATCCACAGACAGTACAGTAGATCTCATGGTAATGTCTGATAGAAAATTCAGAATATTCATAGTGACAAACTAAATGAGATGCAAAAGCTGAGAGATAATGAACTCCAGAAGATGCAGGAGAAAAGAGATAATGAGTTCCAGGAGGTGTTGAAGTTCTTTCATGACCTGAAAGAGTAAATACACACCATAAAAAAGAATCAAATGGAGCTACTAGAGGTGAAGAATGCCATTTAGGAAATTAAAACCTCCCTTGAAAATATTAAAAGCAGATTAGTCCATGCAGAAAACTGAATCTCAGATGTTGAAGGTAAAACCTCTGATCTAGGAAAACAACCCAAAAAACTGAGAGAATAACCCCTCCAAAAGTGAGAATACTATGCGAGAAATATTAGACAGCATTAAGAACCCAAACATCCTGATAATCGGTATCCCAGAAAGTGAGGAAACTAATAAGGGCATTGATAATCTATTCCATGAAATCTTGGAAGAAAACTTTCCAAATCTAGAGAGCCTTTCAAATATTCAGACCTAAGAAATACAAAGGACTCCTAATAGAATCAACCCAAGAAGATCTTCTCCTAGGCGCATCATACCCAGACTGGCCAAATCTACAGACAAAGACAAGATACTAAAATTGGCAAGATAGAAATGTCAGGTTACTTATAAAGGTTATCCAATCAGGTTAACCTCAGACCTCTCATCAGAAACAATGCGAGCAAGGAAAGAGTGGGAAAATATATTCAAAGTGTTAAGTGAAAAACAGTTTCAACCAAGAATACTATACCCAGCAAGATTATCTTTCATATGGAAAGAAAGGATAAAAATACTTTCAGATAAACAAGACCTAAAAGAATTTGCCAATAGTAGACCCACTCTTCAAGAAGTTATGAAAGGAGTGCTCTACTTGGAAAACTAAAGACACAAACAGAAATAAGAGAACAAAGGCAACCAAGAAAAGGACCAATTTAATGCTAGGGACAAGAAATATCAATAGTAACATTGAATGTTAACTTCCAGGATTTAAATGGAAATATTGGACCACAGTAAGACTACATATTCAACAGAAGAGTGTTTGAACAGGGACCAGCAGATGGCACAATGGCTACATCATTGGACTCCCATGTAGCCGACTGCGGTTCGAGTCCTGGACCTGGGGTTAAACTCACACTGGGCACGTGTGTGGCCATTCCCCCAGGGAGTGATTTTTCACTTTCTGTCTCTCTGTCTCTCTTTGTCCTTCTGGCGTGTGCATGCGCCCTATAGCAAAAACCTCTAAAACAAAAAGAAGAAGAGTGTTTGAACATAAGACTGAAATCACGAAATAGAATTTATGACTTTTGAGTAAAACATTACTGATTTCTTTTTTTTACTATGCTTTGTCTACCCAATTTAAACATTTTACTTCCTTTTGAGTTGTTGATAGGTTCAGCAATTTATTAAAATATTTTTTTGTTTGTTTCTTTAAATGGAAACAAACTTTTCTTCCTTCCTGACACCTCTTGAATTGTAAATATTTGGGAGTATTCTTATTTTTTGGCAGAAGAGTTATTTGCATA
Source organism: Tupaia tana (assembly GCA_026018925.1). NCBI lineage: Eukaryota > Metazoa > Chordata > Mammalia > Scandentia > Tupaiidae > Tupaia > Tupaia tana. Next base: position 38,285,226 of record JAKSZU010000018.1, read on the forward strand.
AGTTCAATAATGCTTGTTGCATTGAATCAGAAGTTTGAAATACTCATTATTGGACAGGGCTTTGATTGGAAGGTCATACCTTAACTTGTGTGCTGGGCATTTGCTTTTCAACAATTTGAATAGTTGACATGTAAATATTTTCTCAAAAATATTTAAAACCATATTTTCTCCTTGTTATAGAGTCACAAACAAAATTATACAAAATTATAAGAAATATTTTGAACATTATCTTTAAAATTCAGTAGTTTGAAGTTTTTAAAGTTGCTTACTAACTGTCAAGAACTATGGAATATGAGCAAAATTTTTTGATATGTAAAGTAAGTGTTTGTGGAAAAATGTAAAAATATATAAATAAATGAAAAAAAAAATAATAACAAATAAAATAATTTTTAAAAAACCTTTAAAACCAAAAAAAAAGAAAAACAAAAATAGAATTATCATATGATCTGGCAATTCCACTTTTGAGTATTTACCTAGAAGATTTTAAATCAGTATGTCAAAGAGATATCTGCACTCCAGTGCTTATTACAACATGATTCCCAATAAACAAGATATGGAACAAACCTTAGTGTATATAAAAGAATGAATGAATAAAGAAAAATGGTATATATACATGTCATGAATTATTATTCCACCTTGAAAAAGGAAGAAATTTTGTAACTTGTGACAACATTAATGGAATTGGAGAACTTTATACTAAGTGAAAAAGCTCAAATACAGAAAAGTAAATACCACATGCTGTCACTTATATATGCAGTTTAAAACAATGGAACTCAAAGAAGCAAAGAGTAGAATGATGATTACCAGAGGCTGGGGTAAAGATAGCAGGAGATGATAGTCATAGGGTACAAAGTCCCAGTTAGATAGAATGATTAAATTTGATTTTTTTTTAGATCAAGTGCACAGCATAATGAATATAGTTAATAATGAAGTACTATACTATACACTATGATATACCATATCATGGTGTTCTCATCATAAAAAGTTTAATATTTTAGGTAATGAATATGTTAATTAAATCATTTTATATTATAATAGATTATAATATCATCTGAACCTCATAAGCATAAAATATAACTTGTCAAGATATCATTTTAAATGAAAAAAAAATGGGATTAAGACAAAGTTAACTCTAGTCACTCATCCCATCTTCCAGTTTCCTTCAATAGCTCATTGTGCATCAATGAATGGAGCATGGAGATTAGGAGCCAAACATCCCCAGGGCATAGAATGATCAACTCTTTCCAGTTACCTGGGACTTTTCTGGGTTTAGTACTGAAACTCACATATCCCGGGAAACCTCTCAGTCCCAGGCAAACCAGGATGGTTGACCACCCTACAGGGACAACTGTCAGTTTGGCCCTCACTATGTTATAATTGGCCAAGTTACTTAAGTTACCTGTGCCACAGCGTCCTCAAGTTTAAAAGCAGGATTATAAATGGAGCTACCTCTTGGTGTTGTTATAAGACTTAAGCATATTTGAAAAGTACATAAAATAGTACTTGGCACATAGAATGTATTATTTACAGTCATTTATCCCTGGCTCAATTTGGAGAGAGCATTCAAAATAATTATTTATTTTAAATATCTGTCCTGAAATACATGGAAGCCAAAAAGAAGGGACTGTCTCTAAGCCATTTGGGATAAAGTTGAGGCATAGCTAGAGAGTCAGGGTTCTCAGGGAAGCTATTCACTACAGGCAGAGGAACATAACCAATCAGTTCAGCACAGAGAGGCTAGTAAGTCAGCCATTCTCAACATTTTACTGATTAACAGGGTAGGAAGCTGATATTTTCTAGAGATTTTAGCCAGACATTGTTTTCATAAAGTGTAATGGAAAGGAACTAAATTGGATGTCACTGACCATTCCTGCTGAAAGCTAAGACTGGAGATGCTGGGTGGGTAGACGGTGGAGTCCTAGGGGATTTCTGGAATTGAGCCAATCCCCCATAGAGCTTTGTTCTTCATCTGAGACAGAATCAGAGATCACCTCCCTAAAGCTAAGCCAAGAGATTCCTACTCTTCAAGTATCCCCATTCATGCCTAGTTGGCCATATGGTGTGGAGCAAGCACATAATTAAAGAATACATCTCAAATAGTACATCTGTTTTTATTATGCAACCACCATGCTCTCATCCTGAGTTGAGCTGGCTTCTGACCTCCAAGAACTTATTCTCCACTTGGTGAACAAGACTAATGGGGTCTTCATAGCATTTGCTTCTTCCTCTAATTTTTTCATCCATCTCTCTTCTAAAATGAGAAACAGAAGTTTTCCAAGGCATGGAGCAGCTACTGAGCCCATTATTCTTGTGTGTTCTATGCAGAATCTAGCACAGGGACTGACACTGTGGATATCCTCAAGCAATTTCCTTGGACAAATACTAACTCTGTAATTAAAAGAAAAGACTGTCAAGAACTGCACTGTCCAGTATGGTAACCACTAGTCACAGTGAGGCTATGTAGTTAAATTAAAATATTAGTCCTTCAATTCATTAGTCATATATGCTCAATAACCTCACGTGGCTAGTGACTACCATATTGCATGGCTCAGATAGAAAACATTTCTATCATTCTGAATAACTCAATGAATAAAATTTAAAAATTCAATAGAAAACTTTAACCACAGATTAGATAAAACAGAAAACATAATCTCTGAAATCATCCAGAGAAGTGGGGGTGGGGGGACAAGGAAATAGTTGTGTAAAAGAATGGAGACAGTTTATATGACTTATGAGATACCATAGGGCCCACAAATAATTGCATTCTGAGAGTAGAGAGTTACAGAAGGAAAACAGAAAAAGTTAGGGATAAAATGTTTATTTAATACAATAATTACTGAAGATTTTCAAGTCTTGAAAGAGGTATGGACATTCAAATACAAAAAACTCAAAGATCTTTGAACAGGTTCAACCCAAAGTGTTTTTTTTTTTTTTTAAATTATTTATTTTATTTATTCATTCATTTATTTTTTAGTCTGACCAGAGAGAGACAGAGGGTGAGAGTGAGAGAGAGAGGAAGTGAGAAAGCAAGCCACCAGATTCAGGACTCGAACCCTGGTCGGCCATGAGGGAATGTCCAGCACCTTAACCACCACGCCACCTGCTGGTCCCAACCCAAAGTGTTTTTAAACAAGACATATTGTAGGTACATTGTCAAAATAAATTGTCAAAAGTCAGTGACAAAGAGAGAATTTTAAAAGCAGCTAAAGAAAAGTATCAAGTGACATATAAGGGAATTCCCATTAGACTAACAACTTTTGAGCAGAAACTGCAGGCCACAGGGAATGGAATAATAGAGTTAAAGTCCTAAAAGACAAAAAATTGCCAGCCAAAAATCTTATACCCACCAAACCTGTCTTTTGGAACTGAAGGAGAAATAAAAGTTTCTCCCAAACAAACAAAAACTGAGGGAATTCACCACCACTAGACCAGTCTTAAAAGAAATGCTTAAGTAGGGAGGGGGCTATATTTTAAAGCCAAAGGACAAGAACTGCCATCATGAAAACATGAAAATATAAAAACTTACTAGTACAGCAAGTATACAAATAAGAAAGAGAAAGGAACCAAACTTTATCACTCAGAAAACCACTAAGCTTTGAAGATAAACACTAAGAGAAGAAGAAATAAATGAAAAATATACAAAACAAAAAATACATATAAAAATATTAATAAATTGACAGGAGTAAATTCATGCCTATCAATAACATCTCAAAGCTTAATGAATTAAATTCCTCAATTAAAAAAAATATAGACTGGGTGAATAGGTTAAAAAACACACATGCGCACAAAAAACAACTGTATGCTTCCTATAAGAAACTCACTTGACCTATAAAAACACACAGGCTGAAAATAAAGAAATGGAAAAAATATATTCCATGCGATTGAAAAACAAAAGGAAGCAGGAATAACTACATACTTTTTTTTTTTTTTAGAGAGAGAGAGATTTTTGCTATAGGGCATATGCACTTACCAGAGAGACAGAAAGCAAGAAATTATCCTCCAAAGGTGATGGCTATGCCACAATCCCTTCTCCTCCATTCTCCTCTCAGGAGTTTGAGCACACATACACACATGCCTCATATGAATTTTAAGCCACTGAGTCCGCGTCTTGAACGGTGGTACAACAATGTAACCATTATGCCATTTACTGGTCCCAGAAATAACTATACTTATGTCAGCTAAAATAGACTCAAAATCAAAAACTGTGAAAAGAAAGCCAGGTGCAATGACATACACCTAGAGTTCTGGCACTCAGAAGGCTGAGGCAGAAATATTGCAAGCTTGAGCCCAGCAGGTGGCCTGATAGCTACATTGCTGCACACCCATATGACCAACCGCAGTTTGAGTCCCAGACCTGGAGGCTTGAAATTCATGCCAGGTGCATGGACCCAAAATACTGAGAGGATTGGGAACCAGCAGTTAGCGTAATGGCTATGTCGCTGGACTCCCACGTAGTCGACCGCGGTTCGCGTCTCGGACCCAGTGGCTTACAACTCACGCCGGGCGCGTGTGCGTGCGTGCCCAAGATCCCGAGAGGAGAATGGAGGAGAAGGGATTGCGGCGTGACCATCCCCCCTGGGGGGTGATTTCTCGCTTTCTGTCTCTATGTCTCTCTCTGTCTGTCTGGCGAACGCACGCGCCCTATAGCAAAAAAAAAAACCTCTCAAAAAAAAAAAAAATACTGAGAGGAAAATGGAGGAAAAGGGATTTCAGCATGGTCAAGTCCTTGGGGGTGGAGGGATTTCCTACTTTCTCTCTCTTTGCCTTTCCAGTGAGTGCATGTGTGCTATAACAAAAATCTCTCTCAGAAAAAGAAAAGAAGAAAAAAAGAAGGGAAAAGAAGAAAGAAAGAAAAAGAAAGAAAGAAAGAAAGAAAGAAGAAAGAAAGAAAGAAAGAAAGAAAGAAAGAAAGAAAGAAAGAAAGAAAGAAAGAGATAGAAAAAGAAAGAAGAAAGGAAAAAGAAGAAAAGAAATATCCCAAGCTCACAGCCAGCCTGGGCAACATAGTAAGATACTCTTTGAAAGAACTGAACATGCTAGCCTGTGCCTGTGGTCCCAGCTACTAAGAGACTGAGGCAGGACAATCGCAATACAGTGACAGCCTGTCTAAAACACCACATACACACACACATACTACAAAGAAAAAACTGTAAAACAAATTTGTGAAGCATTCCATATTTTTATAAAAATCAATTTACAAAAATCTATAGCATTTTTGTACACCAACAATGAACAGACTGAGGCAGAATTGATGAAAGCAATTTCATATATGATAGCCACCAAAAAACAAAATACCTAGAAATAAACCTGACCAAAGAGATTAAAAACCTCTACAAGGAAAATTATGAAAAAAAAATTTAAAAATGGCTACAGTGCAAAAGAAAAGAAACACACCTGTGTTCTTGGATAGGAAGAATAAATATAATCAAAAGGAAAGTTTTATCTAAATTGCTTTATACATTCAATGTGATGGGGCCAGCAGATGGTGTAGTGTGTAAGGCACTGGTCTCCCACATGGTGGACCAGGTTTAAGTCCCGGACCCAGCAGCTTGAAACTCATGTGAGCGCATGTGAGTGCATACCCAAAGTCCCAAGAGGAGAATGGAGGAGAAGGGATTGCAGCATAGCCAGTCCCGTGGAGGATGATTTCTCGCTTTTTCTCTCTTTCTGTGTCTCCAACAAGTGCACATACTCGATAGCATAAATTTCTCTTAAAAAAAGGTAATGTGATTCTGATGAAATTACTGGCAAAATTCTTCACAGAAATAGAAAAAACAATCATAAAATTTATCTGGAGTCATAAAAGGCCTCATATCACCAAGGCAATTCTGTGCAAAAAAAGAATAAACTAGAAAGCCTCCTACTATGTGACCTTAAATACATTACAAAGTGGTGATAATCTAAACAACATGGTATGGGCACAAAAACAGACACACAGACCAATGGAACAGAATAGAGAATCCAGAAACAACCTCAAAAACATACAACTAATTGATCTTTGACAAAGGGTGCAAGACAATGTAGTGGAGAAAAGAAAATCTTTTCCCCAAACGGTGCTGCAAGAACTGGATATCCATCTGCACAAAAAAATTAAACTGGACTCTTGTCTGTCATCAACAGAAACCAACTCAAAATTGATCAAAGATTTAGAAGTTTAACTTCATACTATAAAACTACTGATGGAGGGGGGCATCAGATGGCATAGTGGTTACATCACTAGACTCCCAAATGGCTTACCACAGTTCAAGCCCTGGACCTAGTGGCTTGAAAAATCATGCTGGGTGATAATAATAAATAAAATTTTCACCAAAAAAAATCATACTGGGTTCATGTGTGTATGTGTGATCCTGAGACGAGAATGGAGGAGAAGGAATTGCGGCATGGCCACCCCCCTGCGGGGTGGGGGTGGGGGGGGGTCCTCACTTTTCCTCTCACTGTCTCTGTATCTCTCTCTGGTGAGCACACATCTAAGGCAAAAATCTCTTACAAAAAAAAACTACCGGTGGAAAACACAGGCAAAACACAAAGACATCAGAATAGGCAAAATTTTCTTTAAAAAGATATCTAAAGAACTGGAAATTATTTGGTAAAAATACACAAATGGAATATCATCAAACTAAAAGCTTCTGTACAACAAAGAAAATGACAATTACAGTGAAGAGGCAACCCTCAGAATGGGTAAAAATATTTGCAAACTATGCTTCGGACAAGTGATTAATAACTAGGATACATAGGGAACTCAAACAGCTCACCTGCAAAAAATTTTTAAAAATGAATAATCCATTTATTCATTTTTCTGAAAAAGAGTTTTACTTTAAAATTAAGTGTGTAACACTTATCTAATTCTATTGGTATAGATCTTAGTGCCATACTTGATATTTGCAATTAATGTCATAACACACATTTTGGTTTGCAGTCTGTACTTGAATAATGTTTATTTTATGGACTTTGGTAAAGCCCTTTATACATATCATTAATCTCTTTATAGTACATATTTAATGATGCTCCAGTAATCTCAAGGGGAAAAAAACCTTACCTAATAAATTAAACAAAACAAAACCCACAAAACTCCTTCCCACTCCATAATCCCCTGATCCAATTTTAAAATGGGCAAATGAGTTAAAGCAACTCTCTAAGGAAGACATACAAATGACCAAAATGCATATAAAAAATGTCCAACACCTCTTACTATAAGGTAAATGCAAATTAAAGCCACAAGGAAACCCCAGTCAGCATGGCAATGATCAAAAAAATAAGGAAAAATAAGTGCTGGCAAGGTGTGGTGAAACCTTATACTATTGATAGGAATGTAAATTAATACAGTCACTGTGGAAAACAACATGGAGATTCCTCAAAAATTTGCCAACAGAACTGCCATATAACCTAGAAATCCTACTACATGGTATTTACCCAAAGGACAGGAAAACATTTAGTTGGAAAGACACTTGCACATCCGTGTTTATTGCAGCATTATTCTAAGACACAGAATCATCATAAATGCCCAAAAACTGTTGAATGGATTGAAAAAATGTGGCACATATGCATTATGGAATATTACTCAACCATAATGAACAATGAGATTCTGTCATTTGATTCAAAGTGGATGAATATGGAAGATTTAATGCTAAGCAAAGTAAGACAGTCTATGAAAGATATACACTGTATAGCCCTGCTTAATATGTACTAAATATCTGTCCTCTATGGCAGAAAGTGAAAGATCCGAAGATATAGTAGTGCAGATAAGTATAGAAACAGAAATTATGGTGTAGGAAATGAGTGGATAGTAGACGGTAGGTGGGAGGAGCTTGGGGGAGAAACTCTTAGTAGCTACAAGATTGCAAAGTTCTCGGTAAAAAATGATGTATAGAGTAATATATTGATTTGATTGCTGCATACTGCATGCATACCTTGAAAAATATTGTGTGCAACATAGATATACAAAGATTGACAGTAAATAATAAATTATAAAAAAGATAAAGAAGATTATTATATAGTAATGCAAGAATCATTTCAGCAAGAAGATATAATAATAATAAATATATAAATACCTAATATTAGAGCATCCAAATATATCAAGCAAATACTAATAGATATAAGGAGAGAAATAAATTCTAGTACAATAATACTTGGGGACACTTCAATGCCTCACTTGCAGCATTTGCCAGATCATTTAGACAAAAGATCATTTTTAAAAATCAGAATTAAATAACACTATAAACCAAATGGACCTAACAGGCATTTACAGAACATCTTATGCAATAGCTGCATAATATTCATTCTGCTTATCAGCACAGGGAATATTCTCCAGAATTAATCCTATATTAAGACTAGAAACAAGTCTTAATACATTTTTAGAAGTCAAAAAAATATTTTTGGGCCAGTAAGTGATGTGGTGGTTAAGGTGTTGGACTCTTACAAGACTGACTACAGTTCAAGATCTGTACCTGGTGTGTGCACATATGCCCAAAATCCTGAATGAAGGGATTGAGACATAGCCATCTCCACTGAGGGATGAATTCTCACTTTTCCTCTGTCTCTCTCCAGAGAGCACATATGTCCTATGGCAAAAACCTTTTTAAGAATCATATTTAGAGTCTTTTCCCACTATCAGGTTGTCAACGTTGTTTTTAGAACAATATTGTTCATGAAACAACATTGTTCTTCTATGCAAAAATCTGTCATGACTTTTCTGACAAACTGATTCATTGGAGTCAGACTAGAAACCAACAAGAGGAACTTCAGAAACTATACAAATATATGCAAATTCAATAACATGTCCTTAAATGATAATAAAAAATGATCAATAAAAAAATTAAGAAGAAAACTTTTAAATTTTTGAAACACATAAAAATAGACATTTTTCCCTACTTCCCCTTCATCTGTCCCTCTCTGATCAAATCAAAATAAGTAAATAAATAGATAAAATTAAATTTATAAAAATCTTAGGGAAAAAAAAGGGAGCCAGCAGGTGGTGTGGTGGTTAAGGGTGCTGGGCTTTCATGTGGCCAACTGTGGTTTGAGTCCCAGACCTAGTGGCTTGCTTTCTCACTTTCCATCTCTCGCTCTCTCTTGCTCTGTCCCTCTCTAGTCAAATTAAAATAAGTAAATAAATAAATTAAATTAAATTAAATCATTCTTAAAAAGAAATGGAAAAGACAGCCTACCAAAACCTACTGAATATACTAAAAGCAATACAAAATAGTAAGTTTATAGCAATAAATGCTTACATCAACAAAAACAAACAAATAAATAAACAATCTAATGATGCACCTCGAGAAATTAGAAAAGCAAAAACAAACAAAATTCAAATTCAGTAGAAGGAAAGAATGAAAATCTAAGCAGAAATAAAATTGAAACTGAAAAACATTAAATCAACTAAACAAAAAGTTGGTTTTTGGAAAATATAAACAAGATTGACAAACCATTACCTAGACTAAGAGTGAGAAGACACAAATAAAATAAGAAACAGGACCAGCTGGTGGTATGGTGGTTAAGGCAGCTGGATCCCACATGGCCAACTGCACTGTTGGAGTACCAGACCCACTGGCTTAAAAAACATACTGGGTGTGTATGTATGAGTCCTCAAAATCCTAAAAAGAGGGAGAGAGGAAGAGAAAGGGATCATGGTATGACCATCCCTCATGGAGAGTAGGGTGCCTTCTCACTTTTCTTCTCTCTCTCTCTTTTTTGAGAGCATACACCCTCTGGAAAATTAAAAAATAAAACAGAAACAAACACAAAAAGAAGACATTACGACTGAAACCACTGAAATACAAAGGATCAGTAGAGATTGTTGTGAACAACTATAGACTAACCACTTAGAAAACATAAATAAATTCCCAAGGCATGCAATTTACTAAGACTGGACCATGAAGAAATAGAAAGCCTGAACATGCCAATAATGGCCAATAAGGCCAAATCAGTAATAAAAAAGTCTTCTTCCAACAACAACAACAAAAAACCCAGGATCAATGGTTTCCCTCTGAATCCTACCAAACTTTTAAAGAAGAACTAACTCTGAATTAAAAAAAAAAAAAATGGAAAGGAATAAGAAAAATAATAATAAAAAAGAAGCATCCCTGTTGTAGAGTGCCACTGAATGAACGACCACCAAAGGCAGACTAAGTTTAAAGGGAGTCTTTATTAGCTGGCCAGGGACTACAGTCTGAGGCTCAGAGTGGGGGGAAGGAGGGAGCAGACCGAGAGTCAGAACTGCAGCCCCGACCTAAGTTTGAGTAGTCTTTTTATAGGAGGTCAGTTACCAGGGGTTTCTATGCAAACTGTTACAGAGGCTGAATCAAGCAGGTTTATTATTTCTGAGGGGAGTGGGGTTTCCATGTAAGCAGTTACATTGCTAAATGAAAGGATTTCGGGCTAGTTAGCAAAGACAGTAGCAGGTACAGGATGTCATCCCAGATGCGGTTTTCTGTATGGCTAGCACAAGCTATTTTCTCACGGGAAGAGCAAGCAGGTTTACAGAAGCAGATAGCCATGTTAGGGTAAAGAATAAAATGGACAAACAGTTGTTCAAGTGCAAGATCTAATATGTGGCCTTCCACATCCCTTTAAGACTTTTAAAAAAATTTTGAAAGAAAGAAAGTCTCTCAAATTCATTCTATGAGGCCGGCATTTCTCTCATACTAAAAACAGACCAGGACACAACAACAAGAAAAAAAAACTACAGACCAATATTCCTAATAAACGTAGATATAAAAATCCTCAACAAAATACTAGCAAACTGAATCCAACAGTACATCAAACAGTTTATATCTTTCTTTTTTTTTTAGATATTTTTGCCTTAGGGCACATGCATTCACTGGAAAAAGAGAAACAGAGAGAGTGAGAGGAAAAGTGAGGTAGCCATGCTACAATCCCTTCTCCACCATTCTCCTCCTGGGATCTTGGGCACAAACACCACAAACACACACATGCCTGGCATAAGTTTCAAGCCACAGGGTTCAGGACTCAAACCACTGTCAGCCATGTGGGAGTCCAGCAACATAACTGCTATACCATCTGCTGGCCCCACAGTTTACACATCATCATCAGGTAGCATTTATCCCATACATGCAAGAATTATTCAATATACAGTGACTGATAAACATGAATAAAAGGCAAAAGCCACATAATCTCTCAGTAGTTCTAGAAAGAGCATATGATGAGACTAGCAGCATAATGGCTATGTCGCTGGACTCTCATGTAGACAACCGCAGTTCGCATCCTGGACCCAGTGGCTTAAACTCACACCGGGTACATGTGCATGCATGCCCAAGATCCCGAGAGGAAAATGGAGGAGCAGGGATTGCGGCGTGGCCATCCCCCCTGGGGGGGGGGTGATTTCTCACTTTCTGTCTCTCTGTCTCTCTCTGTGTTTCTGGCGAGTGCACGCACCCTATAGCAAAAACCTCTCAAAAAAAAAAAAGAGCACGTGATAAAATCCAACATTCTTTCATGACAGAAATTCTTAACTCTTAACAAACTTGGAATAGAAAGAACATACCTCAACACAATAAAGGCCGTATATGATAAACCTAGAGCTAACATCATACTGAGCAGGTAAAAACTGAAAGTTTCTCCTCTAAGAATTAGAATAAAACAACGATGTCCTCTTTGCCACTTTTATTCAACATAGTAATGTGAGTTCCAGCCAGAAAAAATTAGACAAGAGAAAGAACTCAAGAGCATCCAAACTGAAAAAGAGCAAGTCAAATAATTTTTGTTTGCTGATGGTATTATCTAACATATAGAAAAAGCGATTCCACAAAAAAAAAATCTCTTAGAACTGATAAATAACGTCAATAAAGTGGCAAGGTAAAAATTAACACCCAACAATAAATAGTTTCTATATGCCAATAACTAGTTAAAATAGAAATCAAGAAAGCAATCTCATTTATAATAGCTACAAAAGTAAGATATCTGGGAGTATACTGAGTTGTTGGAAAAGTCATGCCGTATGTTTTTCATGACTTTTCTGACAACCAAATATTTAACTAAGGACATAAAAGACCTCTTTGATGAAAACTCACTTTCCCTGTCTCTCTCTGCCTCTCTCTTGTGAGTGCACATGCCCTATATCAAAATAATAACAATAATAATTATAGACCCAACCACAGTAGCACATGCTGGATGTTGCTGTTGAGCAAGCCGAAGCCACATGGGAGGCCTGAGTTCAATTCCCAACCCACCCTAAAAATTCAGGCATAGTGGTGTATGCCTGTAGCCCCAGTCACTCAGGAGGTACAGACAGGAGGATTGTGACACAGTGAGACACCGTGTAAAACACCCCCCCACACACACACATACACACAATCATAATAATATACAACTGTAAAATAAGAAAAGAAAACCATCTTCACAGTAGGTTTCATTGGACTGTGCTGATAAATAAGAATAAAAATGGGATTATTAAACCAGGACTCATTCTCTTAGAAGCCATAGCCAGAATCTTGGGTTTTTAAGCCTAACAAAGGCTAAAAATAGTCCTGGTAGAATCTTAAGAGATTATATTGATTCAGAACGTCTTCTATATCTTGAGAGTTACCTAATGTCACAGGTTAAGATTGATTCCAAGAGAGGGGCTTTCACAAATATTTTATGAACTGAATTTTTTAAACCTTTAAACATTAGCACCTACCCTACCAGTGACATGTTATGATAGGAAGATGACAGGAGAAAGAGGCAGAATGAGAACTCTCTGTGGAAGACTAATATAAGTGAGCTCCACTCTGTAACTTATTCCCCCTTGTGACTTTCGCCTTTTGTCCTGGGGCACAGGAGAGTCTTCAGCCACCCCCAAAACATTGTAGATACAGAATTACTAGCCCTCTGGCTCCTTGGGTCTCTCTTTAGGTCTAGCATCAGTAAGTCAGCTGGAAAACACCAAAATCTAGAGATCAAGCCTGGGCAAAAAAAAACAAACAAACAAAACTGGGAGACTATACAAAGAAAATAAACTAGGATGCTGAACAGTTTCTACTCTTAGAACAACCGAAACTCCAGACTGAATTCTAAGTGGAGAGGCCCTATATTCCCCACCCTCAAATATACTAAAGCATCTGAACTCAGGAAAGCCCCAGACTCTATTCCTGCAGAAACCCTTTGGGTAGAAACCAGGCCAGAGAGGAGACTCTACTCTATCCCCATCACTTAAAGCTACCAGGAATCTGGGGGAAAAGCAATGGGATTCTTTTTGTGAAGTTAGGCAGAGGGTTGCAAGAAGCCCATGTCTATCTATATTCTGCAATAGACCCACACTGAAAATCAATACAGAACTTATTTGTAAAATGATGGTCACAGTCAGCCTTTACACAGGAATTTGCCTTTTATAAGAAATTTCTACATATAGTGTTTTATTTCTTTCAGTAACCCTCAGGGAGTTGCTATCCCCACTTCATAGTTACAAAGCATAAGGATCAGTTTGAATGAAATACCTGCCCTAAGTCAGCTAAAGAGAAACTTGGCTGGCCTTTGGATTCCAAATCACAACCAAATTAACAAAGGAAACTTACCTCTGAAATTTTTAAATAACATTAAGTGGTAATATTCATTTTATACCCAGTACAGAGTTAAGTATTCCACACACACTAACTCGTTAAATCCTCACAATGATTCTATGGGAAAGACGTTATGAGCTACGCCACTTTATGGACCAGGAGACTAAGCCTCACAGAAGTTCAACAACCTCCTCGTAGTCACACAGCGAGTAAGCAGGGAAAAAAAATGAAGATGTGATCCAATTTGTAGTTATAATGTGGGTTTATAGGCCACATTATGGGGTCATAATCTTTTTGGGTTTGAATGAGGGAACTGAAAATTCAATAGAAAATGTCAAAGAACAAATTAGCTTCTGTAATAACTTCTAAATGGCCCAACTGAGCAGCTCTTTGAATACTCAGATGATTAAAGATGTGGTTGAGTGTTTCCTTTGGCAGGAGGAAATTGCCTTTGTCTTGAGAAACATTTTCTCTCCCTCCTGCTCACTGAGGCAAGACTATGGTTACAGGCCTGGTGGGAGAGACTCCAATGCAGGCGTGAGATGAGAGGACAAGGCATTTTGGACCAGGTAACGGGTCACCACCTATGGCATCAGTTCACAAATGGAGGCCTGCAGAGAGTCAGGCCAGTCAGTGTCATATTCTGCCAGCTGCAGTTACAGGGAGGGGCACTGGGCCTGGTTCCTGTGGCACTTAGCCCATAAATCAGCTCGCAAGCCTGCTGCACAATGGCAATGCGTCTCTTTCAAGCAGCTCTGAGGAAAAATGGCTCCATCTGCTCACTGCTAGGCAATAAATAAAATGGAATTGGAGCAAAATGGATGGAAAGCAATTTTTGGAAGATGAATTTCCAGAAGAGGTGGCACCATTTGTGTACCTCTTCTTGTGCTGCAAATGGTTATCTGAGATCCTGCCAGGTACAGAGGCTGGAGGACCCACTAGCAGACAGAAAGGAGATAAGAAGGGTACTTCCTGGGTGAAGGGCTGGTCAGGAAAGATTTCTTGTAAAGGTCTTCCCACTGCCAACTCTTCCTCCTTCTCATTTTTCTCTCCTTTTCCACTGTCTTCATCATCCCACCACCATCATTATTACCATCACCATAATCCTCATGGTTAATTGGCTAATTGACTTATCAAGGCTTAACTATATGCTAGCACTGTGCTGAATCTGAATATCATTATGTGAGTAACTGCTTTTATGTCTTATTGAGGCCTGCCCTGACCACACTACGTAAGACTGCAAAGCCCCTCCCCTTGGCACCCTCTATGGCTTCTACTTTACTTTCTTTTTCTCCATAGCTTTTATCACTTTCTAACATACTCAGTAATGTACTTATTCTACTTATTGTCTGTCTTCTTCATCTAATATAAGTATTCCTTTTTTAAGAGAGAGAGATTTTTGGTTCTAGGGCCACAAGCACTAGCCAGAAAGACCAAGAGAGACAGAAAGTGAGGAATCACCCCTGGGTTGGGGGAGAGCCTTGCCACAATCCCTTCTCCTCCATTCTCCTCTCGGGATTTTGGTCACTCATGCACATGTGCTCGGTGTGAGTTTTAATCTGCCAGGTCCAGGATTCAAACTGCTGTTGGCCATGTGTATGTCCAGCTACATAAACATTACACTATCTGCTGGTCCCTAGTGTAGGTGTTCTTAAGGGCAGGTAACTTGTCTGTTTTTCTACTACAATATCTCTAGTGCTGAGGCTAACTCCTTAGAGAAGGCACTCAATAAATAGTTGCTAAGTAAGTGAATGAATAAATGATCTGGAATTCTCACAACCCTGTGAAATATACCGAGTCTGTGCCTATTTCTCCATACTCCTTTCTTGCCTCCAACCTCCATACATTTCACACACATCCCATTTAGTTACAATACCCATCTCAAGGAAGCGCCCCACCGTCATCTTTGGTGTGTGCTGTTCCCCTTACCTGGCATAGTCCTCTGTAGATCTTCCTAGTTAGGTTCCAACTCTTCCTTTAAGTCTTGTTTCCTGATCCACAAGAATCACCCCATCATCATTCTACCCTTTGTTCAGTTCTCACAGGCACCACTTTCAAGAAATCATTTTTTTGTTCATTATTTCAGTGACTCTTTGCTCTAATCCATTCTGTTCCTAATAACAGAAATATCGAGTCTGGGTAATTTAAAAAGGGTAAAGTTTTATTCAGCTCACAGTTTGGAGTCCAAGGTCCAGAGGCCACATCTGGGGTCTCTTTGCTAGTGGATAGCATACTGGAGGCTAGGAGCACATGTATTTGTGTCTGTGTGTCTCTCTGTCTTATTCTCTCTTCTTGTAAACCTACCAAGATTCAATCATGGGGACCCCAACCACCCTGATGCTTAATCACTTCCCACAGACCCCACCTTATAATCATAATCAGATTAAGTCTCCTCCTTAATACCTTCAAAATACAGCCAAATTCCAACATTTGAACTTCTGAAGGACACATTCAACCCATAGCTCTATGTACTGAGCAACTCTGGAAAGGGACTCTTCTAGAAAACATGGTCAAGGGAGATGAGATACTGGTTCTTATGAAGCTTCATTCCAGTGAGAAGACAGAATTGATAGGAATAAGAAAAGAGAGCATAAGAAATTTTGGAGCAGGATAGATGCTGTGACTACAATAGAAATGAGTGATGTGGCACAGAGTGGTAAGGAGGTGAATGGTTACTTTAGATATGGTGTTTCCATGCCATTCTCCTATCTCTGTCTTCCCTATAATCATAAAAACCCTCTTATGGATCCTCCATGCTTAGACTGACCCTTTGTATCAGCCCAATAATGAGACCTTGTGTCTATCAAGCAGGATACAGAATGAGAATCTAGGATCCCTGCTGGCCCTGGGTCAGAGCTCATGGTCGAGTCTTGTCTGTCTCAGGTGCTGTAAATTCCTAGTGTGGATGACATATGTGTGATAGAGCAAGCCCAGATATTGTTCACAGCAGATAAGGAAGACTCTCTCAGATAATGTTCCCTTCTGTTCTCTGGGCCACATATGGGATGAATTTAGAGCTGAGATTTACCTTCATTTCAAAGTCCTATATCAGAGCTGAGATTTTTTTCAATGAGAGCATGAAGCACTTAAAATACACCTACATGTGAATAAATTGTCTGAAAGTGCACTGAATTGGGCCACTATGCAAACACAGCAATGAACGAGAGTAACTTTAGAGCAAAGGAAATGCACCAAAGCTTCCTCTGAAATGGGGAGCCTACTGCCTGCTCCCTTCTCTTTCCTTTCCTGAATCATGAGTCCAGACTGGAGGCCAGGGACACAGGAGATGGGATTCCATGTTGGCTCCACCACACACTTGCTATGGACCTGGACGCATCCTCCTCCCTTGATCTCATATCTTCTATATATACAAGGAGAAAACAAGTTTTATCTTACCTTCCTCATAAGATGGCTATAAGACTGTGAATATGGACCCCATATGTCTTTTCCAACATTCTCTTTACACCAACCACCCCATATAGCATAACATAAGCATAGCAAAGACTTAAGTAACTGTGGTTGAGATATTGGATGGATGGAGCTCAGTCACCTCAAAATGTGTCAGGGTGGCTTCCCAAAGGCAGGCACCTTGAATAGGAGGGGCATAAGAATGACCAGGAGACACTGCGTAAATGCCCTACTTAAGCTGGAGAGGCTCATTTTCCTTTTTCATGTTGCCTTTCCCAAGCAAAAAGGGCACAGGGCAGACTGGAGTACAGTCTTTAATAGCAAAAATAGAAATTGTAAAAATAAAGTAAATACTTTGTTCCTCTCTTTTTCTAAAAACAAGGGTGGGGAAGACTATTGGACACTGAAGATTTTAAATGGCTTTTGAACAGTATGGGAGACTTCTGTAAAGTAATGATCTCTCTCTCTCTCTCTCTCTCTCTCTCTCTCTCTCTCTCTCTCTTTCTCTCCCCTGAGCCTGATCTCAGGGATGGACTCTTGAGACTAGACTTGGTATAAGGCAGCTCTGTGGAGTGTAGGGAGGAAAAGAGGTCAGCAGAGACAAAACCAGAATGGAAATAGAGACAAAAATATAAGATGTTTATTTCAAGCCTAATGAGGCAAGCCACACTTAAGGAAAATGGCAAATATAACTTGACGGTAACAGATCGAGGTGCCATTGCCACTGCTGCATCCCCACAAACAGTGCTGCTCCCTGGGCCTACCTTTCTCCAGGAGGCTGGAGATCAGGTTCAGACAGTAGGTTGGTGGCCTTGGGGCAGCAGGCCCAAGCCCCCACTAGGGACTCAGGCCCTGCTGACTGCTAACTTCCCTCATCGCTGCCCCCTCCCTTTCAACAGCACTTTCCTCCTTCGTACAATAGGAGTCTCCCAAATGTCATTCATCTTCATGCAATCTTCACAGTTTTTCCTATCTAGCCACCTGCCTCATCTATACTTATCATTTACTTAATTTTTTCCTAATTTGATTTGTTTACATTATACACACACACACGTAATTTTTTAAAGAAACCTTACCCACCTGCCATTCATAAAAAAAAAAAACTGACTTGTCATAATTACCTAGAATGAATGCATAGTTATTGAAATAAATCCCCTTACTCTATGTACTGCCCAAACTCTTGTACATTCACAGTTGTCCCTATTTTATACCTTGAGACTCTATGGTAAAAATCAATAATGAATTAACTTGAATTCACCTCCCTGTGGCTTTTTTTTTTTTTAAGAAAGATTTTTGCTATAGTGTACAAAGAGACAAGAAGGAGAAATCACCCACCTCCCGGGGGGAAGGCCATGCCACAATATCTTTTCCTCCATTCTCCTCTTGGGAGTCTGGGCACACACACACACATACCTGGCATGAGTTTTAAGTCACCAGATCCGGGACTTGAACCATGGTTGACTATGTGGGAGTCCAGTGACATAACCGTTACACCGTCTGCTGGACCCTCACTGTGACTTTCACGGCCTGAGATTCATCTCATCATGTTGGCTCAGCTGCAGTGGCACAGTATGAAGGTGCTACTCTGTAATGCAAGGGGGCATCTGGTTCCCCTATTGACCCGTACACACTGTGATCCCGGCAGGTTGGGAAGGATGGGGAAGGATCAGACCATTAGACTCTACTAAGAGTGGATTGACCTGGGATCTTTACAATAAACTGTTGAGGGTGGATCCACCTGGGAAAGGTCTTGGGTTTTTGTTCCACAACCTTACTGAATATGCTGAGTTTGTGCTGGCATATCCTCAATCTGGGTCAGCTGAGACTGAGGGCGGATCATGGCGTGAGAATCCTTTTGGAGCTACACCTCTCTCTTTTGGAAGAAAGAAGTTTTTAAAAAAGAGCTCATCAACTTGTAGCACTATTAGTGCATTCATTAATTCCTTGGATAAATATCAAGTGCCTGCTACACACCAGGCATTTGTTACACTTAACATACAACAATAAGCAAAACCAACACAAACGTTTTTGCCTCCTTAGAGTTTACATTTAATGAGCAAGTCATAAGAAAGTAAGTAACTTTACATAGTAAATAAGAAAGTAATAAGTGCTGTAGGGTTGGAGGATTCAGCAAGAAGGGATTGAGAAAGATGGTCAAAGTAGGTCTTACTGAGAAAGCAAGATTGTAAGGAAGTGAGAGAGGAAGCCAGGCGGGTTACCTGGGAGAAGACGATTCCAGGCAGAAAGGACAGTCATTGCAGAGACTCTAGAAGAAGGAACAGCAAGGCAGCCAGTGTGCATGAGGGTGAGAATGGTAGTAAGAGATGCAAGAGGTGGTGGGATCTGATTTTAAAGACTGGGTCAGTGGGGAAAGTGGGTCAGTGGGGAAATCTGAGTTTTGGTTTGTAGAAACTGGAGTTATTGAAGGGTTTCAGGCAGAGGCAAGAAATGACCTGGCTTATAATGTGAAATGACCTTGCTTATAATGTGAAAGAAAGTCTTTCACATTAGCCGTTATGTTTAGAGCACTATTGAAGTAAGGTGAGTCCAGGATGAATTAGAAAGGTCTGTTACTAAAAGACTATTGAAATAGTAAGACACTGGTAAGTAGAGTAGTTATAGAGAAGATGATGCAAAATGGTCAAATTCCAGGTATATTGTGAAGATACAGCCTGAAAGATTGAATATGAAATCTAAAACAGAGAAGGCTAAGAATAACTCCAAAATTTTTGGCTTAAATACCTAGAAGTAATGAGATAGAGAAGACTAAGGGGAGGGACATGAGTTTGTGGGAGAAAGGGAGTTTGGTTTAAGACAAGATGGGTTCAAGACATCTATTGAATATAACTGATAGATTGTGCTATTGTTCACAAATATTGGGCTGTCAGAAAAGTCATGACATATTTTTCTATGTTTTTCTATGCAAAAATGTGTCATGACTTTTCTGACAACCCAATATTTTCTACATTGCTCCACTTCTTTGATGTCAAGATTGACCATGGGACTTAATTTGGTCAATAAAATAAATGTGAGCAGAAGGTTTAAGAATCTGTTTATAGTTTGTTTGGGTTTTTTTATTTTATTTTCCTTTACTCTATGATCAGCAATGTTCCAGATGGGAGCTTCTCAATCATCCTGAGTCCTGAAGTAATGATGACATAGTGCAGAACACAGGGGATACATAACATGAGAGATAAATAAACCTTTTTGTGATATGCTGCTGAGATTTGAGGTCAACTTTAGAAAAGCATAACTTAGTCTTTTCTAGTCTGAGACAGAATACTAGTGGGAATGTCAAATAGCAGCTGGGTATACTCACCTTGGGTTTAAGAGAGAGGTCCAGACTGTAGATATAAATTGGGAGGTCACTGCATGTAGATGGTATTCGAAGCTGTAATTCTGAATGAAACCAAGAGGAAGACAAGAAAATAAAAAAGGACCAGGGCCTGAGCCTTGGGACTTAAAACATTCAGAAGGAGCAAGAGGAGAAGGAGATAGCAAAGGGAGCTGAGAAGGATGGGACAGTGTGACCAAGAGGAAACCAAGATACTATGGTATCCTGGGAGCCAAGGGAAGAAAATCCACCAAAGAGAAGGAGTGATTAACTGTGAACAACACTGTTGACAGCTAAGGCAAGACAGGACTCAGAATTGACCATTGGATTTGGCAACACAAGACTCATTCATAACATTGCCAATGGCAATATCAGTTGACTTCTGGGGACAAAAGTCAGATTGAATTTGGTGTAAGGGTAAAAGGAAGGGAAAAAATGGAGACAGCAAATATAGACAGTTTTACACAGTTATTCTACAAGAGTGAGTAGAGAAATCAGGTTGTAGCTGATAGGGTAAATGGGGTCAAGATATCATTTTAAGTGGGGAGAAATAATGGTATTGCTTTATGCTTTTGGAAAAGGTCCAATACAATGGAAAATTCTTGATGCAGTAGGTAGAGGAAAGAATTACTGGAAAGATGTCCTTGAAGCAAAAATGGATGAGACTTAGTGTACAACTGAAGGGATTGGCTTCACAGAGGGGCCTTGACAACTCCTCTATGTTAACAGATGGAAAGGCAGAGTACATGGACACTGAGCCTTTCTCATTTTAAATTCAGAGAGTCACCAATGATACCTTGGTCCAAATCCACTACTTTTGTGCGAATAATCGTGATCCAGTAATGTAGGCTAACTCTTGTAAATTATTTTTTCGTTCAGTCTCAAACTTGATTTAACTCTTGTTCACTCCCCCAGACAGGCTCAAGCTGCGTAAAGAGAAAAAAAAACAAGGTCCAAGTCTGAGACATCTTCTTTCCTCTCCTGGATGCTTAGCTCTTTTAGTTTTGAAACGGAAGAATAATAATAGTTATTGAGTTCCTGACAAATGTGCTGATACATGGGTTTTGAGAAGAGGTCCAATTCAAGCCAGTTCTCGCTGAAACTGAACGTTTGGAGGTGCTCATAGAGCCAGGCTCAGCTTCATCCTGGCCTCTATAGATACCATGGATCTTCCTCAAAAAGGCTTTCCTCCCCCCTTTTCTTTCTCCAAAACATCTTCCTTTGGCCTCTGTTGGTAGAACCACATTCAACCCTTCTCCAGGGCAGGCATTCCATCTCTTTTTTTTTTTTTTTTTTTTTTTTTTGAGAGGTTTTGGCTATAGGGTGTGTGCACTCCCAGACAGACAGAGAGAGACAGAGAGACAGAAAGAAGCGATAAATCACCCCCCAGGGGGATGGCCGCACCGCAATCCCTTCTCCTCCATTCTCCTCTTGGGATCTTGGGCACGCACGAACACGCACCCAGTGTGAGTTTCAAGCCACCGGGTCCAGGACACGAACTGCAGTTGACTACATGGGAGTCCAGCGACATAGCCATTACACTAACTGCTGGTCCTGTCGTTCCATTTCTTGACCCAACATTTATCAGGGTACCCAGGATTCTTTCCCTTCTGCCAACTTCATAAGTCTGCTAGAATAGTCTTCAACAATTCCCAGAGCCAAAGAGCCCTGGAGTTTCTATCCTCCTTCCTGCTTTATTTTTCTCCATAGTCAGTATTACCATCTGACTATATTTTGTTTATTCATTTTGTATATTATCCTCCAACTATATTGTAAAAGTCATTAGAGCATGAATATTTGTTTCATTTACTGTGAAGTCCCGTATACCCATGAGTATCTGGCACTTGGGTGATGCTCAATAAATATGTGCTGAATATGAATAAATGAATGAATGAATAAAGTATGAATTGTACCCAATTTCTTGAACACATTTTGGTAGATTATTATAGCAACAAACTCAGCTAATCATGTCTCCCTATATTCTCAACCTTGTTTAGGCCTTTCCCATATTGAACTGGGCTTAGTCATGTGACTTGCTTTGGCCAATGGGACATTAGAAAGAATGGCTCAAGCTTGTGCACTGGGGCTTGTGCACTAAGGTTTGTCTTCTTTCTTACTGTTTGTGGAACACCACCACTGTGTAAAACAGTCAGGGTATACTGTAGAGGGAAGTGTGGCCCAACTGACAGATAGCATCAGTCACCAGATACATGATGAAGCCATCTTAGACCTCCCAACCCCAGCTAAGCCACCAGATGGCTACAGCCTCAGACTCCATACCAAGTTAGTTACACAAAATCATGAACAAATAAAATGACTATTTTTTAAGCCTCTAAGTTTTGGGGTAGCTTGTTATGCAGCAATAGATAGTTGTTACAACACCTAACTTTTTTTTTCCCCTTCTATCTTACAAAATACTCCACAAAATGGATTCCAAAAATCCCTCTCCTCTTCTCAGCAATATCCACATGCAAAAGTCCAGAGAATTTGACAAAATCCAAATTCCCCTTTGTGTGTCCCCAATTCCATAAATCATTGTGGCAACCAATGCAAATTATTTCCCAAAAACTACACCCACCACCCTAGTTGACCTTCCAAGAATAACCAGAGTTACTTGAGCACTCACATTGCCTGTGCACAGAAATAAGAGAGAGAGATTCCTCCTGGACTCTCTCAGAAGCCCTTGACCAGGAAATCCATAAGACTTTCCTAAAAGTAAGTGAAAAGAGACAAGGGGCAGGGGGAACCAGCAGTTAGCGTAATGGCTATGTCGCTGGACTCCCACGGAGTCGACCTCGGTTCGCGTCCTGGACCCGGTGGCTTAAAACTCACGCCGGGCATGTGTGCGTGCGCACCCAAGATCCCAAGAGGAGAAAGGAGGAGAAGGGATTGCAGCGTGACCATCCCCCCTGGGGGGTGATTTCTCGCTTTCTGTCTCTATGTCTCTCTCTGTCTGTCTGGCGAGTGCACGCGCCCTATAGCGAGAAAACCTCTCCAAAAAAAAAAAAAAAAGAGAGACGAGGGGGCAGCTTCATAGCATGAGTCCATGCTCCAAGACTCACTCAACCCTCAGTGATCCCTATGGTCTCCGAAGCCCCCTTCCAGAGGGCACTACTAGGTTTTGTCATACATGAATTTCTCCCGCAGTCTCCCAGTTCCCTACATCACCCTCCCACAAAGCAGAGATCTGCCTGGAAATACTCACCAAGGAAATTATCCTCTAGCATCCTGACCCCATGGAATTAAAAACCTGGCCTGCTACGTTAGCAAGGGTGAGTGGACAGGACCTACAATACTGCCTCAAACACCTACAATTTCGCCTCTTCCAGCTCCAGGGAAGGTGTAATTAAGGTGCACAGAAGCAGATGTGGCCTCATTTTTCACAGGCCACTGATCCTTGAGCCTTTGAAGCCAAGCATCTGGGGGACCAACAGGAACTGCCTTTCCTTTTGAGATTGTTTACACTTTCAAAGCAAGCCCCTAAGGTTCAGACTTCAATCACCTGTATTGAGTGGGAAATACCTGGAGGTGGTGAATGTTCAGGGTAGAAAAACCTATGACCCCTTCAAGGCCTCATCCAGTCTTTTCTTGCAAGAGTTTCCCAGCTCTGCTGAATGGTTCTAGACCCACCCTGGAAAGTATTAAGCTTTCTCCTGCCCCGTGGACCACGTAGAAAAAGCCCTCTAGATCAGAGGTCACAATGCAAAGGCATTGTTATATTTGGTTAACCACATGGTGGTTTAAGAGCCAGAAATTTGGGGCCATCAGTGGCATAGTAGTTAAGGTGCTGGACTCCCACATGACCGAACACAGTGTGAGTCCCAGAGGGAAGCTTGAAATCCATGCCAGGTACGTGTACATGCGTGCCAAAATTTCAAAGAGGAGAATGGAGGAGAAAGAATTGTGCTGTGACCATCCTCCCTGGGGGATAATTTCTCACCTCTCTCTCTGATTAGCACACACACCTTATGGCAAAATTACTTACTTAATTAATTAAATTAAAATTAAAAGAACCAAAAATTTTATATAAAACTCAACATTTTCAGTGCCTCTTGATTTGGGTAATAATATACCTGCTTAGCAAGTGGAGTCACGTAGCAACTCTATCCCAGGTCAGCACAATCCTCACTACTCCACATTGCATTATACTCAGCCTGCCTCGCTAATTGGCATTCCCCACTTATGGTTGAGATGTAGATGTACCACCAAGAACATTCTGCAAAGAGGAGCTTGCTTTCCAACTGCAGAAGGCAGCCTAAACCTGTCAATCCTTCAGGATCTACCTCAGCTCCACAGAGCTGCTTTAGCCAAAGTCCTACCATTCCTAGGAAAGCCCTTCAGTCACATGGGCTGAGTGATATGGGGATATAAATGCCCAGCCATTTCTGATAGACACAGGGTTAGTTAGTCTGAAAGACAACTGTTTCTTGAATCAGGTTGACCAATATTTTGTCATGTTTCTAATGCTGCCTGGTATTTTTCTCTGCTCAACTCTGTTTTCTCCCACTTCCTTTCACAAGGATTGAGCTTTAATAAATATTTCATACTCCAAACGATCTCAGCATTGGTTTCTGGAAAACTTAACCTGTGACAGGGACCTGATCCAAAGATTAGATTTATAACTGAGCTGAAAGACATTGCACTTAGAGAGTGACTAGTTGGTAATATGGAGAAACTGAAATTCACGGGTAGACTTCTCCAACGTCTCCAAAACAGAAAGGAGCAGAGCCATGGTCTCCAGACTGTGAGAATGAAGCCCTGTTGAAAAAAAATTCTTCTTGCACACTGCTCAAGATCTGTCCCTACTCAGACTGTAACAGAAAAGAAGATATATTAGATTAATTTCCCTCAAAAGTAGCATCAAAGATAAGAGTATAAATGGCTTATTTGGGAGGTTATCCCAGAAATCAGAAATGAAGTAGAAAAGAGAGTGGCTTTGGAAGGAGGAAAAGCCATTATAATGGTGTTACAACTTCTTCCATGGACACCCAAGAATCATTTAGAACCTCTTGGAAGTGCCCAGACTATGCCCCAGAACTGCCCACCAGTACAGTATTTATCTACCTGCTCTTGCTCCCAGTGGAGCAACACTCAGTTTTTTTCTGGACAACATCACTGACTTCTTGGCTCTGCTTAAACATAGATCAGGCTGGCTCTCACATCCTCAGAGAAGGCCTTAGGACAAAAAGTGGAAAGTCACGCTCTGTACAGGAAAGGTAACAATAAGTCATAATATTGAAGTGTAACTTATAAAATTATTCTGGAATCATAAAAGTCTCTGTATCACCAAGGCAACATTGTGAAAAAAAAAGGAATAAAGTAAGAAGCATCTCACTGCCTGACCTCAAAACATATTACAAAGCTGTGATAATCAAAACAGCACAGTACTGCCACCAAAAAAAAAAGACACAAAGACCAATGGGACAGAATAGAAAATCCAAAAATGAACTCAAAGCATACAGTCAATGGATTTTTGACAGAGGACATATGACAATTCAGTGGAGAAAAGAAAGTCTTTTCACAAAATGGTGCTGGGAGAACTGGATATCCACCTGCAGAAAAGTAAAACTGGACAACTATCTCTCACCATTAACAAAGATCAACACAAAATGGATCAAAAATCTAAATGTAAAGCCTCAAACTATAAAACTTCTTGTGAAAAACACAGGGAAAACACTGAAGACATTGGGGTAAGCAATGATTTCTTAAATAAGATCCCTGGGCCAGGTGGTACAGAGGTTCAGGTGGCTGGCTCTCACATAGCCAACTGAGCAGTTTGATGCCTGGATACCAGGCTTGTGTGTGTGCATGCATGCCCAAAGTCCTGAGAGGACAGTGGTGGAGAAGGGATTGTAGCACAGCCATCCCTCCCCCGGCAGTGATTTATCACTTTCCCTCTTCTCTCTCTCTCTCTCTCTCTCTCTCTCTCTCTCTCTCTCTCTGGCAAACACATTCACTCTATAGCAAAATGGGAGAAAAAAAGAAAAAGATAACTAAAGCACAGGCAACAATTCCAAAAACAGATAAATGGAATTAAATCAAGCTGAAAAGGTCCTGCACAGCAAAGGAAACAATAAGTAGAGTGAAGAGACAGCCAACAGAATAGGAGCAAATATTTGCAAACTATGCTTCAGAAGACAGATTAATACCCAGAATATATAAAGAACTCAAACAACTCACCCACAGGAAAGCTAATAATCCAATTTAAAACTGCTGGCCCCAGCTATGAAATTTCTTTAAAAATATCTTAATGATACAGCTTCTAGGCGTTCAGGACAGACATGTTTTCTATTTTTTCTTCTAATAAGAATTGAATTGGGATTTTATTTTTCTTGTTTCACAACCACTTTGAGTTTATATACTAGGTTACCTTACAAATTAGTCTCTAATACTTTGACATTTTTGCTTTATGAGTCTGCCATACCTTTTATGTACTTTTGTGATTTTTTTTCTCTTACATTACTTGGATTCAAATGTGTCTAAAGAATTTTTACATCTCCTACTCTGTGTATTTATACTTGAGCAAGTCATTCTTGCTTAACTGCTGATCTTTTGTAAAACTATCAAGAGACACAATGGGTTTCTATAAATCTCAAAGTTGATTTAATATAGCACATGTAGTACTTTAACAACAGAGAAAAAAAAAGAAAATAATAATTATAAAATAAAAAAATTATGGAGCCAGCAGGTGACATGGTGGTTAAGACACTAGACTCCTACATGGCCAACCATGGTTTGAGTCCTGGACCCAGCAGCTTGAAACTCATGTCAGGCATGTGTTCATATGTGTCTAAAATCCCAAGAGAAGAATGGAGGAGAAGGGATTGCAGTGTGGCCATCACCCCTGGGGGCAGGGTGATTTCTCATTTTCTGTCTCTGTCTCTCAGATGAGCACATGCACCCTATAGCAAAAGTGTCTCAAGAAAAGGGAAAATGATGTTTAAGACAGTAGTAAAATAATTTATATGATACAGAAGTAGTACAGGAGAAGATGTACTTAAATCTGGCAGTGGGGACAAGTCAGAAAGATAGCTACACAAAGGAGGCTAAGTCTGACTAATGTATTGAAGGATGAATAGAAATTCACCACATCAGTAAGATGGAAGAGTCCACATGAAGTAAGACTATATATTGTGTTTAGGATGCTATAAATATTTTGTTATTTCTATTGCTTAAAGATCAAGGAGGAGAGGGACCAAAGACAGAATTAATGAGTAAGATAGGGGTGAGACCTGAGAAGCTCTAATACTTTTCCACATAATCTAAACTTTTGTCCAAAGAATATTTTTTTAATTATCACATGGTAGAATTGATTCTTTTTTTTTTTGCTACACAGCTATATAAATTTTAACATACATATAGATTGATGTAACCACCACCAGAATCAGTATATGAAACATTTCCATAAACTCAAAAAACTTTCTTTGTATTTCCCTACTCCTAAACTCTGGCAATCACTAATCTGTTATCCATCATTATAGCTTTATCTTTCTGAAACTGTCATATAAATGGAATATTATAATATGCAACTTTACGGGACTGGTCTTTTCCTCTCACCATTATACGTTTAAAATTAATCCAGTACCAGCTACAGTGGCATAGTGGTAGACCAGTGCTCTGTAATGCTGGAGACCATATGGAATATCAGGTTTAGTTCTCAGGTTGACTTGTATGTGACAATGACACGCATGTGCCTGTGATTTTGTCTGGCTGGATAAGGTTTGGGAGTGGGGAGAGATAGTAGAGCAAGACCCTGTTGAGGGTTCTTATCTTTCTGTGTGTGTGTGTGTGTGTGTGTGTGTGTGTGTGTGTCTGTGTGTGTATCTGTGTCTTTTATAAAATAAATAAATGAACAAACTTTAAAAAAAAGATTCATCCAAGTAACTACCTGTATCAATAATTAATTCTTTTTTATTGTTGAATAGTATTCCATCATATGGACATTTATCTATTCCCGTAGGGAAGGTCATTTGGATTGCTTTACAAGTAGGACCATTATAAATAGAAACACTATAAATATTTGTGTGCATGTCTTTATGTAAGCATAAAGTTTGATTTCTATAGGGAAAACACCCAAAAGTGTACATTTTAACTTTTCTAGAAACTGCCAAGATACTTTTTAGAATGGTTGTACTATTTTACATTCTCATCAACAAAGTATGAGAGTTCCAGTTGCTCCACATACTCATCGGCACTTGAATGTATTTTTATGTTAGCCATTGCAATATGCAGCAGTTCACACAAAGGGTTTTAAGTGAGGGAATGACATGATCAAGTACGGGAAGTTCAGAGAGGGACACCAGTTAGTAATACAGTAATGTAAACAAGAGGCACAGGTAGCCTGGACATGTGAGAGCAATGGGGGTGATGTGAAGGAGAAATGAAACAGTGGGATTTGAGGAGTCTAAGATGAGTTGGGGGTTTCTGGCTCATCAAGACCCTATTAAAGAATTCTACTGCGAAGAACCAGAATGAATTGGTGAGGAGTGAAGCATCCTCTCTTCCTTGCTTGCTATGAATTCCCATGCAGATGATTGCACCAAACAGCTTGGCTCCATTTGCTAAGGAAAATTTACATCCTGCTCTGTGGGGGAAAGACATGTCTATCTGCCAGCATGTGTTTGCAGAATTATAAACCTGCCAACAGCCAGCATTCTGGGAGTGACCTATGCGGGTTGTAAACACAAATGCAAATGTCCTGATCATGAATTGAGGAAGAGCCCCAAATATGCAGCAGCATGGGAAGGAGACAGAAAACCCCTATGAACATCCAAATAAGTACTGCATCCTTCATGGGAGTTAATGAAATTTTCTTGTCTAAATGACTGAAATTGAAGTATTATTTTCTGTGGGTTCCAATTGTTCTTAAAATCCTGGAAAGTTCTAAATTTTAAAATGTAGTACTAGCAAAAGGGACTTCTAATTAGAAGCTGCCATTTTGACATGATAAGTGAGGCTTTCATTTAATATGGACTTGAGTAGGCTGGGTATCATGGTTTTGACTGTCAGGGAAAGGAAACTTAAGAGGGTACTCTAAGGCTTCCTTCTGAAAGACAGATCTCAAGTATCCTGACCAACTCAATGCTGGGTTCCCAGGTGATGAAGCCTCAGCAGAACTGGCTTCGACCCTGTGGAAGGAATTCTGCAGAGTCCTCCAGTAAGTTCTCTTCCTCTCATCTCTGTGGCATCCATCCTTCTCGAGAGCCTCAAATATTGTACCTTACTGCAGGATTTTCAAAGCCCCTTCTTATCCTAGCTTTTATTTAAATCTCACTATAACTCTAGCATTATTATCCCACTTCTCTAGTGAAGAAACTGAGATTTAGAGTGTTATGCATGAGATAAAAACTCAGGTTTTTAGATTCTGTATCCAGAGCAGTCTTCCAGCATTCCTTGCCTTTTATTTAGTACATTACTCTAACCACCAAAGCAAATTGGATGTCATCACAATGTGACTAGTTTGGAAAACGTTCTTCTGTCGGACTTGCTGCCCCTTCCACTTTCTAGGAACTGCTCTTCCTGCCTTCCCTCCATGTAGTTACAGCATCCATGTTTGTACAATGAGATACACATTGTTTAACCCATAGCTGATTGGTCCACAGGAGACACATCACCCAAGGTGAACCAATCAGAATCCCTGCTCTGGGAAGTTTACAAGTAAGGTCAAGTTTTCTCTTAACAGCTATAAAATATAACCTTTGATCATACCTGCCAAGACATGGAACAAGCAACAGAATCCACAAAAAGAAAGAAGACTGAAATTAAAGTGCAAAGCAGATCAGAGAAACAGAGACAGCGGGTAAGTGGTTAGGAACCTTCTGGAAAAAAAGAATCTATGGAAACTGACTGCTGCAGTGCCAACTCCTGTTTGATTTTTGCATTTCCTGAGGTTTGGATGTTCAGCTCTTCCTTGGACTTTGCAAAAATCTCTGATCCTGCCAATACAAGTCTACCCCTTGCCCTCTTTGTCCTTAAACTTGTCAGAGTCAGTTTTTGGATCTTAGAGAGGAAAAAGAAGAAAGGTTTGGTAAATGTGAAGGGTCTTCAAAAACTTTATGAAAAATGTGTATTATGATATGGGTGGATTTTAGAATTTTTTACATCAAAATAAACTCATACTTTAATTCCACTTTTTCATAAACTTTTCCAAGTATCCTTGTACGGATCTTCTTACTTTTTTTTTTTTTTTTACAGAATTGGTTATCATCTCAGATCATCTCCTTTATATGTTTATTGTCTGCTTTCTTCATTAAAGCATCAGATCCCTGAGGTCAGGGACCTGTTCTCTTCTAGTTATAGCCTCAATGCCTTGAACTGTACCTGGCACACAGTAGATTTTCAAGATATAACTGTTGAGCAAATCAATAAAGAACAGATATACTTCATCTTATAAAGTAGAAAATTGAGTCCTGAGGAAAGGGCATTGACTAAGGTCCTATGGTGAGCTTACAGCTGACCTGGGACTGGAATGCAGGCCTTCTTTTTTGTCCAGAGCTGGGGAAATAAGCAGCTCAGAACAGTAGCTGTAAAAACCACTTGTGTCAGCCAACCCCTGAACACCTGCCTTGCTAAGAACTTTCCTTGTGCTAGCTCATTGAAGCCTCACTCATTGAAGTGTCACTCATGCCTAGAAGGGTGGCATTTTGACTACCACTTTGCAAATGAGGGAACTGATGCATTGGAGGCATGGCACTTGGTACATAGCAGTACTCTTTCTATGTCCCTTTGCCATTACTTCTACCCTTTTTGCTGCAAAATTTTGCTGGTACCAGTGCCTTTGTGCTGGCCCTAGCAACTCATGATCCCCACATCATCAGGACTTTTCATTCTGGGACCACCAACCCACTCTATAATGCCATTTCTTAGCTGCCAAAAGTTATCTGTCCCATGTCCTATACCCTTGGATCTTTGTCATCTTTGACACTATCTAAAAATGCAGCTGTAGTAAGGTAACAATTTTGTTGATTCCTTTAAAAAGTGGTTGAAGTCAGCCCCACGGCCTAGTGGTTAAGGAAGCTGGATCTCACATGGTCAATTACACGGTTTGAGTCATGAACCCAATGGCTTGAAAAACACACTGGGCATGTGTGTGTGTGTGACCCAAATCTCAAAAGGATAGAGAAATGGAGGAAAAAGAATCGTGGCATGATCATTCAACATTGTGGGAGAGGAGGAGCTTTCTCCCTCTCCCTCTCCCTCTGCCTGTCTCTGTCTCATGAGTACACGCGCCCTCTGGTAAAATTAAAAAAAAAAAAAGAATTCTTTGCATTTTGACATAGGACATACAAAGATCCAACTGCTCCTTGAATAGCAGGAATCTCACTTTCAGGTGAAAGTTCACTACTGCAGCAAACCAGTGGGAGCAGTGCTTTGAAATTGGACACCTTTTGGATCCATCAGATCACGACCCATGGATAAGTACTTGTTTTAGGTATATAGGTGGCCAACCTTGTTTACTAGGACACAGAAAAGATCCTGAAATGACAAAAAGGTATTAAGCCTAATGTCAGAAGACCTTGGTTCAAGGCTCAACTCAATTTGTTGCTAGCTTTGTTAACTTCAGATTAGTTACTACACTTCCGTGAATTACATGTAGCTTTTTTAAAAATTACTGTAGCGATAAAGTCTTATGGGAGTGTCCTCCAGCAAAACTCTTATAATAGAAAAAATTATTTAGTGAGCCAGCTGATATTGTGGTGGTAAGGCAGCTGCATCCCACATGGCTGACTTTGTGGTTCAAGTCTCGAACCTGGAGGTTTAAAAAACACACTGGGTGCATGTGCATGCGTGACCTAAATCCCAAGGAAATGGAGGATAATGGAGTGTGGTGTGACCACCCCTCAGGGGGTGATTTCTCACCTTCCCTCTCTCTCTCTTTTTCTGTCTCTCTCTGGAGAGCACATGAACCCTATAGCAAAAACAAAACGAAAAAGTTAATTAACTTGACTGAATCTTTCTGCAATATTAGGTCATTGGGAAAGTCATAATGTATTTTTCTGTTTTTCTGTACAAAAATGCATCATGACTTTCCTGATAACCCAATATATACATAGATAGAAACATCACATTGCTTCCCATAAATACATTAACTAATGTTAAAAATAAATTAATTTGGAGGACAGTGACACAGCAATACCACAACATTCTGCAATGCTGGCTCCACATGGGAAGGCCTCAGGTTCCTTTCTAAAGCCTTTCTGTGCATGTCAGGCACACAGTGCCTGTGATCCGGGTTAGCTGAGGTGGTGGGTGAATCATAGTGAAAGGATCCTGTTGGGGATGTCTGTCTGTCGCTGGGTTTCAGTGTATGTGTGTGTGTTTGGGGAGGAGGAATCTCATGGTAGAAAGAATGAAAAATAAGTAAGAAATACATGGCCAATTGTGGTTCAAGTCCCAGATCTGTCAGCTTCACCTCAGGTGCTGACAGGATGGAGAACTGGAGGGGTAAATATTGCAGTGTGATTGGACACTCTTAAGGAGTTTTCTCTTTCTCCTCTCTCTCTTTTTCTTTCTTTTTTTGGAGAGGTTTTCGCTATAGGGCGTGTGCGCTTGCCAGACAGACAGAGAGAGACATAGAGACAGAAAGCAAGAAATCACCCCCCAGGGGGGATGGTCACGCTGCAATCCCTTCTCGTCCATTCTCGTCTCGGGATCTTGGGCACGCACGCACATGTGCCCGGTGTGAGTTTTAAGCCACCGGGTCCGGGATGCGAACCGCAGTCGGCTACATGGGAGTCCAGCGACATAGCCATTACACTAACTGCTGGTTCCCTCTCTCTCTTTTTCTTTCTCTCTTTTTCTCTCCTCTCCCTCTTCTTGTCTTCTCCCCTCCCCCCTTCATGTGCACACACATACTCTAGCATAAAAAACTAATAAGGGAAAATAACTCAGTAAACTCTGGATATTTATTCCTAAACATTTACTGCAAGCTGCTATGCTACAATGAACCAGGCCTCTGTTAAATGTAGAAACCAGCCCAAAGCTGTTTCTTTTCTAACTTTAAACTTGAAAAGGTTTAAATCTTCCTTTTCTGCCGCTGCTGGACTCTAGGAGCTAATGACCGTCTCAGCAAAGGTTAATTGGCTAAACTTATTAGCCACTAGAAAAGGAATTTCCACTTGACAATTAAGTTTGCAAATATTGTACAACCTTATAGTGTATTTCTCTAAATTGATGTGTTCTCTTTCATGTAATAATCAATTAGTGGGTGTTTCTGTTGCTTAATTAGCTCTGCATGTAAATTAATCTCTGCATATTGAAATTGCAAACCTAGCCTTGTAATGTTGCCTTGTTTCTAAAGTAAATCAAATTACTGCAGCCCCAGCAAAGGTTCTTGGTTTTGAGAGTCACCAAAAGCCAGTGGGTTCCTTTAGCTGCCTGAGCATGGGAGCTTAGGGAGGATTTGGTATATAATAGCCAAGCTAATTGTATTTACTCATAGAGAGGATTCCATGTCAGTTCTTTTTTTCTGCTCTTAGGCAAAGCTGCCTGTTGAATGATTAAATTCTCTGAGCCATTTAGGTCTCATGCCCAGGTCTCTATATTCCTGAAAAATAAAAGATGCTTTCCATTCTCTAGGCCAGAGTGAGAGAGTGAAAGGTGGAACCTGTTGCATGCTTTATTAAAGAGGTTGAAAGGTGAAAGGAAGAATAAATTCATGACCAATTCTGACTCCCCAACCCAAAGGAAAAACCTAACTCTTCCAAGTCCCTCCCAACCATACATAGGCACAGTGACCTCCTCCTATCTCCCAAATCCCCTAACCTAAGAAGGCCATAACTTGGCTCTGATCTGTTATACACTATTGTGTAGATTCATGGCATGAACACACATTTGGACTTAGAGCTGGGTTGAAATCCTGACTGCTCTCTTCTGACTATGTGACTCTTCTCGCGTGTAACACGAACACACAGGTGATAATATCCCACCTGTGAGGGATATATCATATCTCAAGTGAGAGTCAACTGAGAACAGCTTGGTAAAAACATCTGATAAAGCACTTTGCAAATGGTATACAAGTACTGGTTTTGTGTTTCATGTTATGTTCTTGTACTTTTCCAAAATAAAGGCCAAGTTGTTGCTTCTTCCCTCTTATGTCTCCCCAACTGCTTAGCCCCAGGACTGGTTTCCAGCACAGTCGAGTGCCCAGCAGAACATAAGAAGATGAGGGACCTGAACTTGACTGGCCTTCCTTGGGATTTTTTTGTATGGTCCCTTGAACTTCCTCTTGGTTTTATTTTCTGTAGGTTATTTATTTATTTGTTTTCCTGTCCATAATAGGTATGCCTCTTTTATTTCTGCTCTCTTGGTTCATGGTTTTACTTTTTTACCTTTTTGTTTATAAAGCAAAAGTTACAGAGCTTATGTTTTTCTTTTTTCCAGCAGACAATTTTACATTCTTTTGTCTGTTAAAAGTTTCTTCCTTTTGCCCCTCCCACACACCCTCTATCACTTACTCTCTACCACCCACTCCCCCTCCCATATAGTCCCTGGTATCTGTACTTATCCTTGCTACTATCATATCTCAGGATCTTTTGATTTCTGTCATAGAGTACAGACATTTGGTACATATTAAGTGCGGATATACAATGTGTCTCTTTCAAAGTCTGACCCTGTAAGGGGCTCTGTCCCGCGTGCCGTGGCCGGGGTCTGCCCCGCGGGCCGTGGCCGGGGCTCTGTCCCGCGTGCCGTGGCCGGGGTCTGCCCCGCGTGCCGTGGCTGGGGTCTGCCCCGCGTGCCGCGGCCGGGGTCTGCCCCGCGTGCTGTGGCTGGGGCTCTGCCCCGCGGGCCGTGGCCGGGGTCTGCCCCGCGTGCCGCATCAGCTGATGGCCGTCTCTGCTTTCCTGAGCTGCGTTCCTGAAACTGTGTTCCATGGAGATTCACCTACATTTGCGAGGCTGCACGAGACCCACCCTTGGTCCAGCCCTGAGTGGAGTCTACGTTCCCTATTGTTGGGAACTTTATGATCTGATAATTGGAAAAAAAAAATCATGTTTATCATAAAAAATAATTAGAATAATAATAATAATGATTGGGGGAAACATAGGAAGGATATTGAATGTTGAAGCGGGAGATTAATGTCTCTGTACTGACTGACATGCATGGCATTCCCTTTTGAAAAAGCAATGTAATACACTGTAAAGTTATATGTAATTCAATGTAATAAAAAAAAGATAAATAAATTAATTAATTAATTAATTAAAATTAAAAAAAAAAAAGAATTTGGGGAGAAGTAAAATCCTACCTCTGGAGCCTCTAGGTTCTTGGGCTATGTAGGTAGGGCTGCCCATATAATCATATCTCACCTTCTTCTGTCATTGTCTTTTTGAACATGGTCAATGAAAACAGGAAATGAAGACTTGACCTTTCCCATATGACTTGATCAGGAGAAAATCTGCTTTGAGACCAGAACCATCATGTTGGCTTCCCACAGGGACCAAGTCCCCAGACGTATAGACAAAAGACCTATGTACTTTCTCTCTCTCTCTCTCTCTCTCTCTCTCTCTCTCTCTCTCTCTCTTTTCAGAGATTTTTGCTATAGGGTGTGTGCTCTCACCAGAGAGACAAAGAGACAGAAAGTGAAAACTCGGGACCAGCAGTTAGCGTAATGGCTATGTCACTAGACTCCCATGTAGTCGACCGTGGTTTGAGTCCCGAATCCAGTGGCTTAAACTCATGCTGGGTGCATGTGCGTGCGTGCCCAAGATCCCAAGAGGAGAATGGAGGAGAAGGGATTGTGGCATGGCCATCCTCCCGGGGGGTGATTTCTTGCTTTCTATCTCTCTGTCTCTCTCTGTCTTTCTGGCGAGCGCATGCGCCCTATAGCAAAAACTTCTAAAAAAAAAAAAAAAAAAAAAGAAAGGAAGAAAGAAAGAAAGAAAGAAAGAAAGAAAGAAAGAAAGAAAGAAAGTGAAAACTTACCCCCCAGGGTAGATGACCATGCCACAGTCCCTTTTCCTTCATTCTCCTCTCAGGATTTTGGACATGCACGCACATGTACCCAGCGTGAATTGAAGCTACCATACATGGGACTTGAACTGCAGTCAACTACGTGGGAGTTCAGCGACATAACCGTTACACCATCTCCTGGTCCCACGACCTATGTACTTTTTATTGAGCTTCCCAATGACTCTGGGAAACATCCAGGACCCATCAAGGAGCTTCTGTGACAGTGTTCCAAAGTGGGCATCATCCAAGGCCACCACCAGAAGTCTACCGTGCTGCCATGGAATACAGTTATGGGGAAGAGGTCCATCACCCCAGTGAAAAGGAGAGCTGCCTGAAGCAGGAACTCCATTGACCCAGAAACTCTGAGCATGTAATAAGTGCTCAGCGACTTAGAAGTATGTGGGGGGCAATTAATACAAATAGAGGAATAAGTGAACCTGAATATGAAAGAATAAAGGAATGAAAAGAAATGAACACAGAAAATGAACTGAGAGAATGAATAAGCAAATGAAAAAGAAAATGTTTCTGTACCTGAATCTAGAATCTTCATTTAGAAGCATGCAGCCCTTATCTGCATGACAGCACCATGTGGTAAACAGAAAAGGAGTCACAAATTCCAGAAACAATCATCCAAAGCCTCCATAAACATTTTTTTTAAAATTTTCAGCTGGCACATGCACTTGCCAGAGAGAGAGAGAGAGAGAGAAAGCATCTCCCAATGAGGTAGAGTCACTCTGCAATCCCTTCTCCATTGCTCCATCCTGTCAGGATTTTAGGCACAAGTGCACAAGTGTGCAGTGCCAACAGTCCTGGGATTTGTACAACCATCAGTCATGGCTCCCTTAAATCATCAGGCTATGGGGTGGGGCTCCTTTATAAACACTTTGATGATACAAAGTGACATTTATTTAGGGCAAGCCACTGGGAGATAAATTTTTCCCTTGAAATTCAGGAAGAATAAACATTCTCGATCCCCAACTACCAGTTCCTCTTTGCTAAATTTGAAATTGCATTCTTCCTGTCTCTGGGTTCCCAAAGCCTAGTGTTTATGTTCTATCCTGCAACTTAGCACAATCTACTAAGAAATTCTGATAAGGAAAATGGTGACAACGTTGCCCAACTTGGGTGGACATGCTGATGGAAGGATCCAGTTGACATAACACAGATCAGCTGCTACACATATTGCACAGCTAAACTCCAGGCTTTTTAGAGAAAAAAATACACAAAATTGTTTCCCCTAATAAACTTTTCTGTTCTGGTCAAGGACAGAAAGCACAACCTGGTTTCTTCTCTAGCTTCTGCTAATCAGTTTACCACCTCCTGACACACACACCCCTGCCGAATGCAAATAAGATTCACTGTTCCTAGATCCTCTGCCATTTTTTTCTTCTCACTTTTCTCTCCTGTCTTTCTTATAAATCCTTTTTTTTTTTTTTTTTTTTTTTTTTTTTTTTTTTTTTTTTTTTTTTTTTTTTTTTTTAGCTATAGTCCACTCACTATTTTCCCTTGCTGGGATGACCAACTACCTTGTTTCAGTTGAACCTGAGAGATAATTACTGGAATGCAAGATTTTCAGTTTTAAAACTAGACAGTCCCCAGCAAACCAGGACAAGATGGTCACCTTATCACTCACATATAAGAAAATCTATATGCAAAACAAGTAACTATCTCTAAGTAATTGCTTGAAACCATTTAACGTGATATACTCACAACGTTTATGGAAACAATAAGTGTTCAATAAATATTGTTATTATTTTGTTGTTACCGTATTCAAATTATTCAAGTACAATGTCAACCCCTGTTACCATCAATGGTATTACTTTCATCTCTCTGTGCTCACAACTCCGCAATGTTTCTCACACAGATTGTTTGTGCTGGGTCAAACTGCATTATTTAAATTCAACAAAATTCACTGCATCCTTACCATGTCCCAAATACTGTGCTAGGTAGAGATTCAATGGTAAATTCCACATAGACGGGCTCTTCCTGCAAAAGGCTTACAGCTTAGTATGGGAGGCAGACATTGCATAAATGAACCTGAGTTAGCATGCATTTACATCTTGTAGTGAGAGCTAAGAAGGAGATATGGAGGTGGGAGTTAGGTAAGTGATAAAAGGTAAATTGCTTACTTCAGCTATTTTATAAGAATTGTCATATGCACATGTGCCACAATTTGAGCAACAATGATCCATGAAACCATGGTTTTATACAAGATCGGGGTTATGTAGAGCCTTACATCTCTGACTTTATAGAAGATTCTCTACCTTTCTTACAGGTATCCTATGTATATCAGGACCATAGGGTCATGAGGAGTGAAGAGTGAGAGAAACAGGTTAGGGCCTGGGATCAGGAACTTGTTTGGCTCCTTAATAACAATCTGCCCTTGTGCTGATCATTTATCCTCTTTAGGGCTTTACTTTCTCAATTTTTAACTGGGTACAAGAATACCTTCCTCCCACTCTGAGCTGCCTTACAGGGTATTTATGAGCAACAAACATGTAAAGCCCTGGAAAAAGTGAGTAGTCAGCATCTCTGCCTCCAAATTGTGAGCTGCTTCAGGATAGGAACCACATGCACCCAGAACACAGCAGGAAAAGAGGATGTCTGATAAATGGTCGAATAGAGCCATGTAGTATTAAAACGCAGAGCAATCACACAGGTTCTAGATTCAGAAAAACGAAGGCTTAACTCCAAGTTGTAACTCCCTTTCTGGGTGGGTGACCTCAAGTTAGTAACTGCTGTCTCTTTGTCCCAGTTTTCCCAGTAACGTGATGGAGAGAAATCCCATTTTTCAAAATTGAGTTGAGGAATAAAGACAGGGAAAAATGAAGAGATCAACATAGAGTCCAGGCACCTCTTTCCAGCCACAACTTTCTATTGATCGATTTTAATTGTCATTTTTGATTTGCATGTGGTAGTTGTACCTATTTATGGGGGGTACAGGGTTTTTTTCCAAAATAATGTTCAATGATGAAATTAGGGCAATAAATAGATCCACCCTCTCCAACATTATTACCATTATTTTATGTTGTGCACATTCAGAATCTACTCTTCAGGTTATTTGAAATATGTATTAAACTGTGAATGACTATTTTTACTGTTCCAACAACTTTAAAAAATAACCCAAGCTACTTTCTAAGATGCTTCACATACACTGTTCTCTTCGCCTCGAATGCTATTCCTCAGCTTTGTGTGTGGCTATCCTTTAATCTTTGTCATGCCCTTGTGAGGCCTTTTGAGATACATTAGTAATCTATTCCTGTGGAAAAAATAATAATATTAAGTGATCCCCATACTTAGCAGTGTAAAAACACACATCTGGACCAGATGGTGGTGCAGTGGTAAAGTACCACACCCTGCTGGGAAATCCACATGGAAAGCTTTCAGGCCCTTGTCAGGCCACACTACAGAAGGGCGTGGCCACAGGAACCAGAACCAGTGGGGCCACTTCAGAGGCAGCCCACCAGAGTCCCCTTTCTAATACTTTTTCCAGTTCATTAATTTCACACTTCTTTTTTCTTTTTTTTTTTTTAAATCTATTTCCAGAAGTTGCATATGCTCAACAGAGAGAGAAAATGCCCCTCAATGGGGTGTGGTTACACTTCAATCCCCTTCCCTCCACTTCTTCATTTCATCAGGAGTTGGGGCATGTACACACATACAACCAGTGCTTAACCACTGTCCTACAGGGCCAGCCCTATTTCCCATCTATTTCTTTACTTCTTTATAGTCTGATACCTTCTACAAAACTGTAAGTTTTATAAGGACAGGAATCATGCAGCAGACTAATAGTAGCACTTCATAAATATTCACTAAACAAGGGGCCAGCAGATGGCGTAATGGTTACGTTGCTGGACTCCCATGTATCAACCACAGTTCAAGTCCTGGATCTAGTAGCTTAAAACTCATGTCAGAATGTGTGTATGCATGCCCAAAATCCAGAGTGGAGAATGGAAGAGAAGGGATTGTGGGGTGACCACCTCCCCTAGGGGTTGATTTCTCACTTTCTGTCTCTCTGGCAAGCATACACACCCTATAGCAAAAATCTTTCTCTCAAAAAACAAGTTTTGCTTTTTTTTCCCCCACTAATTGAGTTCATAAAGGACTGCCCACCATGTGCCAAGCACAGTGCTATGGGCCAGTAGAGGAAAAGATGCAGGTCCTCCTTGAAAGGATTTGAGATGGGCACAACAGGGAATGTCTTTGCTATTTTGTTTTTTTAAAACTTTACCAGGGACCAGCACTCTTTCCTCACAAAATGGCTGAGAAGTTTCCCAATTTCTGCAGAAAGATTTGTTTTGCCTTCTGGGTCCCTGTCATAATTTCCGGTGTTGTGCCAACTCATCCCTCTGTGTGGCAGGGGCTGGGAGGGGCAGCAGGGGAGGCAGAGACAGAGAAAGGAGAAAAGTTCTACAGGGCACAATAATCCTCTGAAAGGTTTTGATGAGTCCACCGGCCAGGGGCCTGTGTGCTGACTGTCTGCTGCCCGCTGCCTGGTTTGACGAATCGTTTGCCAAAGAGCCAGGCCAGCGGGAGCTTTGACCTTGGAGGGTGAGCGATCTGTCTTCATGGAAACACACTGTCATAAGCACATGTCTCAATTTCGCTTGGGAAGGCACTGAGGCTGCGTGAGAAAAGAGCCTTGGACATGGCTAAGAAGGAAAAATGTATGGCCCATCCGGAATCAGGGAAGCAGTTCAAATTAACCCAGAGCTTCCCTGGAGAGCAAGCTAGAAATCAGTGCGTCTCCCTCCAGTGGTGGTGAATGCACCGCAAGGCTAGCACCACAGTTACTCTCTCCTTGGGGAGCCAAAGTGCTCCTTAGCTCCCCTGTTCCATGACCGGGCACTCCATTTGTCACCAAGGACAAGGGAAGGAGGGGAATCCTAGGAGGCAGTGCCTGTGGCATCTAGGCGCTTCACAGCAAAACCAAGCACTGCCCTCTGCCCCATCCTGAAGGTCAAGGAGGTGACAGCCTGGGGAGGCAGGGTGATAAATCTGGAGTCTCCTTGGTCGACCCACCAACCCACCGAGCAGTTCCTATCTGTGCTGACAGCTCCGGGGGAGATTTATCTGCCAGGATCTCAGGCTGCGGCAGAAGCAGCAGCCTCATGAATCGAGGAGAAGCATTGACGGAAGCCCAGGGCGTGCTTATTAAAGAAGAGAAAGGGACAGGAAGAAGAGCTCAGAGCTCCTGCCGGGTGATGTTGAGTGACACAGGATCCAGGTATTATGGGATGGCTGGGCCTGGCTATTTCAGGCTGAACTGGACAAATAGATAATGTTCATAGGGAGAAAATAAAAGCCAGAGGTGCTCTGAGAAGCTGATCGTGGGCAAGTGACAGAGAGACATTCAGCAGGGAGGGGAGAGGCAGGCAAGGTGCTTCCAA
This sequence comes from Tupaia tana, assembly GCA_026018925.1. Classification (NCBI taxonomy): domain Eukaryota; kingdom Metazoa; phylum Chordata; class Mammalia; order Scandentia; family Tupaiidae; genus Tupaia; species Tupaia tana. Next base: position 38,326,799 of record JAKSZU010000018.1, read on the forward strand.
GGGACCAGGCAGGGGCTCACAGCCCAAAGGCAAACCAAAGGGCAATGCTGTTGGAATAATGTGCCATTCTCTGCCTTGCCTGGAGGTCACCAGTGGAGGAGGCAGGGAGCCAAAGTCCACAAAGAGGGCAGGTTTCCATCCCACTCAGGTGGGGCCAGGGCCAGTCTGCCTCGAGGCAGAGGGCTAGACAAGATGCCTTCAAAGAGACTGTTCCCGGACAGCTGTGATTTATTGCCCAATTGTTTTGTGATGGTTGTATTTTCTCATCTTCTGTGTGTGTTTGATTGCTTGCCAGAGTCATTTTAGGGCACTAAATGTCAGGGACCAAAGATCCAGTCCTGAGTTTTTCAAAGGGAGACATTTTATATTATTGTCATTTTATCTTCACATTCCATGACGTTGGAGGAGACATGATAACCCACAAGCCTGGCCTCAGTACAAACTAATTGCTGAGCTCTAAGCCAGCCAGAGACATGAAGTGGTTTCCACATCTCCAGGGGCCCAACGGAGCCTAAGGTAGAGTCCATGACTAAGCCATGAGGGTTACTTAAAGGATGTAAAGAAAGTTGAGAACGTCCCCAAACTCAATACAAAGGGCAGAGTGCACAGTTACCAAGTATCACTTGATCGCTTTACCAGAGAGCTGACGATTGCCAGGACTACTCAATGCCACCATTAGACCAAGGCGCATCCAATTGGCCAGCAAAAGCTTTCTAAGTACATGGGTCTGCACTACACCATATCTGCTCACTGAGTTTACTCACCCACACACCCAAGGATGACATTAATCTGGTCACTTAACTGAAGCCTGGAAGATCATTTTATTCTTTGGGTTGAGGTGTTCTCATTGCACCTAATTTAAGAGGCTCTGAAATGCTGGAGACCATATGGAAGATCAGGGTTCACCTCCTGGGTCACTTGTATATGCTGAGTGTGGGTGCTTGTGATCCTAGTTGACAGGAAAGGCTAGGGGAGGAGGATCTTGGTATAATATCCTGTCTCTCTATCCTCAAATAAATAAATACACCTAAAAAAAGGAGAATCATTTTCTTAAAGTTTAAGATTAGAGTAATTGAAGATCTGTGAATACCTATTAATATTTCAGAAGGCAGTAACACTTTGAAGACAAACACCTCAAGGAACAATGTCCTGTGAATCCCATTTATATTTATGGAAAATCCCATAGAGTTGTTCTTTCTTTTGGGATCAGAAGATGCTGTATGCTAATTAGTCACTTTCTGGTTTTACTACACACATTGCCAGTGACTAAATAATTGGAAAAAAAAAATAAAATAAGATAACTGACCCTTAAGTTTCATACCAGACAATTGCTACTCTGTGAGTTTAGGGTAGCCAGATCAGATCTTCTGATATTTCAGGAAAAGCCTTACCTCTGGTTTTATGTGATAGCCCCAATTATAAAAAATAGGAAAGCAAAGTCAATGTTTTCTTTTTTTAATTTAACTGTATGTATGTATGTATTTTAATTTGACCAGACAGGGGAGAGAGAGAGAGATGGGGAAAATGAGAAAGCAAGCCTCCAGGTCTGGGACTTGAACCACAGTGATCCATGTGGAAGTCCAGTATCCCTAATCACCATGCCATCTGCCAGCCCCAAAGCCAATGTTTTCAATCGCCCTGGAGATGAGTTGTTCACCTGGAGGAAACTAAACATGACCGAGTGCCAGACTCAGCCCATTGGCAAGTGTAATATACCTATTTAGAGCCTGGAGTTTTCCAATGATTGGCTGTAATTTTAGTTTTCTGATTGATCAGATTCTAAATGTATTTATTGTACATTAAATGATCAGAGAGAGATGGTAGAGGGGAGAAAAGAAAATGGCTGAAAAGAAAGTAGCATAACCCTAGGCAAATCCCTTCTCCTCCTTATAAACTGCTACGATGAGTTCTTTGATGCCATTCAAAGTGTGAAGACACAGTGACAGAGAGATTGAGAGACAAGAGCAAGTAGAAAACCGAAGATTTTTCAGGCTGGACCAGGGCTGTGCAGCCTCCTGACATTCCTCCAGAGACCCTCTTTGAAATGACAGGTTTTTTGCTCTGATGAGGTTCCTCTTCCACTGGCTAGCCACGAACAGCCACTAACCCACTGAGAAAAAGGTCCTCAGGTCACTCTAATCTATGTACTACACACGGATCAATAACACGAGGAGTTACACTCCGAACCATGAACATGTAACTCAATCAGCGCTGGGAAGGTGGGGCAAAATTTGCCCCTGAAAGCTTGCTGTGAACAGCAGAAAATGTGGGTGATTTCATTATGTGAGATTGCTTTGTCATATTTCTGCTGAACCAAAGGATAACTGAAATGAACATTAATAATTCAGCACCATGGCCAGGACTGCAGAACCTCTGGGCCCTGCTCTCCCACCTGGGGCTCCTCCTGAGTTTCTGTATGTAAATAGCCTGGACCCCCATAGCCAGCAGGAGCCCCATTAGCAAAATCTGTGCCATTTCTCAAATTGATACTATCTGAAGAGTTTGCTGACCCCCAAAGGAAGCTGAGTCCTTGGGAAGCACAGATGGGTCCATCCTCTGACCCAGCCTATGGACAGGCCTCCTGGTCAGTGCCTGGCAGCTCAGGAAACTGGAAACTTCTGGCTAGGGTTTACTCCTTTCTTCTGATGCTGTTTCCCTCTGAGGCATCCACGGTTTCTTTTACCCAAAGGACATTTTGGAGTAAATCTTTGAAATAGAACTTTTCTTCTTCCCGATCTTCCTCTTCTCTGTTCTTCTCCATCACTTTCTTTCTCACCCCACACCAACCCCACCCCATCCCCACACACACAGACTTTTTTTTCTGTATTTACTCATTAACTTTCTTCTTTTCATAGACTTATGGCATGCCAAAGCTGAGTGAGTCCTTACAGGCTTCTGATGCCAAGGTTAGCAAACCAGAGGTCCTTAGCAGGTAGGGGCAGATGGTGGCACAGCAGTAAAATGCAGTCCCCTGTGAGACATACCCACATGGGAAGGTTGCCAGTTTGCATCTGGAGACCTCCCTGAGCATGCTGGGCACGTGTGTGCCCATGATCTGGGCTGGCTGGGCATGTGTGTGCCCATGATCTGGGCATGTGTGTGCACATGATCTGGGCTGGCTGGGCATGTGTGTGCCCATGATCTGGGCATGTGTGTGCACATGATCTGGGCTGACCTGGCATGTATGTGCCCATGATCTGGGCTGGATGGGCATGCATGTGCCCATGATCTGGGCTGGATGGGCATGCGTGTGCCCATGATCTGGGCTGGATGGGCATGCGTGTGCCCATGATCTGAGATGGCTGGAAATAGTGGTGGATCACAGCATCAAGACTCTGTTGGGGTGTAGTATCTCTGTCTCTCTGTATCTCTCATTTATGGAATAAATAAATAAATATTTTAAAAATAAAATGCCCTTGGGGCTAAGAAATTTACATAGACGTGTCAAGAGCACATGCATTAAATATGAACAAGAGGTACTACTGCAGACAGCTAGACAGCATATGTGCTCTGCCTGTGTACATTAAGATTGCATATTTTAAATATCCAAGCTTGGCCAAACAAAACATAGTCAGGACCTCATGTGACTTTGTGTCCCCACTTTGAGAGGCAATCTAAGCTAGCCCCCTTCCTTACAAAGGATGAATTCAAGTATTAGAGGAAGGGAAATGATTGGTCCAGAGTCCCACAAAAGTTCATGTCTTCTGGCTTCCAGACTATGGTCTTTTCCAGAACACCTGAGCTTCTTTCCTCCATACTTTGTGAGCAGTTGTTCATGCACTTGTTTATTTATTTCCTCATTCAACACCGACTCATTTCCAGCCACAAGCACCGAGGACCCAGATGATCCAAGCAAGGACTCTACCCTCTTAGGACCCTTTCTCTGTCTCTGGAAAGTCACATGGTGCTACCCAGTGACAAGGGCTGTACCTGAAATCCCCACAGGTACCAGGAAGACTCCATGTCAGGCCTCAGTCCAGGAATCTCCAGAGTATCCTTCCTCTGATCTTGCACTCATTTGGAAATCCAAGCTCTTATGCACTGGCTCCTGAGTGATGAGCCTGAGCACATGTCACCATCAAAATATCCATCCATTAACCCATACTGAGGCATGCCAAAGAGTAGCCTTGGTGTTCTCATTAGCAGGACTGTCACTGTCCCTCCCCCTCCAGAAGCATTACTGAACAAATTTACCTGGTTCACCTACTGGCTTCTGGGCCAGACCTCTGACACCCACAGCCCATAGTTAGAATGAAAATCATGTGACCTCAGCATGGAGAAAACCTGACCTGAGTCTAGACTAGAAGCCCCTCTGACCAGGAGTTTATTTCTCAGGCTGCCGGGTCTCTGTGCTTCTGAGGACTTTGTTTGTCATGTCTGAGCCACTGGCACTTAGGAAAAGCACAATTTCACCCACTCTATCACTCATTCAGATATTCCTTCAACAAGCATTTGTCGAGTGCTTCCTGTGCTCTAGGACTGCAGTGTAAGACAATCAGGCTCTGCCTCAAGCACCCACTGTCCTGGGAGGAGATGGCAACCACCACCACCACTCTTTTTTTTTTAAAGACACATATGGTATATCCCCACTCAATATATACAGAATGACCGCACTCTACAACAGAAATGGAGATATGAATATATGATAGTGTGGAAGATAAGTTTAGACACAAGAGACTGTAAGGGAGAGGAGCGGATGGTAGAGAGTGATTGGGAGGGACGGGGGAAGAAACATTTAACAGCCATCTCCACTCCTTCTGGGGGTCAGGGCGAGAAGACCAGAGCCTGGAGACTTTCTTCTATGCTCCCTTATTTCCCCTCCTTGAGGCTTCCCCAACCTCTGGCCTTATTCTCCAATTATGCTAACTGCATTTTTGAGTCTCAGATAGTTTGCTGACCCTCTTTAAATTCTCATATCTATTGCTCTTATTATACGTAGGGGAATGTGAGGCTGCTTTTAATCCTATCTTACAGAAGAGGAAACTGAGATCCAAAAAAGATAAATGAATTACTCAAATGGCCGGGGTAAAAAGTAGAACTGGGATGAGGTCACACTTTCAAGTCTTGACATCTCTGAAGAAGAAAAATGTGGTATGCTGAAAAGGGAGAGCAACCTCTGGATACAGGAACATCTTCACCTCTATGAAAAAGCCATGACCTTGACACAAAGATAATATTCCAGAGGTGAGATCTGTATTCTATTGTCAGACCTCAGACAGTCAAGTATTTCAGGAGAGAATTAGTTAAAACCATGATAATCCCAAACATTTATTTATGACTTAATATTTACTAAGTACTTAATATGTGTTCTAAGGGATTTATAATTAGTCTTCATAATAGCCATATGGAGATTGGTACAATTTTAACTCTATTTGCAATGAGGGAACTGAAATTCTGAGAGGTTATCTCAGACAGTAGGAAGGAGGGAGGCATGACCAGAACAGGGAATATGAGTGCAAAGACCAATGCTCTTAAGTATATGGTATATGGTTTGGCCAGAGCATGCTTTCCCAGTTTGAAAGAAGAATATTGACTTATAAGAAAATGGGGGACCAGCAGTTAGCATAATGGCTATGTTGCTGGACTCCCTCGTAGTCGACCGCAGTTCGAGTCCCAGACCCGGTGGCTTAAACTCATGCCGGGCGCGTGTGTGTGCGTGCTCAAGATCCCGGGAGGAGAATGGAGGAGAAGGGATTGCGGCGTGGCCATCCCCCCTGGGGGGTGAATGTATATTTATTCTCTTACAGTTTCAGTGGGTCGGAAATTAGTATAGTTTAGCTGGTCTAGGCACAGCTTTGAATTTCTCATGAGGCTACAATTGAGGTGTCAGCCAGGGTTGGGTTCTCATCTGAAATCTCATGTGGAGAGGATCTGCTTCCAAAATCCTATGGTTGTTGGTAGGATCTAGTTCCTTATAGGTTATTGAACTGAGAGTTTCTGTTTCATGTTGGTTGTTATCCAGAGACCGACTTCCTTGTTAAATGGGCTTTTCCACCTCGAACACTTGCCTCACCAAAAGTATGCAAGCTTAGAAAGCAACAGAAAGACTGCTAGCAAGACAGAAGTTACAGTAATCCATTGTAATCTAATCACAGAAGTGACATCCCCTCAACAGTGAGGTATTCTGTTGCTTAGAAGCAAGTTACTCCAGGGAACAGCATTACACACACTGACAGAGATCACTGGGGGTTGTCTTAAGAGCCCGCTACCATATAAGTCATTACTACAGTCACATAAATTAGTTTATCAGCTCTTTATAGCAAAACAACTAGCCAACAGCAATAGGATTTTTGACAAAAGAAGAAAGGAGGGGAAATTTTGAAATCAGGGCTCTGCCTTGGCCAGGGGGGCCTGGTTAACAAACTGTGAACAGCCAAGAAAATGAATGTGGTTTTGCTGAGTCTGGTCTTCCTATTATAGGTACAGACAGAGAAATGGGCCCAGCACTGTAGGGATTAGACTAGTCACTTACATTCTGGACATTATTGTTCCCTGCACTTTCAAGCCATAGTGTTCTCCCTGGAGAGGTTATATAAAGGAACACTTACTTTATTAGAAGACTTCTGACAGAGACACATCATTATCCAAGATTGGCTTAACAAAGGCTTAATAAAGACAACAATGAGAAGGTATTAACTCATTTGGCTCATGTTTGAGGACCTGACACATCTTAGATGTAGGACTTTTTTTCAGCATCAGTGATGGATCAAATCTGTTTGCATTGGAAATTGGCTAATATGCTGATGTCCCAGAAATCTTGTGCTGAAGCCAAGAAGACATTGAACCTGTCTAAATACATAAATTACTTCCCCACCCACAAAGCTCACCACCACCCAAGCCAGACCCTTCAGAGGCTGAGACATGTTGCACACAGAGCCAGAAGTCTGTTTCATTCCCCTTACATAGCAACTTACCATTCTCGTCCATTTATTTTAAGCAAATTATTCAGCTAAGTTGACAAGCATGAAAAAAACATGACCTACCCTGGGCTTTTCAAAAGAGATTTTCTCCCAAATATGATTCATTGTGCTCTGATCTCTCACTGTATTTTTATCAAATGTTCCATGCCAGCTCTTAAAAGGACACTGTCAGCTCTGCAGGTTATGGCTGATTTCTTTGACTCTATTGTCAGATGAATCCCTTGTCAATTTGAAACCGAAAATTCCACCTTCTAGAAGCTCTGGGAGATGCTCAATATTGCCACTGGGAGTCTAGTGACAGACCATGAAGACATTAAGTCACAATTATGTATAAACTATGCCATCCCCATTCTAGGTACATTGGGCACTAACCTATGGAAGAGAATATACAGTCCCTGATCACATGGGGTTACATTCTAGAAAGGCAGACTATATACAAATAAAAAATTGGATGTAGTAAATAACTTTGGACATTGGTAATGTCCGTGAAGATGGAAAAGTAGAATGATGAGACAGAAAGTCTCCCAAAGGAAGTGTCATTTACGCATAGTCCTGAGTGAGGAAGGATGCGCCAAACAAGGTTCTAAGAGAAGAAAATTCCAGGAAAGGGAAGAGTGGCTCTTAATGTCACATATTGTGAATGCCATTAGTCAAGCTGGGTCAATTTATTACCGTCATAAATTGTGTAACTGGAAATCAGTTCTTCCCATGGCTATTGAGAAATCGAAAGATCTACAAGGGAGACAGATTTAAGATATAGGCTCTGGGGACCAGTAGTTAGCGTAATGGCTATGTCGCTAGACTCCCATGTAGTCGACCACGGTTTGAGTCCTGGACCAGGTGACTTAAACTCACATCTGGGTGTGTGTGCGGGCGTGCCCAAGATCCTGAGAGGAGAATGGAGGAGAAGGGATTGCGGCGTGGCCATCCCACCTGGGGGGTGATTTCTCGCTTTCTATATCTCTGTCTCTCTCGGTCTTTCTGGCGAGCACACATGCCTTATAGCAAAAAACTCTAAAAAAAAAAAAAAAAAAGATATAGGCTCTGTCCTCTCTGCAAGAAGTACTAAGGGTGTCATTAGCAGGGAATGCTCTGCCTTGTTTATTATTACATCCCCAGAATCTAGCTCAAAGCCCGAACAAAGCAGGCACTAAATATATTGGGTTGTTGGAAAAGTCATTACACGTTTCTGCATAAAAAAGAATGCCATGACTTTCCCAACAACTTAAAAGTTAACTGCATAAGAGAATAAATGTAAATGAGAGGGAAAGGGCTTCGAAAAAAATACAACTAGCTAGACAAAAGGTCATAAAAGAATGCAAAGCTAATGGACTGGTACACTTTTCTTCTTGATAATTATTATTACCAACTTCCACTCACGGAGTGCTTATGATGCTCAGTATGTCCACTGGACACTGTGGTAAGCAATTTATATGTACAACTGCTTTTTAATCCTTCCAAAACTCTTTCAGGGAAATATTGTTTCCTTTCTACACACAAACATGTTGAATCACATTACTGCATCTCACTTGTAAGTGGATGTGGAAAATGGTGGAAGATAAAAGTTGGGACACTTCATGACAGTCCTATATTCTACCTAGGCTATGACTCTGTCACACTAGTAGAGAAGTCTCAGGAAAAATTGTTTCTAATGTCCTCACAGTGTCATAGTCCTAGGTTGATGACTCTGTGACTTTCCCAGTTTTCTTCCACATTATTTACTTATCCATTCATTCAAGTGTATTTATTGAATACCTACTAAGCTCCAGGCACTATACTGGAGCTAAATATGTTTAAAAAAAAAAAAAAAAAAAAAAAAAAGAGGGACCAGGAGGTGGCATAGCAGTTACGGTGCTGGATTCTTACATGTTCCAGACCTGGTGGTTTGAAAATCACATCGGTCATTGTGTGTGTGCCCAAAACCCCAGGGGGAGAAGGAATTGAGGCATGGCCACCACCACCACCACCACCCCACCGGGAGTTGATTTCTCACTTTCCCTCTATCTCTCTCTGTCTTTCTCCTCTCTGGGGAGTGCACGTACCCTGTGGCAAAAAAAAAAAAAAAAAAAAAAGAAAGAAAGAAAGAAAGAAAGAAAGAAAGAAAGAAAGAAAGATGCGAAGAAAAGTCTCAAAACACTGGCCTCCTAACTCTATCCCTACCTCAAGAAGTAGGGAACCAGCAGTTAGTGTAATGGCTATGTCGCTGGACTCCCACGTAGTCGACTGCGGTTCGAGTCCCAGACCCGGTGGCTTAAAACTCACACCGGGCGCGTGTGCGTGCATGCCCAAGATCCTGAGAGGAGAATGGAGGAGAAGGGATTGCAGCATGACCATCCCCCCTGGGGGGTGATTTCTCACTTTCTGTCTCTACGTCTCTTTCTGTCTGGCGAGCGCATGCGCCCTATAGCGAAAATCTCTCAAAAAAAAAAAAAAAAAAAAAAAAAAGTAGTCCTCTGAATGTGGAACAAGAAAAATAAAGCAGACTGACTACCAAAAGAGTAATTCTTATCTATTTTCCACCCCTCTTTACCCCCACATCCATACCACAGACTTTTCTAAGACATGGGTATTCTTTTAGCCAACCAAACATGGCAGGAAGACAAGTAGGTAAGAAAAGACAGTGAGAAACACTGAACACAAATACAAGACAAAAGGCAAAGTCTTAGTTTAGCTTGTGTCAAAAATAGCCTTTTGGTCCATGAGAGGTAAGATGCTATCAGCTCTGTGGCTTTGGGGTTGAGGCAGCTGGATCCCACATAACCAGCACACAGTTTGAATCCCAGACTTGTTGGCTTGAGAAACACACTAGGTGCATGTGCTTGTATGCCCAAAATCTCAAAAGGAGGGAGAGATGGAGAAGGTGTTGTGGCATAACTATTCCCCATGGGGAGTGCTTTCTTTTCTCTCTCTCTCTATTTCTGTCTCTGTCTCTCTGGTGAACACATATGTTTTCTGGCATAAATAAATAAATAAAATACACCAACAAAAAATAACTTTAAAAAAAAGTGCTACTGGGGCCAAGTGCTACTGAGGCCAAACTTAGTGGTTGGACCGTACAGTTGGTTTTCAGAACAATTCAGATTCAACATCCCCCCTCCCCATACCAAATGCCATCCTGAAGCATGCCTTTGTTTTGTATTCCATTCACTTTCGGTTCCAACCAAAATCCCAGCCCACCCATTGGTCTTTCTTATCCCAATTGTTTTCTCTGGGGAACCACTGGATTTTTCTCCCATTTCTTCTTTGGATAGTAATGGCAAGGAAAGGAAGTTTTATTTCTCTCTAGAGTAGCAGAAGAAGATTGTCTATCTGATGAAAAGTAATTTCTTAGAAAAAGATGGAGGACTTAGGAATGGAACAAAAGGTATCTCTCTAATTCTTGGGCAAGCTGTTCTCCATGGTGGCCAGGTAAAATCCCTTGTTTTCTACAGAGCCAAGGGCACAGGGTGTACCATTGTGTTAGGTGAGTTTTCCCTCATAATGAACCTCATGACTGTTTTTGGGAAAGGAGAAAGCTGCTACTCACCAGTTTCTTCCATTAGTTTCATGTAGTCATACCTCTCCTGTTCTTTAAGCCTCAAGCAAGTCAAACACTTTGTGCCTATGTATCTCCTACCTCCTGGAGTGCCTCATCCTAATATCCTATCATCAATACCTAATAGCTGGGGAATCTCGTAGATAAGTTACTAAGCCTTTTGGATGCCAGTTCTTTGTAAATAAAATGGAAATGAGAATATTTACCTCATTCCAATTCTTAAGAGTATGTGCAAATCTCTTTTCACAATCCCCGAAATGTTGGAAACATCAAATTGGTGGATCTCAACTCTGTGTGTGCATGAGAAACATCTGTTTTTTTTTTTTTTTTTTTTTAATATTGATGCTTGATCCCCAACAAAGACCCACGAAACTGGAATCTGGTAGTGGGATCCTGAGTATCAATATTTTTTAAGACTCCCAAAGTTCTTCTAATTTACAAGTAGGACACACACTCATCACTAGATAAGTGGTGGCTGTCATGGTTGTTGCTGCTGTTTTGTGTTGTTTTCGTTTCATTCTTTTGGTCTAGCTTGGTTTATTAAGATGTTAAAATTTTGTCATTTGTTCTTCAAGTTCACTTTTCTAGAGCTCCCATTTCTCAGCTCTCAAAAATTCTGCTGTGCACAAGCAAAGGTGTCCCAGGTACCAGCTACTTCCAAATCTGAAATCTCCTTCTGCCCCAGGGCATACTGGTGAGTATGGCAGGCCTGACTGGGCTGATTGTGGCCTGGGACTCTGGGCTGGCAAAAATCTGTCTCCCTTCCTGCCTCCTTCAGTGGAAAACTCACATTTCTGTTTTAGGGGAGAACTACTATTCTAGTTCCCTGTGGGGGCATTTCTCAGTGCTTGAGCAGCCCCCTGCTTCAGCCAGTGGGTACCTACTGTTGTTTTTAATCCACTTTGTCCAGATATAAACTCAAAGGTACCTTCAAACTTCGGGGTGGGAGAGAGTGGAGACTTTCTTGTTTCTGAAAATGGTGGTGTGTTTGTAATTCTCAGTCAAGCCCCTTTCATCTTTCAGAGACAACTAAATGAACCTCAGAAGTCCATAGCCCATGGCACAGTATCTTAGGTAAAAGGCACCTAATCAAAAATTTCAGGGATAATTGGCAAATTGGCTCTTCATAAGAAGGAAGTAATCTGAATTAAACACTATGGGTTAGTGGGGTGGGGGGTGGGGGAGATGCCTTTGGCATTAGTTCTGGGCTCATGGCACATCTGCATAAACGAATCAGTTCCAGGGACACACACACCTTCTTTGTGTGACCCACAAGCTAGTGCTGCTTCATGTCTGAGATCAGCAGATAAAGAGATGTAAAGAGGGAAGCCCACTTGGCAAATTTGAATGCCAAAGCCCTAGCTGTTTGATCTGTAGTAACAGGAGTGAGAACCTTGGCACCACACAAACCCAAGCAGGCAAATGTGAAAGTGAATCCCAGAAAACATGCTCTTTTTGTGGTCTGATGGAAACAAGCTGCCCATTTTGTAACATAGCTGCCTTATGGTGGGATTTATGACATCAGTGTCTTCAAAGGCAATTTAAAAAAAAAAAAAAAAGAAGGAAATAATAAAAAGGAACAATCTCCTTTCCTCATGTCCCTTTACCTCTGAATTGGAGTCAGAGCTCTCATTATTTCATTAGTTGGTCTTATTCCCTTGATGGCAACTGGATTCATGAGCATTTGATTTAAGCTGCAATTAAAAGTCCCAATCATAGAAATACATTTTCAAAAGATAATTGGGTGCATCATGCCAGCTTGTTGGCCTGTTAGCTAGCTCTAATTGTTGACCACTAAATTAAATGCAAATACAAGTAAATAGTTCATCCAAAGACATCTGAAAGAGAAGGAAGTTCTGTTTCTCATTGATCAAGGCCTCTGTCTTTTGCCCTTTGCCCTTTCCAGGGATCCTGACCTTGCCTGGGACCACACATCTATCACTCCTGTATAAAAGACCTGTAGGGTAGCAGGGCATTTTAATTGCATTGCATATATTAGAATGAAGAGCTCTTGAGAGAATGGTTTCCTATCATTTTTTTTCTTTCTATACCCTGTTTCTCTTTTCGATAAAAAAGAAACCTAAGATTTTCATATTTATGTTTTTCTCTGATGGTAGGTAGTAGCTCCCATAGCTTGAGCAAAAGAAAGCTTTTTCATCATTTTTTCTTCTGGAAGGATAGCAGAATGGTCAAAATATAGAATAGACTGCCTCTGCAGATTATAAGACCCCCCTTTACCACGGGAGAGAGGTAGAGAGTATTTTGGGCAGTATAGAGATTTCAAACATTGACTGGGGGGATTACAATATATCAAAGAAGGCTGACTGATCTTTATCATTCTTATAGCAAATTGCACCCCACTTTTCCTTTGGAAAAGTTCCCCTCTTCCCTCTCAGTCTATATAGATTGGGAGTTGTGATAGAGTCTATTAGTGTTTGCAAGTGCGCTCTCACCCTTGGCTCTATGTTGCAAGTATACTTCCCAACCCCTGAAGTCCCGTCTTAGCTTGTGACTGACTTTGGCCAATAGAACATGAATGGTAATGACATACACTGCATCTGTACAGAATTTTTTTTAAAGAATTATTTTTTTATTATTATTGTTAATAATATTTTTCACATGAGTTTTGCCAGAGAAAGACAGAGAGAGAGAGAAAGCAAGCCCCCAGGTCCGGGACTCAAACCATGGCCGGCCATGTGAGAATTCCAGCACCTTAACCGCCATGCCACCTGCTGGCCCCAGAAGTTTTACATCTTTTGCGGAGGTCGTCTCCATTTTATTATCTTCTTGTCTGCCTCAAAATTATGCTTATTGCACATTGGGGCTGTTAATGCAGCCTGAGTGAGAAGACACCTGGTAGAGAGCCTAACAAAGCCAACAGAACCACAACAGCTATAGCCAACCCACAATGACCAACATTCAATAAGAGGGAGAAATGTAAAGTTGAGTCAGGAAGATGTGGAACATCACTCGAGGCTTGAGAGAGAAAGAAATGCCCTTCCCCCACAGACTGTGAAGCTGGAACTGGGGAATATGGAGCTGCCACCTCTTTTTGCCACCACATAGCTTAAACATCAAGTCCACACATGGAGAAAAACCATCTCAAGACATGGAGAATCCAGGCCTTGTGGCATCTCTTGAGTTTCACCAAGCCTATGTTGAAAGTAGATCTTATTCTGGATGGTTCAGATATAAGACAGATTCCTCTTTTGCTCAAATCTGTTTACATTAGGTTTCTGTCATTTGCACCTGAAAAAATCTTCACTGAAGCACTCCAACGCTAAGATTCTTTCTCTCTCTCAGAATTCCCTGGTTGTCCCACCAAGAGAGAAGGAACCCAAGGCCTCAGGAAAAAAAGGCATATATTAGAATGAAGAGCTCTTGAGAGAATGGTTTCCTATCACTTTCTATACCCTGTTTCTCTTTTCAATAAAAAAGAAACCTAAAATTTTCATATTTATGTTTTTCTCTGATGGTAGGTAGTAGCTCCCATAGCTTGAGCAAAAGAAAGCTTTTTCATCACTTTTTCTTCTGGAAGGATAGCAGAATGGTCAAAATATAGAATATACTGCCTCTGCAGATTATAAGACCCCCCTTTACCATGGGAGAGAGGTAGAGTTTCAGGTTCTCAGGAAAGCTCCTGAGAACCTGAAAACTTACACAGCCTTCACATTAGTCCTGCCTTGGAGTTATCTACTCACCCAGGGTTTGAAGAATGTATTCCAGAAGACAAAGCTGGAGAAAAGCTAGCTTTAGAAAAGCCCAAAGGGGACTTGATATTTCAATAGTAGTGTTGGAGCTGCAAACTGGAAGCCTTCTCCTCAGCTGAAATCATCTGTCATCCTGGCAACCAATGCTGGCCAGTAAGAGCTTTGGCTAAGCCTATTCTAGAATTTTATTTCTAAAAGCATCAATGACAATTGGATTTAGATGACTAATTTCTTCACCAATAGCCCTTTCTTCCTGACTTAAGTCAGAAACTAAATAATACAAACTGACTAAAATATCATTGCAGAATCAATAAAACATCCTCAACAGATAATTATAGTATTAATGCACTTATTCTCTGGTTGGTGCATCAATCATAGTTAATGAGGATAAGTTGAAATGATTTTAATTAAAGGCATTTGGGTTCTGTTGCCCTGAGTCATAGAATACTGAAACATAAGGGCTCGAAGAGCTTACAGACTAGAGGTTTTCAGATGGGTTTTTCTGGAACCTTGGGGGCTAGTTAGAATTATTTGGGGGCCACTATCAGAAACAGCAAGGAAAAAGAGAGCTACATGTCACAAGCCCCAAGATTTGTAGTCTCATTTTAAACAGAACCTATCAGAATATGAATTTATTTGAAAGAAAGTTTGAGTTATAATAATTATAAGAAAAAAAGGAGAAAGAAGGGAATAAATAAGAAAAGAAGAAAGAAGCGGATGAGTTTAAAAACTATTTCTCTAGTCCAATCTAATTTTTCAAATGCGGAAACCGATGTTCAGAAAGTTGGAGAGGTTTGTTTGATGTCACATGTTCAACAACAAAACTTGGACCAAAACTCATAAGTTCTAACTCTCATTCTAATCTGTACCCTACTGCATCAGCCTTGCACATTTAGATTTAGAGACAAGGGGTATATTTCATTCAGATGCAAGGAGTATTGGAGCAGTCCATCCCAAGACATAGTCAGGAAGGACTCCTACCCCTGGACTCTCTTTCTTACATCTACATATGCTCCAACCCAGGAATCCAATCAAACTATTCTATTCAAGATCTTTCCCAGGTTATCTAGAGTCCATACCCAACAATTTTTGGTGGAGGAAGCTCCAACCAGAACTGGGAACTGATTCTGCTATTATTATCTATGTTTTAATTCATTGACATACTACCTAATCTGCATGATACAGTTTTGGCCATTCAAATATTTCAGGAAAATATAGAACAGTAGCCACATCCTTCCAGTCTGGAAAAGAAGGTAAAATCTATAGACCAATATCACAATACAGGATTGGACTGGCATTTCTTACATGTTAAACTATAAGCTTTATAGTTTAGAAGCAGAGATATACACCATTTATTGCTATATCTCCAATGCTTTGCATGATACTGGGCACATAGTAGGTGTTTGATAACTATTTTTTGAGAATTTTAATGCAACGATAAAAAAGTTGAAACGTACCATGTATTAGACTGTTGTAAATTAGCATGTGATAAAATATGCCATCTTTACCACAACTTACAAAGTTATTGTATTACCATAACCCATGTTACAGCTAAGGCACAGAGGAATTAAGAATATTACCTTGGGTCACATAGTCGGTAAGTGATGAAACTGGTATTTGATCTCAAGTCATTTCCAAAGGTTTTCTCCCTAACCATATTTGTGATATGCCCCCCCCAAATACCATATTTTGGAGGAGGATTTCTTTAAAGAAATTGAGGAATACTTCATGAAAGAGATGCAAACCAATCTGTGCCTTAAAAATGTTCAGAAGCTGGACTTAAGGAGATAAAGAAGGGCATTCCAGGGAGAGGAAACAGAGTGAGTAAAAACATGGTGGCAGGGGAGAGCACAGATACATAAGAAAGGCAAACTTAAGTTGGCTGAAGTGTATTCTGTATAAGGGAAGCATAAGGAAACATGGCCAGAAAGAAGGGTCAGGGCCAAGTATATGGAGGCAGGTAGGAGCCAATGAAAGTGACATGACCAGAGCTCAGTTTCAGACAAGCTTTCTTGCTTTTTGCTTTTGTTTTTGGTTTTTGGTTTTTGGTTTTTGGGTTGTGTGTGTGTGTGTGTGTGTGTGTGTGTGTGTGGTTTGTCAGGGGGTTCATGCTTTCAGTGGAGAGAGACAGAGAGAGACACAGAGAGAGAAGAAAAGTGAGAAAACACCCATATGGGGAATGGTCACACCACAATTCCTTCACTTCCATTCTTTTCTTTTGGAATTTTGGGCATGCACGCATACACACCCAGTGCATTTCTCAAGCTAACAGAACCAGGACTCAAACCGTGCAGTTGGCCATATGGGATCCACTGTGCTACAGCCTAGTCCACTGGACAGGATTCCTGTCAAGCCTACCTTGGCCACATGCAGGGGGGAGGAGGGGTGACAGAGGAGGACAACAAACTTAAGGACCAAATCCAGGCCTTTTTGACACATGGATCAAAGTTGGATGCAAGACTCAGATTCTAGATATGATATTTCAGCCTGATGCCATTACTTGAGCAAGAGATCTGGTCAATTTCACCCTAACTGACCCAATCTGATGCTCTTTACTTAAGAGTGACCTTAGATCCAGCTGTAACAGTGGTGCATCTGGTGACTGGATCTCCCTACTCATGAAGGAAACAGCTTCTATCTGATATAGTCGTGAATCCAGATATAGATTCTATTGACAATACCCCTGGCCCCAAAGAATCCACATTTTTCAGGTCCAGAAATAAACATGCATGCAGACACCTTTCCTTGTATGAAAGAATTCTCAACTGAAAGTCCACACATTATTTAAGTTCCTAAAATCCCATTAGAGGAAGCATACAACCTAGATACAGCAAACGTATTAAAGCTACATATGCTGTAGAAATAATCTTTGACTTTGTTCAAACATATCATTACCAATTTTACAATTTAATTAATAGCTATGGCTATTATTTAATGCTAGGTACCTAAAATTCAAGACCTTATTTTGCAGTCCTAGACTTATATTGACTCCACTGCCCTTGCCATTTTTTTTTTTTCTTTTCTTTTTTTTTTTTTTTTTTTTTTTTTTTGAGAGGTTTTTGCTATAGGGCATGTACGCTCGCCAGACAGAGAGAGACATAGAGACAGAAAGCGAGAAATCACCCCCCAGGGGGGATGGTCATGCCGCAATCCCTTCTCCTCCATTCTCCTCTCGGGATCTTGGGCACGCATGCACACATGCCCGGTGTGAGTTTTAAGCCACCGGGTCCGGGACGCGAATCGCGGTCGACTACGTGGGAGTCCAGCGACATAGCCATTACGCTAACTGCTGGTTCCCATACTGCTCTTGCCTTTAATACACAAATATGTCAGACTGCCCCAAGGATGCCAAGGGCCCGGCAGTGTTGCAATCGACTTAAACTATCACAGTACTAGGAAAAGTGTTTAGAAATGAGCAAATGGAAATGAAACAAAGGCATCTTTAAAATAACTGACTATCTGGTTATCACCCATCTGATGCTGGGGGAAAAGATCTGCCAGCAGGTGAAGTGGAGGTTAAGGCACTGGATCCAACATAGCCAACATTTTCTCAGACCTGGCAAATTGACAAACATACAGGTCATATGTGCATGTGTGCCCAAAATCCAGAGGGGAGATTAAAGGAGAGGGATTGTGGTATGGCCATGCCCCCAGGAGGTGATTTCCCACTTTCCTTCTTTTGTTCTCTCTCTGTCTCTGATGAGCACATGTGCCCTGTAGCAAAATATATATATGTGTGTGTATGTGTATATGCATATGTATGTGTATATATATAGACTTCACTTGAACTCTCTCTAGAAAGCTCTAGATCTGCCATGATATTGAGCCTTTGCAATACCCTTTTATTGATTGAGAGTCTTGCGACTTTCTCTCCTTGTATGACTTTAATGATGTGACTTAACAGTACTTCCCATTAAGAAGTGAGGTCTCTTTCTTCACTCCTAAAATCTGGATTGGCCCTGAAGCCAGGTCTGGGTCTAGGCTGAAGGAATCAAAAGGTACTTGGGGAATCAGAATTTAGGGAGATGCTTATAACATGAGAGTTAGTGTCTTTTTAAAACAAATGACCCTTTGGGAGCTGGACAGTGACACAGCAGTGAAGTGTGATGCTCTGTGAGGCCAACTTACATGGAACAGTTCCAGATTTACATGAGGAGACCTCCCTTAGTACCCTAGGCATGCATGTGCCTGTGATCTGGGGCTGGTTGAATCTGAGGGTAGATCATGATGTTTAAACTTCACTGGGGGGTGCCTTTCTCTCTATCTCACTACTGGAAGAAATAAACTAAGAATAATTCCGTGTCCTAGGTAGCACA
Source organism: Tupaia tana (assembly GCA_026018925.1). NCBI lineage: Eukaryota > Metazoa > Chordata > Mammalia > Scandentia > Tupaiidae > Tupaia > Tupaia tana. The sequence continues at coordinate 38,345,280 of JAKSZU010000018.1, forward strand.
TTTCCTTTAACCTAAACCCAGTCCTGCTCATGACTTACTTTGGACAAGAGAGTGTGACAGAAGTGACATTGTGCCAGCTCTAAGCCTTGGCTTCCACAGGCAATGCATGTTTCTACTTGTACTCTTGGAACCTGTCTTTTCCACAAGAACAAGCCTGGGCTATCCTGCTGAAGGATCAGAGGCCATGCAGAAGAGAAAAAGAGGTGTTCAGGCTGAGCTGAAGCCATCCCAGACCAGCCAGCCCCCAATTGACCTCTGAAGGATCAGAGGCCATGCAGAAGAGAAAAAGAGGTGTTCAGGCTGAGCTGAAGCCATCCCAGACCAGCCAGCCCCCAACTGACCTACCACCTGTCCACAGATACATATACAGTTCCAGCCCAGCCAAGTCAAATAGGCAGAACTGTGAATAAACCCACAGACTCATGGGAATAATAAATGGTCATTGTTTTAGGATGTTTGGGGTGGGAGTAGTTTGCAATGTACTGCTAGATAACTAATATACCTCTGTCTCATTCTGTGTCTGCTGCTATGACAAAATACCACAGACTGGGTTACTTTATAAATAATAGAAATTGATTTCCCATAGTTCCAGAGACCGGGAAGTTAAAGATTAAAGTGCCAACAAATGCAGTGTCTGGTGAAGGATGCTTAAACTTCTATGAAAGTACCTCCTTCTGCATTTTAACGTAGCAGAAGAGATGGAAGAGCAAACAAAGGGGAGGACAACTAGCAAGTTTTGTCAAATTCTTTCATATGATTGCTAATCCCATTCAGGAGAGCAGAGTTCTCTTAATTGCTTCCTAAAGTCCTGCCCCCTTAAAGCTATCACATTGGGTCTTAGACTCAAGCATATGAATATGGGAGAACACATAGTTAAACCATAGGACTTCTTTTTTTTTTTTTTGGTGAGATTTTTGCTATAGGGCGCGTGTGCTCGCCAGACAGAGAGAGACAGAGAGACAGAAAGCAAGAAATCACCCTCCAGGGAGGATGGCCACACCATAATCCCTTCTCCTCTGTTCTCCTCTTGGGATCTTGGGCATGCACGCACATACACCCGGCGTGAGTTTTAAGCCACCGGGTCCGGGACGCGAACCACGGTCTACTAGATGGGAGTCCAGTGACATAGCCATTACACAAACTGCTGGTCCCACCACAGGACTTCTTACCTTTCCTTTCACCACATCACTGGTGTTTGTCTTCTCTTAAAGAAGATTTCTCTAACGAAAATTAAAAAGTAAGGATCACCAGATGGTGTAATGGTTACATCACAAGACTCCCACATAGTCGACCTCTGTTTGAATCTTGGACTTCATGGCTTAAAACTCATGCCAGGCATGTGTGTATGTGTACCCAGAATCCTAAGAGAAGAATTGAGGAGAAAAGGTGGCATCATGGCCATCCACCCCGGTGAGTGATTCCTTGTTTTCTGTCTCTCTGTCTCTCTCTGTCTCTTGGACAAGCACACATGTCCTATAGCAAAAATATCTCTGGAAAAAATTAAATTAAAAAGTATATGACTCTGGATTCAGTGATATGTGCCAAGACAGAATTAGAAGAGATTAAAGTTAGAAGGATGCAAAGTGAAGAAACAAGTGTTTCTGGATCTAGTTCTGCCAGTAATCTGAACAAATATGCTTCCATCTCTGGGACCTGAGACCTTTTTCTTAAAAATGAATGGTTTACTCTAGAGCAGAAGCAACTAGGTTTCTTTACCTACACCATTATTGGGAGTAGCTGCAGAGTTGGAGGTTTCAAGGCTACACAGGAAAGGATGTTATTATTGATTAGTGATGCCTGCCATGATCAAGGACAGAGAGAGAGACAGAGATGTGTTGATGGAGTAACACATATGCCCACAGTTGTCATAACTAGTGTAGATCTGTTCTGTTTTCTTTTAGCACTACAAGTTTTCATGTCCTTACTTAAAGGGATCAAAGTCTTCCAAACCAATCAAGCTATGAAGATCTGTTGTCAACATGGACAGCTCTTTATTTACTGCCCTCTGTCCTTCGGGTCAAACCTACCAGTTTTTTTTTTTTTAAGGTTGTAAAAACAAAGACACAAAGACTGAGACAGGTAACATTTTTCCTTCCCTGGACAGTGGAGAATATTTAGGCACTGGACAGTGTTTCACTCAGGTGACGACCCATACAGCTACCCTAGTTGAGTTGTCTTTACGTATGTATGTATTTCAACTTGCTAGAGGGTACATGCACTAGCTAGGGAAAGAAGGGCTGTGGAGTGTTAAAGCATCCCCCATGAAGGATGCCAACACCACAATCCATTGTATCATTCTCCTCTCAGGATTTTTGATATGCATGGACATGCACCCAAAGTGTTTCTCAAGATGTCAGGCTGACTCTTGAGTTGTCACTAGAACTGAAAGCTATAGTGCTAAGCAGAATAACTCTGATTGTTCTGCAACTGTGATAGGTGAGGAGGGGGCTCATTCTTATAATCTTTACAAAAATGTACTTATAAGAACATCTTTTATTTCTGTGAAGCATGAAACACTCACATTAAGGTCATAAGAAGGGTCCTTGAGGTAAAGTCCTCCTTGGCGATGACATCTTCACATGAGCTTGGACCACCTCCTTTGCCACTCCCCTTCTACACATTTGCTTGGCTGGAAGGTAACTCTCCACTGGTATGGCTGGTCTTCAGTTTTAGATGTCCTCATTCACCAAAGGTTAAAAATAGTTCTTTGCATATGGAAATCACTTCACAGCTTACAAATTGCTTTCACAACCTTAATTTCATTTGATCCTCAAAACAGCCCTGTGATGAGAAAACTGAGGTCCAGACAGGGTAGGTGATATGCCTAAAGGCAAGCAGAAAGTAAGAGGAAGGGCTGGGACCAAACATAGGCCTTCTTATTAAGATTATGTCTTCTTTCCAGGGCACAAAACTGCCTTTTCTTTTCTCTTTCTTTTCTCTTCTCTTTTCTTTTCTCCCTTTCTTCCTTTTTAATTGCCAGAGTGCATATGTACTTGCCAGAGAGAGACAGACAGAGGGAGAGGGAGAAAGCACTTTCCAGTGGGGTGTGGCCATACTGTAATACCTTGTCCTCCATTTCTCCATCCTGTTGGGATTTGGAGCAAGCACACACACACACACACACACACACACACATACACACATATATTTTTCAAGCCACCTGGGCTGTGATTTGAGCTGTAGTTAGCCATGTGAGATACAGCTCCTTCAACCACCAGATGACAGGGCTGACCCCGAACTGCCTTTCCTTATCTGGGACCACCTCCTATGACCACACAACCACCGTCAACATCACCATGTCCCCAGCTACTCTACCCCATTGACAAACAGTGGGAAACCCAGGGGAAGATATTTGTCAGTTCCCCAAAACTTTGGTTCACCCATCTCTAGCATTCATCAGGTGACTTGGTTGCACAAATCTACCAGTAGAGAGGTTCTTGTTTCATTTTTCTCCACACAGGAGAAGTAGTGTGGTGTATCAGTGTGGGCATATGCTTTGCACCTGGCAGACTTGAGTGCCAGTCCTGACTCAAGAGAATGATGTGGAAAAGCAACTTAATTTCTCTCACTTTCAGTATTGTTTTCTGTGAAGTGGGAATAATAATAATCACCACATCATGAGGTTTCCCCAAGAAATAAAGAAAACAATATATTGTTGAGTGAAATAACATAACGGGGTTTAACAGTGCCTGCTACATAGTGAGTTCCACAAATGGTATTAACAGTTGTAATGGTAATACCTAAATAGCAATAATGCCTGAAAGCTGAGCCAAATACATAGAGGCAAACCCAATACCAAAGGATCTTTTCCTTGGTATGTGGTGACTTTGCAGGTTTTTCCAATCATGGAAAAACCAGAGCACTTACCCAGAAACACCTCCACATCCCATTCATCAGCCCTAACAAGAGCTTTATTTCAACACTGGATTTATCGGTGTAGGATACAGACTGTACACTGGGTGAGGAGGAGTGGGTTGTATAATCAGGTGTGTGATTAGTCAAGCTAATGACATTTATTATACTATGAGTAGACCTAATTTACAATAATTTAATCATCAGCAAACAACTGTGCAGGAAGAAGCTGGGTTGTCGGATTTTCAAATAAGGACTCTTGACTAACAGTTCCAGTGTGACCCTGAACTTGTGTAATTTTGAAGGGAAAGACTGAGTCTGAGTCTCTGTGCATCTACAAGAATGATGACTAACATTTGCATAGCAACTATAGAGTTTGCAAAGGCTATACATGAACAGAATGTCATTTGACTCAGGACAGTTCACAGAATGTACTTTTTATTTATTTATTTTTTTTTTGGAGAGGTTTTTGCTGTAGGGCTCATGCGCTTCCCAGAAAGACAGAGAGAGAGACAGACAGAAAGCAAGAAATCACCACCACCCCCCGGTGGGGGGGGATGGCCACACCACAATCCCTTCTCCTCCATTCTCTTCTCGAGATCTTGGGCACACATGCACATGCACCCAGTGTGAATTTAAGCCAGCGGATGCAGGATTCAAACTGCGGTCAACTACATGGGAGTCTAGCAATGTAGCCATTATGCCATCTGCTGGTCCTCACAGAATGTATTTTTTAACTGGATTTAAAAGTGACAAATTGCAACTGAGCAGTGAGACAGGATGCTGGGCAGGACTTGAACCCACATCTTCTGTCCCTATTTCTAAATTGATGGTACTAATTCAGAAGTGTACATCAGGAGTACCTATGAGGCTTACAACACAATAAATACCTGGGATCCAGTATATGTTATTATGATCCAATAATTCTGGGACAAGAGATGAGAATCAGATTCGGATTGAGAGCTCCAAATTGAAAATCACTAACCTACGGGATAATAAAAGGGGGTAGACATCCCAGGATGGTAAGCAGGCATGGGTTAGAGTCTTCTCTACATATATTTGAATCTTAACTACACCCTCTTAACAGTTGCGCAACTTGAGACAAGTTATTTGACCTCTCTGGGCCCCAGTTTCCTCAACTGCAACGGGAAGAATAATATCTGCATCAAAAGCTAAATGAAAAACTGTAACTGAAACCATAAGAACAGAGTAAATAAATGTTAGTTCCCCTCTGTTCCCTTGGAATAGTTAAGTATTTGAAACAAGAACTTGAGTGTGGTAGATATTTCTTTTGTAATCAATAGTGTTGTTCTCCTGAATCAAAACCTATTGTAAACATTTTAAATGTAATGCTTAAAAAGAGAAAGCAAAACAACTTGCTCCCCAAGAACAGAGTACTCAGCTTTTCCTGCCAAAACATCATCGACAGAGCGCCAGGCCAGGCGGCTCTCTTAACACCCAATTACTGCAGCAGTCGCCCCTGCTGCTCCAACTTCACTTGAGGGCACGGACTCCACCCCCAGCCATGAGGAGAGCGCAAATACTATTTTCATTTTTGCTATTTGAGAAAAACAAAAAGGTCAAATAAAAGGCATTCTCTTTCTGCTAGGGAGTCCCCAGGAAAAGAAAATCAGTGATTCCCTTGCAGCTGAGACAAATGCATTAAAGATATTCCAAATCTCTGACCCCCTGGGGCTCAAGAAAGGGCCTTTTGAATTCCCTTCAACCTTGATCTAACTTTCTGAGGTTTCTGCTGGCCCTATTCTGGGAATTTCCACCCTAGATGATGACCCAGACATTCCTGTTGTTAACAGTTGCAACAGCAGCCAGAAGCAATGAGGTGGCAAAGGCTCACAGCAAGAAGACCCAGGCAGCAGCTGCAGGGGGCTTTCCCCCCTATTGCAAAAGCAGTTTTGACCTCTCAGTTCAATTCTCCACCATCCATACCCTCTGGTCGTATCGGTTCTCTGGATGGCAAGAGATGCTCAGAGAGAGTGAGTCCAAGTACCCCAGAAGCTCATGACTCAGCCTTCTACTGCCCTCTCATCTCAGGTCACAGAGATTCTCATTACCAAATCTTAGGTGCTCTCTAAGTTGGCTCTGGAGGGAAACATTCTGGCTTCGGCCAGCCTTGGGAAGGCTTCAGCTGTCAAAGTGGGAAGCTTAATGAGCTGGTGATGGAGAGAAAAATGCCCCATCCTTTTAAACCTAGTTTTAATGCTAGCTGCCTAATTGTGCCCAGCTGTTTCCTGACTCCCTCCCATTCTGGTTTCAACTGTCCAGTGAGAGGGTTGACTGACTGGCCACACAGGCAAGGCACAAGGAAGGCCAATTACTGGTCAAATTGGATCCAAAACTTGGCACAGATAAATCCATGTCATCTGGTTATGTGTCCACAGATGCTGGCCTTCAACCCAGAAGTCCCACACTGAAGGCACTCAGGTTAGGTCTGAAGGTATATGGACTCACCAGAGAGACAGAGAGAGGGAGAAAGTACCCCCCAACAGGGCATGGTCATACCACATCTCCTTCATTTTTCCATCCAGTCAAAATTTGGGGCATACATGCACAGGCAAGCTGGCATTTTTTTTTTTAAGTCACTGGAGCTGGGATTCCAACCATGGTCAGCCATCTAGGATCCAGCTTCCTTAACCACTAGGGTATGTGGACAACTTGCATTTTAAAAAGTTCGGTAGTAGTGCCTATTTGAGAAATTCTGAGTAGATAAAAACATGTACTTCAGAAGATTTCACCTCAAAATCTAGATCTCTGATTTATTTTACAGAATCAGAGGATCTAACCACATGTCTCATGTTTTGTGAGTGTACCTTATCAGTTACAAGTGACTAGCAAGTGCTTGCTGCCATTAATAGAGAGTGTGAGCTCCAGTTCTCCACAGTCCCCACCACGCCCTGTTGTTCCTTGACACTTGGGTCCTTGAAAGCCTTTGTGCTTGTAACCCCTGATGACTCTTTCCTGACATGGGCTTTGGGTTTTGTTTGTTTGTTTATTTGTTTGTTTTTATCTGAACAATGACAGGGTTAGACAGAATAGACTTTAAGTCTTTAAGAAGCCCTACTTGATCCTACAAGCCCCCCTGAGAGCAGAGCGCAGGACCCCCAGACCATGGACTGGGGAATGAGAACCAGAGGCAGTTAAGTAAATCAGCAGGTGATTCATTCTGGAGGTACTTGAAAAGATGCTCAAGCCTACTCTTCAGACAGATAGTCATCCTCAGAGTCCATCCATTACTGCCCACACCACTCAGCCAGCTGGGGCAACCATTGCTATCAATAGTTCCAACCTGTGGAAATTCACACTCAGAGGGATACATTTTTTGTTTTCTACCCTCTCTACCATCACTGTCATTTCATCTGTTCTCATGGCCATATTTAACAAAAATGAATCAAGAAGATGTATGGCATGGCTTGAAAGAGAAAGGGACTTTAGGATGGGCTGGTGGGGGCATCCCTGGAGCTCATTAGAGCAAGAATGCCCAGTCAGGACAAGGTGAGTGTCTGACTGCCTCTAATTGCACACCCTGTTTTGCCCCGCTCCACTCAGCCAACCCACAGAGCATCCGACGTTTAAAGATTACCAAGGCGAGTTTGTAACGAAGCCGCTCCCTCTTTGTCTGTCCTTGCGCCAACAGCAGCAGAAGGGATACTAATTAGAGGGTGAATTATTAGCTTCCCATGGTGCACTGCAGGGACATTAAAAATGAGGGGGCTTTGCTGCTTGCCTTTTAGATGGTTAGTCTTGGTTTAATATATTCGTGTTTCTAGGTGAGCAGCAGGGGACAGTTTTTATGATTATAATTGTTGCATAATTACTGGCCTAAGGTTGCCTATTGTTAAATAAAAATGCTGAGATACTAATGTTTTATTGAACAGTACAAGAAGATAAAATTGTAATATCTTTTCCTGAGCAGTTGAAGCTGCTCATTTGCAGCCTAGTGACAACCCAGTCATCTTATGGAAGAGGTGGATGGGTTCTGCTTGGGCTAGAAGTCAAATAAGAAATATTTGCTTAAGAAAAAAAAAAATTAAAAAATAAGAGCAGAGAAGAGGAAGGAAAGCTGAGGAGCTCTTGATGGGCCACACAATCTCTTGCATTTTGCATGGGGCAGAGGCTGGCCAGATCTGGGTTAATACACATGATATCAACATGGATGTTAACTCTCAGCTATCTGGCACTTAGACCAGAACATGTTATAAACGGCTTTTCCTATGAACAATGTCCATTTCTGCTAGGAAAACTAGGACAGAGATACCATGGGCTGCTGAGTCAGGAACAGGGCCCTATCAGGTTACCCAGTGGGGACAAACATGCCTCCTTTGGACAGTCTTAAATCTTCAATTCTTCAGGCCACTGAGAAGTTATCTGGGACAAGCCAGGCAATGAATCTTTACCATTTCTCAAATCTACCTCTTCCTCCTCATGCCACTAAGCCACCTAACCCCAAGTAGTCAGCACTGGTCTCCCTGTTTCCTATGTCTTCTTCTACCTGTAATCCATCTTTTACAGTGTGCTGAGTGTTATTTCTCCCAGGAGGCAACAAATTTTTTTTAAAGGCATAGGGACCAGCAGATGGCATAATGGTTACGTAGCTGGACTCCCACATAGTTGACCTGTGGTTCGAGTTCCAGGCCCGGCGGCTTAAAACTCACACTGGGCATGTGTGCATGTGTGCCCAAGATCCTGAGAGGAAAATGGAGAAGGGATTGAGTCATGGCCATCCCCCCTGAGAGGGGGTGGCGATTTCTCACTTTCTGACTCTCTGCCTCTCTGCCAAGCACACATGACCTAGAGGAAAAAAAAAAAAAAAAAAAAAAAAAAAAAAAAAAAAAAACACCAACCTAACAAACAAACAAAAACAAACAACAACAAAAAATCTCTCTCAAAAAAAAAAATGGCATGTGTTATATCTGATCACCCGGCCAAAAAATTATTAAGAAGGTTGAGAAATATCACTTGGTTTGGGCAAAAAGTAAATGCTGGTCCATTGGTCCATTGAGCTTATAGAGAGTTGAAATAAAATAGATCCCTGTTTTTATTGTTCATCTAGGTGAGTATAACTAGGAAAACGGAAACAGATCATGGATAGAGCAAACCTGAATTTGAGAAAGTCACAGAGTAAAGTGAGAGCTTCCTTCCCAAAAGATCCTTGGGAACTTCTCTAGATCCAGCCCAGCGGAGGCTGGGCCAAGACTTTCACGGTAACTATGAACTCAAAACCGATTTTCCCCTCTGCAGATTTCCATATGGTTCTTCCAGGCAAAGCTTGGTCTTGTAAAAAAGAGCCCAGGACCAGGAGTCAGGAGACTGAATTTTTATCCCTGGCTGAACCACCAGTCTGCAACTCTCGAACGAGTCACTTCAACTGGGATCTTTGGAACAAAAATCACATCACCATTGTGCCTACCTTGCAAAACTCATGTCAAGCCTGGATGGACTTCAAAGAACACAAGAACTGTCAGAGTTGGAAGAGCTCATCTGGTCTGATTTCTTTCCAAATGCAGGAACTCTTTTCAGAGCTTTCCTGACAGATGTTCATCCTCCCTCCATAGAAAGACAAAGACTCTAGAGAGCTCAAAGAAACTCCTCCTTTTGCTTGACAGCTCTGACTTTGCTCCTTTGTGTGAGCTGAGATCTGCCCAACCCTGGCCCTGGGGCTGACCTGAGATGTATCTCATCCTCACATGGCTCTGCAGGAATCAGAAGTGATTTGCCTGTCCTTGGTCTGTTCTCAACAACTATCTCAGGTTTCACAGCCATCCTTCATGTTTCAAGGCTTGTATAATCTTCCTCCTCTGGGCTCTCCTCTTACCCTCCTATACCAGAAGAGAAAATCACTCCATATGCAACCTGCCCAATCTAGAACAGGATGGCCTCCCTCAGTCTAGGCACTATGTTCCTGTTGAGATAGCCTGTAACTCCAAGTTTTTAGCAGGCACATTACACAACTGGCTTATGTTGAGCCTGTGTGCTTGACTAAATCCTCCAGATGTTTTTCACATAAATAGCTTTCATTTGGAAAATGAAATCTCACTCTTCCTGTACATATACAATTGACTGTTTTGAAACTAAATACTCAAGTTTGTATATCTACTTTTTTCAATATGTTGGTTTGGACCTATCTTCCTAAACCATGATAAATCTTTATAAATGCTGATTCCATTAACCTCATGCCTGAATTGAAAAGTTCTGCCTTACAGCTTTATATCATTTGTAGATTTGCTAAGCAAGTCTTCACCGTCTTTGAAGAAAAGTATTGAATTGAATCTATCATATCAGAACAAAGGAAGATATAAGGAATAACAGAAATAAAATTAGTTAAGTTACTATACTGTAGGAAAATTATGCAAGTCAACAAAACTTTAGGAGTAAAATTAGGCATTAAAAAAAGAAAGACTGGGGCTGGCAAGTGGTGTAATGGTTGGGGCACTGGACTCCCACATGACTGACAGTAGTTCAGGTCCTAGACCTGGTAGCTTACTCACTTTCCTACTCTCTCTCACTCTAGTCAACTTAAAAAGGTAATAATAAAGATAATAAAGATGTAAATACCAGATATAGTGTGTGTGAAAGAGAAGGGTCTGAGGAAGGACATTTGGAGGAGGAATAGGGAGACAAAGTATTAATGGCACAAAGAGGTGTGGTATCATCTGTTGAAGATATTTTGTAGTTTTATCAACTGTACTAGGGAGAAATGTTCATCTGTTGAAATATCCACTTTGTAAGACAAATAATAATGTGATTAAATGTATGGAAGAAAATGAAATGAAAATAATTAGTTAATTAATTTAGAAAATTTAAAAAATAAGGGCTGTGATACATAGCTAGAAATCAGGGTATAGCCCTAAGAAAATCACAGAAAAAAAATAACAAAAAGACATCTACTTCATCACTCACAGCTTACCAGGAGTTACATCCAGACCTTCTGCAAAGACTTCTTCCTCACACCTGGCTCCTGGTACTGGGAAGGCTGTTATCTTCCCTCCTGCCATCCCAAATATACACACAGAAATTCACCACCAGAGTGGGATGGATGCTAGGTCAACCTCCTAATTCTCACTGGGGCAATAAAGTAGCAGAGCAGATTATCCAAATATGGATACTGGTACTTTCAAAGTCCACACTGAGCATGTGTGATTAGATCATTAAATTCCTCACCTGAGAGAGAAATGAGCAAGCACAGGAAGCAGCCAGTGAATTCCAAACAAAATACTCAGTACTATAACAGACCTTCCCCTGCTAAATATCGGTTACTAACTCTCACAATAGAAGTAACATGTAACTCCATGCCCAGTGTCCTTCTTTGGCAGCTGCCCACCTGCACACCTTTCTGGAGTGGGGTTAAAAATCTAAATGAAGCAATCCATACTATGAAAGAGAGACATTGTATGTCCCCATTTAATATATATCAAATGTCCACACTCTATGGCAGCAACTGAGAGATTGGAAGATTTAAATGCATGGGGAACAATTGCAGATACTAGAGACAGTGTGGAATGAGGGGGAGAAATGAGGGGAGGGTGAGAGGAACGGGATCAAGAGGAAAATGAAGCAAAACATTTAAGGGACACAAAAATGGAAAATTATTTGTTGATGATAATGTATATGATAATATCTTTAACTGGACTAATATACAGTATATCCATTCTGGAAATATTTACTTTACAAGCTGTAATGATATACAGTGACTTAATGTATATAGAAAAGGATAGGTCCTTTTATGAATGAGGAATTCTGAGACTGACTGAAATGGCAAAACGTTATAGAATAAAATGGGCAAAATATCATTGATTATTCTTTGTTCTTTATATAAATAAATGACCATTGGAAAACACTTTTTTAAATACTCACTTTCCTATTAAAACTTCCCTTTTCCTACTTTACAAGTGTTTACAGTTTTTCATTCTATGTCTCAGGATAGGTCTCTAAATCTAAACCTAAAAAAAAAAAATGAAGATTTTGCACGACATGAATCAACTTCTCCAAACTGAAAACAGGGCCAGCTCCATAGCATACTGATTAAGGGAGCCACATATCACATGGCGAACTGTGGTTTGAATACTGGCTCCAGTGGCCTGAAAAATATGCCATTCATGTGTGCATATGTGCCTCAAATCCATACAGTAAGGAGAAATAGAGAAGCAATTGCAGTGTAACCCCATCCCATTGTGGGGGTGCTTTCTCCTTCTCTCTCTCTTCCTCTCTCTTTATTTCTCTCTCTGGTGAATGCACACACCCTCTAGCAATTAAAAAAACTAAGGGGGTAGGAGATGTCCAATGTTTGCATTGTCCAGTGTTTGTGCACCCACAGCAAAGGTACCCAAGATCCCAAGATCACAGCTGGATTTGACTGATAAAGATTATGTAAATCTAAACTATTCTTACATCACTCAGTTTCCTTGGAATCAGAGTCTCCAGTTTATGACAACTATGTAACAATGAGATAGTCTACATGCAAATAAAGAAAGAATTAAGAAGGTGCAACACAAGGTCTAGTTCACTTTGTGTTGGTGAACTCAACTCTTAGTCATAAGGAGAAACATTTAAGTTATGTATAAAAGGGTAAAAATTAACCTACATTCTGAAGACCTTCCAGATCTATTGTTTTCCCCATGGGTTGAGCTGCAACTTGTACCAATAAATCAAGACTTTTCATATTCATATCTTCTGCCTTTCAGCATAGTTGCCTAGAAGGACCTTGGACCAAGAAAAGGTAGAGCTCTCCTTTCTACATAGGATGTTTGAAAATGTTATTTATGTTGTTCTTCCTGTCCTCAATATTCAAGAGCATAGAGAGTTCTCAGTGGAAAAGCACAGGTAAAGCCCAGAATAATAGTCTCCTGAGGTTACTATAACAAGTTACCATAAATTTGGTGCCTAAACCAGAAAAAGTTTAATTTGTCACAGTTCTAGAGGCCAGAAATCCAAAAATCAGTTTCACTGAGCTAAAATCAAGAGGTTGGCAGGCTCACACTCTCTCCAGAACCCGAGGGAAAAATCTGTTCCTTGTTTCTTCCAGTTTCTGGTGGCTGCTGGCATTCCTTAATTTGCAACCACATTACTCCAATTTCTTCCTCTATAATTGCATTGCCTTCTCTCTATTTGTTAAATTTTCCTCTACCTCTCTCTTTAAGGGTACTTGTGATTAGATTTAGGTTCCACCTAGATAATACGGGATATTCACCCCATGTTAAAACCCTTCATCATATTTGTAAAGACCATTTATCTTAAAAAAAATATATATGTATATATATATATATGTGTGTGTGTGTGTATGTATATATATATATATATATATATATATATATATATATATATATATATTTACAGATTCCAGGGTTCTGATATTTTTGATTGACTAATTTGTAGTCTACTATACCCACAGTCAATGAAAAAAATGACAAAATTAACATTGGAACCCTGCCTGGACTAGGATCTATCATCCTGAGATAATCACTGCTCAGTCAGTTTCCAGGGAAAATGTAAAGATCCAGCTTTCAATAAATGACTGGGACAATACATACAAAAAATAAATCATTTAAATCTCCCAAAGGATGTTATTCTTATAACACATCTTTCTATAAGTATTCAGTGACTCCTAGATTCCATCAACAGAGGTGTAGGCATAGGTGTTTTGGGTGATATTCCCCAGGAAACAGACTCAAATAGGGAGTTTAGCACATAGGATGTTTATGAAAGAGTGCCCTTGGGGCCAATACCAGTGGGAGAGAGACTAAACAGGCAGGAGTGTGCTGAGAGGAAAATCTAGCTTAAATGTGGGCCCATCAGCAGCCTTGGTCAAGCTAGCAAGGAGCTCTGGAGATGGAATGATCCTTCAGATTGTCCTGAGTTTGGCCGAGATAATGAGACCCTTATAATTCCCCATCAAAGGAGCAGCAGATGGTGTAATGGTTACATTGCTAGATTCCCACATAGTCAACTGTGATTCAATTCCCGTATCCAGTGGCTTAAAATTCACGCAGGTGTGTGTGTGTGCATGAGTGCCCAAAATCCCAAGCAGAGAATATAGGAGAAGGGATTGTGGCGTGGCCATCCCTTCTGGGGCAGGGTTGAGGGAGGTGATTTCTCACTTTCTAACTATCTCTCTGACTAATACAACATGCCCTATAGCAAAAAATTTCTCTGAAAAAGAAGTATAATCCCCCATTAAATTAGGCTTTGGCTGTGTACAGCTCAGACAGAGGTGTGAACTTAGACAAGGCAGCCCTCAGTAGCTGATAATAGCAATCCGCGAAGGGGCCAATAGTTGGAGGTCATCTGTGGATTTCATTCCCAGGGCTAGACAACAAGTCCTTCCTTGAAGGGGAATCTTAGCCCTATACAATAGTTTCCATCGTTTCAGAAGAATTTATTCTCCACCATCACTGAACACAAATAAAAAAATTAGTAAGATGCAACATATGGCTTAGTTTACTTTGTCCTGGTGAACTCAACTCCTAGTTATAAGGAGAAACATTTATGTATAAAATGCTAAGGGTAGCATAATAGAGAGAGCAGGATAAACCTTTGAGAGTTGAATGCAGATGGCTACAAAGTGTCCTGTTTGTTTGCTTGTTTGTTTGTCTTATTGGAAGTTTTGTTTTTTCATTTATGATATTCTCAAGAAGCTTGCCATTAAATTTCAGTTTTCTTCCAAAAAATTTTATTATCAAGACTGAGACAAAGATGCTTACTCTCACCACTTCTATTTAACATTATACTAAACATTATACTGGGAAATTAGGCAAGAAATTAAAAAGAAATATGCTAATTGGAAAATAATAAATAAAAGTATTTCTTTGTCCAAATTATGTGATATTCCATATAGAAAAATCTCAAGGAGTCCAATAAAAATCTATTGTAATTACCAAGTCCGGCAAGGTTGCAAAATACAATATAGAAAAGTATAAAAAAGCCAATTGTATTTCTGTGTACTTGAACTATCTGAAAATAAAATTAAGAAATTAAAAAATAAATACTTTTATGGATACAAGTCAATACAGTGGCAAAATGAAAATCTTTTCAGCAAATGGTGCTGGAAGAATTGGATGTCCACCTACAGATAAATGAAGCCGATCCCTTTTCTCTCACCATTAACAAGAATTAACTCAAAATGAATCAAAGATTTAAGTATAATACCTCAAACTATAAAATTACTGGTAGAAAACTTAGGGGAAATTCTTGAAGATATTGAAGTAGTCAAAGATTCCTTAACTAAGATCCCTAAAACACAGGCCATAATCCCAAAAATAGACAAGTGGAATTACATCAAGCTAAAAAGCCTCTGCACAGCAAAGGAAACAACAATTAGAGTGATAAGACAACCCTCAAAAGGAGAGAAAATATTTACAGATTATAATTCAGACAAGGGATTAATAATGAGACTATATAGGGATCCAAGCAGCTCATCCATAAATAAAGAGAAAAATCTAATTTACAAGTAGATAAATATATGAATAGACAACTCTTCAAGGAAGATATACAAATGGCTGCAAAGCATAAGAAAAAATGTTAAAAATCTCTTGTCATAAGGGAAATGCGAATTAAAACCACAATGAGATACCATTTAACTCCAGTTAGAGTGGCTAGGATCGAAATTAAAGAACAAGCGCTGGCAAGGCTGTGATGAAAAGGGAACTAACTCTCTGACACTGTTGTGAGAATGTAATTAGTACAACCACTGTGGAAAACAATGTAGAGGTTCTTTAAGAACCTACAAATAGAACTATCATATAACGCAGTAATCCCACCCCTGGGTATTTATCCAAAGGATAGGAAAACACACAGTTGAAAAGACACTTGTACATCCATATTTATTACACGTCCATAATTGTTAAGACATGGAATCAACCTAAGAGTTCAAGAACTGATGACTGGGTTGAAAAACTGTAGCACACCTGTACTACAGAATAGTACTCAGCCATAAGAAACCATGATACCTTATCATTTAATTCAAAGTGAATGAATATAGAAGACTTAGTGATAAGCAAAGTAAACCAGCCTTTGAAAACCACACACTGTACATACCCACTTCATATGTACTAAATGTCTGCACTCTATGACGGAAATTGAAAGATCCAAAGATATGACAGTAGACAGGATAAGTGTAGATACCAGAGACAGTGAGGGAGGGAAATTGATTGTAGGGCGTGGGTTTAAGATGTAAAGGGAAGAAATATGTAACAAACAAAAGAATATAAAGTTCTTTGTTGAAAAATATTCTGTGATTTTTGCTTAAAAAATGTTTTTAAATGACAAAAAATAAATTAAATAAATATTTTGGAATAAATGTAATGAAAATCTAAAACTTATATTCCAAAAACTACAAAACATTGTAATTTAAATAAATTAATAACATAAATAAATGAAAAAATCCTATGTTCATGGACCAGAAGACAGTATTATTAAGATGTCAGAATACTCAAAGATTTCTACAGACTCAGTGAAATCCCCATCAAAATTCCAAGAGCACTTTGCATAACCAAAAAAAAATGGAAGAGCCACTCTTCGAATTCATGTGGAATTGTATGGGGCCCTAAATAACCAAAAACTAAATAAATAAATCTTTAAAAAGAACACTAAGATCCCTAAAACACAGGCCGTAATCCCAAAAATAAACAAGTGGAACTACATCAAGCTTCTGCACACCAAAGGAAACAACAATTAGAGTGATAATTTGGAGCTGTCTTTTTCTAATTTTGAAACTTACTATAAACCAGGAGTTAACAGCGGCATGGTGGTTAAGGTGCTAGACTCCCACATGGCTGACAGCTGTTCAAGTCCCAGATATGGAAGCTTGCCTTTTCTCTCTCTCTCTCTCTCTCTCTCTCTCTCCCTCTCTCTCTCTCCCTCCCCCCCTCCCCCATAGCACACATACCCTATAGAAAAATTTAAAAATAATAATAAATAAAATTAAATAATTTTAAAACCTTATTACAAACCTACAGTAATCAAAACAGTATGGTATCACCATAAGGATGGACATAGAACATGAAATGTAATTGAGACTCCAAAAATAAACCCATATATCTATGTTTAACTAATTTTGACAAGAGTGTCATCAGTTGTCAATGAAGAAAGAACAGTCTCTTCAACAAATGGTGCTGGGACACCTGGATCTTCACATGCAAAGGATGATATTAACCCACTACATCATACCATACCATACATACACACACATACAAAAAAAAATCCTCAAAATAAATCAAGGAAACTGAAACTATAAAACTCTTAGAAGAAAACATAGGCATGAAATTTTGATAGTATTTTTATTATAATTTTAAATTTACATATAATTGTACATGTTTTGGGGTCCAGTGTGATTTTTCAAAACACATATCCACTGAGCAATGATTAAATCAGAGCAATAAATATATTCACCATCTCAAACATTTATTACTACTTTGTGCTGTACATATTCAAAATTTGCTCTTCTGTTTTAAAGTATACATTGAAATATCATCAACTACCATCACTTTACTGTGCTATATTACTCTAGAACTCATTCCACTTAGCTACGTACACTCATGTCTGTTAACCCAGTCCTGCTCTTCACATTTCCTTCTCCTTTATTACTTCTGGTATCCACCATTACATTCTTTATTTTTATGCAGTTGAATCTTTAAGCTTCCACCAATAAGTGAGAACATACAGTATTTGTCTTTGAGTGCCTGGTTCACTGAGTATTATTTTCTCCAGGTTCATCTATATTGCCACAAGTGACTGAATTTCATCCTTTTTACAGATGAATATTATTTCATTGTGTACATATACCACAGTTTTTCTATGTATCCATCAGTTGCTGGGTATTTAGATTGATTTCATATCTTAACTACTGTAAATAGTGCTGAAATAAACATGGGGGTAAATATACCTCTTTGCTGTGTTGATTTCCATTCCCTTGGGTATATACATATGTATATGTAGTGAGATTACTACTACTATACAGTCAGTGGTGGCTGGTGGCAAAAAATAGGGGTATCTGATAAGATCCTTGTAACTAGACTATATAAATAACTATTCTAACTTAAGAACAAAAAGTCATATAACTCAGTTAAAAATAAGCATATAATCTGAATAAATGTTTTTCCAAAAAAATATGCACATGGTCAATAAGTACATTTAAAAATGCTGATCATTAACCATTGGAGAAATGCGAATCAAAACCACAATGAGGCTCCACCTCACACTTTCTTGAGTTGCATTCTCAAGGTCACTTTGGGAAATCATATTACTTTTATTACTTCAAAACAAGAGGGATGGTCTAAAGTCCAAACTTAGCATGATATGCAAGGCTAAATAATCTGTCCATAGCCTGTATTGTCTACCATCTTTATCACCACCAACCACAGCAAATAACATTCCATTGCCCAAATAAAATACATTTTGAAAAAAGATCTCAGGGGGGAACCAGCAGTTAGTGTAATGGCTATGTCGCTGGATTCCCATGTAGTCGACCGCGGTTCGCGTCCCGGAACTGGTGGCTTAAAACTCACGCCGGGCGCGTGTGCGTGTGCCCAAGATCCCGAGAGGAGAATGGAGGAGAAGGGATTGCGGCGTGGCCATCCCCCCTGGGGGAGCGATTTCTCGCTTTCTGTCTCTATGTCTCTCTCTGTCTGTCTGGCAAGCGCACGCGGCCTATAGCAAAAACCTCTCAAAAAAAAAAATCTCATGTTTTTGTGTACATTTTTCCCTCTGCCTGGGTCAAAATAGGAAAGAAAGAAGAAAGAGAAAAAGAAGAAAGAAAAGAAAGAAGAAAGAAGAAAGAAAGAAAAAGAAAGAAAGAAAGAAAGAAAGAAAGAAAGAAAGAAAGAAAGAAAGAAAGAAAGAGGGAGGGGAGGGGGGAGGGAGGGAGGGGGAGAGAGAGAGAGAGAGAGAGAGAGAGAGAGAGAGAGAAAGAAAGAGAGAGAGAGAAGAAAAGAATAAAGAGAGAAAGAAAGAAGAAAGAAAGAAAGAAAGAAAGAAAGAAAGAAAGAAAGAAAGAAAGAAAGAAAGGAGGAAGGGAGGAAGGGAGGAAGGGAGGAAGGGAGGAAGGGAGGAAGGGAGGAAGGGAGGAAGGGAGGAAGGGAGGAAGGGAGGAAGGGAGGAAGGGAGGAAGGGAGGAAGGGAGGAATGGAGAGAGAGAGAAAAGGAAAGGAAAAAGAAGAAAACTTTAAACAAATTAAATTCTCTAGAGTTTATCTGAGCAAAGAACAATTCACAGATCAGTCAGCACCCAAAAGAGCAGATGTCAAAGAGCTCCACCCAACAACAAGGGTAGGCAATATTAGAGATAGAAAAGTACCACACAGAAACAGCTTGGTTGGCTATAGTTCAACATCTGCCTTATTTGGGCAAGGTATGATGAAAGATTTGCCTTACACGAACATGGTCTGGCCTGATCAGTTGCCAGCATGTGACTGGCTGAGACTTGGAAATTTGTTATAAAAATATCATGTTAAGTTAAGTTGCGATCTGTTTACATACTAAGATTCCAGTTTACAATGTAAGGATTCAAGGTTCAGAGGCAGCTTTAGGTCAAACTTAAGCTGATTTAACACCTGCATTATCACTTGACTTCCATGTCTCTAAGTCTGACAAATTCTAATACTTACGCGCTACAGAAATTTTATCTCCTCTATAAAGCCTTTCCAAACACTCTAAAGATAGTTACCACTTTCTTTGGACAAATATGGTGCTTTGTGATTTTGGAACCATCACACTACAAATCATGCCAGTAACAGGTTGTGAAGTCAGTACACAAGACAAAAATCATGTAAGATCAAAATCACCCCTAGAGAGCCCTTAGCAGAGTGTAGAGTCATGGGGTATTTATCAGCTAGTTCAATAATCCTTTTTCCTCCAGTTCTGGATCAGATCACAGTTTCATTCTTTAGGTACTAGATGCAGTACTTGGCTTCTGTTTGGGATCCTTGTATTATTAAAAATAACACACACACACACACACACGCACATATACACACACACTTTTACTCAGATAACATTCAGTACAGAAAGCTCACACAGAGATATATGAAAACTGAGGCTGACAGGATGAAGATTCATCTCTCTCATTACATGATCCTTCTGGGAACATTGAATGGAGAGATTGGTGGAATCACCTTTACTAACTAAATCAATCATTTTTTCACTTTATCTTATAAGCATGTTATAATGAATTCATAGAA
Source organism: Tupaia tana (assembly GCA_026018925.1). NCBI lineage: Eukaryota > Metazoa > Chordata > Mammalia > Scandentia > Tupaiidae > Tupaia > Tupaia tana. The sequence goes on from JAKSZU010000018.1 coordinate 38,365,316, forward strand.
ATTATTCCTAACAAGCCAAGAAATAGAATCTACTGCAAGATACTTGTAACCTAAATATAAGCTGCAGTTACATGTAACCCAAGATTGTAAGAATCCACCTATTTGAACACAATCCTAACCTGTTTCCTGGCTTTAAGTTTTAAGCAAAGTTCCTTAGCATTTCTTTGATTTATTAAAGTTAAAACCGCTTTTCTTGAAAATACCAGCTGAACTTGCTACTGAAAGCAATTAGATTTTTTAAGAAATTTTGTAGTCAATAAAACGCAGGGGAGAAAGGAATGGAAAACAACTGTAGACACTAGAGATAGTGTGGGAGGAGGGTAGGAAATGGCAAAGGGTCAGAAATGGGGGTAAAACAAATCACATTTTGTATGCTGTGACAATGCTCAGGGAATTAATGTAAATTAATTAATTTTAAAAAGTGTCAGAAAAAAAAGCTCATGGAAGTATGTGTAATGAGAAAACTATGTATGAATTTCAAAAAGTTTTTGTACCAAAATAAATTCATACTTTAATTGTAAAAAAATAAAGTGAATTAAAGAAAAGAGTGAGCAAAGAAAAGGCCCTAGAATAAGTGAGATAAAATTGCTGGAAAGACAGCCTGGTTTGGTTGTTTCTCTGTGACTATTAGGCATATAGAAACAATTTTCAGAAAAAATGAGGGCACAAGTGAGACTAAATTATGAGAAGTGGATGAGTCATATTCGTCCATTCATCTCAGCAAACATTTACAAAGTCAGGTATGCTGATTTCAAATACATTGTGAAAAATCTTGTAATAAATGAAATACAAAGAACATAAAAACTTACAAAACTAATCTGTATTTAAATAGAATGGGAAAACTTGAGCATGTTTTCTGCCCAAAGTAAAACAGTCAGAAAAGATGCTCAAGATAATTTTGACTCAAGATATAGAAAACAAGACCAGGGACCAGCAGTTGGCGGAATAGCTATGTCACTGGATTCCCATGTAGTCTACCACGGTTCAAGTCCTCAACCTTACGGCTTAAACTCATGTCAGGCGCGTGTGTGTGCGTGCCCAAGATCCTGAGAGGACAATGGAGGAGAAGGGATTGTGGCGTGGCCATCTCCCCTGAGGGGTGATTTCACACTTTCTGTCTCTCTGTCTCTCTCTTTCTGGCAAGTGCACATGCCCTATAGCAAAAACCTCTCCAAAAATAAACAAGAATTTACATGAAAAAAAAAAAACAACTCAAACAGAGGTCAGGTAGAAATTCCCTATAGGAATGTCAACTTTCTTTCTTCTATTGGAATATATGATGAGTCTTCAATAAGTTCATGTAAAATATGTATTATGAAAAGACTATGCATGGATTTTTTTTAATTGTACCAAAAGAAGGTACATGTCATTTGCCAGGGACAGAAAGTGAGCAAAAGAAAGCACTCCCTAATAGGCCATGTTCACATTATAATCCTTTCCCCTCTGTTTCTCCATCCCATCAGGAGTTTGGGCATGCATGCACATGTGTTCAACACGTTTTTCAAGCCATCGGGGCTGGAATTCAAACCATGGATGGACAACTATGAGGGATCAGGCTTTCTATGTACATTTAACCGTTGTGCTATGGAGCTGGCCCTTTAATTCCATTTTTTCATAAACTTTTTGAAATCTCCTCATGTTCGATGTGATCTAATTCATAACCCCAAAACAACTTTTATTAACTTCTTCCATCTCCAACATTTCTCATACCTTACTGCTACTCTAGAGCAGTAGATCTCAAGCTAAACCTCTAATCTTCCTCTCTATGCCCAACACCCAAGGTTATTCTTTTGCTCTTCAACTTTCTCCATCCCAGATCTCTATAGATCAACCTAGCACCTCCAATTACATTTTGACCCCTCTTAACTTCAATCTCCATTTTTATACTACAGAGATAGTCAGGTCATGGCTCAAATCTGACGTGTGTGTGTGTGTGTGTGTGTGTGTGTGTATAATACGTCCCTGCACCATGTTTTTAAATATTTTTTTAGAGATTTTTGATATAGGGCACATATGTTCACCAGAGAGACAGAAAGAAATCATCCCCCAGGGGGCATGGCCATGATGCAGCCAACCCCTTTTCTACCATTCCCCTCTTGGGATTTGGGGCACGCACCTGGCATGAGTTTCAAACCTCTGAGTTCAGGACTCAAACCTCAGTCAGACACGTGGGAGTCCAGTACATTAACCAGTTTATCACTTGATGGCCCCAAAATATTTTTTGAGTTAGTTGCTGACTGATTGATTTGTGTAAAAACCCAGATTTTCAACTTCTTCCGAAGTCAGGAGACATGGCAATACTGAGCCTACTTTATTCCATAGAAGGTGGTGACTAGAGCTGAGGAGTGATGGCCCCTGGTAGATGGGACTTACAGTTTCCAATTCCCTACAGTCCCTACCTGGAACACCTCACTCACTCACTCATTCACTCACATTTCCTGTCTGGAACTTGTAAATATTTGAGTTGGTGCCTCTTGCTCTGCCCACAGTTCCTAATCTGCTTCCTACATGTGAAACCCCAGCACTTCCTTAGGTGTGGGGATAAAACAGCAACCAAGGAGCAAGCACATACCAGACACAGCTTCTACAAATGAAAAGACAGTATCTGACTGATCTCTGTACCCCAGCATAGATAACCTTGCCTGGCCCAGGTAGACACTCAGGAAAGCATAATCACATGAAAGACTAAGCAAATACAATGGAAATCTCTTCATCCAAGTGAAATGTCTATTTTCCTTCTCATTTCATTCACTCCTTTCTCCCTTTCCTTATATAGTCTCACTGACTTTCTCCACGCCCAGGCCTGGACTGGGATGTGGGTCAGGGAACAGAGAGAAGAGGCAGGAAGTGGGGCCAGGGTATGAGTCTCAGCTACAGCTTCCAGCCTGAGCCTGGGTGGTAGGGACCCCAGCCAAGCACCGTGTCCTCCCCCAACCAGTCTTGCACAGCAGCCAGATGGTAATGACTTTTCCATCCCCTCAGTCCAGGCAGGCTGTGAACAGGCACGGTCAAGTGTGGTCCTCATTGGCCGAGCCCCAGGGCCCAAAGCTGCCTTGTTCCAGCAAATGACAACTTTTTAATTTTGAGCCTTTGGTCCCTGGTGAGAGAGGTGGAAAAAGGGGTGAGGATGGCATCTGGATCCTGCAAAATCAAAGAGACCTTGGGCGAGAGCAACCTTTAGAGGTCATCTATCCTCTGCCTGGCCAGATTCTCTCCTTTGTCAGAGGCCCAACGCAGGCCCACCTCCTTCAAGAAGCCTTCCTTAACTGTCTCTGTCCTCTCTCTCTCTCTCTCTCTCTCTCTCTCTCTCTCTGCCCTCCAGATACCTTCAAAATATCTAGGCAAACCTCTGATTCTTGGAAGCAGGCACTGGTTGAACTCAGAGCCAAATAAATACATCTGAATCTTGGCTTCAATTTTCAGAGGATGTATCACCTTGGAAAGGTCACTTGGCCTCTCTGACCTGGGAATAAATCCATTCTTTGGCTACTCACAGGGTTATTGAGAGGGTCAAAAGAGGTAATTAGAAGAAAAAAAATCTTTTCTAGAGTTGGCATAAAAGAAAAAGAGTATACCATTCTATTTTCCTTCCTCTCAACTTCTTTCTCATATCAGAATTAGCTCCTCAGAGTAGGCCTCTCACTCCTGACACCCCAGAAATCCACGAAACAAGAACTTCTTGAAGGCCGAGATTCTTGTTGCCTAGTAACAAGCCAATTACCTCATAGAAGGTGCTCAGTGAGAGTTATCTGGGTGACCACAAGAGCCCATGGCAGAGGGTTGAACTTAACTCCAGAGTCCCTAGGAATCTTAGAGACTGGTCTGCACATAGGTAAAAGGATGCTGACTTCTTAGGGAATTTCTGGAACAGTGCCCATTCCAGTTTGCTCCCTTTTGCTCTATTTTTGGAGGGTGAGTATTTGGATTGAATGCATTGGAATAAAAGAAACTTAGATGTGAACAGGAAGAGCTGGAGGAAGGTGCAGTGGCCTCTGGGTTTAAGAACAGCTTTGCAACCCTGAGCACTGCACTCAGTGTGAGACGATGGATCTTTAGGACAGTGGATGCAGACCAAGGGTGGGAGAAATTCTGCTGCCAGAGGAAAAGTCTTGACTCAGGGGCCTTGATTGGACACCTCAGGAGATGCTCAGAGCAGCAAAAACTAAAGTTATTTTAAAAAATACATTCCTGGCATCCTGCCAGGCCAGTCTTAGAACTGCTGCTACCCAGGACCCCAGCTTTATCTACTTGTCTAACTAGAATTGACCAATGCCCTGGCCAGAAGGCAGTTTGAGGCCAGGCACTGAAGGCTGAGCGAACCCCCAAGGACCCCACCTGCCCATATGGCCTATGGTAAGATTCAAGTGTTGGGGAATACCTGAGCAGTGCTTGCCAGCCAGGCACAAGAGGCCTCATACCCTTTCTCCATTGCAGGTCTAAGGTGGGATGCAGCCTGTCTGTTCTGAAAGGCGAGCCGTGGAAGATGTGATAGCAAGCTTCACTGCCTAAGTACGATTTCCATTTCTGGAAGGAGAGTTTTGCTTCCAGTGTGTGAGAGGATCCAGACTCTAGAGTAGGAAATGTTCAACCACCCACAACTCCTTCCTTGGCCCTTGACTTAGACTCCCAGATCCACCCTGGGCTTGTGCTCCAAGTCATGATCACCTTGGCCCTGAGCTATTAGGAAGATGTTGGGAAGACTCTAAATGACTCATTAATTTTCCTCAGACTACCTCAAACTTTTTTGCTTCCACTTCCCCAGGTACTGTCCAGCTTGGTCCACATCGTAACCAGTGAGGGAGTCAGGGCCTAGAACATTATACCCATTGCACAGATGAGGAGACTAAGGTCCGGAGAAGAAAAGGGAATTACCTGCAATAGCCCACGCCCAAGGATTATGAATTAATCCAGCTCTATTATAATTTGCTAACAAGAAACTTGATATAAATGACATAAAAAACACGAGATGTCAGTAAGTCTTAGATTCAAATCTCAGCTCTGCCATTTACTGAACTGCAAACCCTGAGGCAAATCACTGACCATTTCTGACCTTATCTGGAATATGGATACCATAGTGCTTATTTAGTGGGTGGGTCGGCCTGAGTTTTAAATGGAAAAAATAATTATGAACGTGTCCAGCACATTTCTTGGCACAATCTGTAAACACTCAATATTTGTTTCTGTTTGATTTATAACCTGTTCATTCCCAAAGAGGCAACCTATGAAATTCATCACAAAGAAATCTGATCTGTATGTGTTGTATGCTGAATAGAGGTAGGTAACAGTAAATTAGCCTAGTGGTTTTTGTTTTTGTTTTGTTAAATTATCAATTACTTTTTAAAAAATACATTGTAAAAGAGAGAAATGTGAGACACCAATGCAAAAAACAATTTATAGGAAAAAAAAAAAAAGCATGACCAGATAACATTGGATTGGAAGCATTTTTGAGCATGGGACTTAGCTTTAAGTATGCCCTGGCAGCTGACTGAGTTCTAACTGACCAGTAACAGACAGCGGGCAATTTGTCTGCAAAGTCTTCTCAGCTCCGTTGCAAGGAGTCACTCTTGCAAGGACCCTTACATAAGCCACACCAGGTCACAGAGGCAACTGTGATTTTGCAAAAGGCAGAATCATTGCTCAGGAATGTTTCTCATTACAGAGGTCACATGGGACTCGGGCTGCCTGTCCCCAGGGCACACTGACTGAGCAAGCTCCACTCTACCCAGGGAGCACAGCCAAGCCATCAGGCCCCCTGAGTGCACCTCCTCAGTTCTGCCCACACCTGCACTCCACACAAGGACTGCTCCCCCCGGCCAGGTAGTAGGTCTCTAATTGCCGTGGCATTTAAGAGTCTCCAGGGGGCTCTGAGACCCTCCTAGCCATCCTTGTTTCCCTTCTTTAGCGTTCCCCCCCACCCCACTAATGATGACATTTTCATCAAGTGGCAATGACAAGAGAAATTAGTTCAGAGCCTTTGGCAACTGAACATTGAGCATTCAGATTAAACTTTCAAAGGGAAAATATAATCTGCGCATGCAAGGAAATCATTTGGTATTTGAGAAAGACTTCAGGGTGGAACAGACAGCACAAGCCACAGACCCTCCAGGGGACAAACAGGAAAACACCAGGGGAGTTAAGAGAAACAGGCAGAAGCACACGACTGGCCACATATGCAAGGCACAGGGTTCACATTTGCTCTCAACTACAACCAAAAACTGTCAGAGAGTTCTGTGGCTTAATGAGCCCATCAAGCTGGGAATGCACTGACTGTAACATTTCAGCTAATTGGCCCCAGCATTTCTCTTCCATCAGTTCCCCTCTGGCTTCCCCACTCACCATTCCCCTCTCCCAATCACTGAAAATTATTAAGAAAGCTTGGCATTAAGCAGGACATGAGATAGCTTCTCCTCATGTGCCCCTGGCTCTCTTCTCATTGTATTTAAAGTCTAGGAATTAAACCTCATGAAAGGCTGTCCCTGCAAGTGGACTGTGTAGACAGATGCCTGTGTGATGGCACAACCTTCTATAGGGTGTGGACCTCATCTCATTTTTTCCTGAATTCCCATACCCAGAGCCAGTTTTCAGGTTCTGGAATAACTATTGCTGGGGACCCTGGAGTACCATATTGCTGTGCACTGCACGGTGTTGGGGTGTGCCTTTCACACCAGATCTACTGACCTAGAATTGCACAATAAACAAGCTACACTGTGCTTTTCAGCAGCCCATGAGCTTATACATTGAGTCTGGTCTTGTCCACCACTGCACCCACAGTGCCAAACACAGTGCCTGATGCAGCACATATCTTGCCTTCAACATATACTTACCATATATCTGCACGAACACAGGAATACCCTGAAAGATGTCTGATGAGTTTAATGAGAAGTCTGAATTTAGTTGTCTTACCACTCTGCTTTTTCTGGATTCCTTTTTCTCCTCTGTAGACATCATGCTGGATTTCCTGTGAACAAAGAAACAAGACCGCTTGTCTTCTCAGACTGGTTCTGGTTCCTCCTAACTTCCTGATGTCTAGGCCTTGATTTCCTCACCTGTAAAATGAAACTATTGGAACTTGACTTCTAAAACCCGTCCTAGTATTGTTATTCAGGCTGGGAGGACAATTCTCCCTAGTTCAAAGGCAGTGGCTTAACCCCATCGGGAAGAATGGACTGATATCACTCCTCCTCCATCTCTTGGTCGTCTTTGTTGGATCCATTCTCAGCCTAACTTTCACTTCATGGTGCCAAAATACAGCCAATGTTACCTGCCATATGGCCTGTGCTCATATCATACCCTGGGCCCTCCCAAAATGGTGTTTTTAAGTTAGCAGAATGTATGCCCATGTATGAATGAAATAATGCTTTCCTTCTAAGAACCAGGCCAGACTGGCTACCATAATGACCTCTGGAAGACCCCAAACCTCATCATAATATCATTTACATGCTAAATGACACTCCTAACAGTGCCATATCATTGACAATTACCAGGAACACCACTTACAAAGAGAAAAGGGTGGTGTTTTTTGCTTTTTGAATTCTGGGAAATTGTTACTTTTCCAGGAAAAGCTCTATTTCTCCCTTCTATTACCCTATTTCATCCCCTCATCACCCCATTTGCTATATCTAAACTCCCCAGATCAAGAAGGGTGAAAAGTTGATTTGCAAACTCAGCTCCATTGCTTGTCCATTGAAATAAAGCTTGTGCCATGACACTCAGTTTTGGTTTCATAAGTTGGCTCTGTGATGCTGAAAGGCAAAAGATCCCATCTTCGGGAATAAGTTAAAGACTGGTAACAACAGGAACCCAAGTTCTTATCAACCCCCATCAGAAAGCTCTTGTCTTCCATGGTAGTATAAAACCAAATTCTGAAATTCAGTTTCACTGGAAAATTTTGATCACGTGCCTATTGTAAGAGAAATCTGATGTTTTGCTTGCCCAGCAAGGTCTAGGTGTATCCCTTCCCCAATTTCATAGGCTGAAAGTTGGAAAGAAATGGTTCTTGGGACCAGCAGTTAGCGTAATGGCTATGTCGCTGGATTCCCACGTAGTCGACCGCGGTTCGAGTCCCGGACCCGGCGGCTTAAACTCACGCCGGGCGCGTGTGCGTGCGTGCCCAAGATCCCGAGAGGAGAATGGAGGAGAAGGGATTGCGGCGTGGCCATCCCCCCTGGGGGGTGATTTCTCGCTTTCTGTCTCTCTGTCTCTCTCTGTCTGTCTGGCGAGCGCACGCGCCCTATAGCAAAAACCTCTCCAAAAAAAAGAAAAAAAAAATGGTTCTTCAAAGGAAATACTGAACAGAGATCAATGCTGGGCTTCCCAAATATAAGGAATGGCTGAATCCTGAAAGGTCAGAAGAGATCAAGTTAAGTTCATTTTGTAGAAGTCTGGAATACTGAAATAAGTGAATGTCAAAAAATGGCTACAAAAAGCATAAGCTACTCTTAATGTATGCTTCCAACAAACAAATGTCTTCATGTAAAGAAACTAATACAATATGGGACCAGCAAATGGCATACTAATTACATCGCTGGACTCCCACATGGCCGACTGTGGTTCAAATCCCGGACCTGGCAGCTTAAAACTCATGCTGGGCACGTGTGCCTGTGTGCCCAAGATTCCATGAGGAGAATGGAGAAGAAAAGGGATCGCAACATGACCATCCTCCCTACAGGATGATTTCTCATTTTCTGTCTGTCTCTCTCTGTCTCTCTGATGAGCACAAGCACCCTATAGCAAAACCCTTAAAAAAAAAAAAAAAAAAGAAAGAAAGAAAGAAGAAAGAAGGAAGGAAGGAAGGAAGGAAGGAAGGAAGGAAGGAAGGAAGGAAGGAAGGAAGGAAGGAAAAGGAAAATAAATAAACTAATGCAATTTAATGGTGCTAATCACAAAGTAGAGTTGACTTGAAACACTAAATCACAGAGTACTACAAACTGTGTGCTCCGTGGGCTTAACAGCATGCATGTGTACACCTGAGAGAGGAGCATCATTTCTCAGTCCAATCGGTGGGTAGCTGTGACTCTAAGCAAGGCCTCCAGGGCCACTTTTTTCTTCTCATAGCTATTTTACATTTGCCCAGTTTCTAATGACAATCTTCTGGCAATGGACAACAACATGTCTTACAGAAGATAAGCTTTTTGTAATCACATTAAGTTGCCCTACGAATGTATAGCAGGACTGGTGTGTATGTAACCATATTAATAGGCTATATCAGAAGTCTAATTTTTCAGTCCTTTTGTAACAATGAGAGAGGCCGAGTGGCCCTCTCACTCGCATTGTCACATACAAATGGCAAAAGCCCTTAAGTGCTATAGGCACTAAAATCAGAGGGTGAAGTTGGTGGGGAGAAAGGTGGTGCATCTTTGTTTCTTATTTTTCAACTGTTGTTCCAGCTGCTAATGTTGTGATCCTTGTTTTTATTTCTTTTCTGCAAAGTCAGAAATAATTCAGGGTAAGGATAAGGAAGTAGCCAGATACTTTGGAGCTGAGAACAGAAGAGGACCCTGCAGGTTAGTCAGAAGCATCCTTCCCAGCTAGTTGAAAGCTGAAAAGTTTGCAGATAATGGAACAGATCGGTCTAAAACAGAGAGAGCCTGAAGTTACTCTGACTCCCAGAGTAAAAGAAAGGCAGTTTAAGCTAAGTGTATTAAAGATTTAAATGGGAACATATTAGGAAATAGGGATTTGAACATCTTACATTAATGGCTTGTAGAAAACCTCCGTTGTAACAGGCATCTTTTCTCAGATGAGACCAGATAATACTTTGGAAGGTGATAATGCATAGATCTGGGTGTGGCTTCTCAGGCTGGAGGGTGAGTTCTTGTACCCATGCACACTTTTGAAGAATCCTTACCTTTTATGACTTTATGAAGAAAGAGAATTGGGGTGAGGTGGGAGAGGTAGACAGCCACCAGGGTGATTTGTCAAAGGTTTTGAGGATCCAAACAAAAAAGCTGTCTCCTCACCTTTGGGTTCTTTGACTTTCTCTGGCTGCCTGTGGACCAATGTTGCTGATTTTCTTTGACGAAGACTCATTCAACGTGAGCTCGAATGAAAACATTAATAGTGAGCTGAGGGGTAATTAGAGAGCCTGGGTTTAATTCTGCTGACATTATCCTGATTCTATTTGAAGGGTTGAGAGAGTCTTCCCACCCTCTAGTAAGCAATTACCCAGTGCCTGAGACCAGCACTTCTGCCTGGGAGGCTGGCTACAGTCTTAGAATCTGGCATTAGAAGGAGGTGGGAGGGAGAGGAGAAAGACAGAGGAGGGGGAGGTAATGCTCAAATAATTTCAGGAGAGCCAGGGCTGAGAAAGAAGGAGGTTAGATTAGTAAAGGGAGAGGTCGCTACTAGTTGTAGAAGATAGAAATAACCAGAATGGGGGATCAGTAGATGGGGTAATGGCTGTGTCGCTGGACTCCCACGTAGTCGACTGCAGTTCCAATCCTGGACCCAGTTGCTTAAACTCATGCCAGGTGTGTGTGCGTGTGTGCCCAAGATCCCAAGAGGAGAATGGAGGAGAAGGGATTGCGCTGTGGCCATCCCCCCAAGAGGTGATTTCTTGCTTTCTTTCTCTCTGTCTCTTTCTGATGAGAGCTTACATGCCTTATAGCCAAAAAAAAAAAAAAAAAGGAAAGAAAGAACCAGAATGGAGAGGGGAGGGCAGGAAGGGGAAGGCAAGCGGAAAGGGAGGAGAGGGAGAATGAAGAGATGGGGAAACGGAAGAAGAGGAGAGAGAAAAAAAAAAAAAAAAAAAGAGGGTGCTGGCAGGACAGAGGGAGAAGAGCAGGGAGAGTATGAAAGACCAGAGGGAGATGAGATTCAATGTGAGGGGAAAGAAAAGAAGTGAAAGTGAAGGAGAGGAATGGGCAGACACTACGGAGCCAGATGAGGAAAGGAAGAGTAGAGCGACCTGGATGGAGGCGCTCCAGGAGTTCAGAGCCCTCCTCGGCCCCTACTCCACCATCATGCGGCCTAGGGCTGTCCTGTGGCCAGCTCCCTCCCACCCTGACACCCCAAGGGAGTTCCCTAAAGCCTAGCTGAACTGGCCTGAGCGGCTCGGAGAGCATATGGCCTCGGCCAGACGGGGGAGCTGTACCCCAGGCCCCGCAGGACCTGGCCAGAGAGGGCGCGGCGACCAGCTAAGGCCAGTGTCCCCGGGCGCCCCGGCGCCTGGAGATGCATCGACCAGTCTCCGCGTGCTGGGCGTCCGCGGTCCGCGAGGGAATGGCAGGCGGCCCGAGCGCGGCGACCGATTGATCCGGAGGAGGGAGGCCTCGGTGCGGGACAGCTATTGATCGCGGCCGCCCGCCGGCTCTGATTGATGACAGAGGCGTTTCCTGGCGGCCTGAGCCTGCTGCACGCTCCCCACCGGGTCGGCGAGACTCCGATAAGTGGGAGCAATTGGGCCGGGCTGCACCGAGGCACATCTGCCCGTGCGGGTGCCGCGGCCGGAGCTCGCCACAATTAAGGCTGAGTGTCTAAATCGGCCAAGTTCATCCGAGAGCATGTCCAGAGCCTCGTTGACCGCGGAGACTTGTTGGCCCAGCCCCGGCAGCGGTCCGCGAGGCGCTGCGCCCGCGGGGAAGCCGCCGCCAGGCTGGTGTCCGGCTTTCCTGCGCCCTGGCCAGGTGGACGCAGGGTGTCGGGAAAGGCATGCACCCCGATGTGCAAACGGAGGCGCTCTCTCCTGCCTAGCTCAGCTGAAAGGGAAGGCGTCAACGCAGCCTCCATCCCTCCCTCTGCGTCTATCATTGTGGGTCACTGACAGCAGCAAAGTCCAGGGATTCTCCCACCGGCTCTATCACCCTGGGTGGGCGCCAGGCCTCCCTAAGCCTGTTTTTTATTTGGTGTTTTTTTTTTTTTAAACTCTCTCCGGGACGACAGTGATACTGTTAGCTCATGTGTTGTTAAAAGGGAAAAAAATAAAAAATAAAAAATAAAAATAAAAAAAAAAACTAAATGGAATCTTGTATGTAGACTCTAAGCTCAAAAGTCACCAGGATTGTGCTCTCCCTAAGGCCAGAGCCTGGTCCCTGAAGTTCACCTCCATAGGCACAGTGTCAGAATAGGCACTGGGCAAACGTGTTAAAAAAGTGAATGAAGATGACTCACTAATCACACTAATGTAACACTCCTCTGTCATTTATGGAGCATATCCTATGTGCTAATGCACAGTTCTTCTCATATACCATTTAAATACCCATTTATGAGGTAGGGAGTGTTAGGCCTTTTCACAATTGAGGAAACTGAGGTTCCAGAGGCTAAGGACCATGTTTCAGGTTCCCAGCTAGCATGTGGGGAGCCAGGGTTTGAATTCAGACCATCCAGCTTCAGCCCTTCCAGATTCAACCCCCTACCACCACACTCAGCAGTGTCTACACAAGACCTAGAAGGAAATTAAATATTTTAGACCATCAAGTATCTTGCCTAGAGGATGGTTATTTTACCAAAATCAGTCTTCTGACTGCATTGTCTTTATTATTATTATTATCCACTCCATTATTTAGAGGAGTGTGTGCATGTATATATATGTTGGAGGGGGGAGTTAGGAGAGTGTGAGTGCCTTCACCTCTAAACACCTCAATGGATGGAATGCATTCCTGTCTTCTCCTAGCAAACTGGGAGACAGGAGAAGATATTGAGACAAATTTATGGCCCATATTCTTAACAAGAACTAGCAAAGACCAGCAAGGTGCCATAGGAATCAGAGGAAGGAGGGGCTGACTTCCTACAGAGAGGGCTTTGAAGCCAAATTCTAGAATTAGAGCAGGACAAAATCAGAAAACAACAGTATAATCCAACCATCTTATTTCTCAGATGGGGAAATTGAGGCCCAGGCGTCAGAAGTTGAGATTGCAGTGCTGAAACAGAATGACAAATGGTCACTACTTTTGTTACTTGGCCATCAAATGTTATCCCCTAAGGGAAGCAGGGCCAAGGATCAAGATTTCTCCATCCATCACATTGAGCTTCTCTAGGGAAGGAGGATGGGTGGATCAGACCCTGAAAGAACAGAGCTAAATCAAGGAGGAGAGGGAGGGAACAACAGGGAAGTGAATTCAGGCCTGAATTCAGGGAAGGAGTTGACCCAGGAGCCTTTCTCTCTCATCTCTTCCCTTCAAAACCCCATTCTCCCCACCACACCTCCTTCCAGATTTACTTAATATCCTCCTTCCTCACATTTTCACTAACTGAAGCCATCTTCACCAGAGTGTCCACTGGAAACAGAAAGGGCCTAGACTGGTTATATCAGCCAGAGCTGACAGTGAAGCCTACAAAAAATTGCTCTACTTCGTGAGTAACCTGTAAAGTTAAGATGTCTTTAAAACAAAACAAAACAAAGGAGAGTTCTTCTGGGATGGTTTATTTCAATAGCAGAACTCAATATGTGTTCTTTTCTTAGTTTAAGGACACAACAGTTTTCAAGTATAGTGCATTGGCTTTTTCTTCTCTCTCTCTCTCTCTCTCTCTCTCTCTCTCTCTCTCTCTCTCTTTGGATAGACTATTTTTCAGAACAGCTTCAAGTTTAGAATATTTAACAGAAGGTACAGAAGTCTTCCATATGCCCCTTTTTCTTACACATGCATAACCTCCCCTTGACCAACATCCCCACCACAGTGGTATATTTCTTACAACTGATCAGCTCTGTGGTCTGAATGTTTGTGTACTCCCAGAATTCACATGTTGAAATCCAGTGTACAATGGAACAATAGAGATTAAGGCCTTTGAGAAATGATCAGCCATAAGGATTCTGTCTTCATGAATGGGATTACTGCCTTTATAAAAAAAAAAAAAAAAAAAAAAAAAAAAAAAAAAAAAAAAAAAGATGAAGTTTAGTCACCCTTCCACTATGTGAGGACACATAAAAGTGCCATCTACAAGAAATAGGCCCTCACAGGACACCAAAACTGCTGAGAGAAGTAGAACAGAAAAGAGGCACCTGCAAAAAGAGAGATACTTGCAGGTAGCCCACTTGCTTTTATAGAAACCTTCTCTTGGCCAGTCATGGTGGCACAGTGGTAAGGTAACACTCCACAATAAGCAGGCCATGTGAGAAGGTGCCAGGTTCACATCCAGGGGTCTCCCTGTGCACATCAGACACACATGTGCATGACCATTAACCTTGTTGGCTAAGGCTGGGAGTAGGACTGCCTGTGGGAGTACTCTTGGGGGTTGCCTGCCTTTCTCTCTCCTCTCTCTTCTCTCCTCTCTCCTCTCTCTTCTCTCTTCTCTTTTCTCCTTCTTCTTCTTCTTCTTCTCCTTCTCCTTCTCCCTCTCCCTCTCCCTCTCCCTCTCCCTCTCCCTCTCCCTCTCCCTCTCCCTCTCCTCCTCCTCCTCCTCCTCCTCCTTCTTCTTCTTCTTTCTTTCTCTCTCTCTCTCTCTCTCTCTCTCTCTCTCTCTCTCTCTCTCTCTCTCTTTTTCTCCTGGGGAAGAAAAAAATCTTTAACATAATTGAAGAAACACAAATGGCTCTCATGCAAACAAATTAATGAGAACTTGCTACCTTCTGGGAGTCAGTATTAATTATTCATAAAAGATTCACCCCCAGATCCCCAACACCTCCATTAAGCCCCACTCCCAACAGTGCCCCATTAAGTTTTGAGTTACAGAATAATTTGGGTGGGGCCACAACACCAAAAGTAGCAGGAAAATAAACATTTCAAGGCTCTGCTCCCTGATTTTCACTGCAGCATTCCTTGGCAGCTCAGATGTATCTCAGGTCCCTTTGGGGGACACAGGTGATACACCTTGGCAATAGCCACACAGTGCCATCTCTGCTGGTGTGCAGAATGTACAAGCTATAGAAACATGGAAACCTCCAAATAGATGTCCCAGAGAGCATTGGGGACCAGGCAGAGAACTGCCACACAGAGAATCGCCCCCACTTCCACCAAGGGCAATACCAGCAGAAATGTGGGGGCAGGTTCACTACTGAGACTCTAGAACTGTAGAGCCACTGTCATATAGCTCCAGCCTGCACAGCCATAAGCTCTTGACTCCAACCCTTGAGAAATGATGCGCGGGCAATGCCTTACTACAAAGCTGCCTGGAGTCTTGGGGCCCAGTTCCATTTCAGTGTGTCCAGAGGGTGGAAGATTATTCCTCAACCTTAAGAGTTAATGTTTTCCCACTTGGAATTTGAACTCACTAGGAATCAGTTACCCTTTTATCCTTTCTTGTTTCTCCTTTTAGGAATAGAAATCCTTTCTTATACTGCCCTATATTTGTATTATGTTTTGGAAGCACATAACTTGTTTGATTTGATAAATTTACAATTGGAAGAGAATTTGCTTCAAGATGAAACACACCTGAGTCTCACCCATATGCAGAACAAGATATCTAGGTGAGATTTTCACTTAGACTTTTAAGTTGATATTCAAATAAATTAAAATTTGGAGGGGGTGGCTATTGGAATGGGATGATTATATTTTTTCATGTAAGGAGGACATGAATTTTGGGAGGCCAAGAGTAGAATGCTACAGTCTGAAGTTTTATGCCCCTGCCTTCCAAAATTCATATGTTGAAAACTAACCCCTGCAAGGATGGTACTGAGAGGTAAGGTGTTTAGGTCATGAAGGTGCTGCCCTCATGAATGGGATTAGTGTCTTTATTTAAAAAACTGAAGGAGTCTATTAGTCCCTTCCACTGTTTCAGGACATACAAAGTGCCACACATACAAAGTAACACCTATTAATAATGGACTCTCACAAGACACTGAATCTGTTGGCACTTTGATCTTCGACTACCAATCTTCCAGAACTGTGAACATAAATTTCTATTGTTTGTAAATTACCCAGTATAAGGTAATTTGTTATAGCAGTCCAAATAGATTAAGGTGTCCTGGTGGTTTCAGGAACCATGGTGACTGAAGCTATGCTCTAAACCACATCTTCTAGACCTCCAAAACACTGAGACAGGTATGGCGATCTCTGTCCTCTATCTGTCTCTCTGTCTCTCTCTGTCTTTAATTTTTTTTTTAATTTTTAAAACATTTCTTCTCACCTTGAGCCTTTTTTTTCTCTTGCTAATTTCAGAAGTCATTTTAAATCTGAAATGTGTCCTGGCACGTTCAAGAACCAAGGCTACTGAAGCTATACTCTAAACCCCATCTTCTAGACCCCCGAAACACTGAGAGAGGTAGGGCGACCTCTGTCTTCTCTCTGTCTCTGTCGGTCTCTCTTTAATTTTTTTTTTAATTTTTAAAACACTTCTCACCTCGGGCCTTTCCTTTCTCTTGCTAACTTCAGAAGCCATTTTAAAACTGGGGTGTATCCTGGGATGTTTGTGCAGCTTAACATTTTCATTTTTTACCTTTAAAAAATATTTTTCCCTTTTTTTGGTTGTTTTGTCTAGTATTTTTTCTTTTTCCTTTTCCTATCCTTTTGCTTTTATTTATTTATTTTTTTAACCTTACTTTCACACTCTGCTCTTCAGTCTCCACACACTGCATGTCTAGACAGGCCTGGGTGCACGGTAGTTACACATCTGAATACTTTTGGGGTCATTGAAATCCTCAATGCTTATTGAACCTCCTTCCTTAAGGAAGAAACTCCTTTTTATAAATCTGAACTCAAAATCTTTCTGTGGATACCACATTGCAAAATACAGTAGAGAGATTTTGTCACAGAATGACCAGAAACCACCGCAAAGGCACAAGGAATATGAGAAACCAATAAAATATTTCTCCCCTAAGGGAAAAGAACAATCCTTCATCATCCACAGACAGTACAGTGGAACTCATGGAGTTCCAATAGAGAATTCAGAATATTTGTAATGACAAACCTAAACGAGATGCAAGAGCTGAAAGACAATGAACTCCAGAAGATGCAGGAGAAAAGAGACAATGAGTTCCAGGAGGTGAGGAAGTTCTTGCACGATCTTAAAGAGGAAATACACACCATAAAAAAAAAAAAAAAAGAATCAAATGGAGCTGTTAGAGATGAAGGTTGCAATATAGAAAATCAAAACCTCCCTCAAAAATATTAGAAGTAGATTAGTCCATGCAGAAGATCAAATCTTGAATGTTAAAGACAAAATCTCTGATCTAGAAAAAATAAGCAAAAAACTGAGAAAATAAACAAAAATATGAGAATACTATATGAGAAATACTAGATATCATTAAGAGGCCAAACATCTGGATAATCAGTATCCCAGAAAGTGAGGAAGCTAATAAGAGCATTGATAATCTATTCCATGAAATCCTGTAAGAAAACTTTCCAAATCTAGAGAGGCATTCAAATATCCAGACCCAAGAAATACAAATGACCCCTAATAGAATCAACCCAAGAAGATCTTCCCCAAGGTATATCATAGCCAGATTGGCCAAAGCCACAAATAAAGACTAGATACTGAAATTGGCAAGAGAGAAACGTCAGGTTACTTATAAAAGTAATCCCCATCAGGCTAACATCAGACCTCTCATCAGAAACAATACAAGCAAGGAAAGAATGGGAAAACATATTTAAAGTGTTAAGTGAGAAACAGTTTCAACCAAGAATATTATACCCAGCAAGATTATCCTTCATATGGGAAGAAAAGATAAAAAACATTCTCAGATAAACAAAATCTACCAGACCAACTCTTCAAGGAGTTATAAAAGGAGTGCTTTGCCAGGAAAACTAAAGGTACACATACAGAAATAAGAGAACAAGAAGCATCCAAGAAAATAACCAACTTGGGACCAACAGTTGGCATAATGGCTATGTTGCTGGACTCCCATGTAGTTGACCATGGTTTGAATCTCAAACCTAGTGGCTTAAACTCATGCTAGGTACATGTGCATGTGTGCCCAAGATCCCGAGAGAAGAATAGAGGAGAAAGGATTGTGGCATGGCTATCCCCCCTGGGGGGTGATTTCTCACTTTCTGTCTCTCTGTCTCTCTCTGTCTTTCTGGTGAGCACATGTGCCCTATAGCAAAAACCTCTAAAAATAAAAAACAACCAACTTAATGCTGGGGACAAGAAATATCAATAATAATGTTGAATGTTAACTTCCAGGATTTAAATGGAAAGATCGGACCACGGTAACACTGCAGAAGAGAGATTGATTACATTAGACTAAACTGGTGAAATAGAATTTTATGAGTTTAAGTAAAATATTACTGATTTTTTTTTACTAAGCTTTGTTTTCCCAATTTAAGGATTTCACTTTCTTTTGAGCTGTTGATAGGTTCAGTTAAAAATGTTAAATTTTTAAAAATGTTAAATTTGTTTAAAATGTTTTTTTCTTCTTGTTTGTTTGTGTCTTTAAATGGATACATAAACTTTTCTCCTTTCCTGAACCCTCTGAAATTGGAAAATATTTGGGAGTATTCTTATTTGTGGCAGAATGCTTATTTGCATAAGTTCAATAATACCTATGGCCTTAAATAAGAAATTGAAAATACTTTTTTTTGGACAGGGCTTTGACTAAAATGTCATATCTGAAGACTAAACCAAAAAACTATGGAACTAAGGTAGATCTTAAGTAAGTCAACAGAAGCTCTTTGAAAGATGGCCTGGCACCGTAAACAGTTCTGCCTGGCAGAGAGGATTAAAGAAGCTATATGAAAGAATTTGTACCATAAATAACCTGGACTTCTCCAGCCCAGCATTGTAATCAGTAGAGATTGCAAGAGTGGCCACAACCAGAGAATTACCTTAAGGAAGACTTTAAAGGAAGAAAAAGAGACTGATCTTTGCTATTAGATGGTATATCACAGAATACTAGGTAGGCAGGGCTGAATTGAGAAGGTTTATGTGTGAATTATGTGCTGAGTGTTTGCTTTGCAACAGTCTGAGTAATTGACATGTAAAGAATTTCTCAAAAATATTTTAAAACATACTGTCTCTGTTATTATAGAGTCACAAACAAAATTGTAACAAATATTTCAAACATTATCTTTAAAATTCAGTTTTTTGAAATTTTGAAAGTTGTCTATTAAGCATCAAGAACTACAGAGTATGAGCAGAAATTTTTTGATATGTAAAGTGAACTTTTGGGATAAAATGTAAATATAAATAAATAAATAAATGATAACAAAATAAATAAATAACAAATAGACTAAGATAATAAACCTACATTGATATATCACTATTACCCAAAGACCACATATATTAGGATTTGCTTTTAGCATACATTCTATGTGTTTAGAAAAATATATGATGATATGCATCCACCCTTGGGACCAGCAGTTAGCGTAATGGCTATGTCGCTGGACTCCCATGTAGTCAACTGCAGTTCGAGTCCCGGACCTGGCGGCTTAAACTCACGCCAAGCACATGTGTGTGTATGCCCAAGATCCCGAGAGGAGAATGGAGGAGAAGGGATTGTGGCATGGCCATCCCCCCTGGCGGGTGATTTCTTGTTTTCTATCTCTTTGTCTCTCTCTGTCTGGCGAGTGCACGTGCCCTATAGCAAAAACCTCTCAAAAAAAAAAATGATGATATGCATCCACCCTTATAGTACATACTATTGTACTACTGTAGTAGTTTCACTGTCCTCAACTCTCTATCCATTCCACCTGTCCATTCCTCTTTCTCTCTAATCCTTGGAAAACATTGATCTCTTTGTTATCTTTTTAATTTGCCTTTATTAGAATATCATTTAATTGGAATCACATTAGATTTTTTAGATTGCTGTCTTTTTACTTATAATACATATTTAACTTTTCTTTATGCCTTTTCATAGTCCAATAGTTCATGATAAAGCTACACTCAGGTTCTGAGGGTTGATATACCCTTGCGTATTACACACAGGGGTAAGAGGCTCTGTGAAGAAAACAAATGCAGTCCTATACAGCTCACCCCGTTCCTCTCCCAGATCACCTTCCTGGGCCATATATGGGCCTTGAGGGCCACCCCAAACCAGGGCTTTCCAGACAGGCTTTGTAATCTTTACTTGGGCCTCACAGATAGGCTTGCCTCCATCCTTTCCTGGACCACCTTGCTAGAACCACATTTGGGTACTGAAGGTTGCATCATCCCTTGAAAATACAGGCAGGTTGCAAGGCTCCATGGAGCAGTTATAAACAATGCACCTACTGCCTCTCCCATATTGCTATACCAGAACCTCATTTGGGTCTTCAGGATCTGCCCACAGGCTCTTCAGGCAGGCTATGCAGGCCTTACTTGGTACTCCCAGATTAGGCTTGCCTCCTCCTGGACTACCTTACCAAGGCTGTGTTCAGATCCTGAAGGCTTTTCTGACTACCAGGCAAACTGAACAAACCCTATTGAACTAAAAGAGTCAGCTTACCTCTGATCTTCCTGGACCACCTTGCCAGAGCTGCAGCAGATCCTGAGGTCAGTGTGCTCCCAGGCACTACATAACCTACTCAATAGATCAGGACTGAATATTCCACTAGATGCCTAAAACTCAATGCAGGAACATCAGAAATATTTTTTAAAAAATAATAGTAAGGAAATCTCTCTTCCATAAAGAAACACAGTAATTTCTCATTAATGATGGATGAAATATGTAAAATCACAGAAATATCAGAAATGAAATTCAGAATATTCATCATAACAAATCTCAATGAAATGCAAGAGAAAACAAATGATTCCCATAGATGAGAAAATTATTCTACTGTATGAATGAGGTATTTCAGTAAAAGTCAGTTGTATTAAAAAAAGAATCAAACAGAACTTCTGGAGATGAAGACAACAATAAAAAAATTAATTTTAGAAAGCATCAACAACAGATTAGACCATGCAGAAGAATTTCTGGCTTGAGTACACACTTTTGACTTAATCCAACCTCTCAAAAAGAAAGAAAAATAAATACTCATGATAAATGAAGACAACATACATAAAATCTGAAACCTATGAAGTTACTGAATAACTGCAAAATGGGTATCCCAGAAGGTGAAGAGACAGGTAAAGGCATAGAAAACTCATTTCACTGAATAGTATCTGAAAATGTCCAAGTCCAGAGAAACAGATATTCAGATCTAGGAAATACAAAGGACATCAAATAGCTTCACCATAAAAATACTCCCCAAGGCATATCATAGCCAAAACAACAAATGTTAAAGACAAAGATAATCTCAAAATGGCAAGAAAGAAGTACCAAGATAATTATAAAAAATACCCCATCAGGCTAACCTCATACCTCTCAGCAGGAACCATGCAAGCAAGGATGGAATGGGAAGACATATTTAAAATTCTGAAAGAAAAACATTTTTAGACAAGAATACTATACTCAGCAAAACTGTCCTTCAAATTAGAAGAAGAAATAAAATCATTTCCAGATAAAAGCTGAAAGAATTAATCAGGTTAAAAAGCTTCTGCACAGCAAAAGAAACAACAATTAGTGTGAAGAGACAACTCTCAGAATAGAAGAATATATTTGCAAGCTCTCCTTCAGATAAGGGGTTGATAACCAAAATAAATGGGGAACTTGGGCCCAGCAGGAGGTATAGTGGTTAAAGGTGTAATGCTCCCACACGATTGACCATGGTTCTTGACCTGGACCAGTGGCTTGAAATTCCTTAGAAGAGAATGGAGAAGAAGGAATTATGGTTGATTGACCATGGTTCTAGTCCTGGACCAGTGGCATGAAATTCCCTAGAGGAGAATGGAGGAGAAGGGATTGTGGCATGGCCATCTCCTTAGGGGATGTTTTTTTTACTCTCTCTCTGTCTCTGTCTGTCTAGCAAGTGCATGTGCCCTTTAACAAAAATCTCTTTAAAAAATTTTTGTTAAATAAAGAATTATAAGGGCTGACAAGGCTGCAGTGAAAGGGAACTTTCCTTCACTGTTGGTGGAAATGTAAATTAGTACAACCACTGTGGAGAACAATATGGAGGTTCCTTAAAGATCTACAAATAGAAATTCCACTCCTGAGTATGTACCCAAAGAAAATGAATGCACTTAGTTAAAAAAAAAAAACTATTGCACATTCATGTTTACTGCAGCATTACTCACAATTGCTAAGACATAGAATCAACCTAAATGCCCAAGAACAGATGAATAGATAGAAAAAGTGGCACATATACACTATGAAATACTACTTAGCCATAAAAAACAATGAGGCCATGGTATTTGATAAAAAGTGGATGAATATGGAAGATTCAATGCTAAGCAAAGCAAGCAAGACTATGAAAGAGAGGCATTGTATATCCCCACTTACTATATACTGAATGTCTTCCCTTTATGGCAGAAACTGAAAGATCAGAAGGTATAAAAGCAAAGAGAGTAACTGTGGATACTGGAAACAGTGTAGAAGGAGGGTAGAAAATGGGTATGGGGTGGGAATGAGGAAATCAAAGGGAAAAAAATATTTAGTGGACACAAAAATGAAAAATTATCTGTTGATAATGTGTATAGTAATATCTTTGAGTAGACTAATATACTGTGTATTCATGCTGGAAAAATGCATTTTATATGCTGTAGAAGTATACAATGATTGAATGTTAAAAAAGAAGAAAAGAAAAGAAAATCTGAAAGGATTAACCAAGACTAGGCACATTCTTTAATAACTACTTAAGGGAATAATACATTAGCAAATATAAGGAAGATATAGAAATAAGAAAAAACAAAACAACTTGGAAAATAACTAACAAAATGGAAGATGAAAGCCTAAACACATCAATAACACTGAATGTAAATAGACTGAATTCCTCAATTAGTAGACACAGACTGGGTCAGCTAGGTGGCATGGTGGTTAAGGCTGATGCTTTTTACATGCCAATGGTGCAGTTCAAGTCCTAGATCTGGCAGCTTGAAAAACACAGTGGTGTGTGGACAGTATGCCCAAAATCCCAAGAGGAGAATGGAAAAGGAAATATGGTATGGCCATTCCCGAAGGGGTATGCTTTCTCTCTCTCTCCCTCTCTCTCTTTCTCTGTCTCTAGTGAGTTTACTTGTCCTAGAGCAAATTTAATAATAAAAATAAAATAAAACACACAGACTGGCTGAGTGATTAAAAAGCAAAAAGAAGTCATGTATATGCTGATTATGAGTAACACACCTCACTGATAAAGACATACACAGATTGGAAGTAAAAGACCAGAAAAAGTCACCACATGCAAATAGAAACAAACAAAAACACAAGCTAAACAAACGAACAAAATAAAAGCTAAACAAAATGAAATAACAAACAAAATAAAACCATCTCTTCATGATTAAGACTTCTCAACAAGATAGGTTCATTTCTTTTTTTTTTTTCATGAAGGAGCATTTTGATACTGATACCAGACAAAATAGACATAAAGCTAGAATTAGTAAAAAAAGACACAAGGGAGGTTACTATATAGTATTAAAAGGATTAATTTAATGAAGAAATATAACCATTATAAATATTTATGCACTCAGCATCGGATGACCCAAATACATAAAATGAAGACAAATAGTCCTATATAGAGAGATAGACTTCAATACCCTAATTTTTAGAAATTTCAGTACCTGTTTCTCACCATTAGACAGGTCATCTAGGCAAAAAGATAAAAGAAAACAACAAAAAAAGAAAACACTAGGAGACATTGGAGCTAAATAATACCACAAACTACATTTATAGAACATTTCACCTAACAACTTAAAAATATATGTTTTTCTCAGCTCCACATGGAACATTTTCAAAGATTTACCACATAATAAGGTACAAAACAAGTCTCTACAAATTGAAAACAATATAGATCAGATCTACAGGTCATCTTTCATGACTTTGATGAAATTAAAATAGAAATCTATGTTCAAAAGAGCTTTTAAAAATACACAAATACATGAACACTAAACAATTTACTCCTGAGCAACTTCAAAACTACTAAAAAAAATTAAGAATAAAAAAGTTTTTTGAGAGATTTTTACTATAGGGCACGTGCACTCACCAGAAAGACAGAGAGAGACAGAGAGACAGAAAGCAAGAAATCCGCCCCCTCCCCCGGGGGGGGGGGGGGGGGTGGCCACACCGCAATCCCTTCTCCTCCATCCTCCTCTCAGGATCTTGATCATGCACACACATGCGCCTTGCGTGAGTTTAAGCCACCAGGTCCGGGACTTGAACCACGGTTGACTACATGGGAGTCCAGCAACATAGTCATTACACCAAGAATGCTGGTCCCAAGAATAAAATTTTTAAGTGACAGCAAAAATACAACACTCCAAAATCTGACTTACAGCAAAAACAATGTAATGATTAGTGCTCACAAGAAAAAAAATATAGACAGGTAGCCAAGAAATAACTTAATGATTCTTCTCAAAGAACAGAAAAAGCAAAGACAAAAAAGAGTAATAGAAGAAAAAAATAATAATGACTAGAGCAGAAATAAATGAAATAAAGAATTTTTAAAATACAAAATATTAGTGAACCAAAAGGTGATTTTTTTGACACAATAAATAAAATTAACAAACTATTAGCTAGACTAATTAAGAAAAATAATGGACCCAAATAGATAAAATCAGAAGTGAAAATGGTGATGTTACAACAGATATCACAGAAAAAATACAAAAGATCATTAGAGGGACCAGCAGATGGCATAATGATTATGTCACTGGATAACCACGTAGCTTACCATGATTCAAGTCCCGGATCTGAAAGCTTAAAACTCACACTGGGCACATGTGCATGCATGCACAAAGTACTGAAAGGAGAGTGGAGAAGAAGGGATTGTGATGCGGCCATCCCCGCTGTGGGGGAAGGAGATTTCTTACCTTCTGTCCTTTTGTCTCTCTCTGTCTTCCCAGTGAGTGCATGTACCCTATAGAAAAAAAAAAAAAAATGCCTCATTAGAGAATACCACAAGTAACTATATGCCCACAAACTGGAAAATTTAGAAAAGATTAGTTCATCTAATTTGTGGACATATACCTAGATTGAAGTGGGAAGAAATAGAAAGCCTGAATAGACTGATAATAAATACACTCTCAGAAAAAACCTGGGTCCAGATGGTTTTACTGCTGAATTCTACAAAACCATGAAACATTAATGCTAATTATTCTCAAACTATTTCTAAAAATTCAAACAAAAGTCCGATTTCCTCAATTTTTATTGACTCAGTTGTGTATTGCTCTGATTGCTCAGATTTAACTCCAAATAATAAGAAAAAACACATAATCCTTCAGATGACCAGAAACCACCGCAGAGGCACAAAAAATATGAGAAACAAAGAAAATATATTTCCTCTAATAGAAAAGAATAACTCCTCTTCTTCTACAAGAAAATTCACGGAAACGTGAGATAAAGAATTTTAAATATTCATAGTGGCAAAGCTAACAGAGATGCAAGAAAATAGAGACAATGAACTCCAAAAGATGCAGGAGAAAATTAAAAAATTTACCAACACCAGACCAGCTCTCCAAGAAGTGCTGAAGGCAGTGCTATATCAGGAAAACTAAAGTCGGACACAGAAATAAGAGTACAAGAAACAGCCAAGAGAATGGCCAGCCTAATGGTAGGGACAAGTCCAGATTTGAATGTTAACTTCCAGAGTTTAAATGGAAAGATCAGACCACAGTAACACTGCAATTTCAATAGAAGAGAGATTAATTACATGACTCTGAACTAGGGAAATAGAATTATTTTACTTTAGACTAAAGCATTACTGATTTTCTTCAATGCTTTGATTTCCATATTTAAGGATTTTGGTCTTCTCTTGAACCGTTGGTAGTAGGTTCATCTACCTACTATTTGAAATGAATCCTAACCTTTTCCTGACCTTAAGTTTTAAACAAACTTCTCTTAACATTTTTTGATCTATTAAAACTAAAACTTTTTTAAATTAAAAAATGCATAAAAAAATACCTATTAATGCCTATTTAATGACTTCAGTAAGCTTTATAGCCCCAGCAAGGTTCTGCTTTATAGTATGTTCACTTTACTCACTGATGTTTACTCCTAAAGTCAGACATGCATTAATAAATATGTATATATCAGCTGTGCTTGCTATTGAAAGTCTTTAAATTAATTAAGATCTTTAGTGAATCAATAAAATGTGGGGAAAAAAAGGTATGGAAAACAATTGTAATATCAGAGACAGCATGGGAGAAGGGGGTGAGTTGGCAGAGAGTGAGAGGTAGGAAATCAAGGAGGAAAAATAAAGCAAAATATATAAGAAACGAAAAATAGAAAATTATTTGTTGGGAACAGCAGTTGGCGTAATGGCTATATTGCTGGAATCCCATGCAGCCGACCGTGGTTTGAATCCCAGACCTGGTGGCTTAAACTCATGCCAGGCACGTGCGTGTGTGCCCAAGATCCCAAAACAAGACTGGAGGAAAAGGGATTGCAGGGTGGCTATCCTCCTTGGGGGGTAATTTCTCCCTTTGTCTCTGTCTCTCTCTGTCTTTCTGGCTAGCACATGTGCCCTATAGCAAAAATCTCTCCCTCCCAATAAAAAAATAAATAAAATTATTTGTTGATGATAACATGTATGGTAATATCCTTGATTGAGCCAATATGCAACGTATACTGGATGGGAAAATCTCATTTTGTATACTGTATTGATGTATAGTGAATGACTGTAAATAAATAGATAAATAAGTAAACAAATAAGGAAAAAAATAAAGAAATCAGGAGGCCAGAAAATGTCCCTTTGCCTCTTAAAAAATAAAATTCAAACAAAAAAAGCCATCAAAACTCATTTTATGATGCCACCGTCATCTTGATAGTAAAAGGTGGTATCTCTGGTATCTTTTGATACCAAAAGCAGACAAGGACACAGTGAAAACAACAAAACTACAGACTAATGTCTCTGATGACCATAGACACAAAAATTCTGAGCAAAATACTAGCAAAGTGAATCCAACAGCACACTAGAAAATTATACACCATGACCGAGTAGGATATCTTCCAGGGGTACAAGGATGGTTCAACATATGCAAAACAATAAGTATAATACATTATACTAACAAAAAGAAAGATAAACGTCATATGATTATATTAATTGATGCTCAAAAAGCATTTTATAAAATACACCATCCCTTCATGATTAAGACTTCTCAACAAAATAGGTACATTTCTTTCTTTCTTTTTTTTTTTTTTCATGAGGAGCATTTTTTATTAAATAATTATGCATCACCTAGAGCTATCTGGGTCACTAACAGAGCACATATACAATAGTGTTCCCATAAGATTCTTTTTTCTTTTCCTCTTTTCTTTCTGTATATATTTATTTTTTTGCTTTCAATCACTGTGTATCATTACGGCATATCAAATGAATTTTCCCATCATGAATACACTAAATATGGTACATTTCTTAACACAATAAAAGCCATTTATGAGAAATCCGTAGCTAACTATAATAAGTGGGGAAAGGCTGAAATTTTTCTCACTAAAAGCCAGAGCAAAACAAGTTGTCCACCTTCTCCACTCTTTTTTAACATAGTACTGGAAGTTTTAGCCAACACAATCAAACAAGTGAATAAAATAAAAAACATTCAAATGAAAAGTTAACTTTTCCCTATTTGCAGATGACATGACCATATGCATGAAAATACCAGAGAGTCCATGAAAGAAATCCTAGAAGTGATCAATTATTTCAGTAAAGTCACAGGATGTAAAATCAATATACAAAAATCTATAGCTTTTTTATACAGCAATAACATACTGTGGCAGAAATAAAGAAAGCAATTTCATTTATAACATAAATAAATAAATAAATAACCTAGAAATAAATTCAAACAAAGAGATGAACTATATCTACAATGAAAACTGATAGACTGAAGAAAGAAATTGAAAAATATACCAAAAAAAAAAAAATTGAAAGCCCTTGTTCTTGGATTAAAAAAATTCAAGATAACTAGCATGCTGTTGCTACTCAAATTAATTTACAAATTCAGTACAATCTTTATAAAAAATATCCATGTAATTCTTTACATAAATAGAAAAAAATTATAAAATTCATCTGGAATCACAAAAGACCCCATATTTTCAGGCAATGCTGTGCAAAAAGAATAAAGTAGGAGGCATCTCACTACCCGACTTCAAAATATATACAAAGCTCTAATAATCAAAACAGCATGGTACTGGCATGAAAACAGACATATAAATCAATGGAACAGAATAGCATCTAGAAATAAACTCAACAACATACAGTCAACTGATTTTTGACAAAGGTCTCAAACAATCCAGTGGAGAAAAATGAGTCTTTCCAACAAATTGTGCTAAGGAAACTGGATACTCACTTACAGAAAAATGAAACTAGACTCTTATCTCTCACCAGTAGCACAAATCAACTCAACATGGATTAAAGATTTAAATGTAAAGCCTCAAACTGACCACCCTCAAACTATAAAACTACTTCTGAAAAACATAAAGGGAAACACTTGAACATATTGAAGTAGGCAACTGTTTCTAAAATAAGACTCAAACTATAAAACTACTTCTGAAAAACACAAAGGGAAACACTTGAACATATTGAAGTAGGCAACTGTTTCTTAAATAAGACCCATAAAGCATGGTCAGCAACTCCAAAAATAGACAAGTGGGATTTCATCAAGCTAAAAAGCTTCTGAATAGCAAAGTAAACAATAACCAGAGTTGAGAGACAACCTCCAGCCAACCAATGGCATGAGGGGTAAAGCAGCTGGATCCCTCCTGGCTAACTGCAAGATTCAAGTCCTGAACCTGGCAGTTTCAAAAACATGCTGGGCGTGTGTGTCCATGTATACCTAAAATTCTGAAAGAAAGAATGGAGGAGAAGGGATTATGTCATGACTTACTCCCCTGAAAGATGATTTCTCATTTTCCCCTCTGTCTCTTTCCAGTGAGCACATGTGCCCCTCTAGCAAAATTTAAAAAGGAGAGAGAGAGAAAGAAAACCTACGTAATAGGCAAAAATTTTCTCAAACTATACTTCTGATATAGGATTGATAACCAGAATATATAAGAAAGCACCTAAAAAAGAAATCAATCAACCAATAATCCAACTTAAAAATAGGCAATCAGTCTGAACATAGAACTTTCAAATGAAGACATACAAATGTCTATAAAGCATATAAAATGTATGCAATCTCTTATTTTAAGGGAAACAAAACCACAATGAGGTATAACCTAACTCCAGTCAGAACGACTATGG